>CM055061.1:13640623-13675376 GCA_029204045.2 Tillandsia leiboldiana
AATTTCACCTCATCACCAACAGCATACTTGAACAATATCCACACATGCACAATCCCTTAATTCACCCTTACACACTACCAGCGTGCATAATTAATTCCATCAAAAATAAACAAAAAAACTCACAGCTTCAATTTCACACCCACAGCATCCCACAGCAACAGCAAGAACAAGGGTTCAAGCACACCTCCAATTCACCACAGCACCATCAAAAAACATCTGCCCCAAATTAAATACATGATCACATATATTAGTCTGGAAGCTCCATTATATTCAATCCTCCAATTGCACACAACTAATTAAGTCCACACATACACAATGACCCACAGCCAACAACTCTACTCATACTCTCTAACACCATCACAGAGAATCACAGCACCCTCTAAAAAATCCACTGCACACACGAGAATTCCCCACAGCTTGCAGACAAAACGCGTGTCGTTCGCAGTCGGCTCCAAATGTTCGCGCGATACCAACCTCAAGGCGTGCAGCAAGGCTGCTGCATCAACACCAAACCAAGGCACTCACCTACACAAATTTTATCTCCCCTGCACACATACTAGCACCCTCAGCACCAACCAGCAAGATCGAGCCTCCAAGCTCCCGCGGCTCCGCGTAGTGGAAACACCCCAACGGCCAAAAACTGCACCACAACTAACAAGAAAAGGGAAAAAACCAAATCAGTGACAACTCGGCCCACAGGCGCGATTGCCGCAAAAAAACGAGCTCCGGCCAACAAAACGCAGCGAAAACGTAACCGACGAACTCGCCGAAACGCGCTGCCCGGCGCGGCACCGGCGCGCTCGCAGCTAGCTGACCCGCCGCCGCGCTGCGTTGCAGCACGCTGCCGCAGTGCCAGGGCCGGCCGTGCGGCGCCTGGCCCGCCGCGCGGGGCCTGGGCCCGCCGCGCGCGTCCACCACAGCGCGCTAGCTGCGCGCTGGCGAGGCGCACAAGCGCGCCCGCGCAGCTCCCCCGCCACAGCCCTTCAAGCACCTGGACAACAGTCCACCCTCCAAAACAACACCAAAAGAACTAAACAAAACAGCACAAAATACCAACCTTGCCGGCGCCCGTCGCGCGCGCACGTGCTCCGCTCGGCTCCACACGGCTCGTTGGCGACAAGCAGCAGGTTGCACCACCAACTCTCAAACATCCTCTCTATTCCCTCTTTTCTTCTTCACATTTCTCCTCTTTTTCCCTCTTCTCACTTCCTCTGTTATTGCCAACTTCCTCTGCTTGGCTTGTTGGAGAAGTGGAGGTGACGTGGAGGCTACTAATTAAGGTGTGCTAATTAGTGGTGGCAGTTGGGAGCATTTAAAGCACCCCAAGAAAATATCTAACCCCAATTCTTTATTCCATTCTATCTCTTTCTCCAAACCTTTCTTTACTTTACTTTACATCTTCACAGACAACACACTTAAATTAAATAATTAATTAATTAATCCATTAATTGCCTCCATCACTCACTCTTTGCCCTCGGGGCCTCCGCACCAGTCCGGAACCTCCCGAACTCCGCTGTAAAAATAAATTACACCTGTTCCAAGTGTTCCCAATATTTCTGCACTCCACTGTGAAGTCGAGGCGTCCCCGAAACCGGTCCTCTAACGGCGGACAATGCCCGGAAAACCCCGAATCAGCCTGGGGCATCCGCGTTGATCCGAGTCGACCCGAACTCATCTGTAATCCAATATGGAACACGCTCGAGCGATTTATCCACACCACGCTATCTCACGTGGTCGGTGCGCTAGCGATCCGAAATCCCGAACTCTACTCTAACCTCTCCTTAAAAAGGTTTCGTCCTCGAAACCCCAAATAAATCCATACTCAGGAGGGTGACTCAACAAATAGGGATAGGGAACACTTAACTCATCCTCAGGCTCTCAAGTGGCCGTTCTCACTCATCGCGATGACTCCACTGAATCTTCACCGAAGGTATCTCTCGACTACACAATTCCTTAGCTTCACGAGCAAGAATTTACATCGGTTGCTTCTGTTAGTTCAAATCCTCGTCCAACTCCAAAGAAGCAGAACTCAAAACATGCGGGTGATCAAATACACTTCATCCAGCCAGAAGAACACTCGCGGAACAAACCCCCCGCGTAAATCTCGAATGATCGTATTCCTGCGGATAGAGGCTTTCACACTCAAGGTTCCCACATTCAAACTCTAAGCCTCAAATAGGCATAACTCCTTTGTTGCCCCTTAGCAACCAAAACACTCAAGTTCTGCAGATGCGTCTCTTCTATCAATTTACAGGGGAAGTAGTTCATCAACGGGAAACAATGCTCAAATTCCACTCTCAAATCCCAAGTTCCAAAAGTGGCAACCACGGATCGAAGACTCATTCCAAGATTGCATGCTCGCCTAAACAAGGAGTCCATGACCATAAAGCCCTTGCCGGAATAACAAAGATAACAATCATACATCCTTGAAAACTCTATCCGCTGACGTTCCCTCAAACCAAAATCTTCCTGAGTATCCAAGTACTTCAGGTTTGAGGGTCTATGAATAATTCACTCCTCTTCCAAGCATTGGCAAACATCTACATTAACGCGGGCATCAACCTCAGCTTTAACTCTTCAAAGCTACACTGGCACTACTTACTCCAGAAGCTTCGGACCTCTGCCAGAAACGTGGGTTAGGCTCAACCCGTAGGGTATTACTCTTCGTTGGGTTCCCTGTCCCTTTTTGCAGCTGAAATCATATGGCCTAATCCACAGAACCTTTCGAAGTCAAAAGCATGCTCTCTAAACTTGACATCCAACTTCTTCTCTCTCGGAAGTTGCAGCTCTCTCACTAGGTGCTCCTCAGGTTCTATGTCGCCTCGAAAATAGATCCAAATATCCATGACGGGTACGGCTACCTACCCGTCCAAACTCAGCTGGAATACTTAATTCCTCAAATCCTAAAGATGGCAGGGTATTACTCAATCCACTTGACCGCGCTGCAACTCATAATGCCACTACTGGTTCCAAAAGATACCTGCCTCTCAAATGAGCATCTGCTGCAACACAATCCGAGTCGGTCTATACTCGACCAACAAAGAACTCTCACCGTTGTGTACTCACAACGTGGCATCACTACCGTGTATCAACGGTTGCGGTATCAACTCAAGTATCAATCTCCCGTACGCTCACTGTCGTATTCCCACGACGTAACGCTGGGTCACACGGACCTCTCAATCCATCAGAATCCACAACTGCGCTATCACCCCACTCTCTGTCCCGAGTGATACTCCAAGAGGTGCTACCGAAGTTAGCGCAACTTTCAAACTACATCAATCACTATCGCGGTCTCAATCTCACTAAACGGCAGCTTCGATATCAGCTCAGGTGACTCACACCGCGATCACACAGCGATAAGGGCATTCCTTAATCCCGATGCCGCCGTAGGCACCTCCTTTAAAGGTCGCTAGCAAGGCGATACGACCACGACTCAACCCCGTCGTGGTCTAGCCTCTTCCATAAACACACTCCTCCTGACCAGGTCCACGGAGGGTCCTTGACCAAACTCGACGTCCCATGGTAGCCTAACATTGGGATAACCAATCTCACTTCATGCTCAATCAACCTTTCTGAACTGATGTAGGACTAACATCTCGATGATCAAATCCATAGTCCTAACAGCACTGGGCCGGACTGGCAACACTCATCCATATACTAAACGTGATCAGGAACCTGATCCTCACGCGCATAAGCCTACAGTCTCCTCTCTGGCCCACGCGAAGCTACCCCTGCTCTACTGAACATGCACACGCTGGTGTCGGCATCTACAAGCTCTAACTTCGACGACCCAAGGAAACCACACCTGGTAAAATGTGATCCACTATCCTGGCACTCTCCAGCCGGCTGCACAAACTCAACAAATAGATTGCTGGTGGCCATCGCTCTAACTGCCTCGGCATGACGGCTCCATCAGTCTGTCGGTACATCGGATGAACCTCTTTATCCAAAAAGGGGGAGAGGGTGCTGTCCCAAGCGGCAATTTCCAAGAGCACCATTCAGGAACACTCTGCCTGAAAAATGTCCTGACACGGCTGCTGGTGCCTCGTCTGTCGAGAACCTCCTGGACTTATCTCCTCTAAGACTCATGATCCCGAGACTGGAATCATGGCAACCTCGATCCACACAACTATCCCAAAATTCGACGATGCTAGGCGTCTCTCACTGAAGCTGTTCCCTTGCTCTTCGTCCCTCCTGGAAGTGATCACTGATCCCTCGGTCAATCCACTGAGCATGCACAATCGCTGAATCAAAGGTCGGCGCCTGCCGAGTATGCCTTGAATCATAGATGTCTCGATGCAGTCTGCTCTCAAACATAAACAATTTTCTAGGCCTCATCTTGTGCGACAAGGGGTACTCTGCTCAACAATCGCAGAAACTTGTACCCGGACATCCTATGCGCTCCCGGTGATCCAGCTGGACGAACACGACGCCACCAACTCTCAGCGTCCCTATCCAAAAGTGCATAACCAAGTGCATCAGATGCTTCTCCTGAATGAACAATTCTCAATTAATTTTCCATAGCAGCAATCAGTTCTCGGCCTTCCAAGGCTCCAAGGCTCGGTCTCGAAATCTGCAGGGGATGGGACTAGGATCAAATAAAACAACCGATCAGCACCACCTCTCTGCTGCTTCTGCACCATCAGTGGCGCAATCAGGATCGAAGTCGGCGACGTCACGGCGGGAAGTACTACCAACGATACCCCGGAAGATGCTCTCGGCTCAAGCATGTGCATCAAGCGCTCCATGTTCTCTTCCTGGCGCCGCATCGTCTCAAAGTCTGGCTACTGGGCCTGTAATCCTCAGACCTCACTCTGCTCTATCCATTTAGCCTCCCGCTGTTCGACTCCTCATCCAAGGTCAAACACGCCCTCGCCACTGCACGGCGTCTCGGAGGCATCGAACACCACTGCAACAAAATAAACATTAGGACCAAAAACTCTCTCGACCCAATCAAGCGAAAGTCTAAAACATGTTACCCATACTAAAGCATTATGTTGTCTGCAGCCAACATAATTATCTTTAGAGAAATAACACGTAAAATCACTCGCCCCAATCCTCTGGGGGAGGTAAACTCAATCAGGACTCCTCGCTAAAATCTCGTCTCTCACGACGAGTCATCCTACTGTCCAACCAATAGCCTAGGTCTCTAAGTCCTCAATGACCTCTCACCTAGGCTCTGATACCACCTAAATTGTCACGCCCCGGGGTCGAAACTGCGACCCGGGCTCGCCACAGATCCGCCATCTGTACGGAAACTGCCGCACAGACGAAGCGTCTACCATGCCAAGTCAGATCTATAGCTAAAAAGATGTATCAGAGCTGAAGCTAAAACCAAAAGCTATAGAATAAAACTGAACACTCTGGAATAGTAAAACTCTCCACTAGTACACAAATCCTCAAGGTACAAAGTCTCACAGAAATAAAACAAAGACTATCCTCACAAGTCTCTCAGAATGTCAGTACAAAGTGGAACATAAATACACCGGGTACATCTACCTCAGACTCTCAATGCTGGTAAGGAACTAATCGGCCGCGTCCTCACCTCGATCTGCTGTCTCCGCGCGAAACCCAAGCCGGAACAGCCGCCTCAATAACCTGTCACCGCAGCGGGTGTGAGATCTACTGCAGAAGGCAGATCTCAGTGGGTACCGTCCCAATATCCACGGTATGCCCACTAAGTCTACTGGAGACAAAACAGATAGGTATGCAGATAGATTAGATAAAGGGTACAGCTGAAAGAAAACTACAGCTAAAAAGTCTCAATCATAAAGCTCAATAACTCTACCAATACATGATATGCATATCACCCTCTACTGCTAAGATGCCTCAGTATCAATGCTCAAAGGAAAGAAACCCATCTAAGAACATAATATGTAAACCACTCGCACACGAGGTGCCCAATTGACCCAATCGAACTGACTGCCTCATAGGGTCCAGTCAAGCCTGCGCCTACCTACTGCCGTTACATCCCGGAGGACCGGACTTACGTAGGGCGTCCGTGACTGCCACTAACTGGCCCAGCCAGGAGGGACTGCGTCCGTAACTGCCACTAACTGGCCCAGTCAGAGGGACGGCGTCGACAAGTCGCGATACAAAAGTAACAGATCCACCCCGGGCGTGGCTCTCGAGGGGCGCGACCCCACCGAGGAAAAGGTATCCGCGCACTCTGTCGCTCAGGTGGCACTGCAGGCTATAGTCCAAAATCCACTCTCACTCTCAGAACGGAAAGACTCAAGATCCTCAAACATCTCGCACAACGGTCGGAGCACTCACGACGTACTCAGCTGATCAGCTCTCTCGAATCACGAGACACAAGCAAACTCTACCAACTCGTGGCACAAAACACACTGGCTGGAGATACTCCACAGCCGGATCGACCCACATCTCAGGGCTAATAAAACTGGTCGGACAACACACAACGACCCGGGACCACCGTCACCCCCAACGGTTCCCAACGACACTAGCACAGTCTAAACTTAGCTACCGGACCCCACTCAGCCCCCAGGCACGAGTGCAACAATGCCCCACAGAAACCTGACCCCTCGGCCCACTACCCGGGCGAGGCAACACTATGTCCAGGAAAGATGCAAGGTGTGGGATGTCTAATACATAAAGGAACCTAGCCCAAGTGAAGGCTCTCTACTGTCTCATCTGTGTCAACAAGCGGCACATGCAGGCTAAGATCCACAATCAAATGCTCAAATAGCACAACTCAGTCGGAAGAAGATTCCACGACTCAATCTGATATGAAAAATCCACGATGTAGAATAATCACCTCAATCCCCACAAGGAAGCTCAACTCACATGACACTAGAACTCAGCACACAATGCTCTAAAATCCTCCGGCCCCCCCGGCAAGAGTATACATGCACCCTGAACCTATGCCGTACCCCTGGCGAACTCATAATTTTAAAAAACCACCTTTGAAAATATTGATTTCCTTAAAACGGGCTTTCCTCGATTTTTAAAATGTTCAGGTGCAATTATGATGCAAACAAACATGAAACCTAGCGTCATATGATATCAGGAGTCTACTAAAAATAATCCGGGGTTCCAATAAATTTTACAGAAAATTCCAGGCGACTATCAGATGTAAAAACAGCGAAAAACGCCTAATAAACATGATCAACTTGCATTCAATAGCATTAAGGGGCATTCCATAAATTTTGGAGAAATTCCAACCCACCTGGAACGCATTCCGTAGGCAACGCTGAAGTCGGTGAAGTGCCGGAACCTCGAACCGACGACCCTCGAAAAACGCGCCGCGCGCGCATACTGCCGTGTACGTGGAAAAAATCCCCGGAGCTCAAATAAAATCCTTCGAGTCCTCACAAAAATCCAGCATCAAAAACTGTCCACAACAAGTCCACCTCAACTCCAATGGCTTACACTGAATTGCAACCTCCAATTACATACAATAATTAAAGTCCATAGTCTAATTAATTTCACCTCATCACCAACAGCATACTTGAACAATATCCACACATGCACAATCCCTTAATTCCACCCTTACACACTACCAGCGTGCATAATTTAATTCCATCAAAAATAAACAAAAAAACTCACAGCTTCAATTTCACACCCACAGCATCCCACAGCAACAGCAAGAACAAGGGTTTCAAGCACACCTCCAATTCACCACAGCACCATCAAAAAACATCTGCCCCAAATTAAAATACATGATCACATATATTAGTCTGGAAGCTCCATTATATTCAATTATCTCCAATTGCACACAACTAATTAAGGTCCACACATACACAATGACCCACAGCCAACAACTCTACTCATACTCTCTAACACCATCACAGAGAATCACAGCACCCTCTAAAAAATCCACTGCACACACGAGAATTCCCCACAGCTTGCAGACAAAACGCGTGTCGTTCGCAGTCGGCTCCAAATGTTCGCGCGATACCAACCTCAAGGCGTGCAGCAAGGCTGCTGCATCAACACCAAACACAAGGCACTCACCTACACAAAATTTTATCTCCCCTGCACACATACTAGCACCCTCAGCACCAACCAGCAAGATCGAGCCTCCAAGCTCCCGCGGCTCCCGCGTAGTGGAAACACCCCAACGGCCAAAAACTGCACCACAACTAACAAGAAAAGGGAAAAAACCAAATCAGTGACAACTCGGCCCACAGGCGCGATTGCCGCAAAAAAACGAGCTCCGGCCAACAAAACGCAGCGAAAACGGTAACCGACGAACTCGCCGAAACGCGCTGCTGGCGCGGCACCGGCGCGCTCGCAGCTAGCTGACGCCGCCGCCACGCTGCGTTGCAGCACACTGCCGCAGTGCCAGGGCCGGCCGTGCGGCGCCTGGGCCCGCCGCGCGGGGCCTGGGCCCGCCGCGCGCCGTCCACAGCGCGCTAGCTGCGCGCTGGCGAGGCGCACAAGCGCGCCCGCGCAGCTCCCCCGCCACAGCCCTTCAAGCACCTGGACAACAGTCCACCCTCCAAAACAACACCAAAAGAACTAAACAAAACAGCACAAATACCAACCTTGCCGGCGCCCGTCGCGCGCGCACGTGCTCCGCTCGGCTCCACACGGCTCGTTGGCGACAAGCAGCAGGTTGCACCACCAACTCTCAAACATCCTCTCTATTCCCTCTTTTCTTCTTCACATTTCTCCTCTTTTTCCCTCTTCTCACTTCCTCTGTTATTGCCAACTTCCTCTGCTTGGCTTGTTGGAGAAGTGGAGGTGACGTGGAGGCTACTAATTAAGGGTGCTAATTAGTGGTGGCAGTTGGGAGCATTTAAAGCACCCCAAGAAAATATCTAACCCCAATTCTTTATTCCATTCTATCTCTTTCTCCAAACCTTTCTTTACTTTACTTTACATCTTCACAGACAACACACTTAAATTAAATAAATTAATTAATTAATCCATTAATTGCCTCCATCAACTCACTCTTTGCCCTCGGGGCCTCCGCACCAGTCCGGAACCTCCCGAACTCCGCTGTAAAAATAAATTACACCTGTTCCAAGTGTTCCCAATATTTCTGCACTCCACTGTGAAGTCGAGGCGTCCCCGAAACCGGTCCTCTAACGGCGGACAATGCCCGGAAAACCCCGAATCAGCCTGGGGCATCCGCGTTGATCCGAGTCGACCCGAACTCATCTGTAATCCAATATGGAACACGCTCGAGCGATTTATCCACACCACGCTATCTCACGTGGTCGGTGCGCTATCCGAAATCCCGATACTCTACAAGTACTGCAGGGGAAACTCTCTGCTCGAACATGCGCATCATGCGCTCCATGTTCTCCTCCTGGCACCTCAACGCCTCCTCTTGGCGCCTTGCGGTCTCCTCCTGGCGCCTCATCGCCTCAGACATCTGAGCCACCTGGGCCCGCAACTCCTGGGTCTCGCTCTGCTCTGACTGCTATGCCTCCCGCTGCTCGGGATCCTCATCTAACGCTGGATGTGCCCTCGTCGCTACACGGCATCTCGGAGGCATCGTAGTCCACTACAACAAAAGCAAACATCAGGACACAACAAACACTCGACCCAATCCAACGAAAGTCTAAGACATGTTACCCATTCTAAAGCATCATGTTGTCTTTAGCCAACATAATCACTTTAAGAGAATAAACATGCAAAATCACTCATCCCGTCTCTTGGGAGAGGTAAAAACTCAATTAGGACTCTCGCTACAAGTCACGACTCTCACGTAGTCATCCTAGGGTCCAACCACAAGCCTACGGTTTCTAAGTCCACAATGACCTAGATCCTAGGCTCTGATACCACTTTAATCTGTCACGCCCCGTGGTCGAAACTGCGACCCGGGCTCGTCAATAGATCTGCCGCCCATACGGGAAGCCCCGCATAGACGAAGCGTCTAACTTGCAAAAAATAGTACTACAGCTTTACAGCTATCAGAGCGAAAAATATCTGCTGTAAATATAAAATCCAACTATTGTACAACTGGAATAAGTACAAGATCCATCTCCCAAATATAAATGATACAAAATCTGATCCACAGCAATAGTACAAAAAGAAGATCCTCTTATACAATATCTATGAATCAAAAAAGGGAGATAACTAAAATAAGAAATACAACAGTGTACAGTAAATCCCACTATCACGCCCCAGGGTCGAAACTGCGACCCGGGCTCGCCAACAGATCTGCCGCCCATACGGAAAGCCCCGTATGGACGAAGCGTCTAACCTGCAAAAGATAATACTACAGCTATACAGATATCAGAGTTGAAAGGTATACTACTGAAACAAGATAAAACATCTCCAAATAGTACAAGTCTGAACCTCACAATACATAAGTCTCTCAAAAATAAAACTCTCAAAAGTAACTAACTACTATAAACCAGCAGACTGTACTACAATGCTCCAAAAAGGGTACCACTATACTCCAAGGACGGGTAGGGAACTAGCTCGAGACCCCCTCACCTCGAACTGCTGTCTCCACTCGAACAGAAGCCAGAACAGCTACCTCGGAAAAACTTGTCACCACAGCGAGTGTGAGAACTACACCGTCACGTAGTTCTCAGTGGGTACCGCCACCAAGCCCGACGGTCTGCCCACTAAGTCTACTAAAGGCATAAGATAACATAAAGACAGAAATAATGTAAAGATAAGCTGGAAAGAAATCTACAGCTATCATGCCTCTATCTACAATGCTCAAAGGATGATACAGATAAAAATGATGCATCGACTCTAACCCAATATACTCAATCAACCCAATCACAATGACTGCCATATGGGGTCCAGTCAAACCTGTGCCTACCTACTGCCATTACATCCACGGAGGACTGGACTTACATAGGGCATCCGTGACTGCCAAAACTGGCACAGCTAGAGGGACTGCGTTGACAAGTCACGATAGCAAAGTAACAGACCCAGCTCCGGAGCGGCACTCGAGGGGCAAGATCCCACCAAGGAAAGTATCCACGCATCTCTGTCGAGCTCAATATGGCTCATGCAGGCTATAATCCAAATCAATGATCAACAAGATCAACAGTGCCCAAATCACATCTCTAACTCACTAGCGGAAAATACTCGAACAGTCAGGACCGCTGTCAACCCAACGGCTCCCCAAAAAGAACATCAACTCAACATGCAAACCCACTAGACTGGCGATACTCCACAGCCAACGACAAAAAATGAAGGGTTCGAAAACCCCGAAAGACTAAAACCTACAACCCAAATCAAACAAGAACATGCTCTAGGCATAACCTCTCGTTGTTCTCGACCCAAAGGAAAAGGCAGCCCTTAGAACCCAGATCACTCGAACCCTCTCGGGTGAGGAAGTTTACAGGAAAATGTGCTATTTATTACTGAAAACTATTTTCACTCGAACCCCTTCAGGGTGAGGACTAAAAGTAGTTCCTTTTTATAAAACCATCTTGATTTGAGGAAAACCCATTTTAAATAATTTTTAGTTCTTTTAGGAAAATTAGTTAGAAAATAGTTTTATTCCCAAATCCCGAAGGGCTAATGCCTTCGCCCAATCAGACAGGAACAGACTCCGGCGACCCTTCGATATTTGGAAGAAAAATATTGGTTGTCTAAAATCATGTGTCCAAAAAAATTCTGGGCTCAAGGTCCTGCTATCACAAGTACACCACTGCTACGAACACAGTGGCGACAAATAAATCGAAGAACTCGACAACCTGGGACCACCGTTTACCCAAACGGCTCTCGCCACCGGTACAAGACTAGCTACGTCTACCAGACTCCACTTTGCCCCCAAGCTCGAGTGTAACATGCATGCTACACTAAGAGAAATCTCGACTACTCAGCCCACTACCCGGGCAAGGAAAACACTATGTCCAGGGATAGAATGTAAATTGTGGATGTCTAAAGTATAAATAAACCTAGCCCAAGTGAGAGTTCTCTACTAGTCTAGTTGAACATACATCATATGACAGGGTCCTAGGTCAAGTTCCAATAATAACATTGTTAACACAATAAGGAAGCATTAGTTGACATGATCTCAATAAGCAAACAAGAAAAATATCATCTCTCTCATTCTAACATGCTTCCTAGCTTCTCTCGCAATCATGCATGCATTCTATTTAATAGAATTAGAGAACCGTCCACCGGTTCTGGAGACGAAGTAACCCACCTGAAAGTGCACGTCGATCCAAGGTCCAAATGGGCTAAAACTAAACGGGGATAATCCTCAGATTCCCACAATTCCAACGAGCCCAAAAACACCAGAAAACTCCTCCAGGGCACAAAGATACAGTCCAAACATCGCGATAAGCAAAAATCCCCACGATCACAAATCTGCGAAAAGATCAGTCCGAAAGAATCCAAAATATCACCTGCGAGATGATCTCCAAAAATTCCAATATAAATATGGCTGCGAACCTCGCGAAGCGTAGATGTCGATTGAGTCCTCATAGGTCGAAATCCGATAACCAAGCGCGGAGATAAAGATTTGACAAGCTCCGCCATCCATGAAAATCATCAGCAAGAAAGGGGTTCAAAGATGTTCCAGAAATCCCAAAAGCAGAATCTAAGATCTGCGCCGAAAAGCGCAACAAAACACGAGGCAACACCTACCTTTATCCGGCGCACCGACGAATGGGTGAACACAAGACTACCCGGCTCCGTGGAAAACCTCGTACGCGCTCAACGACACAAACGGCGCGTCCCACGACATAGACGGCGCATCCGCGGCACAAACGGCGCATCCCACGGCACACCAAAAACCCCCACGAATTTTTCGAACGGAGCTAGGAGAAGAAAGGGGGAAAAAGAGGGGAGTTTCGGGCCTAAAATAGCTCGAAACCGGGCTTGCTACAGTGCCCAACCAACACGGGGGCGCCAGCTGGCGCCCCTGCGTCAGCGCGCCTGCGGCGCGCTCCGCCTCGCGCGGAGCGGGCGCCAACGGGGCCCCGCCACGTGGCGGTGCCCACGTTGCCCAGCGCCCCGCGTAAACACGGGGAAGCGGGGCGCGCGCGTCAACGCGCCTCGGGGGGAGGGGGGCGCACCCAACGCGGCATTGCCGCGTGGCGCCGCCCACACACGCCCTTGCCCCCGACCGCGTCCCCCTTGGTCGCCACACCCGAGCTCGGCCAACCCACACTCGCCACATGGCGGCCGCACGGGTTCGCTGTACCCGGTGCACGCGCGGTGGGCCGTGGACCGGCCCACCCGCAAATTCGGCCCGTAAACCCGAATTCGCCCGAAAATAATCAATTTTGACTGTTTCCGCGCACTGAGTCCGTTTTGGCATCCATTTGACGCACAACGCACTCAATATACCAAAAATAGGTGTTTCGCACCGCCAACCACACGGTCAAGTCCTGCAAAAAATCCGGGACACCACACCCACAGTCTGGGAAAGTACATCTACCTAACCAAAATGAACAACACTGGTATGGATCTATCTTATGACTCCCTGTCCTCGGTCCGTCAAGCCAGCTAGAGCAGGAATGGAAGGGTAAACCTCTGCAAAACTGTCACCGACAAATGGTGTGAGAACTACATCCTACAGTAGTTCTCAGTGGGTACCCTCTCCAAGACCAGCGGTCTGCCCACTAAGTGTACTAGAGACATAAGATAACAGAATACTGAATAAAGAAGGGATAAGCTTGAAAGAAATCTACAGCTATCATGTCTCTATCTACCATGCTCAATGGGGAAAACAGATGATGATATGCAACCACTCGAACACGAGGTGCTCAATCGACCCAATCGTAATCACTGCCCAAAAGGGTCCAGTCAAACCTACGCCCACCTACTACCACACATCTACAAGAGGACAAGATTTACGTAGGGCGTCCCACACAGATGGCATCGACAAGTCGCGATAGCAAAGTAATAGGCCCAGCTCCGGAGCGGCATTCGAGGGGCGCGACCTCACCGAGGAAGTATCCGCGCATCTCTGTCGAGCTCAATCTGGCTCATGTAGGCTATATTCCAAATCTACGATCAATCATATCGATAATGTCCAACTCACAACACTAACCCACTGGCTGGAGGTACTCAACAGTCGGGACCGCCGTCAACCCAAACGGCTCCCAAAACAGGAATCCAACCCAACACACAAACTCACTTGCTGTAGATACTTTATAGCCCCAACAACGAAGGGTTCGAAAACCCCGGAAGACTAATACCTACAACCCCAATCAAACAAGAACATGCTATAGGCATAGCCTTCCGTTGTTCTCGACCATAGAATGAAAACAACCCTTAGAACCCAGATCGCTCAAACCCTCCCGGGTGAGGAAGCTTGTAAGAAAAGATGATTTTTATTGTTGAATAACATTTCCACTCAGACCCTCTAGGGGTGAGGATAAAATTAGCTCCCTTTTTAGAAAACCGTCTTGATTTGGGAAAACCAACTTTTATAGATTTTAGTTCTTGCGAAAATCGATTAAAAACAAGTTTATTTTCCGAACCCCGAGGGCTAATGCCTTCGCCCAATCAGACAAGAACAGGCTCCGTCGATCCCTAGAAATTCAGAAGGAAAAACACTGGTTTACTAAAATCATGAGTGTCCAAAAATATTCTGGGTTCAAGGTCCTAATATCACAAGTACACCACGACCACAAACTCGGTGGCGACAGCAAATCGGAGAATACCCGACGACCCGGGACCACCGTTTACCCAAACGGTTCCCAACACAAGCACAACACTAGCCACGGCTACCAGACTCCACTCGGTCCCCAGGCACAAGATCGACATGCATCCCACACTATCCCGACTATTTGGCCCACTACCCGGGCAAGTAAAAGCTCTATGTCCAGAAAAAGGAATGCAAAGGGTGGAAACTATAACATAAAAGAACCTAGCCTAGGAGAGAGTTTTCTAGCAGTCTGGTTAAATACATGCAATCATATGTCGGGGTGCTAGTCAAATCCCATAATTCTATAAACATCATGATACAGTAATACTAGCACCTGTTCTAGCATGCTGAAAGCTATAATACTAGAATTAGTGAAAAATCCGTAGTTTTGGAGAAAATCAAACCAACCCGCCTCGTTTGCCGCCAATTGCTTGTAGACACTTGCAATTGGGCTCCCGCAGCAACACGCCCTCTTTTGAAACAGAAAGCCCAATGGCGCTCACCACGCGCGAACAGTACACCCCGAAAAGACCGATGGTGAATTGCACGACAAAAAGGCACCTCCAACAACGGTCCCTAACAGGGACTAGGGCACAGAGTTTAAAGACAAAAACCCCGAAAGCAAAACCCAAGAATTGTGCCGAAAAACACTACAAAACACGAGGCGAAACCTACCTTAGCTTCGGCGCGCAGTCAACCTTGCGGACGCACGTCCACCCGGCTCCTAGGAACACCTCGCGCGTGCTCCACGGCACAGTCGTCGCGCTTGCAGCACTCCGCTCTCTCCCACGTTTCTCTCCCACGCTCCCAAAAAACCCACAGATGGAGCAAAAGAGAAAAAGAAGGAAAATAGGGACGTTTCGGGCATTATATAGCCCAAAACGCCAAGATTTGGGTGCCCGATTCACATATTCGGGCGCCCGAAACCCCCTCGAAAAAGCAACAGTGGGCGCCACGTGTGCCCACTCCCCCGCACGACCAACAAGGGGCTGACACGTGGCGCCCACGTGTCCCGCGCGACCAACGAAAGGTCGCCACGCATCCGACCCCGCTCCCCCCCGTCAACGCGGCGCCAGCGACACGTCCCGTTGCACGTCGCATCGCACGGTGCGACCAACGAGTGGCCGCCACGTGGCCTCACCCACGCGCACCCACGCCCGCGTCAGCGCCGCGTCCGCTGCGCCTTGTCGTCTCGGCCGTCGCGCCCAATAAGGTGCGACCACGTGGCGCCACCCGCATGCTCCCACGCCCGCACCAGCGATCGAGCTCAGCCAATCCGCGCTCGCCATGTGGCAGCCGTGCGGGTTCGCTGTACTCGGTGCACGCCTGTGGGCCATGAGTTGGGCCGCGACCGAAATGAGCCCGTTAGCCCATTTTCGCCCGAAAATAGCTATTTTTACTGTTTTCGCGCGCTGAGTCCGTTTTTAGCGTCTGTTTGACACGCAACGCACTCGATACAACAAAAATTGGTGTTTTCTCACCGCCGACCCCACGGTCAAGCCACACGGGAAAATGGGGGCATCACACCACCGTTTACCCAAACGGCTCCCGCCAACACTAGAACAAAATCTAGCCTCAACTACCATACTCCATTCGGCCCCCAGGCATGAGCGCATCATGCATCCTACACTACCCCGACCACTCATCCTAATACCCGAGCGGGGATAAACTCAAAGTCGGGAGGAATAAAAAATGCAAGTGTAGGAGGTTCGAATAAAGCTAGAATATACCTAAGTTAAAAGTTTTCTAAAGTCTGATCAGGGATCATGCAGCATATGGCAGGGTGCTAGTCAAAGTTCCACAACTCTACATCTATCATAAACAACAAGTATAGCACTATCTCTAGCATGCTCGACAACTACAATAATAGAATTAATGAAAAGCCCGCTGAATTTGGAGGAAATCAGGGATCAGGGATCATGCAGCATATGGCAGGGTGCTAGTCAAAGTTCCACAACTCTACATCTATCATAAACAACAAGTATAGCACTATCTCTAGCATGCTCGACAACTACAATAATAGAATTATTGAAAAGCCCGCTGAATTTGGAGGAAATCCAACCCACCTGAAACACGACGATCTGAGGTCTGATCGAGCTGAAACTTGGCATGCGCGTTCCTCAGCCTCTTAAGATTCCAACGAATCAAAAATCACCCAAAATCTCTTGCCGGATTGAGCACAATCGCGAAATCAACACCCACAACACAGAGAATTCCAGAAATTCCAGCAAACAACAAATAGGAAGGAGAATGTAAAATCTGCATTAAATACCTCAAAGTAAAGCTCCAATCTGAGTTTCTAAGTCCTCCTCTATCATAAGAACATCCCCAAATTCACAAAAATTCATCCTCAAGTCCCAAAAGCCATCAAATTAAATAAATGAGTCCCAGGGTGGAGGACAGACCAATCGATCAAAACCTCCGAGGTTACAGTGATATCAGTTTCGGGATCATGAGTTCCAGGGAGGACGGAAATTAGGAGAATTTTGACTATCGAGACGGCCACAGCAGCAGAGATAGCCACGTAGCAGGGACAACAACAGTACCAGAAACGTCCTAACAGGTGTGTTATTTGCGGCAGACTTCAGGTACCTCATCAGTGTGAGTAGTGTCAGGGTTGGTGCTACAGATGCGGCCAGTTGGGGCATTTTGCATCATCTTGTCCCAGAGTGGGGACCTTTGCATCGTCGTCTGCATCGACTCCTCCTATGTCGCTGTAGATGTCAGGGCCTCCTTAGGGTAGATGAGTGTTGTAGATACTGCCCGGTGCAGATAGGACCTTTGATTTTACCCATTGAGTTATTGGTCCTACATTAGCTCCAGGTTTCCGATGTGGTATTTGGTATGGATTGGTTATCTCGATACTATACCACAATCGACTATAGAGAGAGGACAGTGACTCTTGGAGAGTTGGGTTAGGAGGAGTATGTTTACAGAGGATGCCACAGAACGCTGTTCGCAGCGACTATATCCTAGACCAGGGCACAACATATGATGAGTAGAGGATGTGTTGCATTGTTGGTGACGGTGGTGGAGGTGCCTACGGCGACACTGGGGATCGAGGACATTCCTATCGTTCATGAGTACCTAGCGGTTTTCCCTAGTGAGCTTTTATTGATGCCGCCGGATAGGGAGGTTCAGTTTGTCATTGATGTAGTTCCGGGAACTGCATCACTTTCTAAGTCACCCTATGGAATGGCTCCTGCTGAGCTAAGAGAATTAAAGGCGCATCTGCAAGACTTGATGAATAAAGGTGTTATCAGCCCAGTACGTCACCTTGAGGAGTGCAATTACTGTTTGTGATGTAGAAGGATGGCTCACTTAGACTTTGTGTGAATTCAAGAGAATGGAATAAAGTGGCCGCCAAGAATAGATATTCGTTGCCTTGAATCGATGATTTGTTTGATCAGTTGCAGTGGGCTTTAGCATTTTCGAAGATAGTTCCCCAGTCGTGTTACCACTAGTTGAGAGTGAGGACCGAAGGCATATTGAGGATCGCACTCCGGACTCGGTATGGGCATTATGAGTTCTCGGTGATGCCTTTTGGATTAACTAATGCCCTGCCACCTTTATGGATCTGAAGAATAGAATTTTTCCAACCTTATTGGATCGGTTCGTAGTGATTTTCATTATTGATATTTCTGATATACTTCCGAAGCGATATAAGCACGAGGAGCACTTGAGGATAATGCTGCAACTTCTCTAAGAAAAGAAGTTGTATGCCAAGTTAAGAAGTGCGAATTTTGGCTTCAGGAGGTTGCATTTCTGGCCATGTGATTTCAGCCGCAGGTGTGGCAGTAGACCTGACAAGGATTGATGCAGTTCGGAATTGGCCTAGACCAACAACGGTCACTGAGGTTCGTAGTTTTTGGGTTTGGCTGGATACTACTGTCATTTTGTGAAGAGCTTTGCGAAGCTCTCTACTCCTCTCAGCGAATGGACTAGAAAGGAGATCATATTTGCTTGGGATGAACAGTGTTAATAGAGCTTTGAAGAGCTGAAATCAAGATTAATGTCGGCACCAATTCTTGCATTACCAGTGGGGAGAGGGTTTTGTCATTACAGCAATGCTTTCCGTAGCGTGCTAGGATGTGTTCTGTTACAGCATGGTAGGGTAATTACTTATGCGTCACGTCAACTGAAGGATTATGAGAAGAATTACCCTACCCATGAGTGGGAGCTGGCCGCTGTGGTTCCGCACTAAAGCTATAGCGCCACTATCTTTATGGGGAAGATTGTGAAATTTTCATTGGTCACAAGAGCTGAAATACTTGTCACTCAGAAGGAGCTCAACTTGAGACAACACCGATGGCTGGAATTGGTAAAAGATTATGAGTTGGGTTTATAGTACCACCCTGAGATAGTGATTATGGATACAGATATCTTGAGTAGACCAGCAGTGTATTCATTGAGTTTGTTGATTACCCAGCAGATGCCACTATTAGAACAGCTGAGGCGTTTGGACATTGAGGTTGTATTCCCTGGGGTTTCAGCAAGACTTATGTTTCTAGTCTTGCAGCCAATTCTGTTAGATAGGATCAAGGAAAAACAGAGTGGGGACCCCTATTTGGCGAGGATTAGAGATCAGATGTAGCAGGGTCAAGTTGGGGATTTTGCCATTGATACAGCGGGAGTACTCAGGTACAGGGACAGCATTTGCGTGCCTATGGATTCATGGATTAGAGAGCATATACTGGGGGAGGTTCACTATACACCTTATACCATTCCCTCAGGTGGTACTAAGATGTATAGAGACCTCCGGGCACAATTGTGGTAGACTGGAATGGAGAGAGATATTGGGAGGTTCCTTCCTCATGGTTTAACTTGGCAGCAAGTGAAAGCTGAACATCAGGTTTTCGCTGGCAAGTTACAGAGCCTTCGAATACCTGAATGGAAATAGGATCAGGTGACCATGGATTTTGTTACTGGATTACCGAGGTTGCCGAGTGGAGCGAAGGCTATATGTGTCACGCCCCGGGGTCGAAACTGCGACCCGGGCTCGCCAACAGATCCGCCGCCCATACGGGAAGCCCCGTATGGACGTAGCGACTAACCTGCAAAAGATCATCTACACTAACAGATATCAGAGCTGAAAAGTAAATGCTGAAAATAAAAACAAGTACAACTTCGAATATACAACCCAAGTCCTCACCAAAAAAAATACATCAGTCTCTCAGAAATAAAGAAAAGTACAACTCTATACCTCACTACAAGAGTCGCTCAACATATAACTCTCAAAATAGTAAGGGGTACATCTACTCTCTGGACGACGACTGGTAGGGATCTATCTCGCGACTCCCTTACCTCGATCTGAAGAAGCAGCAGCTGGAGTAGCAGGAACAGGAGTAGAAGTCCCTGGGGAAAGGACACCACGACGGGTGTGAGAACTACATCCCACAGTAGTTCTCAGTGGGTGTCGCCAACAAGCCCGGCGGTCTGCCCACTAAGTCTACTAGAGGCATAAAGTAACAAATGCAGTGCTAGAAGGAAAAGCTGGAAAAATAAACACTACAGCTACTATGCCTCTATCTAGATGCTCAAGGAGTGAAACAGAAAGAAACATGGTGCAACTACTATCCCTCAACTCGGATCACCCAATCTACACTGACTGCCTCCTCGGGTCCAGTCAAACCTGCGCCTACCTACTGCCATTACATCCACGGAGGACCGGACTTACGTAGGGCGTCCGTGACTGCCAAAACTGGCCCAGCCAGAGGGACTGCGTCGACAAGTCGTGATAGCAAGAACAAACCCAACTCCGGAGTGGCTCTCGAGGGGCGCGACCCCACCGGGGAAAGTATCCGCGCATCTCTGTTGAGCTCAAATGTGGCTCATGCAGGCTATAATCCAAATCCTCGATCAACAAGATCGGCTGTAACCAACAAAACACTATCTCACTCATAGGCTGGAAAACTACACAGCAGAGACCCACTGTCTCTCAGACGGCTCCCAAAAGAAACACTGATCTACAGACTGCTATCAGACTCCACTCGGTCCCCAGACACGAGTGTAAAATGCATCCCACAACAACCCGACCTCTCGGCCCACTACCCGGGCGAGGAAACTCCAAGTCCAAGGTGAAACAATAAATAGTGGTGTGGGAATGTCTAGAGCAAATAATAACCTACCCAAGTTGGAGTTTTCTACAAGTCTGGCTGAACATGCTGAAAATGACGGGGGTGCTAGGTCAAGTTCCAAGATAACAAATAAATTAACAGGTTGAAGGACACAATAAATCACAAGATCATCTGACAACATTAGGAACATCAATTCTTATATTCTAGCATGCTATACAAATACATTTACAACATGTAAGTTCCTACACAGATAGAATTAATGCACAGTACATAGATCTTGAAGACGAGGCCACCCACCTGAAGAGCTGAACTGTCCAAAGTCCCACAGCTGAAAATACTAGAAAATCAATAACTCCAGATCCAACGGGTCCAGCAATACCCGCAAACCCTCCTGGGTACAACACAAGGCTAACAGTTACACTTTATCCCAAAATTTAACCAAGTAATCACAATCTGAAATTCAGCCTCAAATATGCTAATTTTTAACCTGCAGAAAGGGCTCCGAAAAATCTGATAAAAAAACTACCGCGATCGTCGCGTCGAGACCTTCGAAACGGGTACCTGCACGTCCAATTCCGAGCCCCGTAGGCCAAGTTACAAATTCCACAACACAGGGCGTACAAAACTCGCAACAGCACAACTGTAATCCCATGCACAGATAAAGGGAGAAAAAATATACCTCCGGGCAAGCCTCAGAAAATTCCTAGAAAAATACTACAATAATCCACGCGACGAGTAGATGCAAAAGGTGTATAAGCACATCCCGATCCGACGCTCGAGCGCGGAGAACTCCACGCAGTAATCCTGCTGTCCCCGAAATCCTCACAGCAACAAAGGGTCCCAGTAAGCATGGAAAAACTCTAAGGAAAACCCAAAACTAGGAGATGCTAAAATTAGCAAGATCGAAGCCCTACCTGTCGCGGATCCAACGGCGAAAGAATCGCTCGAAAAGGTGGTCGAAATAGGCCGGGGGAGCTCGCGCACCGAAACGCGATGGGAGGAAACACCGGAGAAGGAGCATCACGACGCGCCAAGAAAATAGAAATCTCAATAAGCGTGCCACGTAAAATCCCATAAATCCACAGATGGATGCAGCACTGCGAGGGGATCAACTTTGCTGAAGACCTCAAGTCGGTTTGAAGCTCGGAAACGTGAAAAACCTGCAACAGAAGTGTCACGCCCCGGGGCGATACTGCGCCCCGGCTCGCCAACAGATCCGTCGCCCATACGGGAAGCCCCGTATAGGCGTAGCGACTAACCTGCAAGGAAACATCTACACTAGCAGATATCAGAGCTGAAAGAGAAAAGCTGGAATAAAATACATAAAATAAAACTACATCTCTCAAATATACAGACCAACCTCACCAGAATACAGGAGTCTCTCATAAAAGCAGGAAAGGAAGGTACAACTCAAAACCTCACTACAAAAGTCACTCGACATAACACACACCAAAATGGAACTGGGGTACATCTACTCACACACTGAAGACGACAGGAGGGGATCTATGTCGCGACGCCCTTACCTCGGTCAGAAGGAGCTGGATCAGCAACAAGAGCTGCAGGAACCGGAGCAGAAGTCCCTGGGGAGAAAACACCACAACGGGTGTGAGAACTACATCCCACAGTAGTTCTCAGTGGGTGCCGCCAACAAGCCCGACGGTCTGCCCACTAAGTCTACCAGAGGCATAAAGTAACATATGCAGTGCCGTAAGGAAAGCTGGGAAAAGTAACTCTACAGCTACTATGCCTCTAACTAGATGCTCAACAGTGGAACAGAAAGAACATAATGCCACAACTAACTCTCCTCCCTGATCACCCAATCAAAACTGACTGCCACATCGGGTCCAGTCAAACCTGCGCCAACCTACTGCCGTTACGTCCCGGAGGAGCGGACTTACGTAGGGCGTCCGTGGCTGCCAACGAAAGCACAGCCAGAGGGACCACTGCAACAACAAGTCGCTAAAGAACATCTCAAACTCACGCCGGTACACAACCCGGTCTCGCCTACTCCGGAGTGGCCCTCGAGGGGAGCGACCCGCTCGAGTCAAAGTAACCCATAAGTATCACTGTAAAGCTCTAATGTGGCTCATGCAGGCTATGATCCAATCCTCGATCAATAAGAACGACCACCAAACAAATCACTGACTCACTCACTGGCTGGAATCTACACAGCTGAAACTCACTGTCTCTCTGACAGTTTCCAAGAACCCAGATCTACCATCACTATCACTCTCCCAAAGACGTCAAATCTACAGACTGCTATCAACTCCACTCGGTCCCCAGACACGAGTGCAAATGCATCCCACAACCACCCGACCTCTCGGCCCACAACTCGGGCGAGGAAAGGCTAAGTCCAAAGTGAAATGAAGTATCGTGATGTGGAATGTCTAGAGCAGTAAAAAACCTAGCCCAAGTTGGAGTTTTTCTACAGACTGGCTGAACATGATACATATGACAGGGGTGCTAGGTCAAATTCCAAGATTTCATTACTTAACATAGTGTAGGAATCAAAAGATTCAACAACTGATATACAATATACAACATACAGTTTTACACATGCTAATACTCCAATTTCTAACATGCATGATCCTACACACATAGAATTAGTACACAGTCCAGAGTTCTTGGAAGCAAGGTCACCCACCTGAAAGTGCTAACTGTCCGGAATCGTACAGCTGAGAAAGCCCACAACTCTCAAATCACAAATCCCACCAAGCCAACAACACGGTAGAAGTGCTCACAAACTCCTGGGTACAAACATACACCAAAATTACACTTTAATTCACACAAATTCCACATTCCCAAAATCTGTGGTGAACAGTCCCATTAACACGAAATTTTCACCTGAAAAACCTCCTCCAAAAATTCCAATAAAAATATGACGGCGATCCTCGCGAAGAGTAGATGTCGATAGAGTCCTGAAACGTCGAATTCCGATGTCCGGATGAGGAGATAAAAATCCGACAAGTAGGTGCTGTCCAAATCAACCAACAGTCGCAAAGGGGGTTAAAAATGTACCCAGAACCCCAAGAAAAGCTCGGATCCAGAAAAAGTGTCCAACACGAAAAATGTAGATTTACCTCTTACGAAACCGTCTCCAAAAATAATGTCGGGGTAGCCCGGTAGACCTCCCAGACTAAACTGCGACGAAAATGGGCCTCCAACAGTAGATCGTCGCTCCGCACCCCGATGTAGAAGTCGCCGTCGTCGCGGCCTCCAAAAATTCTGAACCTTTGCCAAAAGATGCACAAGAGGGAGAGGAAGAGAATTGGTGAAGGGCTCCAAGTGAAAAGCTTTCGGGAAAAGCTTCAAAACGAGGCCCCTTGAGGCCTTTTTATAGGCCTCACCCGAAACAGCCCGGAAAAACAAAGTCAATGGGCTTTGGGCCCAAACATTCGGGCGCCCGGTACATTCGGGCGGCTACAGTGTTGGGCCGGCCCAACACTGTTCACGCCCGAATCCACCAGGAGCCGCCACGTCGCCCGCCGAACAGCAAACAGCTGTTCGGGCCACCCACGGGCTGCCACGTGGCCCGCCCCCGCACAGTGAGGCGGTTGGCGCCCGCCAATCAGCGGGCGACGCGTGTCCTCCCCGGTTGACCCGCTGACCGGTCGGCGGCCGCGCCGGGCGCGCGGCATGGCCCCGACATGGGCACGCGCCCCGAGGCACCGACCCCGACTCCGTGCACCGCGCACGGTACGCCAGCGAATCGGAGGGTGACACGTGTCCCCTACACCCGGTCCACGCATTCAACTAGAATTCCGTGGACCGCGCCGCATGCACCGACCAACCGGAGGCTGCCACGTGGCCCCGCATTGGTCCATGCACCGCCGCGCTCACCCGGTAGACCGCGCGCCTTGCGCCCGCCAATCAGGCGGTGCCACGTGTCCATGCGCCGGGTCTGTGCACCCCGCCGCGCAGCTCTGTGGACCGCGCATCCTGAACCGGCCAATGACAGGCCGCCACGTGGCATCCCGGCGGTCTACGGCCCCTCCCATGCACCATTTTCCACTGAAAACTTCCGGGAGTCCTTTTTGGGCATCCGGACTCAGAAATAAACAAGCAAATAGCCGTTTTCAAGCGTTTTTCCGTGCTGAATCCATTTCCAACCTCTGTTGGGCCTAATTATTTTCCGAAATTTCGGCAAACTCAGCCGAAGGCCTACACAGCTAATAATAACACACAGGGTCCATCTGTGGCATCCCATTGACGCACCATGGGCCAGATACACCAACGCTAGGTGCTCTAACAGTGGATTCATCGGAAGAACGCTGCATGGGAATTTGGGCCACTACAAGAAGGCGGCTCAGGCTATTTATAGGCCGCAACAAACAATTGAAGAAATTCCGGTTATGTCCCCAGATTCGGGCGCTCAGGGAAGTTTCGGGCGCCCGAATCCACGAAACACGGAGAGTTACTGTAGGCGCCCAGAACGCCCCAGTGCCGCCACGTCACCCGCACAACAAACAGCTGTGCGGGGCGTGCCGGGAGTGGCCACGTGGCCCTCCCGGAGACCGACACATGTCCCGCACAGCAAACAGCTATGCGGGGCGCGTGTGGTGCCGCCGCGTGGTGCCTCCCCGGTCAAACGGGTAGGTGGCGCCCGCGAATGGCGGGGCGCCACCTATCCCACACTACTGTCGCGGTCACACGTGCGGGCAGGCGCCGCTGCCACGCACGCGCCCCGAGGCGGGGTCCCACGTCTCCGTGCGCCACGCCTGATGAGCCCGCGAATGGCACGCCGACACGTGTTCCCTGCACCCGGTCCACACACCCTACTTCGGAATTCCGTGGACCGCGCTGCGTGCACGGACCAACCGGGGGCTGCCACGCGTCTCCCGCCTTGGTCCATGCACCGCCGTGCCTGCTCTGTAGACCGCGCACCTTGAGCCCGCCAATCAGGCAGTGCCACGTGTCCCTGCACCGGGCTCATGCACCCCGCCGCGATGCTCTGTGGATCGAGCATCGTGGACCGGCCAATAACAGGCCGCCACGTGGCCTGCCGGCGGTCCACGGCCGCTCCCATGCACCGAAATCCAATAAAAACTTCCGGGAGTCCCTTTTTGGGCCTCCGGACTCAGAATCAAACAAGCAAAGCTGTTTTCAAGCGTTTTTCCGCGCTGAATCCAATTCCAACCTCTATTTGACCAAAAACCTTCTCAAAATTTCGACAAATGCAGCCGAAGGCCAAAACAGCTAAAGATACCTCACAGGGTCCATCTGTGGCATCCCTTTGATGCACTATGGGCCAGACACACCATCACTAGGTGTTCTACACACTAGATTCACCTAAAAAGTTGCATGGGATTCTGGACCACTACAATATGGGCTATAGTTGATAGATTGACTAAATTAGCCCCCTAGCTCCCTATTCAGATGAGTTGGTCTTGGGAGCGGATAGCGCAGCAGCAGCTGTACAGGGATGTGATTAGTGAGAAATAGAGTGTGGACCCTGCTTTGAGAGGGTTGCGATTGTAGTGACCCTGGTCCCCGTGTAGCTTTTCCCCGTGATCAGTGGAGTGAAACACCTATTATTGGTGTGTTGGGCCCGTAACGCATCAAATGGATGTGTTAGATGGACTCAGTGAGGTTCCTGGATCAAGCCTGTCTTTCGGCTGCTTTTGCTGAATTTTGGAAGAGGTTTTAGGCTATTTAGAGGTCAGATTTGGACTCAGCGCGGAAAAATGTTGAAAAATGACTATTTTCTTGTATTTTTCTAAGTCCGGATGCCCAAAAACGGACACCCGAAAGTTTTTAGTGGATTCGGGTGCATAGGGGAAGCCATGGACCGGCTGGGTGCCACGTGGCGGCCTGTCATAAGCGGGCTCACGCGGCGCGGTCCACGGAGGCACGCGCGGGCGCCTCGGGATGCGTGCATGCGTGGGGGGCAGGCGGCGCGGCCGGAGAGACGCGCGTGGGCGCTGTTCGCGGGTCGCGCGGGCGGGCCACGTGGCGCCCTGCGATTCGGGGGCGCAACCCACCCGCGTTGATGGGCGCGCGACACGCGGCAGCACTCCAGCGGCCTTGCACTTGCTGTTCCCTGTTCGGGACACGTGTCAAGCGCTGGTAGATTCGGGCGCTGGTCGGACGGATGGCGTGGGGCGTTTTGTACGCCCGATGGATTCGGGCGCCTGGGATCTCGGCCCGAATCCGATTTTTTTGGCCTTTTCGGGCTGGGCCTATAAGTAGGCCCCCTTTGCTGATCCTTTTGCTCTTTTTTTGGGCTTTTTCACAGAGGACCTTCTATAGGAGATTTCTTCCCCCCTGAGTGCAGCACCTTGTGAAGGTGTTCTTGGATTTTTGGAGGACGCTACCTCGATGTCTAATGCGATTCGGCGCACTACGACGTCCCTTCTTAGGCGGCCTTATTCATCGTGTTTCGGTCTGCGGACTCCCCTGGGCTACCCCGAAGGAGTTTTCGGGTGCTTCTTGTGCCTGCGTTTTCACGACAGGTAGGGCTACGATTCTTGTATATATAGTTTCCCTCCATTTTGAGCTTTTCTTAGGTTTCTCGGACCATCTTGTGACCCCATTTTCTGCAGCGGGATTTTGGACAGTATTGGAGTAATTGTGGGTTTTCTCGGCCCACAAGCATCGGAACAAGGAGTGTGAGTACACTTTTTACATCTACTCATCGTGAGGAATGCCTTCGTGATATTTCTGGGATTTTTGGAGGTTGCTTCGAAGGTGATAATTCCACTTTTCCTGGACTGAATGCTACAGATTATCGATCGTGGAAAGTTTTAGCTCGCAGTGGTGTTTTAATTGTATCTTGACCTACAGGTATCGGAACGGGACGTGCGAGTATTCGATTCGCATCTACTCGATGCGACGATCGCAACGGTTATTTTTCTGGATTTTTTTGAGGTCATGTCGCAGGTAAAAATTACCCTTTTTTCTGGACTGGTTGCGCGGACAGCGGAAGATTGTGGTATTGGAAGTAATTGTGCGTCGTGTGGGTTGTTTTTGCAGTTTTTGCGGTGAGCCGTGGTTTTCCCCGGAAGAGGGCGTATTTGCATCCGTGTTTAGCGATCAAGATGGGTGGTTGTTGTATACCTCATTTTTCGACTCGCTCACTATGTGTATTAGAGAAATCCCTATATTGGACTTATTGATTGAGCACCCCTTTTACAGTCATGCTTAAAGTTAAACCATTGTGAGCCTATCATGTAAGACCATTCTTATGAAACTATCATGTTAGCATTTAGCTTTTAGTAAAAAGGGGTTATTATGTTAGAACCTTATGATCTAGCCTATGTATGAGAATACTTTTGATGCCACATTTTATTCTACATGAGGACAGTTGCATGCTTGTATGGACATCTAGATAGGCCATCTTTTTACTGCTAAACTATCATTGGGATTCGACTTAGGAGAAACCATGTTGGCCCCCTTTCTCCTGTTATTGAGATACATGCTGTATATTGCTCGAGTTTGAGCAGGGTTATAGGATAGTGTAGCTGAGTTTATCGAGTCTGGATTGGTCTTACTAGAATGTGGGTTTGTTGGGTCGTAAATAATACGGATCTAAATAGGGGAAGAAACACCTAGAGGGGGGGTGAATAGGTGTAAACGTATAAACACTCAAAAATCGTTGCGATAAAAAACCCAATGCGGAAATGAAAATAACTCGCAAGATTTTTACGTGGAAAACTCCATCACCGGAGTAAAAAACCACGGGACCGATAACACGGCAGAAATCCACTAGAATTAAAACACGTACAAGGTGATTTACCGTACACACTTACGACTCAACCTTTTCCATACGCTCCTAGAGGATCTTCTCCGCTCGCTCCAGACGCTTCTCGAATCCACGATCTGCGCCCAACGCCGAATCCACGGCGTCCAACGTCGAATCCACGACGTCCGACCGAATCCACGGTCTTCACCCAATAGCACCCTTCGAATCCACGAACGTGCCTCGCTCCGAATCCACGAGAGCGATTGAACCTTGAATCCACAAGGACACGCGAATCCACGCGCCGATTTTGGGGTAATCGTTGTTTTTTGGGTGGTGATGATCCGCCGAATACTTAGATCAAAGATAGATCGGAAATACCATCTAAGTATTCATTAGTTTGATTCAACTCAAGATGTGAGTATGAAAACCTAGAATCAAACTAATCAATATAGATGAAGAAACATAGAGTATTCTCTAATGATTTCCTTTCTTCTCTATATGTGGATCTATAGCCGTATAAGATGATATATGAAAATGACGGCTATGTGGATTGACCCTAGAAAGAAAGACATAGGGTCTATTTATAGGTTAGAAACCCTAGGAAGGAGATAAGAATCAAAAACCTGCCATTTCTGGAATTTTACGGACGGTGATCCGGATCGTGATAACTGAGATCCGGATCGTCATAACGAAACAGCCAATTCCAGAAAAACGAAGGTTCGGGATCCGGATCATGTGACTACGATCCGGATCGTTCATACAGTTCACCAAACATCAACGTTCGGGATCCGGATTGCGAAGCAAGATCCGGATCGTTCAAGGTAGATGGTAAACTCAACGTTCGGGATCCGGATCAAGAGACTACGATCCGGATTGCGACGATGTATGAACGAACCACCTTCGGGATCCGGATCGAACAGCCTGATCCGGATCCTGAACATGTCCCAAGTCCAGTTTTTGATTTTTATGCAATGAAAGATTCTTCCAAGTGTTTCTACACTACAAGAAGTATTCGGATCACACAAATTCTTTAGTTAAACATACCTGATCCTTTTGAATTCTTCTTTCTTGA
Source organism: Tillandsia leiboldiana (assembly GCA_029204045.2). Taxonomy (NCBI): domain Eukaryota; kingdom Viridiplantae; phylum Streptophyta; class Magnoliopsida; order Poales; family Bromeliaceae; genus Tillandsia; species Tillandsia leiboldiana. Next base: position 13,670,002 of record CM055061.1, read on the forward strand.
GATTGAGTTAAATGATCCAACTTTCTTCACCTTCAATCTTCAGGACTTGAAACTTTCACGAAACTACGCCAACTCAAATTCCGTAACAATCTCCCCCTTTGGCGGTTTCGTGACAAAACACAGATCCACTAAAGAAAATTCAAAAAGATATTTTTGTTGCTATCACCATACAACAAAAATTTACAATGGAGATCCAAAATACAATACATGAGTTAAACTCCTAAAACAGACTCTAGACTTAGACATCTGTACTCTCTGCAAAAAGAAATCATTCTTGACAAAAGAAATCGTTAGATACCTCAAGAATTTTGTATCATTCAAAAACCACAAACAGAGATGAAGTTTAAACTCATTTATACTTACCATGACATTTATATTCAGATATGTAAACTGATCATAGTTAAAAAACACCAACATATCTTCTTTGCACGTAAAAACCAAATGTCATGAACATGTTTGTGACAAACTTATATATATATAGATATGTAATTGATCAGAGTTAAGAACCAACATATCTTCTATGCAATCAAAAACCAAGTGTCACAAACTTGTTAGTGAACATCAACTTGTTAGTTATATTACATGCCCAAATAGTTAGCAAATAGTTAGTCGAGGCATGCATTCATACAGCTGAAAAACCTCAAGTTGAGAATGGAAGTTGGAGTAATACTTACCTTGATGTTCATCCAGTTTTCATATCAAACATTGTTCACTTACCTTGATGTTTCATGCAGTCAACATTGTTCAAAGTTCTCTCTAACTCTCTCCCCCTTTTTGTCACAAAACAAAGCCAAAATGTAGTTAAGACTACGAAATGTGAGGAGAGTAAAAGTTCCAATAAAATGTAAAACCTGAGAACTAAGCTAACGTAAGTATAAAACTAAATCCTAAAATCGTAATCCTGCACAAAAGGAAAGGAAGGTGCAGTTCAGTCGGAGGAGTCTGAGCTGGTACAACTCAGCTTGCTCAAAATCCCTTTAAGCATTGTCGAAATAGTTGAACACTTCTTCTTGATCTTCTTGTGATCAGAGGAAATCCGCTGAAGTTCTTTCGATGTCCTCTCTTGTGCAGCCGAGAGTCTTTGTTGTTCCTGGCGAAGCGATTCCAATACAACAGCGTCTGTACCCTGGTCTTTTCGAGTGTGATGGATGCTGTCTAGAAGCAGATGGTGCATCCAATCCCTTAACCCATGGAGATTCAGTTTGTAGAACCCCAGAGAGTGAGCGAGCTCTAGTAAGGGGCCCACTATGATAACTTCACTTCTTAAGACATTCTTTCGTCTTCTATATTGCTTAGTTGTTGATGCAGATTTCATAAGCCTTTTGCCTTTGACAAATTTCTTGTTTTGCTCATCAATCTTCTGTTGAACATCTTTGAAGAATTCATCCCATTCTTCAGTATCGTACTCTGAGCTGTCCTCCCTGCCTTCGGTTGTCTTATCTCCTGTTGAAATATCTGGTTCCTCTTTTTCAGATGTACTCTTGTGCACCATTGTGACTAGTAACAGGATTAACCAAGAGAGCGACAATGATCAAAGTGCTTGAGTTAAGAAGGTGTCCTGTGAAAACCAACTCAAGAACACAAAAATTCTTAGTTTTCAAAAATTGAAAAAAAATTGTACCCAAACAATCATAATCATGTAGAGAGACTAAGAATCAAATTAGTTTTGCAAAAGGACTTTTAAAGATAGATCAATTGCATGATTTTCGAAAATCCTTATTATATGCCCTAAAACCAAAATTTTAGAAATCGAAGCCTAAAAATCCGTTTAATCAGGAGAAAACCTAGCATATAATCAAAACTAAACAACCCAGAGTTCTTATTTCAAAAGAAATTTGATCAAAAAACATCCACAAACAAAATCGATCCAAGAATTTCGTACGTTTGAGGAGGAAAAGAGAAAAACGGTGAAAAACCGAGATTTTGATCAATAAAACTTACTTGGAACTGTAGAACTTGAGTTAGAAAGCTTCCAAGGAGGATGAAATCTAGAGAGAAGCGCTCTGGAAACTTTGAACAAAAGATTGGAGTAAAGAAATCAAACCCTTTTGTTTCGTTATAAAAAACCTAGCCGCGATCCCGGATCCTCCCGAGCTTGCGATCCCGGATCGGCTACCCGCAGTGAAAAAACTGCGTTCGGGATCCGGATCGGCAGGTCCAATCCGGATCGTCAGCCCGCAGGAGAAAACCTGCGTTCGGGATCCGGATCACCTTGCCCGATCCGGATCGGCCCCAACTTTTTCTTTAGAAAAATTTTAGAGGAAATTCAAGAAAACCAGAAAAAGATTGTAGGCACAAAGGTGTATCAACTTTAAACAAAACGCATCATTTCACACAACAAGACTTAGATTATGCCAATCTATCAGTAATATCCAAAAATGAAACGAAAATTTACAAGAATTAAATCCCTTAAAGTTGAACACCTTCAATTACATCTAAACTTGATCTTATGAGTAATGCCTTTATCAAATAATCAATTCGGTAAAGAAAATGAAATACAAAGATCAATAGATGTTTGAAATCCCAAATATGGTAGATAATATTTCTAGACCATCTGTTGAAGAGAGTGGCTCTTTGAGCATCTTTCTTTAAAATCCCACCTTATACCAACCTTGAAATTTGACAGAGTCAAGTATTCAACATGCATTTTTACTTAATCAAAAATTTGAACAACCATGCTTGGTATACATGTGGTAGCTGCACACAATACTCGGACGACCGAGGTGGTAGCTCTTTCCTCCATGTGGTGGTAGTTTTCACACTCCTCATTGGGATGTAACTCTTTCCACATCTTTTGAGCATTTTACATTATCTTTGACTCCCCCTCAATTGGCTATCAATTATTTAAGATATAAAGTATTCAACCAAAAATTGATCTCGATTTCATACTCGACTAAACAGTCAAATAAGATAATGACTATACCAAGAGATCATTGAGAGAGAAATTGACTTTGATCACTTTAGAAGATGATTTAATTAACATAATGATCATTGCAACAAAGAAATATGATGGCAAAAGCATAATAAATTTCTAAATGTGTGAAAAGATGCAATTAAAGTCAATTATGATCTATGCTCAATTACTGTCCTATGTACAAACATAGATAATGAATAAACAAAACAAATACAAAACCTATTTAAGCAAAGGTTTCAAAAAAGAAGTTTATTCAAAGAAAGCATCCAATTGCTTTTCGCAAATGAATAAAACGTTTTGATCCAAAGGTTTTGTTAAAAAGTCAGCTAATTGATCTTCAGTTGAAATATATGAAAGTTGAAGAGTATTTGATTCAACTAGCTCTCTAAGAAAATGATATCTAAGTTCAATATGTTTTGTTCTAGAGTGCAACACAGGGTTTTTAGAAATGTTAATTGCACTTGTGTTGTCACAAAGATTGTTACCGAAGATGCTGAAATGCGGAAGTCACTCAATACGCTTTCATCCAAATGAGTTGAGTTGAGCAACTTCCAGCTGAAATGTATTCCGCTTCGGCAGTCGAGAGTGCTATGCAATTCTGCTTTTTACTGTGCCATGCAACAAGGCAATGGCCAAGATAGAAGCATGCACCACTCGTGCTTTTCCGATCATCCACTGATCCTGCCCAATCGGCATCTGAGTATCCAACAATGTCCAGACTTGTTCCCATAGGATACCAAATTCCGAAATTAATTGATCCTTTGATGTACCGGATGATCCTTTCACCGCTTTCAGGTGAACCTCCTTGGTGCTGATGTGATATCTCGCGCAAATCCCAACACTAAAGGATATATCCGGCGACTAGCCGTGAGGTAAAGTAGACTTCCAATCATACTTCTATACAGTTTCTCGTCTACATTCTCACTATGTGATTCACTTCCAAGTCCCTTGGGCTAGTTCCCATTGGAGTTGGAAAATCTTTACAATTTTCTAGATCAAACTTTTTGACCAACTCCATGCATACTTGGATTGACTCAAGTGAATACCTTCATCATTTTGTTTAATTTGCAATCCAAGAAAATAAGACAGTTCGCCCATCATGGACATCTCAAATTCGCTTTCCATGGTCTCCGCGAATTTAGAAGCATCATTATCTTTTGTTGCCACCAAATACAATGTCATCGACATAGATTTGTGCTACAATGAAATTTTTTTGATAATGCTTCACAAAGAGAGTCCTGTCAGCTCCCCCTCGAGTATAGCCCTTCTCCAAAAGGTGCTTTGTTAACCTTTCGTACCATGCTCGCGGTGCTTGTTTCAGACCGTAAAGAGCCTTTTTCAAACGAAAAACATGGTTAGGTTGTTTATGATCTACAAAACCTTTCGGTTGAGCTACATAAACTTCCTCATTTAAAAACCCATTTAGAAATGCGCTCTTAACGTCCATTTGAAATAATTTGATTTTAAAATGACAAGCAATAGCAAACAATATACGAATGGACTCGAGTCTAGCTACAGGGGCGAAAGTTTCGTCAAAGTCTATACCTTCTACTTGAGAGTAGCCTTGAGCAACTAGTCGTGCCTTGTTCCTGATGATAGTACCATCTTCATCTTTTCTTGTTCTTGAAGATCCATTTGGTACCTATCACATTATGTTGCTTTGGAGGCTTCGTTAATTCCCAGACTTTGTTTCGCTCAAATTGATGGAGCTCTTCCTGCATTGCTTTAATCCAGTAGTCATCCTGAAGAGCTTCATCTATTGTCTTTGGTTCGATTAAAGATACGTAGCAAGCAAATCCGCAAACCAACTGCCTTCGAGTTCTAACTCCTTCTTGTGGATCTCCAATGATGTTCGATTCCGGATGATCCTTGGAGATTCGTAGCGTTTGTTGAAACGGAGTACTCGGAGGTACACGAGATGATTCCTGCACATCAGATAAACTAGAAGAACCATTAGATGCATCATTAATATTGGAAGTATTATTATGAGAAGATGCACTAGCAGGAGAATCATCATCTAGAGAGATATCGAGGGTAGATTTTTCAGATTCAAAATGAGAAGCTTCATCTACTTTAACATTTATAGATTCTACGATCGTCTTAGATTCAATGTTAAATACTCGATATGCTCTGCTATTCGTAGAATAACCCAAAAAGATCCCTTCATCACTTCGAGAGTCGAACTTTCCAAGATTTTCACGGTCACGTAAGATGTAACATCGACTCCCGAAGATACGAAAGTACTGATATCCGGTTTTCTACTAAACCACAGCTCATATGGTGTATTCAAGGTTCCTGGGCGCAAATACACTCTGTTAATGACATAGACAGCGGTGTTCACAGCTTCAGCCCAAAATGTAGCGGTAATTTCCGGCTATGAAGCATCACACGCGCCATCTCTTGAACAACCCTGTTTTTGCGCTCAACAACACCATTCTGCTGGTGTATAGGGTGCCGAGAA
>CM055061.1:13675476-13855744 GCA_029204045.2 Tillandsia leiboldiana
GTCTCACATGCCGAGACGCGAGAGAATTCAGTTTGAGATAAGGCATTAAAAATAGCATTAATTCCCTTGCCATTGTAAGAAGATAACTCAACCTCTTCCTTGGTCCATTTCGACTAGGTTTAAGGTGTGAACCACTCAGAGATACGTTCAGTTGGATTGTAAAAACTCTAAATATTTTATTTAATAAATAGTCTAAAGTGAATTTTGACCTGGTTGTGAATTCAAAGACCATGTTGATTTATCTAGGCAATGCCAGTGTGCGAGAGTTGCACGGTTTTACGCGACAAAAAGGCTACTTTCCAATCCGGACATGATCTGGAAATCCGAGTTGACCGTTGCGATCGTCTCGTCGAACTGAGTGAGATTTATTTCAGCACTTTTCATCTGACGGTCGGATCTTCCAAAATTCAGCGAAGAAGCGGGCAAAATTACGCCCGCGACCAATATAACAGTGGTCTGCGCAGAGGTCGCTTAAGTGAATTACTGTATATGAACAGACCCTGATTTTCGGGGGACCTGACGAATACAACGTTGACTAATTCACTGTTCGGAATCCGAACATAGCATTTCAGGTAGTCGATTTGAACGGCTCCGATGTTCTGAACGCAATGGCGCAGTCGAAAATTCTGTTTGACGACTCTGGAATCTCGAAAAGCGCAAAAAAACTGTATTTTGACACAGTTATTATGGACCGAGATTTTATCCGGGCAGTTTCGCTAAAATCAGAGATCGCTACTGATAGGTCTCGTCGAGCGGACGTCATGGCGCAGTCCATTTTCCGTTTCGACGACCAGATCGCCTCGAAATGCGTGAAATAAGGCAAAAAAGTGGATAATTTCACATTAAACCCCATTGAAGTTGCCTCGATTTGCGTGCCAATTCTTCTGAGATAGGACTTAAGTGCAAAGTATAGCTACCGTAGTGGACTAATAGCTATTAAAGGGCTTGAAGGGCTGAAATGCAATTATGCGTATTGCTATATAGAGGCATTTACACCGAGCTAGGGGTTTTCAAGAAAACCCACGCAAGAGCTCTGCCCTAGCCGCTTCTCAACAACCCTCCTCCTCGCTGCCTGCTTCCTGGAGCCCTCCCCGCACCGGCCGCCGCCTCCCCTTGCCGGAAAAAGGGAGACCAAGAAGCTCTTGATCTCGGTTCTTGGAGAGGAAGGCAACCAACAAGGTCTTTGGCGATCAAAACCACGTCCAGTGGAGTCCTCCCGGAAGCCGCAGCCGACTGTGTTGGACCTGCCCCCGACCGCCGCCGTGCGCCGCCGCGGGACCTCTCCTCTTTTTCCTAGTCTCCGGCGAAGGCAAGTATGGAAGTTTTGTTCTTGTTTCGTTTCGGGGACCCTAGCACTGTGTTATTGACATCCCAAGGATCACCCTGGTGCAGCCCCGCGGTCCCCGGTGCCTGGTTGACCGGCCGGAGAGCTAGCTGCCGGAATTATCGTTTTCCGTCCGACTCGCGCGGCGGCGTGATCCGGCCATCAAGCGCTCGATCAGAACCGTTGGATCGGCTCCTCTCGGTGACTGCAACATCCCCACGACAAGCAGGAAGCGGATCGGTTGAGGATCGAGCCCAAACGAAGTTGCCCTAGGAACCGGGTTGTTGGCACCTTCGCCGATCGTCGCCGCCCGGCGCCGCGCTGCCTTCCGGCGTCGGCCACCACTGCACCAAGACTCCTGTAACCGATAGGGGTCTTCTGGTCCATGTCCCACCGGCCCGGAGCTACCTCGCCGGAATCTGCCATTAGAGGCCTTAGAGCTTCACCGGAGCTCCGCCGCCGCGCGCCGCCGGCGACTCCAGACCTCCGAAACGGTGCAGGTAGGCCCCTCTCATCATTTCGTGACCAATGGTGGTTGTTGCATGGGAATCCTAACGTCGGGTTCTTGATTCCCGCAGTTGCACCCGAAACCATCTTCTCGGGCTCATCTCCGGCCGCCGTCGCCTCCGGCCGCCGGGGCTCGACCCCCATGGACTAAACTTCTTCTGGGAACCTCCTCTAACCTATGCTCACCCTTGAAACAGGTCGGAACCTGGTTGCACCAAGATCACCCAAAACCGAGCTTGAGCCATTCTTGGGTGTTGCTCCGGCCACTGTTCCGGCCGACCTCCGGCCCCCCTCAGGTGAGCCCCACTGTCCACAGTACGTGCTTAACTTGATGCTCCATCTAACTTTAGATTTGATCAAGTCTAGGTTGTGTACTAGCATAGTTGCGAATTGGACACAAAAAGGTTTATGGGCCAACTTTTTCTCGGGAACCGTGGCAGTCCAATTCTGTGAGCACGGCTTCGTCTCGTCATAACAAACGCGCTGAAAGTTACGGCGCAGCTTTTGGACTCCCGGATTTTGAGAACGAGTCGAAACATTGGGTTAATGCAATAGCTCTAGGCAAAATTAAATTACATTTTGGACTAAAATGCGATTCGGACTTGCTGGCTGTCCTTAGACAGCGTTTACACGCCTACTAGGCATCTTGTTAGAGTTCAGTAGGTCCTCATTGATCGAGAGTTAGATTCTGCGCGGTAAATCGGCAATATTGCCCCGTATAACACTCCGTTACTGTCGTGTCGTCGGGACGGGTATATGGAGTCTAGTTCTGACTACAGTCTCTGTTCAGGGCCCAGCAGTTCAAGCACCAGCCTCCCGGTAGTCTAGCGGGAGTTCGGGATCGGCCTTCATTCAGGTGGGGTTGTTTTTACTTTATTCCTAGCCTCTCAATTTTATCTTATGGACGGGGTCTATTCTAAGTGTCTAGGTGTTACATAATGACGGGTGATAGCTTATGCATGTTAGTGGGTTCGCTATAATGACTAGCGTCGATTGCCGACGGTGTTCTTCTTTTTCAACCCATATATGTCAGCGGGCCACCTTCGAGTGCGCGCAGTATTACCTTGTTTTCGATTATGCTCTTTACCACATTTACCTCATTACTCTTACTATTCTTATTGTGATACTGACATGATGGTGGTTACGGTTACTTGGCTCGAGGTTGCCACACGCGCACCCGCGGTTTGGCCACCGCAGAGGGTGCGCTTTTCCGGGAGAAAGAGGTCGTAGAACCCGTGTATACCCACGAGGTGACGTAGTGGGGGCCCCTTATTAGCTGTGGGGTTGAGGCGCCTAGGTGCGAGCGGAGCGACCCGCCGGTTTAGTTGTCCGGCGCGGTCGCGGTGTTGCAGGTACGTATGGGGCCGTCGGTAGTGAAACCGACGCGGGCCGGGTATTACAGGATGCAGGTGTACAGGTTGCCTTTCCTCCTTGGGAGGATGGTTGCTCCAGTTGTCCTCACGGTTTGTTTTACTATATTCTCCTGCTTTACTGTTCTTTCTGCGTCACTGACATCCCACTTCGTGACAGGGTCCAGACGGGGAGGGAGGTAGGCGGCGGTGAGGACGGGACAGGAGCAGCTGGGTCGCTGGGGACCCTGGACTGTATTTATTCTTTTATTCTCGCTTTTCATTACTCTGTAGTCATGTGAGTGGTTCGCGATACCCTCGTGGGGTCGGCATGGATGTCGGTACGGGCTACATTTAGTGCCCCTAGTGGAATATCTTTCCCTTTTATTTCTATCGGCCATTTGAAAATCAAGAAGGCAGAAGCCAAGGAAAAGATTGCGAAAACCGTTTTTAAAAATCTAAGTGTCGTGTGGGCACTGGTTTCAAAACCTTGTGAATTTAAGCTGATTTCGAAACCAGCTTTCAAAACGTAAGCGCCGGGTAGGCGCTCTTTCAAAACTGTGGATTTATCCTTTCCAAATTGATCGGCCATACGTTCTTCTTTTATTAGTTTAGAATACTGGTTGCTTGTGAACAACTGTTGTGATTGATTGGTTGTGTATATTGGAACATGTACTGAACGCTACGCCGTGCACGTACAGGGGAGACTCTGTCCGGTTGCAGAGTGACCCTGTACGTGCGGCGGGTCTGGGCACGCGCCGGGGAAGAGGGGATCTCTTTTAAAAAAAAAAAAATTACGCGTCAAATATTTGGCTTTTATGAATCGTTTCCGCTAAAACAAACCCCCGGGGCGTGACAGATTAAATGGTATCAGAGAGTTCTTTCAATCACAACAGTTAGTGCCGACATCCGTGGACAACCCTCACATGCCTACATACGAATGAAATGGGTAGGGCATAGGACTGTAGAACGTGAGTGACCGAGGGGGGGGGGGGGAAATGTTGAGTCCTTTCTCTCACTTTATGGTTGTTGTTAGTAGGGTAGTCTAAAGTTGACTCTTGTGATGTGTGACAGACATGGCCCGTACTAGATCATCGGCCGGGGACGCAGAGTCAGAGTCCGAGTCCCTTCCCTCGCTAAGTGGTGCGATGTACCGTTGATGAATTAGCAAAGACTAAAGCCGACCTTCTTTGTGTGCATACAGATCGGGGCCGACTCAGCCAGCAACCGACGACGGAAATGGACATCGCCGACGAAGCCAATCGCCTGCTCCGCAACCAGCTGCGCGACGTGGCTGGGCAACTGCTGACTCTCGCGGAGCGCCTGAGCATGCTGACACAGGAACTCGAGGGCGTCGACCGGTTCCGGGGCGGCAGCAGAAGCGTTGCCACTCCCGGGATGCCACCGACGGGCCCTCCCGCCGTCCAGGAGGCTGCTAACCTGATCGTGCACACCAACGCAGAGTGCGCCCGGCAGGAATGCTCTTACCCCGAGTCGGCCGGGGACCCCCATCGGAGGGGCCGGGCGAGCAAACGCCCGAGAGCCGGGCAGAACCTCGGGCAGACGACGGAGGAGAGACCTAAGCCACCGAAACCGTGCGTCATATGCGGCAATGCACACCTCATAACGAGCTGCCCGTGGCGGGACGGACACTGTTTCCGATGTGGCAAGCCGGGCCACACGCGGTATGAGTGCCCTCTGAAGCCGTCTGTCAGAAGACCCTCGGCGCCGCGACATGTTGAGCCCAAGGGAACCGCCGCCTCCACCCCTCAAGGGGGCACCGATCCAGAGAGCCGACCTAATCCACGCCCGACGCAAGCACCGAAGGTCGAACGAGGGCTTAAGGGGAGCGCGCACAGCGCAACCGGGATCCTGCGTCATCTGCAAGGGCGCGCACCCAGTGACGGAATGCACTTGGAGGTACCACTATTGTAACCGGTGCGGCTTGCCAGATCACAATCACCTCTCCTGCCCTCAAGGGCCCACCCCCGCCTCCGCCGCCGTGCCACCACCGCCAAGAGGAACAAAGAGCGCGGCGGCCCCCGTGCAGACAAAGGGCTCGCCCGACGACCAGCGATGTGCAGACTCCTTAGACAGCAAACCCCCACCCCAACACGCGGTGCGACGCTGGCCCAAGGATTGTGGGCGGACGCCCCCGGCCGCCCCGGCAGACGACGCGTCGTCCCGAAATAGGGAATGACAGGTACTTATCTCTCTTTGTTTTCTACTTTTCCTTTTTCCGTTTACCTTCCCTTCCCTCGGCTTCATAGAAGCTCCGTTTGGGCCGGAGCAACCCGACCCTACCAGACCCTTGCGAGCCCTCCTGCCTTTAGCTCTACCTCTCGTTTCGTCGACCGTTCCGGTCCGGTGTGCTTACAGGCGAGGGAGCCAATCTAACCTTAGCAAATCGCATACCGGTGCGTGAATTGCACAGTCTCCGATGCAAATTGACCCCACCTTTCGCACAGGTTTTGTGGATCGACGTGGACTCACCTAAGTGGTAGTCATGGCGATGTTCATGACCGCGAGGCGGTAGTAACCCTCGATAAAGGTTATGTTTTGGCACTGAGATTGTGTTGGGAAGTATGTGATATACCTTCTGGTAGGAGTTGCGTCCCCAACTTGTTGTTGGCGACAAACCTTTAGTATTCCGCTGTTCTTTTGGTAAGCACGTTGGCTACAGGCAACGGACGGTCGAAAGAACTGAGGAAATACTCTGCCCTATAATGAGGAGTACCAGATTGGGTCTAAATTAGTAGCCTTAGTGTTGTAGATACCTTGCGACTGACTTGTAGCCCTCGATTAAACTTTCTGAGCATTTTCATAGAGTATGACTTCAGGCGGTAAGCTCCGGGAATGAAACTTTTAAGTTGTAAGTCTCGGGGACGAAACTTCTTTTAAGTTGTAAGTTTCGGGGACGAAACTTCTTTTAAGTTGTAAGTGATGTAAAAACTCTAAATATTTTATTTTAATAAATAGTCTAAAAGTGAATTTTGACCTGGTTGTTGAATTCAAAAGACCTATGTTGATTTATCTAGTCAATTGCCAGTGTGCGAGTTGCACGTTTTACGAGACAAAAAAGGCTACTTTCCAATCCGGACATGATCTTGGAAATCCGAGTTGACCGTTGCGATCGTCTCGTCGAACTGAGTGAGATTTATATTCAGCACTTTTCGATCTGACGGTCGGATCTTCCAAAATTCAGCGAAGAAGCGGGCAAAATTACCGACACCAATATAACAGTGGTCTGCGCAGAGGTCGCTTAAGTGAATTACTGTATATGAACAGTAACCCTGATTTTCGGGACCTGACGAATACAACGTTGACTAATTCACTGTTCGGAATCCGAACATAGCATTTCAGGTAGTCGATTTGAACGGCTCCGATGTTCTGAACGCAATGGCGCAGTCGAAAATTCTGTTTGACGACTCTGGAATCTCGAAAAGCGCAAAAACTGTATTTTGACACAGTTATTATGGACCGAGATTTTATCCGGGCAGTTTCGCTAAAATCAGAGATCGCTACCTGATAGGTCTCGTCGAGCCGGACGTCATGGCGCAGTCCATTTTCCGTTTCGACGACCAGATCGCCTCGAAATGCGTGAAATAAGGCAAAAAAGTGGATAATTTCACATAAAACCCCATTGAAGTTGCCTCGATTTGCGTGCCAATTCTTAGATAAGGACTTAAGTGCAAAGTATAGCTACCGTAGTGGACCTAATAGCTATTAAAAGGGCTTGAAGGGCTGAAATGCAATTATGCGTATTGCTATATAGAGGCATTTACACCGAGCTAGGGTTTTCAAGAAAACCCACGCAAGAGCTCTGCCCTAGCCGCTTCTCAACAACCCTCCTCCTCGCTGCCTTGCTTCCTGGAGCCCTCCCCGCACCGGCCGCCGCCTCCCCTTGCCGGAAAAAGGGAGACCAAGAAGCTCTTGATCTCGGTTCTTGGAGAGGAAGGCAACCAACAAGGTCTTTGGCGATCAAAACCACGTCCAGTGGAGTCCTCCCGGAAGCCGCAGCCGACCTGTGTTGGACCTGCCCCCGACCGCCGCCGTGCGCCGCCGCGGGACCTCTCCTCCTTTTTCCTAGTCTCCGGCGAAGGCAAGTATGGAAGTTTTGTTCTTGTTTCATTTCGGGGACCCTAGCACTGTGTTATTGACATCCCAAGGATTACCCTGGTGCAGCCCCGCGGTCCCCGGTGCCCTGGTTGACCGGCCGGAGAGCTAGCTGCCGGAATTATCGTTTTCCGTCCGACCTCGCGCGCCGGCGTGATCCGGCCATCAAGCGCTCGATCAGAACCGTTGGATCGGCTCCTCTCGGTGACTGCAACATCCCCACGAAGCAGGAAGCGGATCGGTTGAGGATCGAGCCCAAACGAAGTTGCCCTAGGAACCGGGTTGTTGGCACCTTCGCCGATCGTCGCCGCCCGGCGCCGCCGCTGCCTTCCGGCGTCGGCCACCACTGCACCAAGACTCCTGTAACCGATAGGGGTCTTCTGGTCCATGTCCCACCGGCCCGGAGCTACCTCGCCGGAATCTGCCATTAGAGGCCTTAGAGCTTCACCGGAGCTCCGCCGCCGCGCGCCGCCGGCGACTCCAGACCTCCGGAAACGGTGCAGGTAGGCCCCTCTCATCATTTCGTGACCAATGGTGGTGTTGCATGGGAATCCTAACGTCGGATTCTTGATTCCCGCAGTTGCACCCGAAACCATCTTCTCGGGCTCATCTCCGGCCGCCGTCGCCTCCGGCCGCCGGGGCTCGACCCCACATGGACTAAACTTCTTCTGGGAACCTCCTCTAACCTATGCTCACCCTTGAAACAGGTCGGAACCTGGTTGCACCAAGATCACCCAAAACCGAGCTTGAGCCATTCTTGGGTGTTGCTCCGGCCACTGTTCCGGCCGACCTCCGGCCCCCCTCAGGTGAGCCCCACTGTCCACAGTACGTGCTTAACTTGATGCTCCATCTAACTTTAGATTTGATCAAGTCTAGGTTGTGTACTAGCATAGTTGCGAATTGGACACAAAAAGGTTTATGGGCCAACTTTATTCTCGGGAACCGTGGCAGTCCAATTCTGTGAGCACGGCGTTCGTCTCGTCATAACAAACGCGCTGAAAGTTACGGCGCAGCTTTTGGACTCCCGGATTTTGAGAACGAGTCGAAACATTGGGTTAATGCAATAGCTCTAGGCAAATTAAATTACATTTTGGACTAAAATGCGATTCGGACTTGCTGGCTGTCCTTAGACAGCGTTTACACGCCTACTAGGCATCTTGTTAGAGTTCAGTAGGTCCTCATTGATCGAGAGTTAGATTCTGCGCGGTAAATCGGCAATATTGCCCCGTATAAACACTCCGTTACTGTCGTGTCGTCGGGACGGGTATATGTGAGTCTAGTTCTGACTACAGTCTCTGTTCAGGGCCCAGCAGTTCAGCACCAGCCTCCCGGTAGTCTAGCGGGAGTTCGGGATCGGCCTTCATTCAGGTGGGTTGTTTTTACTTTATTCCTAGCCTCTCAATTTTATCTTATTGGACGGGGTCTATTCTAAGTGTACTGGGGTTACATAATGACGGGTGATAGCTTATGCATGTTAGTGGGTTCGCTATAATGACTAGCGTCGATTGCCGACGGTGTTCTTCTTTTTCAACCCATATATGTCAGCGGGCCACCTTCGAGTGCGCGCAGTATTACCTTGTTTTCGATTATGCTCTTTACCTCATTTACCTCATTACTCTTACTATTCTTATTGTGATACTGACATGATGGTGGTTACGGTTACTTGGCTCGAGGTTGCCACACGCGCACCCGCGGTTTGGCCACCGCAGAGGGTGCGCTTTTCCGGAAAAGAGGTCGTAGAACCCGTGTATACCCACGAGGTGACGTAGTGGGGGCCCCTTATTAGCTGTGGGGTTGAGGCGCCTAGGTGCGAGCGGAGCGACCCGCCGGTTTAGTTGTCCGGCGCGGTCGCGGTGTTGCAGGTACGGTATGGGGCCGTCGGTAGTGAACCGACGCGGCCGGGTATTACAGGATGCAGGTGTACAGGTTGCCTTTCCTCCTTGGGAGGATGGTTGCTCTAGTTGTCCTCACGGTTTGTTTTACTATATTCTCCTGCTTTACTGTTTCTGCGTCACTGACATCCCACTTCGTGACAGGGTCCAGACGGGGAGGGAGGTAGGCGGCGGTGAGGACGGGACAGGAGCAGCTGGGTCGCTGGGGACCCTGGACTGTATTTATTCTTTTATTCTCGCTTTTCATTACTCTGTAGTCATGTGAGTGGTTCGCGATACCCTCGTGGGGTCGGCATGGATGTCGGTACGGGCTACATTTAGTGCCCCTAGTGGAATATCTTTCCCTTTTATTTCTATCGGCCATTTGAAAATCAAGAAGGCAGAAGCCAAGGAAAAGATTGCGAAAACCGTTTTTAAAAATCTAAGTGTCGTGTGGGCACTGGTTTCAAAACCTTGTGAATTTAAGCTGATTTCGAAACTAGCTTTCAAAACGTAAGCGCCGGGTAGGCGCTCTTTCAAAACTGTGGATTTATCCTTTCCAAATTGATCGGCCATACGTTCTTCTTTTATTAGTTTAGAATACTGGTTGCTTGTGAACAACTGTTGTGATTGATTGGTTGTGTATATTGGAACATGTACTGAACGCTACGCCGTGCACGTACAGGGGAGACTCTGTCCGGTTGCAGAGTGACCCTGTACGTGCGGCGGGTCTGGGCACGCGCCGGGGAAGAGGGGATCTCTTTTAAAAAAAAAAAAATTACGCGTCAAATATTCGGCTTTTATGAATCGTTTCCGCTAAAACAAGCCCCCGGGGCGTGACAGGATTAGTCCATCCTGATTCAATTGAATGCCACACCCTTTCGTCGATGGAAGATAAAAAGGCTTTCATCCGTACTTTCCAGTACGCATAATTTGTTCCATCAAAGAAAGGGGGTCGATTGATGTTTCCACCTTCAACCATTGTTCACAACCCTATTCCCTCTCTGATACCACTTGTTGGGTCGTAAATAATACGGATCTAAATAGGGGAAGAAACACCTAGAGGGGGGGTGAATAGGTGTAAACGTATAAACACTCAAAAATCGTTGCGATAAAAAACCCAATGCGGAAATGAAAATAACTCGCAAGATTTTTACGTGGAAAACTCCATCACCGGAGTAAAAAACCACGGGACCGATAACACGGCAGAAATCCACTAGAATTAAAACACGTACAAGGTGATTTACCGTACACACTTACGACTCAACCTTTTCCATACGCTCCTAGAGGATCTTCTCCGCTCGCTCCAGGCGCTTCTCGAATCCACGATCTGCGCCCAACGCCGAATCCACGGCGTCCAACGTCGAATCCACGACGTCCGACCGAATCCACGGTCTTCACCCAATAGCACCCTTCGAATCCACGAACGTGCCTCGCTCCGAATCCACGAGAGCGATTGAACCTTGAATCCACAAGGACACGCGAATCCACGCGCCGATTTTGGGGTAATCGTTGTTTTTTGGGTGGTGATGATCCGCCGAATACTTAGATCAAAGATAGATCGGAAATACCATCTAAGTATTCATTAGTTTGATTCAACTCAAGATGTGAGTATGAAAACCTAGAATCAAACTAATCAATATAGATGAAGAAACATAGAGTATTCTCTAATGATTTTCTTTCTTCTCTATATGTGGATCTATAGCCGTATAAGATGATATATGAAAATGACGGCTATGTGGATTGACCCTAGAAAGAAAGACATAGGGTCTATTTATAGGTTAGAAACCCTAGGAAGGAGATAAGAATCAAAAACCTGCCATTTCTGGAATTTTACGGACGGCGATCCGGATCGTGATAACTGAGATCCGGATCGTCATAACGAAACAGCCAATTCCAGAAAAACGAAGGTTCGGGATCCGGATCATGTGACTACGATCCGGATCGTTCATACAGTTCACCAAACATCAACGTTCGGGATCCGGATTGCGAAGCAAGATCCGGATCGTTCAAGGTAGATGGTAAACTCAACGTTCGGGATCCGGATCAAGAGACTACGATCCGGATTGCGACGATGTATGAACGAACCACCTTCGGGATCCGGATCGAACAGCCTGATCCGGATCCTGAACATGTCCCAAGTCCAGTTTTTGATTTTTATGCAATGAAAGATTCTTCCAAGTGTTTCTACACTACAAGAAGTATTCGGATCACACAAATTCTTTAGTTAAACATACCTGATCCTTTTGAATTCTTCTTTCTTGAGATTGAGTTAAATGATCCAACTTTCTTCACCTTCAATCTTCAGGACTTGAAACTTTCACGAAACTACGCCAACTCAAATTCCGTAACAGGGTTGTGGGGTATTGCGGCAACCGCGGACATTGGGCGGTTAACCGGATGTTTACTTGTGCATCAGATTTGGGGATCGGGTTTTCTTTAGTGGATGGGTTTTCCCACTTCGATCATAGTCGTGATCCAGTCCTGCTATTTTATGATACTTGTGACATGGTTACTTTACTCGTGTGGGTCGTTCCCTTCGAGTGCCACTCCGGAGTAGGCGATTTACAAAGCGGCCAGTGAGTACCGGACATTGAGATCGGGTCAGTGAGTGCCGATCTGTTAGCAGATACTTGAGACAGTTTGAGCAGGCAGTGCCAGTTTTTACTGGCCCATTGATTGGGTTTATTCGGGCAGATACTTTTACTAATGCATTCATATAGTTACTCTTTCTGGCACTACATTTAGAGGCATAGTACTGGTAACTTCATTTTATCAGTAGTTCTGTTTATAGCTTACCACCTCCTTTCTCTTTTTGCCTCTGGTAGACCTAGTGGGTACGTCGGAGTTTAAGGCTTTACCCACTAGGGGAGGCTACTTGTAAGACCCGACCTTTATTTTCTTTTTGGTTTTCCTTTTTATTTCGTTTGTGGCGGTCCGGCAGGGGGATTAATTATTTTTGTGTTTTCCGGACAGCCCGTCAGGGCTCGCGGGCATTTTTAGGCGGTAGAGCTCGCGAAACGGAGAACGGTGACGCGATCGGTTTCGGATTCCGACTCACGGTTCTCCCAGAATAAATTTGTGAAGTTGTGGTCTTTTCGGACGCTCTGAAATCCGTGCTGGTGATCTGCACGGTTATCGTGGTAACCTGTCATGCCCCGGGGGATTAATTTAGCGGAAACGGATTACAAAAGGTATGTATTTATTATTATTATTTTTTTTTGAAAACCTTCTTCCCCGGCGCGTGCCCAGATCCGCCGCATATACAGGATCACTCTACAAACGGACAGAGTCTCCCCTGTATATGCATGGCGTCGCGGTTTGTACAATGTTCAATAACGAGTAAACATTCAATCACAACAATCCAAACGTACAACCATTCACAATGTGCTGAATAAACTCACGGCCGATTAGTTTGAAAGGATAAAACCCACAATTGTTGAAACGGCGCCCACCCGGCACCCATATTTTGAAAACCCTTTTTCGAAAGCAACATAAACTCAGGGGTTTGAAAAGCAGTGCCCACACGACACTTAGGTTTTGAAATCCATTTTCGCAAACCATAAATCCACAAGGTTTTGAAAACGGTGCCCACACGGCACCCGAGTTTTGAAATAGTAGTTTTCGCAATCTGTTCTTTTATTTGCTATTTTATTTTCCAAAGCGGCCCACAGAGATGTAAAGAAAACTAAACAATTCATTTGTCACCGCACCGACATCCACACCGACCCCACGAGGGTATCGAGAACCATCCACAGTCTACAAATAATAAATGGAATGTGAAAGTAAGAGGTAAAGTACTCTTCCGGTCTCCTGGGACCCAAAACCTCTAGCCGCGGCCTCACCGTCGCCTAACTCTCCCCCCTGAAGGACCCTGTCGCAAAGTGGGAAGTCAGCGACTAAACAAAAGTGATAATAGTAAAGCAGGTAAAGAAAACGTCCAACCGTAGTCTATCCGGAGCAACCACCCTCGCAAGGGAAAAGTAAAATCAAACACCTGTAAACCTGCAATACCCGATCCCGTCGGACAACTAAACCGACGGATCGCACCGCACCCAAGTCGGACAACTAAACCGAATGGGTCGCACCGCTCCCACGTCGGACAACTAAACCGACGGGTCGCACCGCTCACACCTTGGCGCATCCAAGCCCCACAACTAAAGAGGCCCCACGCCGTCCTGTGGGTATACACGGGTCATGGACCACTTTTCCGGAAAAGCGCACCCTTCGCGGTGGCCAAACCGCGGGTGCGCGTGTTGCAGCCGAGCATAGTAACCGTGAACAACATATATATATGTGCATGTATGCGAACCATGTGAGACAATATATACATATCTATGTATGAGAACCGTATGAAATAATATATACATATCCGTGCATGAGAACCATATGAAACAATATATATTCACAACATACACCTATCCATGCATGAGAACCATATGAAACAATATGTACATCTAATCATAAGAACCGTAAAGCCATAAACGAATAATTGATGCCTCCCTACCATGTTTAACCCAAGTACACAAAAGGTTGACCCCGTCCAACATGATAGAACTAAATGCTAAGACTTAAGAATAAAAACCCACCTCGATGTAGGCCGATCCCGAACTCCCGCTAGACACTGGGAGGCTGGTGCTGAACTACTGGGACCTGAACAGTAACTGAAGTCAGAAACATACCCACTCATACCCATCCCGGCAACACTACAGCAATACAACGCTAACACGGGGTAACTTAGCCGATTTACGGAACAAGATCCAATTCCCGCTCAACGAGAGCCTACGGGACTCTAACAAAATGCCCAGTATGAAAACACTGTCTAAAGATAGCTGTCGTGTCCAACTTACAATTTGATCCATGACAAATCTTAAAATTGCATAAAACCTTGAGTTAAATGACCGTTTCGACTCGTTCTTGGAATCCGGGACTCCAAAAGCTGTTCTGTAAATTTCAGCGCGCTCGTTACGACGAGACGAAGCTCGTGCTCACAAGTTTGGACTGACACGGATCCCGAGAACAAAGTTGGCCCATAATACACTTTGGCTTAAATAACAACTATGCTAAACCTCTATTATTGCTTGATCAAATTAGGAGTTAAGTGGAGCATCGTGTATAGGGGACTAAGTAGAGTTGAGGGCTCACCTCGGGTGCGCCGGAGGGTGGCCAGAACAGTCGCCGGAGCAGCACCACAAGATGCCAAGGCTCGGTTTTGGCCAAGTCCAGACCCACTCCCAGTCAAACTGCGAACAAGGGTGAGCATCAGTTAGCTTTGGGTCCCAGAAGGTGGCTGGTCCATGCGGGGTCGAGCGCCGCCGGCTGGAGGCGGCGGCGGCCGGAAGCAAAGCCCGAGCTGGACACTTCGGGTGCAAGTCCCGAGCTCTATTACAGGGGTTTCTTGGCCCAAAGCAGAATGATGGGAAATCAACAAATTAACTTTGGAGCCTACCTGGGTAGATGGCCGGAGCCCGGACCGCCGGAGATGGCCGGAGACCGAAGCTAGGTGAAATTCGGGTGCAACTATAGAGATCAAGGACTCAACGTTAAAACCTCCATGCAAAGCCACCATTGTCACCAAAAAGATCAAATAAGCTTACCTTCACGGTTGGCCGGCGTCTGGAGGCGACGGCGACGCGCGGCGGCAGAGCTCGGTTGAAGCTCCAAGGCCGTTAATGGCGGTTTCCGGCCGAGGGACTCTGGGCCGGTGCAACTTGGACCAAAAGCTTCCTGTTGGTGCCAGGGAGCTTCTAGTGGCAATGGCCGGCGGTGGGAGGCAGCGGCGGCGCCGGACGGCCGAGATCGGCCGAGGTGAAGAAGACCGAAACTAGGGCTCGTCCACTCGGGTCCGATCCACAACCGATGGTGGTCAGACCTCGTGGAGGTGCTGCAGTCGACGAGAGGAGGCGTTTCAACGGTGCTGATCTTGGGTTTGACGGCTCGATAACCGCGGCGCTCCCGATCGGCCAAATTGCCAATTCCGGCGGCCAAGAGTTCCCGCCGGCGATCGGGACGGCGGCAGCGGCTCGGCCTGCACCCGGATGGTCTCCACGGTGTCAGTAGTCCGCTGGTCATGCCCAAATGCAAACTCGATGAGAAAAGTTTCATAAACTCACCTCGTCGGAAAGTTGGAAGATGAAGGGTGTCTCCCGCGGCGGCGCTCGGCAGCGGCTGGCACCAGTTTCACCACAGCTCGGTTGCGGCTGCCCGGGGAACTCCACAGGCAGGGACTTGATGTCCCAGGACCCTCCCGAGCACCTTCCTCTCCAAGACACCCGAGATCAAGATGGTTTCTTGATCCCTCTTCTCCGGCGACGGGGTGGCGGCGGCCGGTGCTGGGCTCCCGTGGAGTGCGGCAGAGAAGGGGAGTCTGTTGGAGGGTGCGGCTAGGGCAAGGGCTCTGGAGTTTAGGGTTTGTGAACCCCAGCTGAAGTATACACATATATATATGGTTTTGGTACACTTGTTGTTTAGCCCTTCTAGCTTCAGTAATTTATTGTCCAGTCCCTCCCTGTACACTTCTCTCACATCCTAGTCCTTCTCCAAAGAGTGGCACGCAAAACGAGGCAAGAAGTATAGGGTTTACTGTGCAAAAAGCCGTATTTTCATCGTATTTCACGCTTTTCGAGGCGTTCTGGTCGTCGAAACGAAAAATGGACTTCCCCACGACGTCCGGCTCGACGAAACCTATCAAATAGCGATTTCTGTTTTTCGACGAAATGCCCAGATAAATTCTCGGTCCACAACTACTGTACAATTAAACAGTATGACATGCTTCTCGAGATTCTAGGATCGTCAAACGAAAATTCCGTCAGCGCCATTGCGCTCAGAACGTCAAAATTATCTAGAATCGTCTACTCATACTGCTAGGTTTGGATTTTTGGACAGTGAAATGGCCAACGACCGATCGAGAGGGGACCGAAATCAGGGGTTACTATTCATTTAAGTCGTGGGTCCCACTAGTTTTCTTGCTGATTTTCGGACGATCCGACCGTCGGATCAGCAAACGGTCTATACCATTTCCACTCGATTCGATGAGACGGTCGCACTGGCGACCTCAGATTTCCGAGATCAGACTCGGATCGGAAAGGCAGAATTTGTGCTTCGGCAACTGTGCCAACCGTACACCGGTACACCCCACTAAGGTTAATTTGTTTCCTCGCACACATTCGCACCTGAAAAACACTCTTTACACTAACACAATTTTCCCGAGTATTACATCACTCACACCTTAAAAGAAGTTTCGTCCTCGAAACTTGAACACACCAGGAATCCTATAAATGGGGAAAGTGCCCAACCATGTCCGATTTGCACTCCCAAATGGCTTCGCGCTCCTCATGATCCGCTCGTTTCTCTCTGGCACTAGGAGAGATTGCAGTTTCCCCGCCGGGCGCTGACGTTCGGCCTTTATTCGATGACCGACCCAAAAGCGAGCCACGCGTTGTGCTACATCCCTTATCAATTGAAGCCACCAACAGTCTGCTGTTGATCCGTCCTGCTACGTAATCGCGGTTACCGGTATGTCTCCTATCTGACCCTTACCGCTCCAGGCATCGACTGCTCCACTTGTCTTTCCGGAGTGATCTTGATTGGACGCATCGTTTCCTTGAGTTGCTTGGTCGTAAAGGCCTTAACTCTCCCCTGCGATGCCCAAACTCACACCTTTGGAGTTTGGCCTACCCTCTCTGGTCCCTGAGGGTCTAAAAGGTCACCCGAAGACGCTCCTTGTTCGTACGCAAGTTGACCCAAGAAGGGTCTGGAAGCTTTCTGTTCATCAAACCCACGGACACCGTTGGGGCGCTCAAAAATCCGACCCCGAAGCGATGACACGCGACACGCCATATATCTCTTGGCGAAACTCGGTGGTAACCCTGAACGAAAAACTACCGGACTGAACCGCCCTAAGATTTCAGACAGGCGACGGCTCGACCCGCCTGGCAACCCTACCGTCCCGTCTCTCTTGATCGAAACTAACCTAAGTAAGCCTGCTCCTCGACTTGGGGTTCCCTGCTATGACGCCACTGGTTCGCGGACCACCTCTGACGGTGTTGAGCAGTCAGCAACCAAAGTCTTGCGATGCGTCGAGGTGCCCCGGTCCTACCACCAAACCCGGACTAACGGCCCTTAAACGACCAACTTAACCCGACCACAAAAGGGGGAAACCCCACTAATACCCTCACAAAAACTCCAGGATGTGCCCATCCAACTAGCCGGGTCACCGCCTACGCGTAATCCTCCTTATTATGCCTTGGTCATGGGAAGCTGGCGACAAAAACCAAGAAATACGGACCTACTCCCGTCTTGGCACTGAAGGGGTGCGACACTCTTGGTTAACCCCTACCGTTCGGTCCCAAACAATTGCCCCTCCAAGCACCGTGCACTGAACCGAGCTGCATCACCCCAGACCAAATGATCACATCTCCAACTAGGAGTATTCTAAGCTCTAGGTCCGCTCATCCAAAATCAAACCCATACGAACAAGATTTGCTAGCCCCGGGGGTCTCCTTTCTCAACCCCAAAGGAGAACCCCAAGACCCCACCTCGACGATTTCTACCACCATCGTAGTGTCTACAGCAAAAAGCCGAACTATGGGTAACAACCGTAGGGGAAGCATCCTCATTCCCACCCATACCTTGTACAAATGCAAAAGAATCGATCGACTATCTGCTGTAACCTAAAACCAGTAGACCTAGAAGGTACAAATTTAGACAAGAGGCTCCCCAGTTGCTCACGACCGACGAAGCGGCCGACTCACTAACAAACACCGGCGGATTACTCTACCACCCGTCGCCGTTACTAACGATGACCAGAACGTCGGCAGAGGAGGGGTTCGGAAAACAAAAGTCGGCGCAATGATCTGCTGTGATAGCAGCCGCATCAAGTGCAGGGACCCCGTCAGCAGGCCCACCGTGTCCCGTGTTGGTTGCTTAATCCATTGTTTCCTAGCAACCAACAAGACCCCGGTGGCAGCCGGCCTCGACCCCAGCCTCCAAACCAACACGACTACTCCAGCACGCCGACCCAGCTAAACCGGGAAACAAAACTTAATCCGTACACACACACAACACAAGTCATCTCTAGACTCCGCTAGCATAGCACTCAACCAACTATCGAGAAAAGGGACCTATACTTCCCCCCCTCCCCCTCCCCGATCACTCGCGTTCTACACTCCTATGCCCTACACATTTCATTCATTTGTAGCTAAGTGTGGTATCTCCGTGGATGTCGGACACTGACTGTTGTGATTGAAGTAAGTCTCTGATACCATCTTAATCTGTCACGCCCCGGGGCATTAATTTAGCGGAAACGGATTACAAAAGGTATGTATTTATTATTATTTTTTTTTTTTGAAAACCTTCTTCCCCGGCTCGTGCCCAGATCCGCCGCATATACAGGATCACTCTACAAACGGACAGAGTCTCCCCTGCATATGCACGGCGTCGCGGTTTGTACAATGTTCGATAATGAGTAAACATTCAATCACAACAATCCAAACGTACAACCATTCACAATGTGCTGAATAAACTCACGGCCGATTAGTTTGAAAGGATAAAACCCACAATTGTTGAAACGGCGCCCACCCGACACCCATATTTTGAAAACCCTTTTTCGAAAGCAACATAAACTCAGGGGTTTGAAAAATAGTGCCCACACGACACTTAGGTTTTGAAATCCATTTTCGCAAACCATAAATCCACAAGGTTTTGAAAACGGTGCCCACACGGCACCCGAGTTTTGAAATAGTAGTTTTCGCAATCTGTTCTTTTATTTGCTATTTTATTTTCCAAAGCGGCCCACAGAGATGTAAAGAAAACTAAACAATTCATTTGTCACCGCACCGACATCCACACCGACCCCACGAGGGTATCGAGAACCATCCACAGTCTACAAATAATAAATGGAATGTGAAAGTAAGAGGTAAAGTACTCTTCCGGTCTCCTGGGACCCAAAACCTCTAGCCGCGGCCTCACCGTCGCCTAACTCTCCCCCCTGAAGGACCCTGTCGCAAAGTGGGAAGTCAGCGACTAAACAAAAGTGATAATAGTAAAGCAGGTAAAGAAAACGTCCAACCGTAGTCTATCCGGAGCAACCACCCTCGCAAGGGAAAAGTAAAATCAAACACCTGTAAACCTGCAATACCCGATCCCGTCGGACAACTAAACCGACGGATCGCACCGCACCCAAGTCGGACAACTAAACCGAATGGGTCGCACCGCTCCCACGTCGGACAACTAAACCGACGGGTCGCACCGCTCACACCTTGGCGCATCCAAGCCCCACAACTAAAGAGGCCCCACGCCGTCCTGTGGGTATAAACGGGCCATGGACCACTTTTCCGGAAAAGTGCACCCTTCGCGGTGGCCAAACCGCGGGTGCGCGTGTTGCAGCCGAGCATAGTAACCGTGAACAACATATATATATATATGTGCATGTATGCGAACCATGTGAGACAATATATACATATCTATGTATGAGAACCGTATGAAATAATATATACATATCCGTGCATGAGAACCATATGAAATAATATATATTCACAACATACACCTATCCATGCATGAGAACCATATGAAACAATATGTACATCTAATCATAAGAACCGTAAAGCCATAAACGAATAATTGATGCCTCCCTACCATGTTTAACCCAAGTACACAAAAGGTTGACCCCGTCCAACATGATAGAACTAAATTCTAAGACTTAAGAATAAAAACCCACCTCGATGTAGGCCGATCCCGAACTCCCGCTAGACACTGGGAGGCTGGTGCTGAACTGCTGGGACCTGAACAGTAACTGAAGTCAGAAACAGACCCACTCATACCCATCCCGGCAACACTACAGCAATACAACGCTAACACGGGGTAACTTAGCCGATTTACGGAACAAGATCCAATTCCCGCTCAACAAGAGCCTACGGGACTCTAACAAAATGCCCAGTAGGTGTGAAAACACTGTCTAAAGACAGCTGTCGTGTCCAACTTATAATTTGATCCATGACAAATCTTAAAATTGCATAAAACCTTGAGTTAAATGACCGTTTCGACTCGTTCTTGGAATCCGGGACTCCAAAAGCTGTTCTGTAAATTTCAGCGCGCTCGTTACGACGAGACGAAGCTCGTGCTCACAAGTTTGGACTGACACGGATCCCGAGAACAAAGTTGGCCCATAATACACTTTGGCTTAAATAACAACTATGCTAAACCTCTATTATTGCTTGATCAAATTAGGAGTTAAGTGGAGCATCGTGTACAGGGGACTAAGTAGAGTTGAGGGCTCACCTCGGGTGCGCCGGAGGGTGGCCGGAACAGTCGCCGGAGCAGCACCACAAGATGCCAAGGCTCGGTTTTGGCCAAGTCCAGACCCACTCCCAGTCAAACTGCGAACAAGGGTGAGCATCAGTTAGCTTTGGGTACCAGAAGGTGGCTGGTCCATGCGGGGTCGAGCGCCGGCGGCCGGAAGCAAAGCCCGAGCTGGACACTTCCGTGAACCCTAATTTACTTCTGATAGGCTAGGGTACGTGGGACTTAGGGTTTTCGCCTCCCTTTTTATTGTTCCGCTCATAGCGTAGGGCAAGGAGGAGACGATCGAGGGAAAAGAAGGGGGGAAAACGTGATCCCCATTCCTCTCCCTTTACGGTGCAAAAGGAGCGACAGTGATTTGGGCGGTTGAGCCAAGGACCCTCTCGCGCGCGGGACCGATCGAGCAAAGGGAGGAAGATCCCCTCCTCCTTCTCCTCCATCGGCGAATCGAAGGTGAGTCTTTACTTTTGAGGGTTCAAGGGTGCGTTGGGCGGATCCCTGCGGGGTAGGGGCAAACCGCCGCTGCCGCCGCCACGCGCCGCGCAGGCCGCCCGTAGGCGGGCGCCGCGCGGACATGTGTCGCACGGGCCGCCTGCAGGCGGTGCGCCGCGCGGCAGGCGCGCTGCGCGGGGCGTGCTGCGCGGGCGCCGCCCGCAGGCGGGCGCCGCGCGGCCAGGTGCCGCGCGGGCCGCCTGCAGGCGGGGCGCCGCGTGGCGGGCGCGCTGCGCGGGCGCCGCCGGCATGCGGGGCGCCGCGCGGCAGGCGGGGCGCCGCGCGGCAGGCGCGCTCCGCGGGCGCCGCACGGCGGCCGCGCTGCGCGGGCGCCCCCCGCAGGCGGGCGCCGCACGGACAGGTGCCGCGCGGGCCGCCTGCCGGCGGGGCGCCGCGCGACGGGCGCGCTGCGCGTGCGCCGCGCGGACAGGTGCCGCGCGGGCCACCTACCGGCGGGGCGCCGCCCGCAGGCAGGCGCCGCGCGGGCAGGCGCCGCGCGGGTAGGTGCCGCGCGGGCCGCCTGCAGGTCGCACGCGGCGCGGCAAGCGCGCCGTCGGGACACCGCGACGGGTTGGGGCCGCGCGGGGCGGTCCGCAGGCTGAGCGCACGCTGCACGAGTCGCTGCCGTGCGGGTAACTTCGTCGCTCGAAGTCCGGGGAACACATTTGGTCTTCCGTTGTTTTCTTTTAGCATTTGTGTCATCTTGGGTTTTAGTTGCTTGGTTGAGCTTACCCTTGTTCCTTCAGGAGTGCGGGACATTGTCGGCAACGGGCGCACGGTCACGGACGGGACAAGCGCCGGACGACACGCACGAGGTGGGTACTCCTCCGGGGGTTTCGAGGATAGTCATATGTCGATAGAAATAACGCATACTTGGCAACGGTGGATAATCTGTAGATCGTATAATTGTTTAACTAACCCTGCTTTTCTAATTTACTTACTGTCGATTATGATGCTCTTGTTTTGCTACACGCACACCGGCGGTTTGGCCACCGCAAGGGTGTGCTTTTCCGGAAAAGTGGTACGTTGACCCGTTTACCCCTCGTGACGGTGACGTTAGGAAAGGGGGCCCTCATAGGTGGGGGGTGTGAGCGGTGATGCCGAGGCAGGTGCTCGGCGGCCAAGGCAGGTGCTCGGCGGGGGACACCGGGGCAGGGGCTCAGTGCGGTGGTCGGGAAAGGTGCCCGGTTTTGCTTGGTGCAGGGGGTGATTGTTGTTGACGGTGTTTGAGGAGGACGGTTGCTCTGGTTATCGTGGTTTACCTTATTTTAGCCTTTTGCATATTATGTTATTTCTAGTCACTGACTTCCCACTCCGTGATAGGTTCGTCCAGGGGCGAGTGCTAGGGCACCGGTGAGGCCGCGAGGGTGCTGTTCTGACATTTAGCGACTTCAGACACAGTGACCCTTCTTTCCCTTTTCTTTTATTATTCATGTTAGTTAGTCGTGGATTGCGATACCCCCGAGGGATTGAAGCGGATGTTGCCTCTTCTTTCACATTTGCGAATGAATGTTGTTCCTCTCCTTATTATCCATCCTACCCCTATCTCATGCTGCTGAAATGTAATCGTACCTGCGATAACCAAATCCTCTGCCGTGGTGCCCTACAACCGGGCGGCACGGGCTCATCCGCTCGATGCAGGTGGTCGTCGCTCAGTCTACCTGCAAAATCACATCTAACCACACAAAAGGAGCACGACCTCTGCCTCCAAAGGATCCATACTCAAACCCACAAATCGGGGTGACTCATCCGCCAAAGCTGGCTCACTCGATCGATGAAGTCCCACAGCTTACCCGCTGTCAACTGTCCACCCTGCCTCGGTGCCCCAGCACTAAACGTCGGCACGGAGAGGGCTACTCGCTACTCCGACCACTGTGTCACCTCACTGCTCCGACAACTATGCCACTGCGCTGCTCCGACAACTGTGCCATTGCCCCGACAACTGTCCCTGCGCTGCTCCGACAACTGTGCCACTGCGCTGCTCCGACAACTGTGTCACTGCGCTCAGCTGCCCACACCGCCGCTGATCAGCCTCCAACACTCCTACCCTTCGGGTCCGGAGCTCTCAGACTCCAATCTGGGTATCCGGCCCGAAACAACCAGCTCAGACCCAACTGCTGCACCAAGGTGCACACGGGTCAGGGCCCAACGTCAGGGCGACACCGCTCACCACGACAAAACCACAATTCAGCACACCCCAAACACTCGACCCAATCTAGCGAAAGTCAAAGACATCCCCCTATCTCTGTAACTTTATGTTGTCTGCAGCCAACATAACTGTCCCACAAAAATAGGATATGTCGATCCCTCTAAACTTACAGGAAGAGCCAAATAAATAAATCACCGACTTTCGCAAAATGTCGCGTCTCTCAAGCCCTAACATCCTAGGGTCCGCCAAAAGCCTAGGGTTTCCTAAGTCCCAACTGACCTATCCCTAAGCTCTGATACCACCTAATCTGTCACGCCCCGTGTGTAAACCAGAACCCGAGCCCGTCAACAGATCCGCCGGGCACACGGAGTTTCCCGCGTACACGAAGCGCCAGCAACCTGCTCAGATATAAGAGATAATAATAAAGAGCATAAAACAGAGCTGAACTAAAACTAATACATCTCAGACTGAAGCTGGAAATAAAATACAGTACATCTGTAAAAATAATGCATCTGTCTCTCCCAGCTCACCAAAAAGATACAAACAGCTGGCTAAAGCCAGACCCAAAAGTAATGTACAACTGTCTGAGGAAAAATGGGTACACCAACAGTCTAGCTAACACGCTCATCCTACCTCGAGATCTATCTACTCAGCTGTCCTCTCTCTCCGACCCGCCGCTGAAAGCCCAGCACCACCCGCAGAAGACACTACAAAACAAAGGAGAAGAAAAAGAGGAAAGAAGAATGGGGGTGAGAACTACTAGTAACCAGTAGCCTCCCCTAGTGGGTAAATCCTCAAACTCCGACGCACCCACTAGGTCTACCAGAGGCAAAAGGGAAAGAAGAGTGGTAAGTAATAGAGACTGCTGAAGAAAAGAAACTACCACTACTATGCCTCTAAATGCAATCCCAAAAATGGAATAACCGTATGCATCAGTAAACAACTGACCCAAATAAACCCATCTATGCCACCCTCTTCATCGGGCAAGTAAGCCGCGCCGATGTGATAGCAAAACTTCTGCTGCCGCCCTCATCATCGGGCAAGTAAGTCGCGCCGATGTGATAGCAAAAACTCAAAGCCTGTCTGACCCCCACGCTTCGGAGGGGAACTCGAGGGGAGCTACCCACACGAGGAAAGTAACCATGTCACAAGTATCATAAAAGCAGGATTGGATCACTACAATGCCTAAGTGGAACAACTCCATCCGCTAAAGAAAACCCCGATCCCCAATCTGATGCATAAATACACATACGGTCAACCGCCCAATATCCGCGGTTGCCGCAATACCCCTCAATCCACGACCATGTCCCGCAACCGACATCCGGTCAACCGCCCAATATCCGCGGTCACCGCAATAACCCCCCAATCCACAATCGGATAAAATAATCAATATCCGGTCAACCGCCTACTATCCGCGGTAGCCGCAATACCCCACAACCCATAATCAAATACCACCTGTCCCCGACCCCAAGATCCCGGCTACACTATCCCAACCCCTGCTCAAACCCGAGCAACAAGAACCACCCGACTAAAGAATAAGGAGAAAAGAAGCAAACATGGTTTCTCCTAAGTCAAGTTCCAACATGATAGTGTAGCGATATGAGATTGCCTAATTAGATGACCATATAAGCATGCAAAAGTCCCGAAAAGATAGAAAGAATACAGATATCATATTCTGACTTATGTTTTGCATGATAACAATTCCTGACATTCAATATAGTATGATATCCCAAGTCCCATTACTGTTCCCACATGAATAGCAAATAATAAACATATAAACCGCTACTCGCCCACAAATAACTATCCACCTATGCATGTCCAAAAATATCCCCAAGTAGTACCCACCATCCAGGTAAATTACATGGCCTCAATATTATAATCAAATCCACATGCAAGGTTATGTGCTAACATAGCAATCCACATGTCCAAACCTACATGCATAATCCCAACCAAGAGTGTTGATCAATCAATAAGTCCAAAAAAGGTCTCTCTAATATTCCTAGTGAGTATGTCAGGAATAGAGGGATATAGCAACCACCCACCTGGAAAAGCGCAACCCACAACTATAAAAGTCTCCTCACTGTCCAACACTCCTTTCTCCGCAAAACATCCAAAAACTGCGAACCACATCACAACAACACACACGGCGTACAATT
This sequence comes from Tillandsia leiboldiana, assembly GCA_029204045.2. Taxonomy (NCBI): domain Eukaryota; kingdom Viridiplantae; phylum Streptophyta; class Magnoliopsida; order Poales; family Bromeliaceae; genus Tillandsia; species Tillandsia leiboldiana. Next base: position 13,700,739 of record CM055061.1, read on the forward strand.
AATCCAAATAATGTACAATAACCCGCAGTCCATACAACCAATCCCGAAAATTGACAAATTTTACCTACGAGAAGAACTTAGAAAAATCCAGAAAAATAACCGCTACGATCCTCATGGCGAGCTGATCGAAACGAGTACTTGCACGTCCAAATCCGATACATGTAGGCCAAGATACAAAATACACACCGCGGTACCCGCGAAACTCCCAAAACAAAAATCTGTAATAATCCGCCCAGAAAAAGTAGGATTTTCACCTTTGTGCCAACCTCCAAAAATTCTAGAAAAAATTACGGTGATGTTCCTTGCATCGCGTAGATATGAATCGAGTACTTGCACACCTCAATCCGATGCTCGAGCGCGGAGAAAAGCCATAAAAACTGCAATGCTGTCCAAAACTCCGCCCCAGAAAAAGAGGTCACAAAATGATCCAAAAAACCCAAGAAAACCTCGGAATAAAAGGAAACTATAAACCCCAGAGAAACAGGCCCAAAAACCCAGAAACGGAGCTCCAAGGGGCCTATTTATAGGCCCACCAAAACAATTCCAGAAATTCCCTCCGGGTCCCCGGATTCGGGCGCTCGGACAAGATTCGAGCGCCCGAATCCGCTGCGAGATCCCAAACACGGAGCGCCCGAAACCTCCTACTGGCGCCACGTGGCCCCCGAACAGCGGACAGCCGCCCCAGCCACCCCGAGCGCGCCACATAGCCCGCGCCCGGTCAAAGCAGTAGGTGGCGCCCGCCAATGGCAGGGCGCCACGTGGCCCACCCTGACAGGCCGCCCGACCGCGCCCACTTGCCGCCTACCACACCACCTGGCGCCCTGACACGCACGCGCCCCCGAGGCGCCCCCTGTCACGCCCCGGAGGTTCTAACAGAGCGAAAAACGTACCTATTTTTTTTTCTAAAACATTTAAATGAGCCATGCCTCCGGCGCGTATCAGACCCGCCGCATATACAAAGTCACTCCCCAAACCGGCGGAGCCTCCTTTGTATATGCACGGCGTTCCCAACAAGTTGAATACCTTAACCATTCCAATCATGACAATCAAAGAGGAGAGAATATATTAAATCATACCATCACCGCTATCTTATAAGACTATAGCATAAACCCATGGGTTTTGAAAATCGGTGCCCACTCGACACCCATTTTTCTAAAACATTTTCGCAACCTCTTTGAGCGGCCTTTAACTTGAAAGGATAAATCCACAGGTTTTAAAATCGATGCCCACACGACACTTGCTTTGAAAACACTTTTGAAACCGGTTTACGTTTGAAAACAAGCCGCAATTACACATCCTATCATTCACCAGTGAATTACAAGAAAATTCTCCTCCCAACATCCATCAGAAACCACAGTAAATGAATCACAGTTAAACTAACCATAGTATAAAGAAATAACCAAAAGTAAAAAGAATAACGTATCGTTTACTAGCCCTCGTGGCTAGCGTCCTCTAACTGAGGCCACACCGTCGTCCCGAATTTCACCCCTACTCGGACCTGTCACAGTGTGGGTTGTAAGTGACTGATAAAGTAGAAAACATGCAAGTAAACGCGATAATAGAAAGGATACACCGAATAACTGGAGCATTTACTTTCCCCTCCCCCTCATGTATCGCTAAATCCCTGTTGAAAGTCCCGCTGGGCACCTACCCCAGCTTTCAGAATATTTTGGGCCCCAACCCCAATACCGTACTCATCTTCTTGGTGTCTCCAACCCCTCCACTACCCAAGCAGCAGTCGCCTCTCCTTGAGGGGTCCCCACTAACCTCCCTTTGTGGGGTACACGGGTAAACGACTTACCATCTTTCCGGAAAAATACACCCTGAGAGTGGCCAAACTGCCGGTGTGCGTGTAAGCAATATGAGTGTATTTATTGCCTTGCGACCTCAACCGCTTTAGTCAGAATAGTATAACGCACCTGCGACCGCAGCCGTTTTGATTGCCATAATAAAAGGGATTCACATGCTATGGGGTTAGTCGAACTATCAACATATCTACTTTATCAAACGAGTATTCGGAAACGACACCACACTGGTAATAACCAACACCTACCCACCTCGATTATGCGAAATCTGCACTCCGGAGACCGAACCTTGCTCTCTGTCGACGCCCGGACCTAGAAGTAGTCCCCAAAAGAGCCGTGGTCAGATTAGAAATATAATATTGGATAAACCGAGCCCAACAACTCAAAAACACTAACGACAACTTGACCCGGCGGTGGCGCCCGCGCGCGTCGAGTGACGCGGCCGCCCCTGCGGTGTTGCGGGTCGTCTGGCCGCGTGGGCACCGGCCCCGCGCGGCATCTGCCGTGCCTGCGCGGGCCCTAGCTATGCGCGTTGCAAGCCGCGGCCGCGTGGGCACCAACCCCGCGCGGCACCTTCCGCGACCATGCGGACCTCAGTCCCGCACGGCGCAAGCCGCAGACCCGCGGGCGCCGGCCCCGCGCGGCACTTGCCGCGGTCGGGCGCGCACCGACCCCGCGCGGCACGCGCCGCAATCGCGCGGGCGCCCGCCCGCGCGGCATTAGCCGCGGCCGCCCGCGCGGCACAAGCCGCAGCCGCGCGGGCAAGGCCCCGCACGGTACGCAACGCCGCCGCGCGGGCGCCCGCCCGCGTGGCATTAGCCGCGGCCGCGCGGGCATGGGCCCCGCACGGCATGCGCTGCCGCCGCCACGCGGGCAGCCGCCCGCGCGGCACCTACCGTAGCCGCGCGGGCAAGGCCCCGCGCGGCATGCAACGCCGCCGCGCGGGCGCCCGCCCGCGCGGCATTAGCCGCGGCCGGGCGGGCATCGGCCCCGCGCGGAACGCGCTGCCGCCGCCGCGCGGGAACCCGCCCGCGCAGCACCAACCGCAGTCGCGCGGGCAAGGCCCCGCGCGGCGCGCGCCCTAGCCGCGCGGGCGCCTGCCCCCGCGGCACTGGCTGTGGCCGCGCGGGCTTGGGCCACGCGCGGCGTGTGCTTCGACCGCGCGGGCGCTCGGCCGCGCAGCGCTTGCCGCTGCCGCGCGGGCACGGCCCCGAGCGTCACTTACCGGGGACGCGCGGGCACCGGCCCAACGCGGCGCTTACCCTAGCCACGACCACGCGGGAATCTTGGTCCCGCGTGGCTCTAGCCGCGGCCGCGCGGGCACCGTCCCTGCGCGGCGCGTATTACGGTCGTGGCGGCGATGCCCTAGGCCTTCGCGGCGCGACGCGTTGCGTAGCAACCGGCTACTCTTAAGACTCCGTGAAAGACCAAAACCGAAAACCGAGTGAAACTTCTACGAAATTAAATCTTGTTTACCTCTAATCGTCGGAGACGGTGATCCGTTCACGCTCCCGGCTTCGGCACGTTCGTCGGGACGGTTCGGGTCCTTTGGCCTTCACCTTCTTTTCCACCGTTTCCTTCCGATTAGGGTTTCCCCTTTCCCCTTTTCTTTCGCTCGTTCCTTCCTCTCGTTTCCTTCCGGTTAGGGTTTGCCTTTTTCCTTTTCTCTTTTCTTTCTTTCTTTCTTTCTTTTCTCTCCGGTTAGGGTTTCCTTTTTCTTTTCTTTTCTCTCTTTTCTCTCCGGTTAGGGTTTCCTCTTTTCTATCCGGAAAGAGATAATTTGTACGTACATTAAACCCACATCCGGATATTAATAATTAATTAATAATTATTAAGTCATAAGAGATAATTCCTTATCTCTTCGAAAAGCGTGCCCGATCTTTTGCACGGATTCCGATGCACACTACGGTTACCGCGATCCTCAAAACCCTATTCCGGAGAATCCATACGTCGGATTTCAATATCTAATTATTTAATTATTTAATTAATCCTTGGAGATAATTCCTTAGAGATAATTTCTTAGAGATAATTCCTCAATTAATTAATTCCTCAGATAAGATCCTTCGGGATAATTCTTTAAAGATAAATCCCTCTTTTTCCTCGGAAAGCGTGCCAAATCACTTACGCGGATTTTGATGCACCCCCTGGCCATTGCGATCACTTTCTACCCCTTTCCGGGAGTTTCGTAAGTCGGAATCCAGATCCGATCGCACTGCCGTTCTCCGTTTCCCGAGCTCTATCACAGAAAAATACCCGCACCTCCAAATTAACGACTTAGTTAAACCCGTTACATTAGTTACTTTAAACGAAAACTTTATTAGCAGGAGGTATAAAGCGTTACAAAAGACTATGATATTACACCACTCACCTCTTAAAAGAAGTTTCGTCCTCGAAACTTAACCTCAACCCTCGCTAAATAATTCGGGGTAACTCTCTCTCATTTTCGTTTCAAGTTCCCACGTCGCCTCATGCTCCTCGTGGTTACTCCATTGCACCTTTACGTAGGGGATTGTCCGGTTTCGAAGGTTCTTCTCTTCTCTTGCCAAGATCCGTATCGGCGTTTCCTCGAAGCTCAAGTCTTCCCTCAGTTCAATGGCCGAGGCGTCGAGAACGTGCGACGGGTCAGATAAGTACTTCCGGAGCATCGAAACGTGGAAAACGTTATGCACCCGTTCAAGATTTGGCGGTAAGGCCAACTGGTAAGCCACCGGGCCCACGCGCTCCGAAATTTCAAACGGTCCCACATACCGCGGGCTCAACTTCCCTCGTATGCCAAACTGTCTTGTCCCCTTAGACGGTGAGACGCATAGCAACACATGATCCCCTACCGAGAATTCCAGTTCCCGTCGACTCCGGTCCGCGTAACTTTTCTGCCGGCTCTTGGCGGTCAACAACCGCTGCCTGATAAGACGCACCTTTGCTTCCGTTTCCTCTACGAGGTCTGGCCCCAAGAGTTTGCGCTCTCCCAAATCGTCCCGGCAAATGGGCGATCGACACCGGCGTCCATACAAGGCTTCGTACGGGGCCATATGAATACTAGCCTGATAGCTATTATTGTAAGCAAATTCCACGAGGGGAAGGTAACGCGACCACCCCTCCCCCAGGCTTGACACACAAGCTCGAAGCATATCTTCGAGAATCTGGATCACTCGTTACGATTGCCCGTCCGTCTGCAGCTGAAATGTCGTGCTAAACTGCAGCTTGGTCCCCAACGCCTGCTGCAGACTCCGCCAAAAGTTTGGCACAAAGCGTGTGTCCCTGTCCGAGGTTATGGATGATGGTACTCCATGCAACCTCACCACCTCGTCGATATAGGTCTGCGCCAGCCGATCCCTAGTCCACGTCGTGTGGATCGGTATAAAGTGGGCCGATTTCATCAGACGGTCCACAATGACCCATATCGCGTCGTGTCCTTGTTGCGATCACGGAAAACCGGTCACAAAATCCATGGTGATCCTTTCCCATTTCCACTCCGGTATGGGCAACGGTTGTAGTTTTCCTGTCGGTCGCTGGTGTTCCGCCTTCACCTGTTGGCACACCAAATATTGTGCCACGAACTGCGCCACATCGTTCTTTAATTTAGGCCACCAAAAGGTCTGTCTCAGGTCTCTGTACATTTTTGTACCTTCGGGATGCACAGTGTAGGGGGCGTTATGCGCTACTGCCAAAATTTCTTTCCTTAGTTCTGGCACTTTAGGCACGCAGACTCGTCCCCGGAACCTCAACACGTCGTCAACGCCGATCACAAAATCCCCACCTGGTTCCGAGGATGACCTGTCCCGCACCTGCTATAGTTGTGGGTCCGTCGCCTGGCCTTCTGCGATCCTCTCTATCAGCGTAGGCTTTATTTCCAAGGACAGAAATTTCGCAACTGCTCCTGCTGGCACTACCTCCAGTCTCAGTTGCAAGAATTGTGCAGTTAGCCGATCCTATTGGGTAAGGGCGCTCAGCGCTGTCTCCCCCGCCTGTCCCTTCCGGCTCAAGGCATCGGCCACCACGTTTGCCTTCCCGGGGTGGTAATGGATGGACAAATCGTAGTCCTTCAGTAGTTCCAACCACCGCCGTTGCCATAAGTTCAACTCCTTTTGCGTAAACAAGTATTTGAGGCTCTGGTGGTCGGAGTACACATTACAGTGCGTCCGGTAGTGGTAGTGCCTCCAGAGCTTTAACGCAAACACGACTGCCGCAAGCTCCAAGTCGTGTGTAGGATAGTTCCGCTCATAATCCTTGAGCTGTCTTGATGCGTATGCGATGACTTACCCCTGTTGCATCAACTCGCTTCCCAGTCCACTTCGATATGCATCACAGTAGATCTCGTAATCCTCACCGGGCTGTGGCAACGTGAGTACCGGTGCCCGCGTGAGTCTGTCCTTAAGCTCCTCGAAGCTCTTCTGGCATTGAGCCGTCCAGACGGATTTCTCCCCTTTCCGGGTTAGTCGAGTAAGGGGAGTGGCTATCTTTGAAAAGCCTTCCACAAAGCGTCGGTAGTATCCTGCTAGCCCAAGGAAACTTCGGATTTCTGTCACCGTGGTCGGGTGAGCCCAGTCGGTCACCGGTTCTATCTTTCTCGGATCCACCGCAATTCCCGTGGCCGAGACAACATGTCCCAGAAAATCGACCTCACGGAGATAAAACTCACACTTTTTGAGTTTGGCATACAATTTTTGATCCCTTTGGGTCTGGAGGACCACTCGGAGGTGCTCCTCATGCTCCCTATCCGTGCGGGAACAGATGAGGATATCATCAATAAAAACCACCACAAATTTATCCAGGAATGGTTTTAAAAAAAAAATCTAGTTCATTATGTCCATAAATATCGCTGGGGCATTGGTAAGCCCAAACGGCATCACCGTGAACTCGTAATGGCCATAGTTCTAACTTATCGGCCCGTAAGCCCTATTGCCACTACGCAGGGTGTGGGGCATAATTAATCCCTAATTGCCCAATTAACCCGTAATCGAAACCCCCTTGGCCTTACTACATCAGAACCTATCCGCTCGTATGTGCTAGGAAGGGCTAAGTAACAAAAAACTAGACGGGGGGGGGGGGGGGGGGGGGGGCGCGGCGGGGGGGTCAGTCCGGGTTTGGGCGTTCGGGTGTATCCGGTTTTCCCCAAGTAAAAAAAATATAGCGAGAAAAGTGTCATAATACGTTACCTGTTATTTGTCATTCCGGGACGTTGCGTCTTCCACTGGAGCGGCCCGGGGAGTCCGTCCACAACCGGCAGGCCAGCGACGTACGGCGTGGCGGGGTAGGGACCTGGTGTCGAAAGAGTCTGCCGCGGGCTGGCCGCCGGGTAGGTCCTCCTGCGGAATGGGGGCTGTAGCACCCTCTTGTCCTTCCGGCTTCGGCGCTGCGATAGAAGTGGCTGGTTCCTGAGGGCATGAGGTGCGGGTATGGTCCGGCTGGCCGCATTTATTGCAGTGGGAGTACTTCCAAAGGCATTTTGCCACTAAGTGTGCCTTTCCGCAGATGACACAGGGTTCCTGTAGTGGTTTCGGGCCTCCCGTTGGCACCTGCCCGCCTTTCTGTGATTTCTTCGGGCGTTGGTTTGCCCGGGTCCTTGGGCTGGGACCCCCTTGCGAGGCGGGGGCTGCAGCCTTCTCTGGTTTATCGGGTTGCGGCACCGGGGCAGTAGTAGTCGGTTTCTGGGGGCACGTGAAACGCGAGTGGCCCGGCTTGCCGCACTGAAAACAGTGGTCGCGCCTCCAAGTGCAGCTCATCAACCGATGCGCACCGTCACATATGACGCACAGCTTCCATATTGGTTCGGGTCTCCTCTTCCTTGCTTGCCCAGATTTCGGTTCCGTCTTTGGGCGTTTGGTCGCCCGGCCCTTCTGAAAGGGATCCTCCGCCGGACCGGGGTAGGGGTTTCTCTGGCCCTGCTGTAACCTGGGATATCCCTGCCAAGCCCGTGCTTCGGCGAGTTCTTGCTCTGCCCACATGGCCAAGTTGGCCGCCTCATGAAAGGTGGTAAAGCCTGCCGGTGGCATTCCACGAAAGGTGTCGTCCCTGGCATTGTGCTGGAAACGGTCGACACCCTCAAGCTCTCGTGTCAGTAGGCACAAGCGCTCAGTGAGGGTCAGCAGCCACCCAGCCACATCGCGCAGCTGGTTGCGTTGTAAGAGGTTCGCTGCGGCTACAATGTCCATTTCCAGTAGACAATTATTCACTGAGCCGGACTGCTATCTGTGCACACAAAGAATTCACGTCAATCCCAATATTTCTAAGAAAACCTGGCACCTTAACCTACTAACCCTGGGACTCTATCCCTTATCTTCCCGCGCTCACGTTCGTACGTGACACACCTATACTTTGGTTATCAACTTAGTTAGTCACTTGTGTCATTACATTTTGTGGATGTTCGTCATGATCACCTTGGTTAAAGGTGTTTTTCTCTGATACCATAAAATCTGTCACGCCCCGGAGGTTCTAACAGAGCGGAAAACGTACCCATTTTTTTTTCTAAAACATTTAAATGAACCATGCCTCCGGCACGTATCAGACCCGCCGCATATACAAATTCACTCCCCAAACCGGCGGAGCCTCCTTTGTATATGCACGGCGTTCCCAACAAGTCGAATACTTTAACCATTCCAATCATGACAATCAAAGAGGAGAGAATATATTAAATCATACCATCACCGCTATCTTATAAGACTATAGCATAAACCCATGGGTTTTGAAAATCGGTGTCCACTCGACACCCAGTTTTCTAAAACGTTTTCGCAACCTATTTGAGCGGCCTTTAACTTGAAAGGATAAATCCACGGGTTTTAAAATCGGTGCCCACATGACACTTGCTTTGAAAACACTTTTGAAACCGGTTTGCGTTTGAAAACAAGCCGCAATTACACATCCTATCATTCACCAGTTAATTACAAGAAAATTCTCCTCCCAACATCCATCAGAAACCACAGTAAATGAATCACAGTTAAACTAACCATAGTATAAAGAAATAACCAAAAGTAAAAAGAATAATGTATCGTTTACTAGCCCTCGTGGCTAGCGTCCTCTAACTGAGGCCTCACCATCATCCTGAATTTCACCCCTACTCGGACCTGTCACAGTGTGGGTTGTCAGTGACTGATAAAGTAGAAAACATGCAAGTAAACGCGATAATAGAAAGGACACACTGAATCGCTGGAGCATTTACTTTCCCCTCCCCCTCATGTATCGCTAAATCCCTGTTGAAAGTCCCGCTGGGCACCTACCCCAGCTTTCAGAATATTTTGGGCCCCAACCCCAATACCGTACTCATCTTCTTGGTGCTTCCAACTTCTCCACCGCCCAAGCGGCAGTCGCCTCTCGTTGAGGGGTCCCCACTAACCTCCCCTTGTGGGGTACACGGGTAAACGACTTACCATCTTTCCGAAAAAATACACCCTGAGCAGTGGCCAAACTGTCGGTGTGCGTGTAAATAATATGAGTGTATTTATTGCCTTGCGACCTCAGCCGCTGTAGTCAGAATAGTATAACGCACCTGCGACCGCAGCCGCTTTGATTGCCATAATAAAAGGGATTCACATGCTATGGGGTTAGTCAAACTATCAACATATCTATTTTATCAAACGAGTATTCGGAAACGACACCACACCGGTAATAACCAACACCTACCCACCTCGATTATGCAAAATCTGCACTACGGAGACCGAACCTTGCTCTCTGTCGACGCCCGGACCTAGAAGTAGTCCCCAAAAGATCTGTGGTCAGATCAGAAATATAATAGTGGATAAATCGAGCCCAACAACTCAAAAACACTAATGACAACTTGACCAGGCGGTGGCGCCCGCGTGCGTCGAGCGACACGGCCGCCCCCGCGGTGTTGCGGGTCGTATGGCCGCGTGGGCACCGGCCCTGCGCGGCATCTGCCATGACCGCGTGGGCCCTAGTTCTGCGCGGTGTAAGCCGCGGCCGCACGGGCACCAACCCCGCGCGACACCTTCCGCGACCGTGCGGACCTCAGCCCCGCACGGCGCAAGCCGTGGCCGCGCGGGCGCCGACCCCGCGCGGCATTTGCCGCGGCCGCGCAGGCACCGACCCTGCGAGGCACGCGCCACAACCGCGCAGGCATGGGCCCCGCACGGCACGCACTGCCGCCGCCGCGCGGGCAAGGACCCGCGCGGCACGCAACGCCGCCGCGCGGGCGCCCGCCCGCGCGGCACCAACCGCAGCCGCGCGAGCAAGGCCCCCCGCGGCATGAAAGCGTGCCGCGCGGGCATGGGCCCCGCGCGGCACGCGCTGCCGCCGCCGCGCGGCACCAACCGCAGCCGCGCGGGCAAGGCCCCGCGCGGCATGTATCGCCGCCGCGCGGGAGCCCGCCCGCGCGGCACCAGACGCGGCCGTGCGGGCATGGCCCCGCGCGGCGCGCGCCCTAGCCGTGCGGGCGCCTGCCCGCGCGGCACTGGCTGCGGCCGCGCGGGCTTGGGCCCCGCGCGGCGTGTGCCTCGACCGCGCGGGCGCTCGCCCGCGCGGCACTTGCCGCGGCCGCGCGGGCACCAGCCCCGCGCGGCGCTTTCCCTAGCCGCGGCCACGCGGGAATCATGGTCCCACGCGGCTCTAGCCGCGGCCGCGCGGGCACCGTCCCTGCACGGCGCGTATTACGGTCGCGGCGGTGATGCCCTAGGGCTTCGCGGCGCGACGCGTTGGGTAGCAACCGGCTACTCTTTAGACTCCGTGAAAGACCGAAACTGAAAACTGAGCTAAGCTTCTACGAAATTAAATCTTGTTTACCTCTAATTGTCGGAGACAGTGATCCGTTCACGCTCCGGCTTCGGCACGTTTGTCGGGAGGGTTTGGGTCCTTTGGCCTTCACCTTTTCTTCTACCGTTTCCTTCCGATTAGGGTTTCGCCTTTTCCCTTTTCTTTCGCTCGTTCCTTCCTCTCGTTTCCTTCCGGTTAGGGTTTGCCTTTTTCCTTTTCTCTTTTCTTTCTTTCTTTCTTTTCTCTCCGGTTAGGGTTTCCTTTTTCTTTTCTTTTCTCTCTTTTCTTTCCGGTTAGGGTTTCCTCTTTTCTATCCGGAAAGAGATAATTTGTACGTACATTAAACCCACATCCGGATATTAATAATTAATTAATAATTATTAAGTCATAAGAGATAATTCCTTATCTCTTCGAAAAGCGTGCCCGATCTTTTGCACGGATTTCGATGCACACTACGGTTACCGCGATCCTCAAAACCCTATTCCGGAGAATCCATATGTCGGATTTCAATCTCTAATTAATTAATTCTTAGAGATAATTCTGTTACGGCTTTTTGTGTTGGCATATTTCGTGAGTTGAGTCGGAGTCTTGAAGTGATCAAATTGTCAATCAGCAATCGAAGACTCAGAGAAGATTCAACAAGATCTCAAGTTGACACTCAGCCTTGAAGATTGAAGTTGAAGAATTGTGGATCATATACATCAATCTTAAGGAAAATGGATTCGGATTGATCAGGTACGTTTAACTAAATAATTTTGGTGATCCGAATACATTTGAGTAGTTTAGAAACACTTGGATAAGTTTTCAATACATAAAAATCAAAAACTGGACATGGGACATGTTCAGGATCCGGATCAGTGATCACTGTCCGAACCCCGAACGTTGTTTGTTCATGCGCAAATCCAGTCCGGAACAAAGCCAATTCTGATCCGGACCCCGAACATGGGTTTTTGCTGAAATGTATGAACAGTCCGGACCGGGTACTTCAGTCCGGACCCCGAACCTTGTTTTTTCAGGAATTGCTGAAAAAAGACGACAGTCCTGAACCAGTCCGGACAGCCGTGCGGGAAAAATTCTATTAAGTCTGTTTTTGATGCTTATCTCTTTCCAAAGGTTTCTAACCTATAAATAGACACTTAGGGTTTCTCAAGAACTACCGATTAATTAATAAAACACTTGAGAGCAACCCTAGAGGCTAGGTTTTTTATCGTTCTTCTTTTAGCCTCTTTTAGGTCAATTCGACGGTTCTTCCAAGATCTATCTTTTGTCGAATTGATCTAGTCTTTGCTTAGAGATTCCATCCATGGTTCTTCAATGATAATCTAAGCAAAGGATCACCATCGAAGCTTTTAATAAGTTTGCGTCGTGGATTCGACGTAGCATCGTGGATTCGGTGTGTTGAAGGTGTTTCGTGGATTTGAAACGTGTGCTCGTGGATTCGAGTGGCGTTCGTGGATTCGAACGTGTGCAGTGGACGTGCAATTGGTGAGCGCAAGATCCGAAGAAGTTGAAGGAGGGGTTGGAGTCCTTGGAGTCGGTAATCATCTTGTTATTATTCTTTTCTTAGTGGATTGTTATTGCGTGTTGGTCCCGTGGTTTTTCTCCTGGATTGGAGTTTCCACGTAAATCTCGGCGTGCTATTTTTATTTTCCGCATTGGTTTTTATTTTGCACTGAAATTGGTTTTATAAGTATTACACCTATTCACCCCCCCTCTAGTTGTTTGATAGTACCTATTTAGATCCTTGTGGATCCTTAATATATAAAAACCCAACAAGTGGTATCTGAGAGGGTTTTAGGTTTATCTATCATGTCGGGTGAAAGTGGTAATATTTATAGACCTCCTCTTTTTGATGGGACTAATTATGCTTATTGGAAAGTGCGGATGAGAGCTTTTCTCATCGCAATTGATGAGCGGGTATGGCAATCCGTGGAATACGGTTGGGTGCATCCTGTTGAGGAAGTAGGAAATTCTACTACCCCAAAACCTCGCTCTAGATGGTCCAAAGAGGAATTCGAAAGATCTTCTTACAATGGGAAAGGTATGAACGCTTTATTTAATTCTCTTTCCTCGACTGAGTTCACACGAATTTTCGCGTGTGAAACCACGAAGGAAATTTGGGATATTCTCAAAATTACACATGAGGGTACTAATCTAGTAAAAATTCAAAAGCTCCAGATGCTTACAAGTCAATTTGACTCTATTCATATGGAAGAGCATGAATTGTTTACAGATTATTACACTAGACTTCAAGATGTAATCAATACTTGTGCTAATTTAGGAGAAAAGATCCCAGAGTCGAAAATTGTAAGAAAGATACTTCGGACTCTTCCGGAACGGTTTAGGGCAAAGGTTACCGCCATTGAAACCGTTAGTCATCCGGATGGGATGAGAGTAGAGGAATTAGTAGGTGCTTTACAAACTTATGAAATGACTTTTCCTACTAATCAAGTTTCTTCGAAGTCTTCTTCTAAGATTACAGGTATTGCATTCAAATCAACAAAGGAAGAAGATAGCGAATCAAGTTCCGACGATGAAATCTCTTTTGCCGATTTTGAAGAACAATTGGCGCGGATCATAAAGAAATTTCGTCGGAAGTTTTGGAAGAATCGAACCGATGGATCTTCATCCTCGAAACCATCTAAAGGATCATCGGGTTCTAAATCCTCTAACCTCAAAAGCTCTGCAAAACCTTCGAAACAAAAAGATGAATTCGAAGGCGAAATCCAATGTTATAGATGCAAAGGCTACGGCCATATTTCAACGGATTATCCTTCTCCGAAATCATATAAAAAGAAGGCTTTGCAAGCGAAAACTTGGGACGATTCTACTTCTAATGAATCGACCTCAAGTAAAGAGGAAAAAGTCGTTGCCTTACATGCTTCTCAAATTCCCTCTTCTAATTTTTGCTTATCATCTTTAATCACTGACTCTATTCCTTTTATTTTGCATGAAACATCAACATCCGGCGGAGAGTCATCAAGTGAGGGGGAGTCGGACGAAGAAGAACTCGTTGAGGCATATCAACAACTTCTTACGGAATCAAAGAAGATGGCCAAGCATATTAAGAAGTTGAGGAAGCAACGACTTGAGATTCAAGACGAGAATCATGCTTTAAAGATCAAACTTCATGATCTCGGGGAGGAACGAGAGCTTTTATTGGATAATAATAAAATCCTCCAAGAAAAGATAAATAAATCGGAAACGACCGTTAATTCCCATATTAACAAGATTGATTTTCTTGAAAAGCAGTTTGAGGAAATTCATGTCACCAACCAAGCTTTGACCAAGCAAGTTCATCAACTTAAATCCGACATACAAAAGCTTTCAAACGGTTCCAAGAAACTTGATTGTATGTCAGGATTAGGTCAAACAAGCAAGGTTGGTTTGGGATTCAAAAAGAACCAAACTATGAAGGCTTCAAGTTTCACAATTAAATTGAGAGGAAGAACTTGTCACCAATGTGGACTTGAAGGACACTTGATGAAGACGTGCCCAAAAAGGAGAAAGAAGAATTCTTCGGCAAATTCATCTACGGAGCGGACTCAACGGAATCAAAAGACACATCAAGTCAAAGGAGTTCACTCAACCCACCAAAGGTCCGAGCCACAACATCAATCATTCAAGTGGATCATTGCGAGGCAAAGACCTAAGGTGGATCAACAGTCAAAGCTATCATCTCCCAACCACAATGAATCAAGACAACCCAAAATCCGACGATTTTGGATTCGGAAAGGTGATATCTTTCCTTGTCTTAAGTTCTAAATAGCTTATGACTGTATGTAATGCTTTGATTGATTTTCCTTTCATATTTTTCTAAATCTCTGCATTACATGTTTTCAATGCTCTTCGTTTTTATGTTTTGTTTTTAAACAAAAGGGTTTTAACGAACAAGTGCATTGAATAAAAAGGGTTTCACTTTCAATCACTCCAATTTAATTTTATATGAATTATCAACTTTACTCTATAATCATAATTCCTAAAGATACTTCATTATAAGAGTTTTTGATAATTATATTCATCAAATTTTAGTAATCATGTGTGATCTTTAGATAATTAATCTATCTCGGTTGTGTGAGTTCTTTGTGATAAACATGAGACAACCGATAGACTAAAATTTGGGATTTAATTCTTTCACATAAGAGATTGTATTTTCTTACAAGGGTAATAAAATGAATTGCAAAAGATGTGGAAAGAGTTACATCCGAAAGGAGTGTGAAAACTACCACCGCATGTTGGAAAGAGCTGCCACCCCGGTCGTCCGGTCTGTGTGTGAAGCTACCACATGTTTTGATACTTGAAAAATATTTTTCTAAATTTTTAGTTGAAGCTTTCGGAGATTCATATTCAAAGTTCTTATATTTTGAACAATCTCCTGGTTGGTATAAGGTGGGATAGTTGAAAGATGCTCAAAGAGCCACCCTTAGGTATTTTAGTGCTTATCTCAAATTTGAAAGGGTAAAATTCAAAATTGATGTCATTTGGAAATCTCTGTAAGTCATCTTTGTAAATCCGTTACATCTTGATAGACTTTGGATCTCAAGATTATTTTTGATGACTTGTGTTTGACGTATATAATATGAAAAACGGTTTATAATGTCATATCTTTGTTTTTCAAGATTTCGGAGTAAATCTTTTTAATTTTTGTAAAATTAACTGGATTGAATGATATCTATGTGATCTCATATTATTTTCAAGCACTTAAATTGTTTTCTTGATGGAATGCAAATCGGTATTTGAAAGATTTCAAAATTTGAATTGTTTCAAGAATTTTTATGATTTTTGCCTTCGAGGACCGGTACGAAATCTACGTTTTTGTTATATACCAGAACTGAGCTTTTATCTCTCTTTCTCTATGAACTAATGCTGTTAGTGATTTCTTTTTGCCTATATTCACTGTTTGACAATTTGTGACAAAAAGGAGGAGAACAAAAATAGGGGGAGAACAGAAATAGGGGGAGAACAGAGATGCTCAAGATAGGGGGAGAAAAAGAAAAGAGATGATGAAAAAGGAGCCGAAAAACAAAAAGAACCAAAAGGACGAATCAAATGTAGGATTTACATTTAATTTCTAACGACTGACTTTTGATTTTGTTTGGAGTTTTGTTTTGCAGGAACTACAACACTTTAAGACTCCAAGTCCTAAGTCATAGAGTTTGTTCTAAGACTGGTTCAAATGTAATTTTTGTTTATTGGATCTTTCACGCAAAGAAAGTCAATGTTTTGGTGATGACATTGAGTTTCGATTTTTTGGTTTAAGATGAGTGACTTGAGCATTTTATGTATTTTTGGGTTTTCTCACGAAATTGCCAAAGGGGGAGATTGTTACGGCTTTTTGTGTTGGCATATTTCGTGAGTTGAGTCGGAGTCTTGAAGTGATCAAATTATCAATCAGCAATCGAAGACTCAGAGAAGATTCAACAAGATCTCAAGTTGACACTCAGTCTTGAAGATTGAAGTAGAAGAATTATGGATCATATACATCAATCTTAAGGAAAATGGATTCGGATTGATCAGGTACGTTTAACTAAATAATTTTGGTGATCCGAATACATTTGAGTAGTTTAGAAACACTTGGATAAGTTTTCAATGCATAAAAATCAAAAACTGGACATGGGACATGTTCAGGATCCGGATCAGTGATCACAGTCCGGACCCCGAACGTTGTTTGTTCATGCGCAAATCCAGTCCGGAACAAAGCCAATTCTGATCCGGACCCCGAACATGGGTTTTTGCTGAAATATATGAACAGTCCGGACCGGGTACTTCAGTCCGGACCCCGAACCTTGTTTTTTCAGGAATTGCTAAAAAAAGACGACAGTCCTGAACCAGTCCGGACCGCCGTGCGGGAAAAATTCTGTTAAGTCTGTTTTTGATGCTTATCTCTTTCCAAAGGTTTCTAACCTATAAATAGACACTTAGGGTTTCTCAAGAACTACCGATTAATTAATAAAACACTTGAGAGCAACCCTAGAGGCTAGGTTTTTTATCGTTCTTCTTTTAGCCTCTTTTAGGTCAATTCGACGGTTCTTCCAAGATCTATCTTTTGTCGAATTGATCTAGTCTTTGCTTAGAGATTCCATCCATGGTTCTTCAATGATAATCTAAGCAAAGGATCACCAACGAAGCTTTTAATAAGTTTGCGTCGTGGATTCGACGTAGCATCGTGGATTCGGTGTGTTGAAGGCGTTTCGTGGATTCGAAACGTGTGCTCGTGGATTCGAGTGGCGTTCGTGGATTCGAAAGTGTGCAGCAGACGTGCAATCGGTGAGCGCAAGATCCGAAGAAGTTGAAGGAGGGGTTGGAGTCCGTGGAGTCGGTAATCACCTTGTTATTCTTCTTTTCTCAGTGGATTGTTATTGTGTGTTGGTCCTGTGGTTTTTCTCCTGGATTGGAGTTTCCACGTAAATCTCGGTGTGCTATTTTTATTTTCCGCATTGGTTTTTATTTTGCACTGAGATTGGTTTTATAAGTATTACACCTATTCACCCCCCCTCTAGTTGTTTGATAGTACCTATTTAGATCCTTGTGGATCCTTAATATATAAAAACCCAACAAATTCCTCAATTAATTAATTCCTCAATTAATTATTTCCTCAGATAAGATCCTTCGGGATAATTCTTTAAAGATAAATTCCTTTTTTTCCTCGAAAAGCGTGCCAAATCACTTACGCGGATTTCGATGCACCCCCTGGCCATAGCGATCACTTTCTACCCCTTTCCGGGAGTTCCGTAAGTCGGAATCCGGATCCGATTGCACTGCCGTTCTCCGTTTCCCTAGCTCTATCGCAGAAAAATACCCGCACCTCCAAATTAACGACTTAAGTAAACCCATTATATTAGTTACTTTAAACGGAAACTTTATTAGCAGGAGGTATAAAGTATTATAAAAGTCTATGATATTACACCCCCGTGCTCCTCCGTGGACCACGCCTTCGTGATCCCGCCAATCGGAAGCCGCCACGTGTCCCGCCCGGTCCATGCGCCACCCCGCGCCTCTCCATGTACCGCGCCTCCTGCACCAGCCAACCCGCAGCTGCCACGTGTGCTCAGTTAACCAATGGGGATCCACCACGTGGCACTCTCGCTCCGCTGCACCGCGCTAGCCCGCGCGCCATGCCCGCGCGCCTGCCCGTCCCGCGCACCTGCCCACGCTCGCTCCCGTGGGCCGAGCCCAATGCGCCGCCTCTCCTGCTCCGCCACGTGGCGTACGACACCACTAGAAAGCCGCCACGTGGCACGCCCCTCGGTCCACCGGTCCACCGTGCTCCCGAAAACACAAAAAACTTCCGGGTGTCCGTTTTCGGGCATCCGGACTCAGAAAAATCCGTTCAAGTAGTTGATTTCTATCGTTTTTCCGCGCTAAATCCAAATCCGATGTCCGTTTTGCCCAATTCCCCTTCTAAAATTCGGTGGGGCATCCAAATACACTCGTGATACATTTTTCACACTGAGTCCATCACTTGTGTCCAATTTGCGCATAAACACCTCCAACACTCACATAAGCCTCCAGAGGCTGCTGATCCAACAGTAATCCTCTCACGGGAATTCGGGTCCTCACATCCTCCCCCACTAAAAGAAAGTTTCGTCCTTGAAACTAAAGTAATCCCTCAAGCCGGAACCTCGAACAAGTAGGGGAGGTAGGTATCCAATCATCCACGACTCAAGCTCTCAAGGCTGTCTAATACCTCCTCCAGAGACGCGAAGCAATCCTCGCGTCTCTATCTGATGCAAAATAGAGGCGGGCACTCTAGGAAACCACACCACCTCATCCAAGTACAGCTGGGCTAACCGCTCGAGCTTCCAAATAGTCTGCATCGGCAAAGGCATCCGCTCCTCCCAGGGCCCCCAGTAATCCAACCACATGTCCATCGGCACAAAAGCTCGATCCGAGTACCTCTGTACTCCCGAGGTATCCAATAAAAGTCCCCAAACTGATCACGCGGACTCTAAACTCTAATCCAAAAACCGTCGGGATGTAGAAGCAATTCCCCAACTCTCCTGCATCCACACGCAGCCATATACGGTCGAGAAAACCAGATTGCAAATCAATCTTTGAGAAGACCCAGGACCCTTGCAGCTGGTAAATCAAATCCTCCATGCTCGACAAAGGGTACTTGTTCTTGATGGTCACTTCATCTAATTCCCGGTAATCCACAAAGCGCCGAAGTGAACCAACCTTCCACATCTCGAATAGCATCGGCGCCCCCAAAGGCGACACACTTGGTTTGACAAAATTTCCTATCCATCGAATCCTGGAGTTGTGTCCTCAACTCCCAAACTGGTGGCATGCTAGACAACTGCAATAACCGCGAGTTTATTTTCCTTTTTGGTCCTCCCTTTGAATTTTATTGAACCTTTTCGACTAAGGGGTCTGGGGTGTGATTTATTTTTCCTTCGTTCTGGGCAGACCGTCGGGGCTCGCGGGTATTTTTGGATAATAAAGCTCGCGAAACGGAGACCGGCGGCGCGATCGGTTTTGGATTCCGACTCCGGAATCTCCCGAAATAAATTCCGAAAGTTTAGTACGGTCCAAGCGACTTCCACAAGTACCGAGGCAGACCGGACCCTGGTTCGCCCCCAAATCAACCTGTCTCTTTGCTTGAGGTTTAGGTTTTAACCACCCCATTTCACATTCGCCCAATCCTTTATTTTCCAATTTGGGTTTAGTCCGATTGCGCCTAAACAACTATTTAATTTTGGCGTTTGGGGATTAGGTTTTAGGAACCCCCTTCTTTTTCCTCTTACCTTAACGCACGATACCCCGAGCGCGGACAAGAGCGTTTTCCCCAAACCCTCCTCTTCACGTGGATCGGCGTGGAGCACCGCGGCGGAACGACCGAGGAGAGGAAAGACCACTGCACAACCTTTTTCCCCGGAACCGGGCACGCAAGAACAGACGATCCCTCCTCTCCCAACCATCGTCATCGTAACCGAGGTGAGATGGAGGTTTTACAGTTCTTGGTAAATTCTTGGTTTTCTTCTTGTTGTTGGCTTCCGGTAAAGGGGAGGGAGCACAGGCGACGGATTCTTCGGAATCTGGCGCATGTGCGAACCCCCCCCCCCCCCCCCCCCCCCCCCAAGCGGGCGGCGTACCCGTGTGAGCCGCACGGGGCTGGGCATGCACCCAGCCCCGCATGCGGGCAGTGACCCACACGGGGCCGGGCACGCGCCCAGCCCCACGTGCGGGGGTGACCCGCACGGAGCCGGGCACGCGCCCAGCCCCCGTGCGGGGATGACCGCACGGGGCCGGGCATGCGCCAAGCTCCCGTGCGGGGGTGACCGCACGGGGCCGGGTACGCACCCAGCCCCACGTGCGGGGGCGACCTGCACGGGGCCAGGCACGCGCCCAGCCCCACGTGCGGGAGTAGACCCGCACGGGGCCGGGCACGCGCCCAGCCCCACGTGCAGGGGTGAACCCGCACGGGGCTGGGCACGCGCACAGCCCCGTGTACGGGCGGGGAACCGCTCGGGACCGGGCGCCGAACCGGCGGGTCATGCCGCGGGACCGACCGGGGGAGGCGGTTTGACCGTGATATTTATTCGAGTCTAGGTGCTGACTTTTCCTTGCGACAGGTGTGTGAGCCCGGGCGAGCGTGTCAGGACGCGAGGAAAGTCGAGCATTGATCGCTACAGGTGACAGGTGGGTTTTATTTCCTTTGTCCTAGCATCTAACTCTATCATGTTGGACGGGGTCTATTCTAAGTGTACTGGGGTTAAATAGTGATGGGTGATAGCTTATGCATGTTAGTGGGTTCTTCATAGTGTTTAGCGTCGGTCTCCGACGGTCGTCCTCCTTTGATAACTATATGTTGGCGGGCTACCTTCGAGTGCACGTATTATTACCTTGATTTTGATTATACATGATAGCGGGTTACTTTTCATCGCATATGCTACGGTTTTGCTTTTGATTATACACTTTGCCGCGTTACTCTTGTTATATATATTATGATGCTGACATGATGGTGGCTATGGTTACTTGGCTCGAGGCTGCAACACGCGCACCCGCGGTTTGGCCACCGCAAAGGGTGCGCTTTTCCGGAAAAGTGGTCTGTGACCCGTGTATACCCACGAGGTGATGTAGTGGGGCCCCTTATTAGTTGTGGGGTTTGAGGCGCCGAGGTGCGAGCGGTGCAACCCGTCGGTTTAGTTGTCCGACGTGGTCAGGTTTCTGCAGGTACGGTATGGGCCGTCGGTTTAGTTGTCCGACGTGGCCGGGCATTACAGGATACAGGTGTACAAGTTGCCTTCCTCCTTGAGAGGGTGGTTTCTCCGGTTGTCTTCACGGTTTGTTTTATTATATTCTCCTGCTCTACTACTTTTACGTCACTGACTTCCCACTTCGTAACAGGGTTCAGACGGGGGGAGACGTAGGCGGTGGTGAGGACGGGACAGGAGCAGCTGGGTCGCTGGGGACCCTGGACTGTATTTCCTTTTCTTTCTTGCATTTCATTTACATTGTAGTTATGTGAGAGGTTCTCGATACCCTCGTGGGGTCGGCGTGGATGTCGGTATGAGTTGCATTTAGTTATCCTCTTATGCGTTACTCTCCCTTTTAATTTTGTTGGCCATTTGAAAATGAAAAAAGGCAAAAGCAAAAGAAAAGATTGCGAAAACCGTTTTTAAAATCGAAGTGTCGTGTGGGCACTGGTTTCAAAACCCTGTGGATTTATGGATTGCAAAAGGGATTTCAA
The DNA here is from genome assembly GCA_029204045.2 of Tillandsia leiboldiana. NCBI lineage: Eukaryota > Viridiplantae > Streptophyta > Magnoliopsida > Poales > Bromeliaceae > Tillandsia > Tillandsia leiboldiana. The sequence goes on from CM055061.1 coordinate 13,721,940, forward strand.
AACTTGGTGTCGGGTGGGCACCGTTTTCAAAACCTTGTGGTTTTAAGCTGATTTCGAAACTCGCTTTCAAAACGTAAGCGCCGGGTAGGCGCTCTTTTTAAAACTGTGGATTTAACCTTTCCAAACTGATCGGCCATACGTTTCAAATAAGTAAGAATGCTGGTTGTATGTTAATAATTGTTGTGATTGAATGGTTGTGTATGTTGGAACATGTACTGAATGCTACGCCGTGCACATACAGGGGAGACTCTGTCCGTTTGCAGAGTGATCCTGTATGTGTGGCGGGTCTGGGCATGCGCCGGGGAAGAGGGGTTCGCTTTTACAAAAAAAAAAATTTTACACGTCAAATGTTTGACTTTTATGAGTCGTTTCCGCTAAAACAAACCCCCCGGGGCGTGACAGATTAAATGGTATCAGAGAATTCTTTCAATCACAACAGTTAGTGCCGACATCCGTGGGAACACCTCACTTGCCTACACATGAATGAAATGGGTAGGGCATAGGACTGTAGAACGTGAGTGACCGAGGGGGGGGGAAATGTTGGGTCCTTTCTCTCACTTTATGGTTGTTGTTAGTAGGGTAGTCTAAAGTTGACTCTTGTGATGTGTGACAGACATGGCCCGTACTAGATCATCGGCCGGGGACGCAGAAGCAGACGCGACGACGTCGACGGCCGCGGAGAACCAGCTCCTGCGGCAGCAATTGCGGGAGATGGCGGGGAATCTGGCCAACCTCACTGAGCACGTGCGTCAGTTGACGCAATAGCAGCAGGCCGCGACGGTGACGGTCGCCCCGGTTCCCCCACAGGGGTCGACAGCACCGGCCGCGGCACCACCGACGGCGCCACCGCCGGCGGCGGCTACGGGACCGGCGCCGGGGACAACCAGCAGGGTTACTCTGGAGGAGACTGTTGTCACACCTGCCCCTACCGTGGCTGCCGTCGCCGCGAGGGAGGGGACGGTTGTGATGACCGAGCGGGATCGGGGTGCGGGCCAACCTGAAAGACTTCAAGAAATACGACCCACCCACGTTCGAAGGGGACACGACTGATCCGTGGGTCGTCGAGAAATGGGTGGGGTCGATGGAGAAACTTTTCGAAGACCTACTCATGGAGGATGACGAGCGGGTTCCCCTAGCAGTCCACTGCTTGGAGGGGAACGCCCGCTTGTGGTGGAAGACGGTACGCCCCGATCCTGCTAAGGGTACCGCACTTCCGTCCTGGACAACTTTCAAACAGGAGCTGTTCAGGGCCTTCTTCACCAACAGTGTCAAGAAAAAGTTGGAGGATGACTTGAACCACATCCAGCAGGGGAACCGGACGGTCATGGAGTATCAGCGGGAGTTCGTCCGACTAGCAAACTGCGTCCCGTTCGTCATAAGGGACGAGGCTCACAAGGCGCAACTTTTTGTGGATGGCCTGCGGAGCAATATCTTCGAGGTGGTGCAAGCAGCCGAACTGCACACCTTCCAGAAAGTGGTCGACAGAGCCACTACGGTGGAACGGGGTTTTGCGGTCACCCGCGCCAGAAGGGAGAACTCGACGCGATTGGAGGACCGGAAGCGGCAACACCAGAACTCGGGGGGAGGCTCTTGGAGTGGGGGCGGGGCCCCCAAACGGTGGAGACCACAGGCGGGGTCCCGGAGCGCGCCAGCTGGAGGGCAGAGGCTGGGGAATAGGCCTTGTGTCATCTGCGGGGGAGGGCACATTCCGGGAGAGTGCCCCCAAAGAGGCGACCACTGCTTCAGGTGCGGCAAACGGGGGCACTTCCGCCGCAACTGCCCCTTAGGCGGGGGATCTGCGTCCTCTGCAGCTTCTACGCCCACGCCACAGCTCTCAGGGCGGGGGAAAGCTCCTATGGCGTCGACGTCTAGACCCCCTGCACTACGGCACGAGGAGGACAGGCGGCCACAACCAGGCGGGAGAGTCTTCTCAATGACCCGCCAAGAGGCAGATCCGCCGGAGGACGCACTTGCAGGTACTACTTCCGTTTCAAATTCCCGTGCTAGAACTCTTTTCGACACCGGAGCAACACACTCTTTCATTTCCCGTGACTTCGTGTTTTTGTATGGTCTCGAGGAGACACCCCTCCAAAATTTCTTGACGGTGCAAACGGCGGGAGGGACCTTGGAGGCGGTCAGCGTTGTGACCGCCTGCCCGATTAAGCTAGGGCGGCTAGCATGCCCTTGGGATTTGGTGGTAATCCCCCTGAAGGAGTACGACGTGGTGCTGGGCATGAACTGGCTCACGAGGTACCAGGCACTCATCGATTGCGACAAGCGACAGCTGCGTTTACAAGAACCGGGTTTCCCTGAGCATGTGTACATGATGGGCAAGAGCATCTCCTTCCCAGCGATTATCTCAGCGGCACGGGCCAGAAGACTGGTGGAGGGTGGTTGCGTGGCCTACTTAGCATCGGTGGATTTGGCTACCCGACCCCCGACGACGCTCGCCGATATCCCAGTGGTGAGGGACTTCCCCGACGTTTTTCCCACGGAACTGCCTGGGATGCCCCCTGAACGGGAGGTGGGGTTCCCTATCGAACTACTACCGGGCACGCAGCCTATTTCGAAGGCACCTTACCGAATGGCCTTCGCAGAAATAAAGGAGCTTAAAGCACAACTGGAAGACCTCTTGGATAAAGGGTTCATAAGACCGAGTGTGTCACCCTGGGGCGCACCGGTACTCTTTGTGCGGAAGAAAGACGGAAGTCTGCGTCTCTGCATCGATTACAGAGGAATAAACAAAGTCACAGTGAAGAATAAGTACCCCCCTGCCCAGAATAGATGACCTCTTCGACCAGCTGAGAGGGGCGACGATCTTCTCCAAAATCGATCTGCAATCGGGCTACCACCAACTCCGGGTTCGGGACAAGGACATCCCGAAGACTGCTTTCCGGACCCGGTATGGCCACTACGAGTTCACGGTTATGCCTTTCGGACTCACGAACGCCCCCGCAGTCTTCATGGATATGATGAACCGGATCTTCAGACCTTTCCTGGATCGGTTCGTGGTGGTTTTCATCGACGACATCCTGATTTATTCCACTACCGACGAGGAGCACGAGGACCATTTGCAAACGATCCTCCAAACTCTCAGAGAATAGGAGCTATTCGCTAAACTCAAGAAGTGTGAGTTCTGGCGACGCGAAGTCGGCTTCCTAGGACATGTGATCTCGGCACAGGGAATCACCGTGGATCCGAAGAAGGTGGAATCCGTGGTCGACTGGCAGCCGCCGACGATGGTGACAGAGGTCCACAGTTTCCTAGGATTGGCAGGATATTACAGGCGTTTCGTAGAGGGTTTCGCGAAGATTGCTACCCCTTTAAATCGGTTAACCAGAAAAGGGGAGAAGTTCATATGGACGGCCAAATACCAGGAGAGTTTTGAGGAACTCAAAATGAGGTTAACCAGGGCACCAATACTTGTGCTACCGACACCCGGAGAGGATTACGAAGTGTACTGCGACGCATCGAGGATCGGTCTGGGCGGTGTTCTGATGCAACAGGGGAAAGTGATTGCCTACGCGTCCAGGCAACTGAAGGACTACAAAAAGAACTACCCGATACACGACTTGGAGCTGGCCGCAGTAGTCTTCGTTTTAAAACTGTGGAGGCACTATCTCTTTGGAGTCCACTGTAACGTCTTCTCGGATCATCAAAGTCTTAAGTACATCTTTACCCAAAAAGAATTAAACTTGCGGCAGAGGCGGTGGCTGGAGTTGTTGAAGGATTACGACTTGACGATTCAATACCATCCCGGAAAGGCAAACGTGGTGGCGGACGCCTTGAGCAGGAAAGGGCGCCAAGAAGGGGCGTCAAGGAGCGCGATAACGGAGCAGAACCACTTGATAGCGGAGTTCGCACGAATGCAGTTGGAGGTGGTGCCGACAGGCACGGTTATGCAACTTCTAACCTTGGTGGTCAAGCCGACGTTACTTGAGAAGATCCGGGAGGGACAGCAGACCGACCCACACTTACAGCGCGTACGAGACAAAATTCCCCTGGACCAAGAGAGCGACTTTGCAGTGGAAGACGACGGCACCCTACGGTTCCGCAGACGGATCTGCGTTCCGGATTCGTCGGAGTTGAAGGAGGAAATTTTGACTGAGGCACACCGGGCCCCTTATGCGGCACACCCAGGGGGCACGAAGATGTACAGGGACCTCAAACAGATCTACTGGCGGCCCAAAATGAAGGGGGACGTCACCCGACACGTAGCTCATTGCCTAGTGTGCCAACAAATAAAGGCCGAGCATCAGCGGCCAGCAGGGAAGCTACAGCCTCTACCGGTGCCAGAGTGGAAGTGGGACCAGATCACCATGGACATCGTCACGGGTTTCCCACGCTCACAACAGGGCCACGACGCAATTTGGGTCGTAGTCGACCGGTTAACCAAGTCAGCACACTTTCTGCCAATTCATACGACCTGGACCCGAGAACGGTTAGCTCAAGCTTATATCAGCGAGATCGTGAGATTACATGGAGTGCCGGCATCGATCACCTCGGACAGAGACACGCGCTTTGTCTCGAAGTTTTGGCAGAGCCTTCAGCGGGCCATGGGGACCAAACTACAGTTCAGCACAGCCTTCCACGCTCAGACGGACGGACAGTCGGAGCGTGTGATACAAACCCTCGAAGACCTGCTTCGCGCCTGTGTACTAGACTGGGGGATCGGGTGGTCACGCTACCTACCTCTCGTGGAATTCGCCTACAACAACAGCTACCAGGCCAGCATCCTGATGGCGCCCTACGAGGCCTTATATGGAAGGCGCTGCCGATCCCCGATTTATTGGGACGATTTGGGAGAACGAAAATTCTTGGGACCCGATTTAGTGGAGGAGACGGAAGAGAAGGTACGCCTTATCCGACAGCGCCTGCTGACCGCCCAGAGTCGCCAGAAGAGCTACGCGGACCAAAGGTGCCGCGACCTGGAATTCCAAGTGGGAGAGCATGTTTTCTTGCGGGTCTCGCCGTCCAGAGGAGTTAAGCGGTTCGGGCTGAGGGGCAAGCTGAGCCCACGGTTCGTGGGGCCGTTCGAGATCTTGGAGCGAATCGGCCCGGTTGCTTACCGCCTTGCCCTACCACCAAACCTCGACCGAGTCCACGACGTCTTCCACGTCTCGATGCTCCGGAAGTATCTCTCCGACCCCTCACACATCCTGGACGCTTCTACACTCGAACTTAAGGAGGACCTAAGCTTCGAAGAAACCCCTGTGAGGATCCTGGCAAGGGAGACCAAATCGCTGCGAAACCGAGCTATCCCCTACGTGAAGGTACTCTGGAGCAACCATGAGGAGCGAGAAGCAACTTGGGAGCTGGAATCAAGAATGAGGGAGTGCTACCCCAACCTTTTCACCACCACCCGGGTTTGAGTTTCGAGGACGAAACTCATTTTTAGAGGTGAGTGGTGTAATAACCGCGAGTTTATTTTCCTTTTTGGTCCTCCCTTTGAATTTTATTGAACCTTTTCGACTAAGGGGTCTGGGGTGTGATTTATTTTTCCTTCGTTCTGGGCAGACCGTCGGGGCTCGCGGGTATTTTTGGATAATAAAGCTCGCGAAACGGAGACCGGCGGCGCGATCGGTTTTGGATTCCGACTCCGGAATCTCCCGAAATAAATTCCGGAAGTTTAGTACGGTCCAGGCGACTTCCACAAGTACCGAGGCAGACCGGACCCTGGTTCGCCCCCAAATCAACCTGTCTCTTTGCTTGAGGTTTGGGTTTTAACCACCCCATTTCACATTCGCCCAATCTTTTATTTTCCAATTTGGGTTTAGTCCGATTGCGCCTAAACAACTATTTAATTTTGGCGTTTGGGGATTAGGTTTTAGGAACCCCCTTTTTTTTCCTCTTACCTTAACGCACGATACCCCGAGCGCGGACAAGAGCGTTTTCCCCAAACCCTCCTCTTCACGTGGATCGGCGTGGAGCACCGCGGCGGCACGATCGAGGAGAGGAAAGACCACCGCACAACCTTTTTCCCCGGAACCGGGCACGCAAGAACGGACGATCCCTCCTCTCCCAACAATCGTCATCGTAACCGAGGTGAGACAGAGGTTTTACAGTTCTTGGTAAATTCTTGGTTTTCTTCTTGTTGTTGGCTTCCGGTAAAGGAGAGGGAGCACAGGCGATGGATTCTTCGGAATCTGACGCATGTGCGAAACCCCCCCCCCCCCCAAGCGGGCGGCGTACCCGTGTGAGCCGCACGGGGCTGGGCATGCACCCAGCCCCGCATGCGGGCAGTGACCCGTACGGGGCCGGGCACGCGCCCAGCCCCACGTGCGGGGGTGACCCGCACGGGGCCGGGCACGCGCCCAGCCCCCGTGCGGGGATGACCGCACGGGGCCGGGCACGCGCCCAGCCCCCGTGCGGGGGTGACCGCACGGGGCCGGGTACGCACCCAGCCCCACGTGCGGGGGCGACCCGCACGGGGCCAGGCACGCGCCCAGCCCCACGTGCGGGAGTAGACCCGCACGGGGCCGGGCACGCGCCCAGCCCCACGTGCGGGGGTGAACCCGCACGGGGCTGGGCACGCGCACAGCCCCGTGTACGGGCGGGGAACCGCTCGGGACCGGGCGCCGAACCGGCGGGTCGTGCCGCGGGACCGACCGGGGGAGGCGGTTTGACCGTGATATTTATTCGAGTCTAGGTGCTGACTTTTTCTTGCGACAGGTGTGTGAGCCCGGGCGAGCGTGTCAGGATGCGAGGAAAGTCGAGCATTGATCGCTACAGGTGACAGGTGGGTTTTATTTCCTTTGTCCTAGCATCTAACTCTATCATGTTGGACGGGGTCTATTCTAAGTGTACTGGGGTTAAATAGTGATGGGTGATAGCTTATGCATGTTAGTGGGTTCTTCATAGTGTTTAGCGTCGGTCTCCGACGGTCGTCCTCCTTTGATAACTATATGTTGGCGGGCTACCTTCGAGTGCACGTATTATTACCTTGATTTTGATTATACATGATAGCGGGTTACTTTTCATCGCATTTGCTACGGTTTTGCTTTTGATTATACACTTTGCCGCGTTACTCTTGTTATATATATTATGATGCTGACATGATGGTGGCTATGGTTACTTGGCTCGAGGCTGCAACACGCGCACCCGCGGTTTGGCCACCGCAAAGGGTGCACTTTTCCGGAAAAGTGGTCTATGACCCGTGTATACCCACGAGGTGACGTAGTGGGGCCCCTTATTAGTTGTGGGGTTTGAGGCGCCGAGGTGCGAGCGGTGCGACCCGTCGGTTTAGTTGTCCGACGTGGTCAGGTTTCTGCAGGTATGGTATGGGCCGTCGGTTTAGTTGTCCGACGTGGCCGGGCATTACAGGATACAGGTGTACAGGTTGCCTTCCTCCTTGAGAGGGTGGTTGCTCCGGTTGTCTTCACGGTTTGTTTTATTATATTCTCCTGCTCTACTACTTTTACGTCACTGACTTCCCACTTCGTGACAGGGTTCAGACGGGGGGAGACGTAAGCGGTGGTGAGGACGGGACAGGAGCAGCTGGGTCGCTGGGGACCCTGGACTGTATTTCCTTTTCTTTATTGCATTTCATTTACATTGTAGTTATGTGAGAGGTTCTCGATACCCTCGTGGGGTCGGCGTGGATGTCGGTATGAGTTGCATTTAGTTATCCTCTTATGCGTTACTCTCCCTTTTAATTTTGTTGGCCATTTGAAAATGAAAAAAGGCAAAAGCAAAAGAAAAGATTGCGAAAACCGTTTTTAAAATCGAAGTGTCGTGTGGGCACTGGTTTCAAAACCCTGTGGATTTATGGATTGCAAAAGGGATTTCAAAACTTGGTGTCGGGTGGGCACCGTTTTCAAAACCTTGTGGTTTTATGCTGATTTCGAAACTCGCTTTCAAAACGTAAGCGCCGGGTAGGCGCTCTTTTTAAAACTGTGGATTTACCCTTTCCAAACTGATCGGCCATACGTTTCAAATAAGTTAGAATGCTGGTTGTATGTTAATAATTGTTGTGATTGAATGGTTGTGTATGTTGGAACATGTACTGAATGCTACGCCGTGCACATACAGGGGAGACTCTATCCGTTTGCAGAGTGATCCTGTATGTGTGGCGGGTCTGGGCATGCGCCGGGGAAGAGGGGTTCGCTTTTACAAAAAAAAAAAAATTTACACGTCAAATGTTTGACTTTTATGAGTCGTTTCCGCTAAAACAAACCCCCCGGGGCGTGACAACAACTCCGATAGGAGAACATCCAGGAACTCGCAACCAAAGGGGGTATCCCCCAGTCCCGGCGCCGCCGTTGGCCCCTCAACCACACCAGCCCAAAAAAGCTACGCACCCCCTGCGAATCATCTACCTCTCCCGTGAAGTCCATACCATAGAGGCGAAGAAAGCCCTCAGGCGTCCCGTGGTACAACAACTCCTCCTAGCCTGGCTCCCAAGAAAATCGTCCTCCCGGCACCATCAATCGTCATGAAAATAGTGGAAAAGAAACCGAGCCAGCCAAACCATCCTAAGTACCGCAATCCAAGTCCCGCAGCTGAGTCAAGAACATCAGGTCTATCGGCACAATCTAGGACTCCAACTGCACCGGGCAGGATCAACAACATTCCTCCATGTGCAAAGTGTGATCGGGAATCTGAACCAACCGTGAACACAGTATCCATCCTACCCCTGACTCATGTTGCTAAAATATAATCGTACCTGCGATAACAAAATCCTTTGCCGTGGTGCCCTACAACCGGGCGGCACGGGCTCATCCGCTCGATGCAGGTGGTCGTCGCACAGTCTGCCTGAAAAATCACATCTAACCACACAAAGGGAGCACGACCTCTGCCTCCAAAGGCTCCGTACTCAAACCCACAAATCGGGGTGACTCATCCGCCAAAGCTGGCTCACTTGATCGATGCAGTCCCACAGCTTACCCGCTGTCAACTGTCCACCTTGCCACGGTGCCCCAGCACTAAACGTCGGCACGGAGAGGGCTACGCGCTACTCCGACCACTGTGTCCCCTCACTGCTCCGACAACTATGCCACTGCGCTGCTTCGACAACTGTGCCTGTGACACCCCTGGAATTTGGATTAGTCCTATATATAAATAATATAATAGGACTAAATCTCTTAACTCGGCTATAGCATTTTGGATGGTAGCAAGATCCAAGAGGTTATGAGAGTTAAGCGTGCTAGAGCTAGAGTAGTTCTAGGATGGGTGACCCCTGGGAAGCCGGGCGTCACAGTTGGTATCAGAGCCATTCACCAGCTGGAAATGTGAGATGAGTCTCGGCTGAGCCAGGGTTATATAGCGGGTAGAGCGAGGCTCCCCAACTAATGACCGTTGTGGGTGGAGTGCAGCTCCCCACAAGGTCGGCTAAGGCTAGTGAGACGAGTCTCACATCGCCTGGTGCTTGTGAGTGTGCTTGAGCCTGACGTGGACATCAGGGCTTAAAGGGGGGAAGAATGTGACACCCCTGGAATTTGGATTAGTCCTATATATAAATGATATAATAGGACTAAATCTCTTAACTCAGCTATAGCATTTTGGATGGTAGCAAGATCCAAGAGGTTATGAGAGTTAAGCGTGCTAGAGCTAGAGTAGTTCTAGGATGGGTGACCCCTGGGAAGCGGGGCGTCACAGTGGTACGAATGTGACACCCCTGGAATTTGGATTAGTCCTATATATAAATGATATAATAGGACTAAATCTCTTAACTCGGCTATAGCATTTTGGATGGTAGCAAGATCCAAGAGGTTATGAGAGTTAAGCGTGCTAGAGCTAGAGTAGTTCTAGGATGGGTGACCCCTGGGAAGCGGGGCGTCATAGTTGGTATCAGAGCCATTCACCAGCCGAAAATGTGAGATGAGTCTCGGCTTAGCCAGGGTTATATAGCGGGTAGAGCGAGGCTCCCTGACTAATGACCGTTGTGGGTGGAGTGCAGCTCCCCACAAGGTCGGCTAAGGCTAGCGAGACGAGTCTCACATCGCCTGGTGCTTGTGAGTGTGCTTGAGCCTGACGTGGACGTCAGGGCTTAAAGGGGGGAAGAATGTGACACCCCTGGAATTTGGATTAGTCCTATATATAAATGATATAATAGGACTAAATCTCTTAACTCGGCTATAGCATTTTGGATGGTAGCAAGATCCAAGAGGTTATGAGAGTTAAGCGTGCTAGAGCTAGAGTAGTTCTAGGATGGGTGACCCCTGGGAAGTGGGGCGTCACAGTGCCACTGCCCCGACAACTGTGTCCCTGCGCTGCTCCGACAACTGTGCCACTGCGCTGCTCCGACAACTGTGCCACTGCGCTGCTCCGACAACTGTGTCACTGCGCTCAGCTGCCCACACCGCCGCTGATCAGCCTCCAACACTCCTACCCTTCGGGTCCGGAGCTCTCAGACTCCAATCTGGGTATCCGGCCCGAAACAACCAGCTCAGACCCAACTGCTGCACCAAGGTGCACACGGGTCAGGGCCCAACGTCGGGGCGACACCGCTCACCACGACAAAACCACAAATCAGCACACCCCAAACACTCGATCCAATCTAGCGAAAGTCAAAGACATCCCCCTATCTCTGTAACTTTATGTTGTCTGCAGCCAACATAACTGTCCCACAAAAATAGGATATGTCGATCCCTCTTCACTCACGGGAAGAGCCAAATAAGTAAATCACCGACTTTCGCAAAATGTCGCGTCTCTCACGCACTAACATCCTAGGGTCCGCCAAAAGCCTAGGGTTTCCTAAGTCCCAACTGCCCTATCCCTAAGCTCTGATACCACCTAATCTATCACGCCCCGGGTGTAAACCAGAACCCGGGCCCGTCAACAGATCCGCCGTGCACACGGAGTTTCCCGCATACACGAAGCGCCAGCAACCTGCTCAGATATAAGAGATAATAATAAAGAGCATAAAATAGAGCTGAACTAAAACTAATACATCTCAGACTGAAGCTGGAAATAAAATACAGTACATCTGTAAAAATAATGCATCTGTCTCTCCCAGCTCACCAAAAAGATACAAACAGCTGGCTAAAGCCAGACCCAAAAGTAATGTACAACTGTCTGAGGAAAAATGGGTACACCAACAGTTCAGCTAACACGCTGATCCTGCCTCGAGATCAATCTACTCAGCCGTCCTCTCTCTCCGACCCGCCGCTGAAAGCCCAGCAGCACCCGCAGAAGACACTGCAAAACAAAGGAGAAGAAAAAGAGGAAAGAAGAATGGGGGTGAGAACTACAAGTAACCAGTAGCCTCCCCTAGTGGGTAAATCCTCAAACTTCGACGCACCCACTAGGTCTACCAGAGGCAAAAGGTAAAGAAGAGTGGTAAGTAATAGAGACTGCTGAAGAAAAGAAACTACCACTACTATGCCTCTAAATGCAATCCCAAAAATGGAATAACCGTATGCATCAGTAAACAACCGACCCAAATAAACCCATCTATGCCACCCTCATCATCGGGCAAGTAAGCCGCGCCGATGTGATAGCAAAACTCCTGCTGCCGCCCTCATCATCGGGCAAGTAAGTCGCGCCGATTTGATAACAAAAACTCAAAGCCTGTTTGACCCCCACGCTCCGGAGGGGAACTCGAGGGGAGCTACCCATACGAGGAAAGTAACCATGTCATAAGTATCATAAAAGTAGGATTGGATCACTACAATGCCTAAGTGGAACAACTCCCTCCACTAAAGAAAACCCCGATCCCCAATCTGATGCATAAATACACATACGGTCAACCGCCCAATATCCGCGGTTGCCGCAATACCCCTCAATCCACGACCATGTCCCGCAACCGACATCCGGTCAACCGCCCAATATCCGCGGTCGCCGCAATATCCCCCCAATCCACAATCGAGTAAAATAATCAATATCCGGTCAACCGCCTACTTTCCGCGGTAGCCGCAATACCCCACAACCCATAATCAAATACCACCTGTCCCCGACCCCAAGATCCCGGCTACACTATCCCAACCCCTGCTCAAACCCGAGCAACAAGAACCACCTGACTAAAGAATAAGGAGAAAAGAAGCAAACATGGTTTCTCCTAAGTCAAGTTCCAACATGATAGTGTAGCGATATGAGATGGCCTAACTAGATGACCATAAGAGCATGCAAAAGTCCCGGAAAGATAGAAAGAATACAGATATCATATTCTGACTTATGTTTTAGCATGATAACAATTCCTGACATTCAATATAGTATGATATCTCAAGTCCCATAACCGTTCCCACATGAATAGCAAATAATAAACATATAAACCCCTACTCGCCCACAAATAACTATCCACCTAGCCATGTCCAAAAATATCCCCAAGTTGTACCCACCATCCAGGTAAATTACATGGCCTCAATATTATAATCAAATCCACATGCAAGGTTATGTGCTAACATAGCAATCCACATGTCCAAACCCACATGCATAATCCCAACCATGAGTGTTGATCAATCAATAAGTCCAAAAAAGGTCTCTCTAATTTTCCTAGTGAGTATGTCAGGAATCGAGGGATATAGCAACCACCCACCTGGAAAAGCGCAACCCACAGCTATAAAAGTCTCCTCGCTGTCCAACACTTCTTTCTCCGCAAAACACCAAAAAACTGTGAACCACAGCACAACAACACACACGGCGTACAATTAATCCAAATAATGTACAATAACCCGCAGTCCATACAACCAGTCCCGAAAATGGCCAAAATTTACCAGCGAGAAGAACTCAGAAAAATCCAGAAAAACAACCGCTGCGGTCCTCGCGGCGAGCCGATCGAAACGAGTACTTGCACGTCCAAATCCGATACCTGTAGGCCAAGATACAAAATAAACACCGCGGTACCCGCGAAACTCCCAAAACAAAAATCTGTAATAATCCGCCCAGAAAAAGTAGGATTTTCACCTTCGTGCCAACCTCCAAAAATTCCAAAAAAAATCACGGTGATGTTTCTTGCGTCGCGTAGATATGAATCTAGTACTTGCACACCTCAATCCGATTCTCGAGCGCAGAGAAAACTCATAAAAACTCCAATGCTGTCCAAAACTCCGCCCCAGAAAAAGAGGTCACAAAATGATCCGAAAATCCTAGGAAAACCTCAGAATGGAAGGGAACTGTAAACACGGGAATCGTAGCCCTACCTATTTTGAAAACGATGGCGCAAGAATCATCAAAAAATTCCTTCGGGGTTGCCCGGGGGAGTCCGCCCACCGAAACGCGACGAGAAGGGTCGCCGAAGAAGAAGCGTCGATGTGCGCCTCAAAATAAAAAACATCGATGTAGCAACCTCCAAAATCCTAGAACTCCATCAAAGGGTGGAGGGGAGGGAGATGAAGAAGTCCTATGTAGAAATCCCCAAGAGAAACTGGCCAGAAAACCCAAAAACGGAGCTCCAAGCGGCCTATTTATAGGCCCACCAAAAACAATTCCAGAAATTCCCTCTGGGTCCCCGGATTCGGGCGCTCGGACCAGATTCGGGCGCCCGAATCCGCTGTGAGCTCGCAAACACAGAGCACCCTAAACCTCCTCCTTGCGCCACGTGGCCCCCGAACAGCGGACAGCGGCCCCAGCCACCCCGAGCGCGCCACGTAGCCCACGCCCGGTCAAAGCGGTAGGTGGCGCCCGCCAATGGCAGGGCGCCACGTAGCCCGCCCTGACAGGCCGCCCGACGACGCCCACTTGCTGCCTGCCACGCGGCCTGCGGTCCTGTCACACACGCGCCCCGAGGCACCCCCGTGCGCCTCCATGGACCCCGCCTTCGTGAGCCCGCCAATCGGAAGCCGCCACGTGTCCCGCCCGGTCCATGCGCCACCCCGCGCCTCTCCATGGACCGCGCCTCCTGCACCAGCCAACCCGCAGCTGCCACGTGTCCTCAGTCAACCAATGGGGATCCGCCACGTGGCACTCTCGCTCCGCTGCACCGCGCCAGCCCGCGCGCCCTGTACGCGCGCCTGCCCGGCCCGCGCACCTGCCCGCCCTCGCTCCCGATGTCCGTTTTGCCCAATTCCACTTCTAAAATTCGGTGGGGCATCCAAATACACTCCTGATCCATTTTTCACACTGAGTCCACCACTTGTGTCCAATTTGCGCATAAACACCTCCAACACTCTGTTAAGGAATTTGTTTTGGCATATTTTGTGAAAGTATTTAAGTCTTGAAGATTGAAGATGAAGATGTTTGGATCATATACCTCAATCTCACGAAAGAAGAATTCAAAAGGATCAGGTACGTTTACTAAATAATCTTGGTGATCCGAATACTTCTTATTGTGTAGAAATACTTGGATGGGTTTTTAATTGCATAAAAATCAGAAAACTGGACTGTTATATGTTCAGGATCCGGATCAGAGTATTACAGTCCGGACCCCGAACGTAGGTAGGTTCATGCGGAAATCTAGTCCGGAACGCCCTTGGTTCAGTCCGGACCCCGAACGTGGATTTTGCAGAAATCACATGAACAGTCCGGACCGTGGTTATTTCAGTCCGGACCCCGAACACGATTTTTCAGGAATTCTCTGAAAAATAACAATAGTCCGGATCAAGCTAAATCCAGTCCGGACCGTCGTGCGGGAAAAAGTTGGTTACAGTCAGTTTTTTATTCTTATCCTCTTCCAATGGTTTATAACCTATAAGTAAACCCTAATTTCATCTTTTAGGGTAATCCACAATAAATTTTTTATTCCGTAAATGAACGAGAAAAATTAACGGAGAAAAACTTAGAAATCCACATATAGAGAAGAAAGGAAATAACTAGATCTATTATATGTTTCTTCATCTATATTGATTAATTTGATTCTAGGATTTCAAACTCAGATTTTGAGTAGAATCAAATTAATGAATACTTAGATGGTATTTCCGATCTATCTTTGATCTAAGTATTCGGCAGATTTTCACCACCAACAGAACAACGATTTTCCCAAAAATCGGCGCGTGGATTCGCGTGGCCTTGTGGACTCAAGGTGCTACCGCTCTCTTGGATTCGGAGCGAGGTACGTTCGTGTGATCGATACGTACTACTTGGTGGAGACCGTGGATTCGGTTGGACGTCGTGGATTCGACGTTGGACGCCGTGGATTCGGCGTTGGACGCAAATCGTGGATTCAAGGCGCGTTGCAGAGCGAGCGGAGAAGATCAACTAGGAACATATGGAAAAAGGTTGAGTCGTGTGTGAGTACGTTATATCACCTTTGTACGTGTTTGATTCTAGTGGATTTCATCGTGTAATCGGTCCCGTGGTTTTTTACTCCTGGTTTGGAGTTTTCCACGTAAAATCTCTGCGTGTTATTTACTTTTCCGCATTGGGTTATTTTTACGCAAAGATTTTGGAGTGTTTATTGTTTACACCTATTCATCCCCCTCTAGGTGTTTTTTTCCCTGTTCAGATCCATATATATCATAACCCACACACTCTCATAAGCCTCCGGAGGCTGCTGATCCAACAGTAATCCTCTCGCGGGAATTCGGGTCCTCACAATCATTGGGATTCGACTTAGGGGAAACCATGTTGGCCCCCTTTCTCCTATTATTGAGATACATGCTGTATATTGCTCGAGTTTGTGCAGGGTTATAGGATAGTGTAGCCGAGTTTATCGAGTCTGGATTGGTCGTACTAGAATGTGGGTTGTGGGGTATTGCGGCAACCGCGAACATTGGGCTGTTGACCGGATGTTTACTTGTGCATCAGATTTGGGGATCGTGTTTTCTTTAGTGGATGGATTTTCCCACTTCGATCATAGTCGTGATCCAGTCATGCTATTTTATGATACTTTTGACATGGTTACTTTACTCGTGTGGGTCGCTCCTCTCGAGTGCCACTCTGGAGTAGGAGATTTACACAGCGGTCAGTCAGTACCGAACATTGAGATCCGGTCAGTGAGTGCCGATCTGTTAGCAGATACTTGAGACAGTTTGAGATGGTAGTGCCAGTTTTTACTGGCCCATTGATTGGGTTTATTCGGAAAAACACTTTTACTGATGCATTCATATAGTTACTCTTTCTGGCACTGCATTTAGAGGCATAGTAGTGGTAGCTTCATTTTATCAGCACTTCTGTTTATAGCTTACCACCTCCTTTCCCTTTTTACCTCTGGTAGACCTAGTGGGTACGTCGAAGTTTGAGGCTTTACCCATTAGGAGAGGCTACTGGTTTATCTAGTTGTTCTCACCCCCTTTGTTGTTTTCTTTTCCTTCCTCTTTGTTTTGCAGAGTCTTCTGCGGGAGCTGCTGGGCCATCAGCGGCGGATCGAGGTAAGAGGATAGCGGACTAGATAGATCGTCTGCCCCGACCGTGAGATTAGCTGGACTTTTGTAATATCCCCTTTTATCTCAGACTGTTGTACTTTTTTTTCGGGTCTGCCTTTAGCCAGCTAGTTGTATTTATTTTGGTGAGCTGGAAGAGACAGTTGTATTATTTTCACTGTATTTTACTTCCAGTTTCAGTCTGAGATGTATTAGTTTTTAGTTCAGCTCTGTATTTATACTCTTTTATTATATCTCTTATATCTGAGCAGGTTACCGGCGCTTCGTGTACGCGAGAAATACCGTGTTCACGGCGGATCTGTAGACAGGCCCGGGTTCTGGTTTACACCCGGGGCGTGACAGCGATCAGATTCAGTAAGATCAGAGTGAGGATTTTGCCAGTGTTGCATCGAGAATATCGGGGTACAAGCACCAGGCAGTTATATTCTTGGGCTCAGAGAGTAGATGATAGATACTCGATACCTGGTATACCACTGGGAGCAGTATTGATAGATAGTGAGAATACACTTTCAGACTTGTGATGGATGCCATCAGGACTGCACACCCCTACTTGGTTGAGACTTTATTTCGAAAGATGTTTAGTTTCGAGGACGAAACTCTTTGTAGTGGGGGAGGATGTGAAGACCGGAATCTTTGTGAGTTGAGTTACTAGTGGATTGGTAGCTTGTTGGCATATTTTTGGATGTGTTAGAGTTGTCGGCGCGCGAAGAGGACGCAAAATTTAGATCCTGTGTGAAAAACCGCATAAAGGGGATGTACGGAAGTGCGGTGGTTGTTATATTTATGGTTTGGAGAGCTTTGATTATACTTTTTCGGTGTGTCGGGATCCTCGGTTCGCCAAATGGATGAGAAAAATGGACTCAGTGCGAAAAACTATGTGAAATACACTATTTTTGGGCTTTTTGGAGTTAAAATAGTGTGTTTGGGTGTACGGGGGGTGTGGACCGGGCTCATGGAGGGCCGACGCATGGGGGGAGCACCGGCCCGTGCAGCGCGGTCCACGGCAGCGCTGCACCGGGTCCAGGCTCCAGGACGCGCGCCCGGTGCACGCGAGGTCCACCGGGCACCGCACATTGCGCATGCGCACGCGCGTGGGCGGGCTGTGCTGGCGCTACGGCCGCTTGATAGCTCCCGGTCGGACCAAACCATCCGACCCACCTTGCACCGGATTGAGTGCAAGTGTGGAGTATGTGAGAGGGGAGTTGGTGAGGTGTTTTGGTGCACCTCAAGCTCACTTTTGGAGCTTGTTAAGTCTATTTAAGATGGCTATTTGACTTGGGACACCCCTTTTGGACTTCATCTCCCTCTTAGCTACTAAGGAGTCCAAGAAGCAGCCTTCATCTTCTTCTTCTTCATCAAGGAAACACCATTGTTGGAGCATGGTCATTGCTGGTTTTTGGTTCCACTCCGTCGCATTATCTTCCAGGTGGCCTCCAGAGCTGTAGGAGAGGAATTTCGGGATGATTTTTGTGGGGTTCTCTTCACAACTTCAAGATTTGCAACTTTCATATTGAAGAGAAGACCTAATTTGTAGTAATCTAGAAAATTGAAGACTTTAAATTACTTTTGGATTTGTAAAATTAGTAAATTTTGGCAAAATTTGGGACTTAGTGGATCAATAGTGGCCCAGAAATATCGACTTTCGATCGGGGTTTGATCTCGAAAATCTGAGAGCACCATTGCGATCGTTTCGACGAAACGTGAAAAGTTCATATTCACTTGTCGACGATCCAACGGTCGGATCATCCGCAAAACAGCGAAGAAGAACGGGTCCCACAACTTAAGTTGTGAATAGTAACCCTATATTTCAAATCCCCTTTCGACCACTGTTGGCCGATTCACTATCTGAAACCCTGACATAGGGGCATGAGTAGTCAAACCTAGCTAATTTCGACGTTCTGAGCTCAATGGCACTGACAGTTTTCGCGTTTGGCGATCCGGGTGCATCGAAGTGCGTGCGTCGGTTTACGACATACAGAATAAGATGGCCCGAGATTTCATACGAGCACCAAATCAAACAAATGAATAGCCTACTTTGAAGGTCTCGACGAGCCGGACGTCGTGGCGAAGTCTGTTTCGCGATTCATCGAGCAGATTTTCTCGAAAAGCGTGAAAAGTGTCGAAAAGGGAGGTATTTTGGAAGGAACCCTAATATTTTATGTACCAAAAATTATGAGGCTACTTGGTGAGGGTTCTGGGTGCACTTGTTACCTACAGATGGGTCCTTAGGGTTTAGGGATCATAGTGTAGGGGGTTCTTTGAAATTTCGTAAAAATAGCATTAAACTCCACCTTGTCTCTTGGCCTACTCGTGTGAGAGTTACACGAGGTGACTCTTGAGTTTTCATAACTCCCAGGAGTTATTCTTTATAACTCTGGTGCGGGAATGGCTGAGGAACTATCTCCATGGAGGCCAACCCGAGGTGAGATCCGAGAGAGAGAGAGAAGAAGAAGCTTGGAGCAAAACTCTTCCAAGTTGGTTTAGAAGTGCCCGAGGTGTTCCTCTGTGACTGGAAGATCATCTGGGTGGTTGCCGTGGCCGCGCGAAGGAGGAGAAGAGAAACCGGCTTCTTCCTTCTTCATCAACTCCGGCAAGGTAAGTGGCACTAAACCACTGGTTGTTTGCACCCTAGACCACTAGCAATAGGTTAGTGAAGTTATTAGGATACTCCCTGCACAAGCCCGAGCCCCCATGCATGTGGGTTGGCCGGCGGGAGAAAAAGTTCGCCGGAAACCTAGCATTAGCTTTGCCTCGTCATAACTCCACAACCAATGGACCAAAATGAGCCAAAGTTGGTAGGCATGGACTGTAGGGGATGAGGATCTACCCTACCAAATTTGGTGGAGTATGATCGAGCGGATCAATGGCAGATTTATGCCCTAGTTTTCGGGAAAATTGCACCACGGCCGAGCCTTGTGCTCCGGCGCCGGCGCGCTTCCCCGCCGCCGGCCACCTACCCAGAACACTTGCTGGGACCAAGGGGGGTGCATCCATGTACTTGCATGGCTTCCGTGCATCTTGAAAATCAAGATGCCATGGATGACCCGAGGAGTGAACCAAATGCGGCCGCCGGCGCTCCGGCCATCTCCGGCCGGGATGAGATGGTCAGGAAGCTTCCTGAGACGGGTTAGAGACTTTCCATCCATGTTGGGAGGCTCCATGTTGTCTATGGTGAAATCCACCATTAGAGGTGAAAGCTCCAAACCGAGCTTTTGGCTCCGCCGCGCCGCCGCCGTGTTCTGCTGCCGGCCACTGGCACAGGAAGGTTTACTGAGGGTTTTAGCACATGTTGGTGATTTTGGTTTGGTCCCAGATGCTATGGATGGATGGTCACGAATTTCAAAGTAAAGGACTTCATCTTCTTCAATAACTCCGGCCATTTCATCCATGCAATCTTGGCCCAGGTTTGCAGAAAATGTAGAGGAAGCTAATTAGAGCATTTCCCTTCAAGTTTTGTAGAAATTGGTCCAGTAATTGCTGAGAACCAGTGTTGGGAATGGTTTGTGTGTATTGTGTGAAATAGTGCACACCTAGTGTTTGTGAAAATGCCTGAGAGAAGAAAACTATGGAATTTGCTTTCGAGTTAAATATGAAAGATGCTCCAAATAACCCCCTGAACTTGATGCTCACTTCAGATCAAGTTAGATCTGTGTGGACAGAGGTTTGGAGCATTGTGCTTTATGTTAGTGAGCAAGGTTGATGGATCTTTTGATCCAGCCATTTATGTGCTGCACTAGGGCAAGCACAGTGATTTATAAGGTATTTTAAGCATACCTTTCAAACAGAATTGAAATTGGTTAAGTATAGGTTGAGTTCTAATGTAATCAAGCTCTAGAATGAATAATTGGCCAAAGTCCTATTTCTGGACTGTTTAAAAAGCTGAGACAGTGAGCTCCTGGCTAATTTGGGGTCACTGGATGCGATGCTCGCGTCAGATTTAAGTTTCGATGATCCGGAGAAACAAAAATTCATTTTGGCTATGTTAGCAAGGTCTTTTACGGCCCGAAGTTTTCCTCGGGTTGCGTGCTGCCACAAATGTGTGAGCACGGTGTTCAGTGAGTTAAATGTCGCCTGCTGGAAGTGACGTCTCGTGAAAATGAATTTCCAGTTGAAAGTACGAGCGAAAACAGTGCTAAAAAGATACTAAAAGTGCGATTTTCAGAACCCTAGGGGTCTAAACGCAAAAGTAACAGCGTGTACTGTTTAGAACAGTGTATTGGTGATTCCTAAGCTTTTCGTTAGGATTCCAATGCCTCCCGTTGAGCGGAAATCGGATAACGATCCGAGAATCGGCAAAATCGTCGATTTAACGGTATCCGGGTGGCAATCGCGCAATTTGAGAAATTGCGGCGGTTTCACCAGCCGACTGTTGAGTCACAGTAGAATCTGGTTGAGCCAGCGGCAAGATTAAGCCTGAGTTTTTCCGGAAATTCAAAAAGGGAATTTCCGGAGGGGCAATTTAGTAATTTTACCAAAGATTAAACGAAAAAGATTATGTTGGTCTAAGTGTGGTTGTCAAACACTGAGGTTAAGTAATTAAAAGTTGTAAGATTGACTTGAAATAAGTTAGAGTTGATCCCTGATCAATATGTTGATTCAGGTCTGTCCAGTTTGCATCTGGTTCTGAGCGTACAGTCGATTCAGTCTAGTCGCCTTCGTTTTGACAGGTGGGTTTATCTTCGGTCCGGGCTTTATCATTTCGGCCCTCTGTGTATGGTATTGGTTGGACCCTTGTTTTTGGTAGCTTAACTATTACTTTGAGCCTGCCTTCCTTTTGATTCAGTTTATGCTGCTTTATGCCCGAATTATGACCTTTATCAGTTATCTGTTGCCTTACATGATTGATCTCAGTTGCTTCCAGTATTTATATCATTATTCCTGGACATTTGCCATGCCTGATTGGTCATTAGCTAGATTGCACATTGATTCTTGATTATCAGTAGATATATATCCTGATCCATGTTCTAGTTGTTGTCAATTATATTCCTGCATATGGGTTGAGATTCAGTTGATTCTGATATTGCATCCTTGATTGGATTGTGTTGAGCTTGCTTTTCTGTTGATCAAATATTACACTGCTGAACACATAATTTTAATCAACTAATGTTTTACTGAACGTCGTAGGGTCGCCTGAGTCTGTTCTTGTTTGATAGGACAAAGGCATTGCTCTTCGAAGTTTGGGCCTAAAACCTATTTTCAAACTAGTTTCCGCAAAAATATGTGTTTAGTTTTGTATGTTTGGTTGGTCTGCATGATTGAGTTGAGATTTGCTGTTGATCTTATGTTGAGTTGAGATTTGCTTTTGATCTTGCATATGAGTTGAGATTAGTTGCTGATTATTCCTGCATGAGAGTTGAGATTCAGTTGATTTTGTTATTGCATCCCAGTGGGGATTTCCCGGCTTGTTGCCGATTACTCGGTAAGTGGACCGTGAGTTTGAGCATTTGCATTTGATCGCCCGCACCATTGTACTTCACGAACATGGCCGGGGTTGCTCCCCGTGGAGATTGTTCTTTACCGGTAAAGTGGTTAGCAGAGGCAACCCGTGACCCCCAGGGGGGAATGTCAACCAGGTGGTGCCAGGTGGGCAGTTTTGCCTGAGGTCTTGTGGGACCAATATGGTGGCTTGTAATTGGGTAATTTGATATATCATTTATTTGATGCACATGTTGCTTTTAGTCTGCTTTCGTCTTATCTCATGATTCCTGATTCGGTTTGAAGATATTCTTTGGTCAACATATCCATTTGTTTGATACCTGCCTATACAATTATTCAGCATGCTTAGTTCATTATATTCCTGTCAAGATTATACATATTCCTATTGATTATTCATTCACTTTATAATCTTGCTTATCTAACCTTGATTATTACTATCCTCTAGTAGATTGCCTGATTCTTCATCCTGATATGGTTATCAACCTAAGCTTGTTTAAAGAATTTGAAGATTGCTTTAAATTACAGCTCCAAAGATATATCTGCTTTACCTAACATGTGATTATTACTATCCTCTACTATTGTATGCCAGTAGGTACGATCTGCTATTTCTCGGCTCGTCGTGCCCACTGGGATACACTTCGGTGTGTCTCACACCCTCGGGTGATTGTTTTTCAGGTCGAACGGGTGTTGGGATGTCGGGACGAATTGGCGAGGTATCGATATAGAGGTTGACCCTGGACAGCCGAAAAGTTATGTAATAGATGTTTGAGAAAAAGGAAGTTGTATTTCATTTGTATAATTGTAAAGATAGTTGTAAAGTTTACTTGTTGTTGTTATTTGTTGTACGTAGTTAGTACTCTGATGTTGTTGCCAAGCTAGCCGTGCATATATAGAAAAGGCTCAATCCCAAAGGGGATTTGGACTCTTCTATATATGTGGCGGTCTGTCATTGCCCTGGCTGTTTTTGCAACTCTGATTTAAAAAAAAAAAAAAAAAAAAAATTTAGACGCTGATTTTGAACTCGGGGCGTGACATAATTAGAGCTCTAAACCAGGTAAATATAGTAATCTTTGAGACACTTGTTTTCTGTGAGGACCTGGATCCCCACGTCGAGATTACTGGATCATCTACAGCTCCCGGAGGCCTATGTGGCGTGTTGGTGGGATTTGTGCCCCAATTGGACATTAGTGTTGGGCTCAGTGTGTTTAATGGATCACGTGGGTGATCATTGGACTCCGTCGGATCGTTAGAAGTGGTTTCGCGCGAAGTGGATATTAAATTTGGACTCAGCGCGAAGTTTGGACCAAGGATTACCTTTCCGGATGCCTTCGGCAAATTTTGGAGTTGGAATTTGGCGAAATGGACATCAAATTCGGATTCAGCGCGCGAAAACGGTTAAAACGGACTACCCACTTGTCATTTTTGAGCACCGGACACTGTTCACGCCGGAACAGTGTTTCCGGCGGCGGCGGCAGCGGCGGAGCGGCCGCAGGCAGCGCGGCGGACGGAGGCGCGGGCCGCCCGGTCCACGCGGCAGGCGTGCACCGGGGGCTAGACGCGTGGCGGCTCAGGAGTGGGCCGGTCCGCGGGGCGCGGTCTACGGAGAGTGCGGGGCGCATGGTGCACCGGGGGGTGGACACGTGGCATCATCCTAGAGGAGGGTTCACGGCGGTTGGTCTACGCGGTATTCGGGATGGCTCATGGTTTACGGTGCACCGGGCTTGGACACGTGGCAGGTTTGTATTGGTTCGGTCCACATGATTTCGTGCACCGGGTTCACTAGGCAGAGGCTTGACACGTGGCATTCCCCTATTGGTGGGTCTACTGTGCGCGGCAGGGTGGCAGGCGGCGGCGTCAGGCGGGCACGTGGGCGCGGCAGGCGGGCGTTGACCGGGGTGCGTGCCACGTGTCGTCGTCCGCGGGTGGCCACGTGGCGCGACGCGTGCGGCGGGTTCGGCTGTCGCCTGTTTGGCGGGCGACGTGGAGGCCCAGGACGATTTCGGGCGGCTACAGTGTTCGGGCGCGGGGATTTCGGCCTGCTACAGTGCGCGCCCGAAAACTCCCAGCGCCCGGAAATCGGGACTTATCCGGTATTTTCCCATTTGTTTCTGCAGCCTATAAAAGGCGATCCGAGCCCTCTTCTTCTCCCTTTTCCGCCATTTCCGAGCCTCTTCTCGCCGGGGTACCTTCAACAAAGTTGATCCCCTAGTTTGGCTGCATCTTTCTGCAAAGTTTTGGGATTTTTGGTGGCACGCTTATCGAGGTTTCTATTTTTACGGCGCGGCGCGACGCTCGTTCGTTTGTGGTCTTCTTCGTCGCGTTTTGGTGCGAGGACTCCCCCGGCTTACCCCGAGCACCTTTTTCTGTGATTCTTGCGCCGTTGGCTTCACGACAGGTAGGGCTATGTTTCCCATGTTTACTGGCCTTTCCCATTCCGAGCTTTTCATGGGTTTTTCGGATCATCTTGTAACCTCTTTTCTGGGGCGGAGTTCTGGGACAGCGGAGCAGTGTTTTGGTGATATCTTCGCGCACAGGCATCGGATTGGGGCGATTCAAGAGGCGATTTGCATCTACACATCACGAGGAATATGCCCAAATTTTCTTGGAATTTTCTGTATATTTCTCGAAGGTGAAGTTTATCTGTGAACAGTAATTGTTGCTACAGTTTTTGAGAGTAGTTCAATTCGGGGTGATTCCCTTGTCAGAATTGTTTCTCAGTGTAGGGAGCTCGGAATTGGACGTGCAGGTACTCGTTTCGAAGGTATCGACGCGAGGATTACGGTGGTATTTTTATTGGATTTTTCTGGGCACTTGCAGCAGGTGAAATATGCACGGCTTTGGGACTGATTTTCAGATTGTGTATGTTTGGTTGATTTTGGAATAAAAGTGTAATGTTAAGCCTTATTGTTGTACTCAGGGGTGTTTTCAGCTGTTTGAGGCCGAGGCTTGCGCGACTTGTACCGAGGGTGTTATGTTGGCAGATTTTGGACCGTGGGCGTCTACCCACTTCACCGACTTCAGGTTTGCCTTGGGTTAAGCGCTTCAGGTGGGTAAGCTTATTATCAGTAATTGTTTAAGGCAATGTTTATGCCGTGGCAAGTATAAGTCCACTTGTGGGGATGTCACCCCTCTATGACTGATGCACGCATGTGTAGGGTACATAGTTTATATTGGTAAGTAGGTAAGCTTGTTAATGATATCGGTATAAATGATTGCAAGAATAGTATTTATGAGGTATGCTGAGGACTTGCATGACTTGGGCATCTATGTGATGACTAGTGTAAGCTTACCTAGGATAATGTTACCCTATGAAATTATGTAACATGCCATGTTAGCACATAGCCTTTCTTGTGATGGATTATGCTTGGGACAGGATTTCATAGCTATGTGCGGATTTGTACTCTGAGGAGTTATTATGATCATTCTATTGATGAACCCGGAATTGTGGACAGGTCTAGTTTTGGGATTCCGGCATGTTGTTTATTCCTAAAGGAACTATTATTATGCTTTAGCCCCCTTTTATTTCCTTGAGGACAATTGCATGCTTGTATGGTCATGTAGTTAGGCCATCTTTTACTGCTGCACTACTTATTGGAACTTGACTTAGGAGAAACCATGCTTTTCTTTTCTCCTTCTTGTTAGTCAGGTGGTCAGTGTTGCTCGGGTTCGAGCAGGGGGTCTGGGTAGTGTATAGTCGGGACATCGTGTCTGGGCAGGTTGGTTTAGTTGTGGGGCTTTGCGGCAACCGCGGATATTGGGCGGTTGACCGGGTGTTTCTCTATGCACCTGATTGGGTATCAGTTTCTTTAGTGGATGGAGTTTCCCACTTATCGTTTAGTGCATCCGATTGAGGTCGGGTCTTTCCTTAGTGGTTGAGCTTTCCCACTTTGATCAGAGTCGTGATCCAGTCCTGCTACATTGAGACACTTGACAGAGATACTTGTTACTGAGATGTACTTTACTCGTGTGGGTCGCTCCCCTCGAGTGCCACTCCGGAGGTAGGCTTGACCGAGCCGTGTGCCGGTCTGTTACTGATATTTTTGACCGAGCCGTGTGCCGGTCCGTTACATATCTTGTGATCGAGCCGTGTGCCGATCAGTTACTGAGTTCGACAGCAGAGCAGGCAGTACCGGGTGTCATACCGGTTCATTTGATTGGGTTTATTTCGGTCAGATACTTTTATTGTTACACTCGTGCCTGGGGGCCGAGTGCAGACTGGTAGTTGAGTTTAGATCAGTGCTAGTATTGTTGAGAGCCGTCTGGTTGACGGTGGTCCCGTGTTGTTGCGAGTACTTTGACCGCTGTGTGAGAGGTTGAGCATCTTGATTCTATCCGTTCTGAGAGAGAGCGTGGATTTTGACCATAGCCTGCATGTTTCTCTCCTCGATAGCGAGCTTGTCCGTTTGGACGCCCTACGTAATTCCTGTCCGTCATCGGGAGGTGGTTGTAGGTGGGCGCAGGTTTGACTGCACCAGATGTGGCAGTCAGTTCGATTGGGTCGGTGGTGCACTTCATGTGCTAGTGGTTGCATACCACTGTTTGGTTCTCCCCCTTTTAGCCTTTAGTTAGGGGCAGGGTAGCTGTTGAGAGTTTCCAGCTTACCCGTTTCAGTCTTATGACTTGGGTTAGTTTTTGTCTCTTGAGGACTTGGTGGGCAGACCGTCGGGTCTGGCGGTGGTACCCACTGAGAACTCCCTTTTTGGAGTAGTTCTCACACCCTTTGGGGGTTTTTTCCCCCCTTTTTCTCTCCTCTCTTTGGTTGTGCAGAGTCTTAGCAGGTGTGGCCGACTCTGCGGTTGTTGATCGTGGCGAGGGAGTCGCGAGCTAGATCCCTACCCGGCGTTGGAGAGTAGCGGTACCCTTCTGAGGAGATCATCAGTAGATTAGCGGTTTCTTTTCCTCTTTTGAGAGACTTGTAGTGAGGATATTTTGTTTTGAGAGACTGTACACTGTTGTATATATATTGGAGTTACCTCCCGGTTGGGTTTAGAGCTTGTACTCGAGGATTTGTATTATTATTATTTTGGGAGGCAGACAGTGTTGTTTATTTCCAGTTGTACAGTGGTTGATTTTAGTTACAGCAGATTTTTTATTTATAGCTCTGATATCTGTTTAGTTGTAGCACTTTTCTTGCAGGTAGGACGCTTCGCCTATGCATGTTGGCATAGGTGGCGGATCTGTTGGCGGGCCCGGGTCGCAGTTTCGACCCCGGGGCGTGACATTTTCTGTGGAGGATTCTGAACAGAGGTTAGTGTTTTTACTCCCCTGGGGTGTACAAATGAAATTTTAAGTTAATTTTTGCTGGAAAATTTCCAAGACTTAGAGAGCTTCAATTTTCATACTTGCTGGAACTGCAAATTTGGACTCTAAAATAGGTAAATTAAACCATTTCTGGGACTCTTGTGTAGAGTTGAGATGTTTTTTTTGAGAGAATACAGCTGAGATGTTGGACCTAGTTCTGAGTCATGCATAGTGTTTTTGCTCCCTAGGACTAAAGAAGTGGAGTTTTGGGCTTTTTTTGTGGGGAATTCACCAGGACTCAGAGACCTAAACTGTCACGCCCCGGGGTCGAAACTGCGACCCGGGCTCGCCAACAGATCCGCCACCTATGCCAACTCCGCATAGGCGAAGCGTCGTACCTGCAAGAAAAGTACTACAGCTAATAGATATCAGAGCTATAAATGAAAATCTGCTGTAAAACTAAAATCAATCACTGTACAACTGGAAAATAATACAAGAATGTCAAACTCCCAAAATGATAATCGTACAATATCCTCAGATACAAAACTCATAACTCAACAGGGAGGTATCTCCAATAAATACATCAGTGTACAGGCTCTCAATACATATCATATCCTCACTACATCAGTCTCTCAAAAGAGGAAATAAAATGACTAAGTTACTGAAGATCTCCTCTGAAAGGTACCGCTACTCTCCAACGATGGGTAGGGATCTAACTCGCGACTCCCTCGCCTCGATCAACAACCGCAGAATCAGCAACACCTGCTAAGACTCTGCAAAACAATGGAGAGGAAGGAAAAAGGAGGGGGAAAACCCCCAATGGGCGTAAGAACTACACCAAAAAGGGAGTTCTCAGTGGGTACCACCGTCAGGCCCGACGGTCTGCCCACCAAGTCCTCAAGAGATATAAAAATAATCAATGCAGTAAGAACTGAACAAGAAAGCTGAAGACACTCAACAGCTATCATGCCCCTATCTAAAGGCTCTACCTCTCACATAACGGTTAAAGTACTCACACGACACGGGACCACCGTCAAACCTAACGGCTCCCAACAACACTAGTTGTCACGCCCCGGGTGTAAACCGGAACCCAGGCCCGTCTACAGATCCGCCGTGCACACGGTATTTCCCGCGTACACGAAGCGCCAAACCTGCTCAGATATAAGAGATAATAATAAAAGAGCAATAAAAATAGAGCTGAACTAAAAACTAATACATCTCAGACTGAAGCTGGAAATAAAATACAGTACATCTGTATAAATGATACATCTGTCTCTCCCAGCTCACCAAAAATAAATACAACCTGCTGGCAATAGCCAGTCCCAAAAGTAAAGGTACAACCGTCTGAGGAAACATGTGTACATCAACAGTCCAGCTAACCCGCTCATCCTGCCTCGAGATCTATCTACTCAGCCGTCCTCTCTCCTCGACCCGCCACTGAAAGCTCAGCAGCACCCGCAGAAGACACTGCAAAACAAGGGAGAAGAAAAAGAGGAAAGAAGAATGGGGGTGAGAACTACTAGTAAACCAGTAGCCTCCCCTAGTGGGTAAAACCTCAAACTCTGACACACCCACTAGGTCTACCAGAGGCAAAAAGGAAAGAAGAGTGGTAAGAAATGAAACTGCTGAAAAAGGGAAATCTACCACTACTATGCCTCTAAAATACAGTCCTAGACTGGAATAACCGTATGCAACAATAACCAACCGTCCCAGATGAACCCAATCTGTACCGCCCTCATCATCGGGCAAGTAAGCCGCGCCGATGTGATAGCAAAATTCCTGCTGCCGCCCTCATCATCGGGCAAATAAGCCGCGCCGATGTGATAGCAAAACTGTCCATAACTGCCTGGCCCCGGCCTCCGGAGGGGAACTCGAGGGGAGCGACCCACACGAGGAAAGCATCACCGGGCAATAACCACGCCGATGTGATAAGTAAAAGCAGGACTGGATCATAACTATAAAGCCCCAGTGGAACACAACCCTCCACTAAAAGAAAACTGATTCCCAATCAGATGCAAAAGTAACCCTCCGGTCAATCGCCCAATATCCGCGATTGCCGCAATACCCCAAAATCCACGACCAGGTCTCACCACCGACCTCCGGTCAACCGCCCAATATCCGCGGTCGCCGGAATAACCCACAATCACAATCATGTCCCACATCCGACATCTGGTCAACCGCCTACTATCCGCGGTTGCCACAAAACCCTCTAGTCCATAATCATGCCCTATCACCGATGTCCTATAACCGACATCCGGTCAACCGCGCAATATCCGCGGTCGCCGCCAAAACCCATAATCCATAATCCAGGCCCCGGCTACACCATCCCAAACCCCTGCTCAAACCCGAGCAACAAATAACACCTGACTAACGAAAGGAGAAAAGAAACAAACAAGGTTTCTCCTAAGTCAAGTTCCAGTATGAAAGTGTAGCGATAAAAGATGGCCTATCTAGATGTCCATACTAGCATGCAAGTGTTCTCAAGGAAATATAATTTAAGTCATTGATCATTAACAGTATCCACCTATGCATGTCACCTACCCTCAAGTAGAACCACTAACAGGATAATCATATAGTCCAAAATAAATATTCCATTCCACATGCAAGGTTAAACGCTAACAAAGCAACCCAATCCCCACACAGGCATGCATAAACCCAACCCCGATCATGATTAATCAAGATGTCCAAGTAAAGGGGGTCACTCTAATATTCCTAGTGAGCATGTCAAAATAGAGGTAAGCAACAACCACCCAACTCGAGCGCTAAGTCCTGGTCCCAACAGTGAAGTCCACGCCTGGTCTAAGCAATCACCACAACACTGCACAAAGCACCCCAAAAGGACATACACAATTAACATACAATGCTCACACAAAATCTATCCCAAACACAACAGTCCACAGTTTTTGCCTTTTTCACCTGCGAGATCTACTCGAAAAATTCCAGAAAAAATACTGTCACGATCCTCGCGACGAACCGGTCGAAATGAGTACCTGCACGTTCAAATCCGAGTTTCCTACGCTGAGATACAAATTCGACAAGGGAACCACCCCGAGATAAACCAATCACAAAATCTGAATCACAAGGTTCTGTCAACAGGAACTTTTCACCTTCGGGGAAAATTCAGCAAATTCCAAGAAAATTTGGAGATATTCCTCGCGATGTGTAGATGCAAAACGCATTTTGAATCACCCCAATCTGATGCCTGTGCGCGAAGATATCATCAAAATACTGCAGCGCTGTCCAAAACTCCGCCCCAGAAAATGAGGTCACAAGATGATCCGAAAAACCCATGAAAAACTCGGAATGGGAAAAACCAGTAAACACAGGAAACGTAGTCCTA
The DNA here is from genome assembly GCA_029204045.2 of Tillandsia leiboldiana. NCBI lineage: Eukaryota > Viridiplantae > Streptophyta > Magnoliopsida > Poales > Bromeliaceae > Tillandsia > Tillandsia leiboldiana. Next base: position 13,752,153 of record CM055061.1, read on the forward strand.
CCTGTCTTGAAGCCAACGGCGCAAGAATCGCCTCAATCGGAAGTCGGAGTAAGCCGGGGAAGTCCTCGCACTGAAACCGCGACGAAGAAGACCACAAATGAACGAGCGTCGCGCCGCGCCGTAAAAATGAGAACCTCGAAATCCATGCCTCCCAAAAATCCAGGGAATCCTCCACAAGGTGCAGCACACAAGGGGGAAGAGGTTTACTGAAGAACACTTAGAGAGAAAACGCCCAGAAAAAGTCTAAAACGCAGCTCAAATCCCTTTTATAGGCCAAGGAAACAATTCCAGGAATTCCACCTGGGTCCTCGGATTCGAGCGCCCGAAACATTCGGGCGTCGAATCCGGGCCCTCAACCCTGCAAAACGAGCGCCCGGAACTGCTCCCGTGCTGCCACGTCAACCCTGAACAGCGGACACCAAAACCCGCCGCTCACACCGCGCCGCGTGGCCCACGCGGAGGTCGACACGTGGAGGCCCACGCGCGGGAACCGCGCGTCAACGCGCCTGACGCGCGCCCACGTGTGCCTGCGCCCTCTGCCAGGCACGCATCCCGAGGCACCCCGGTGCACCTCCGTGGACCCAGCCTTCATGAGCCCGCCAACCAAAATCGGCCACGTGTCCCGCCGGTCCACCATGCACCCCGCGCCCTCCGTAGACCACGTGCCGCGGACCGGCCCAGTCCCGAGCCGCCACGCGTCAAGCCCCCGGTGCACGCCTGCCGCGTGGACTGGGCGGCCCGCACCTCTGCCCGCCGCGCTGCCCGCGGCTGTGCCGCCGCTGCCCGCCGCCACCGGCGCTGCCCGCGGCTGTGCCGCCGCCGCCGCCGCCGCCGCTGCCCGCCGGCCGGAACAGTAACCCCTAGCCTCGAAAAACGCGCTCTTGCATCCGGACTCCGAAAAATACAAGTAGGTAGTCCATTTTCACCGTTTTCGCACGCTGAAACCAAATCCGGTGTCCGATTTACCAAATTCTAATTCCAAAAATTGCCGAAGGCATCCGGAAAGGTGTTCCTTGGTCCAAACTTCGCGCTGAGTCCATTTCTAATATCCGCTTCGCGCGAAACCACTTCTAAAGATCCGACGGAGTCAACCGATCACCCACGTGATCCATTTAAGCCCGAAGTCCCCCACTTGTGTCCAATTGGTGCACAAACACCTCCAACGCACCCCGTAGGCCTCCAGAAGCCACCCAACGCACTGCAACAGCTCTGCGGAGATCCAGGTCATCACACTAGTACTGGTTTAAACACAGCTACTAGACTCCACTCCGCCCCCAGGCACGAGTGCAACAATAAAGGTATCTGACAGAATAAACCCAATCAAAGGGGCCGGTATAAAACCCGGTACCGCTTGCTTTGCTGTCGAACTCAAGAACTCATCTGCGGTAATACTGACCGACTACTGACCGGTACGGTCGCATCCCAAAATAGGTGACGGGCCGACTACTGACCGGTACGGTCGCACCCAAAATAAGTAACAGACCGGCTCATGACCGGCACGGTCGCACAATAAATAAGTGACAGACCAGCTCCTGACCGGCACGGTCGTACACTAGATAAGAGACTGACCGGCTCCTTACCGGCACGGTCGCACACTAAATAAGTAGAAAACTCCGCCCACTAGAGAAATCTGATAACCAATCTGGTGCATAAATAAATGTCCGGTCAACTACCCAATATCCACGGTTGCTGTAATACCCTGCCGTCTATAATCCAGCACAACCCATCCCTGACACCAACATCACGGCTACCCTACCCCAGACCCCCGCTCGCACCCGAGCAGTACAGACCGCCTGACTAACAAAGAAGGAGAAAAGGATAACATGGTTTCTCCTAAGTCAAGTTCCAATAAGTAGTGTAGCAGTAAAAGGTGGCCTAACTAGATGACCATACAAGCATGTAAACGTCCATCACTTAGCAAGTTAAGTACAGGTGACCAATTCTTACAAGAACTAAGGCATACTATCGCTTAAGTATCCAATGTACAAGTATGTCAAATGCCAACCTTTACACATGCATAAACAATCTCCAAACAGATAAAACATGATATTCTCCTTAATATAATATTCACAAAGTATTAGACCACATGCCTTAATGAAAGATGTAACCATTTACTAGTATCTAGTCCCCTGGAGATGCAAGTGCTACTAAAAGTCCATAATCTCATACAAGCATGCTGTCAATCTGTAATGACACGGGTTTTTTGTAGTATGTTACCCACCTTCTATTAAAGTGTTCCATTAGTGAATCGAAATTATCGAGTTTCTTTAAGTCGGTCAGTGTGTTGCATGAGTATTTTCCTTTGAAAGAGCACGAAAAATGATGACCGACGGTACAATCGGATCTGAAATCCGATGTAGGAATCTCCCGGAACAGGGTTTTTAGTGTCGCGGTGACTTAACGCGCATCGGAACCCGTGCAAAATATCCTGCACGCTTTTCGAGGAAAAGGTGGATTTATTGTAATAACTCAAAATATTTTATTTTAATAAATAGTCTAAAAGTGAATTTTGACCTGGTTTTTGAATTCAGAAGACCTATGTTGATTTATTTAGTCAATTGCCAGTGTGCGAGTTGCACGTTTTACGAGACAAAAAGGCTACTTTCCAACCCGGACATGATCTTGGAAATCCGAGTTGACCGTTGCGATCGTCTCGTCGAACTGAGCGAGATTCATATTCAGCACTTTTCGATCTGACGGTCGGATCTTCCAGAAACCGATGAAGAAGCAAGTAAATAAACGCAATCATTGTAACACAGTGCCTGTGCACAGTGTCGCTTAAGTGGCCACTGTGGATGAACAGTAAACCTCAATTTCGGGACTACGGCGGTTGCAACGCTGACTAATTCACTGTTCGGAATCCGAATATAGTGATCCAGGTAGTCATCTCGAACGGCTTCGATGTTCTGAACGCAATGGCGCAGTCAAAAATTCTGTTTGACGACTCTGGGATCTCGAAAAGCGCGAAAACTGTATTTTGACACAGTTGTTATGGACCGAGATTTTATCCGGGCAGTTTCGCGAAAATCAGAGATCGCTACCTGATAGGTCTCGTCGAGCCGGACGTCATGGCGCAGTCCATTTTCCGTTTCGGCGACCGGTTTGCCTCGAAAAGCGTGAAATACGGGAAAAATGTGAATTTTGCGTATGAATCCCTATAAAACCTGCCTCGTAAAGCGTGCCACTGCATGAGGAGGGACCTGAGTGTGAGACTAAACTACTGGGAAGGACTCAACTGTGAATACCAAGTATAGAAGGACTACATTGCAATTGTATCAAACCCTATATATATATATATTGCATGCGGGCTAGGGTTTTCCAAGAAACCCTAAAGCCCTCAGCCCCAGCCGCACCCTGCAACCACCTCCTCTCCTCAGCCGCTCTCCTCGGACAACCCCGCACCGGCCGCCGCCTCCCCTCGCCGGAGAAGAAGGTGAAGCCATTTCTTCTTCCTCTCGGGTTGGAAAGTGAGTGAACCACACATAAGCTTTTGGTGGTTCCGGACTTCTTCGGGAGGATCCTCTGAGTGGTCGAGGCCGAGTGGAGGTGAACCCGAGGTCCACCGCCGCCGCGTGCCGCCGCGGGGGAGACCTCTTCTTCCTCCATTTTTCCGGTGAGGTGAGTTCTTGGAACGTCCTTGTTCATTTCGGCATTTGGGCACAACCATCGTGCTTCTGACATTGTGGCGACTCCCCGGGTGCAGGCCGAGCCTCGGCCGCCGTCCCGTTCGCCGGCGGAAGCAAACCCCGCCGGATTATTGCTTATCTTAGCCGATTGGAGGTGCCGCCGACATCCGACAGATAAACCGGCGATCAGCACCGTTGGATCGACGGCTCTCACCGACTTCTGCGCCTCCACAAAGTCTGAGGGTGATCGGACAAAGATCGGGCCCGCGCGATCGTGCCCTAGAAGCGGGTTTTCTCCACTAAATCCGACCGCCGCCGTCCGGCGCCGCCGCGGCCTCCCAGCGCCGGCAACCACTGCACCGAGCCTCGCAGAGAGCAGTGGGAGCTTTTGGTCCATCTTGCACCGGGCCGGAGCACGTCGGCCGGAAACCACCATTAGAGGCTTTGGAGCTTCACCGGAGCTCCGCCGCCGCGCGCTGCCGGCAACTCCAGACCCCTGGAAACCGTCCAGGTAGGTCCATTTCATCATTTGAAGAACAATGGTGGTGTTGCATGGCCCTCTTAACGTGGGGTTTGTCACCTCTGTAGTTGCACCCGAGGTGGACTTAGGCTCGAGCTCCGGCCATCCCCGGCGCTCCGGCCTCCGGCCAACTGCACAGGTAAGATCCAGATACCTCTAGTAAGAGCTCCACGATTTTATTTTGGCCGAAATAATCCCTACAGAACAGGTCCTTGTTGCACCCGAACTTGTGATCTTGGGCTTAACTCCGGCCGCCGCCGCCTCCGGCCGCCGGGGCTCGACCCAACATGGATTAGTCCTCACCTGGGACCCCTAACTAGCTGCTGCTCACCTTGGTTGCTGACAGGGTAAGGTCTGCCTTGGAGTTACACCAAACCGAGCTCATGGCATCTTTGCGGGTTACTCCGGCCGACTGTTCCGGCCACTCCTGGGTGCACCTGAGGTGAGCCCTCAACTCTACTTACCTTCCTATACATGATGCTCTAGCTAGCTCCTTAATTGATCAAGTAAAGGTTAAAGTTTGAACATAGTTACATTGTGAACCCTTGTGTTTTTGGGCCAACTTGTAAATGGGCCTGGTCTCGGCCCAATTATTGTGAGCACGGCCTCCGTCTCGTCATAACAAACGCGCTGAAAGTTACGGCGCAGCTTTTGGACTCCCGGATTTTGAGAACGAGTCGAAACATCGGATTAATGCAAGAACTCTAGGCAAATTAAATTACATTTTGGACTAAAATGTGATTCGGACTTGCTGGCTGTCCTTAGACAGCGTTTACACGCCTACTAGGCATCTTGTTAGAGTTCAGTAGGTCCTCATTGATCGAGAGTTAGATTCTGTGCGGTAAATCGGCAATATTGCCCCGTATAAACACTCCGTTACTGTCGTGTCGTCGGGACGGGTATATGTGAGTGGTTCGCGATACCCTCGTGGGGTCGGCATGGACGTCGGTACGGGCTACATTTAGTGCCCCTAGTGGAATATCTTTCCCTTTTATTTCTATCGGCCATTTGAAAACCAAGAAGGCAGAAGCCAAGGAAAAGATTGCGAAAACCGTTTTTAAAAATCTAAGTGTCGTGTGGGCACTGGTTTCAAAACCTTGTGAGTTTAAGCTGATTTCGAAACTAGCTTTCAAAACGTAAGCGCCGGGTAGGCGCTCTTTCAAAACTGTGGATTTATCCTTTCCAAATTGATCGGCCATACGTTCTTCTTTTATTAGTTTAGAATACTGGTTGCTTGTGAACAACTGTTGTGATTGATTGATTGGTTGTGTATGTTGGAACATGTACTGAACGCTACGCCGTGCACGTACAGGGGAGACTCTGTCCGGTTGCAGAGTGACCCTGTACGTGTGGCGGGTCTGGGCACGCGCCGGGGAAGAGGGGATCTCTTTTAAACAAAAAAAATTACGCGTCAAATATTCGGCTTTTATGAATCGTTTCCGCTAAAACAAACCCCCGGGGCGTGACAGACTAAATGGTATCAGAGAAGTTCTTTCAATCACAACAGTTAGTGCCGACATCCGTGGACAACCCTCACATGCCTACATGCGAATGAAATGGGTAGGGCGTAGGACTGTAGAACGTGAGTGACCGAGGGGGGGGAAAATGTTGAGTCCTTTCTCTCACTTTATGGTTGTTGTTAGTAGGGTAGTCTAAAGTCGACTCTTGTGATGTGTGACAGACATGGCCCGTACTAGATCATCGGCCGGGGACGCAGAGTCAGTGTCCGACATCCACGGGGATACCGCACTTAGCTACGAATGAATGAATTGAATAAGGCATAGAAGCGTAGAACGCGAGTGATCGGTGGAGCGGGGGAAAAGTATATGTCCCGTTTTCTAGATAGTTGGTTAAGTGCTATACTAGCGGAGTCTAGAACTGACTTGTGGGGTGTGTGAGTACGGGTTAAGTTCTGTTTCTCGGTTTAGCTTGGTTGTCGCGTTTGTGTAGTCGTATTGGTTGGGCTCGTGTAGTAGTGTTGTTGTGGGGCGTCAAGAATCAAGCCCAAACAAACAAGATTCGCTAGTCCCAGTGGTCTCTTTTCTCGACCCCAGGGGGAATCCCAAGACCCCCCCCCATGACCAAGGCATAGTCTTGAGGTTTTGGGTTGCGAGTTTGTGATTGTGAAGCAGTACAGATCACGAGGGGCGCAAGGCCAATGGGAAGCGCAAGTCGGACATGTTTGGCCACTTTTCCCATATTTTGGATCCCTGGCGTATCTAAGTTCTGGGGATGAAACTTCTTTTAAGGTGTGAGTGATGTAGCACTCGAGAAATTCTAGTGTGCTCGCGGGCGAGAAAGCAGATCTAACCTTAGCGATTGGAATACCGGTGCGTGAATTGCACAGTTTCCGATGCACAAATTTCCGCCCTTCCGATCCGATACCTGGGTTGTTGGTTAGGAACGACCCCTAGGATGACTTGTGTTCACAAGGGAGCGTAGGGTATTGGCATAGTGGTTTGGAGCTCTGGTGTGTGTCACACAGTTGAGTCTCGTTGTTCCGGTTATTAGTCGTACGCACTCCGGTTTTTGGGATCGTTGTTAGGGCAGGGTTAGCCGCGGTCATGGTTTCGGCTGTGGGCTGATGTTTTCAATGGAGCCAGAGTGCTCGGATCAGTTACGGTGGTTAAGGGTTAAATCACTGTTCTCTTCGTAATCGTCCAGCTGATGGCACAGCAGTAGATGACTGCTATTGTTGCACTAGCCTCACAGTTTGCTTAGAGGTTGAACAAGTTGCTGACCCTTCAGTGTCCCCGTGTCTTAATTCGTTGGCCTATGGGCCCGATGGTAACCCTGTTTTGGGACGGATGCAAATTGACCCCACCTTTTGCACAGGTTTTGTGGATCGACGTGGACTCGCCTAAGGGTTAGTCAGGGCGATGTTTGTGACCACGAGGCGGTAGTAATCCTCGATAAAGGTTATGTTTGGCACTGAGATTGTGTTGGGAAGTATGTGATATACCTTCTGGTAGGAGTTGCGTCCCCAACTTGTTGTTGGCGACAAACCTTTAGTGTTCCGCTGTTCTTTTGGTAAGCACGTTGGCTACAGGCAACGGACGGTCGAAAGAACTGAGGAAATACTCTGCCCTATAATGAGGAGTACCAGATTGGGTCTAAATTAGTAGCCTTAGAGTTGTAGACACCTTGCGACTGACTTGTAGCCCTCGATTAAACTTTTTGAGCATTTTCATAGAGTATGACTTCAGGCTGTAAGCTCCGGGAATGAAACTTTTTTTTTTAAGTTGTAAGTTTCGGGGACGAAACTTCTTTTAAGTTGTAAGTGATGTAATAACTCAAAATATTTTATTTTAATAAATAGTCTAAAAGTGAATTTTGACCTGGTTTTTGAATTCAGAAGACCTATGTTGATTTATTTAGTCAATTGCCAGTGTGCGAGTTGCACGTTTTACGAGACAAAAAGGCTACTTTCCAACCCGGACATGATCTTGGAAATCCGAGTTGACCGTTGCGATCGTCTCGTCGAACTGAGCGAGATTCATATTCAGCACTTTTCGATCTGACGGTCGGATCTTCCAGAAACCGATGAAGAAGCAAGTAAATAAACGCAATCATTGTAACACAGTGCCTGTGCACAGTGTCGCTTAAGTGGCCACTGTGGATGAACAGTAAACCTCAATTTCGGGACTACGGCGGTTGCAACGCTGACTAATTCACTGTTCGGAATCCGAATATAGTGATCCAGGTAGTCATCTCGAACGGCTTCGATGTTCTGAACGCAATGGCGCAGTCGAAAATTCTGTTTGACGACTCTGGGATCTCGAAAAGCGCGAAAACTGTATTTTGACACAGTTGTTATGGACCGAGATTTTATCCGGGCAGTTTCGCGAAAATCAGAGATCGCTACCTGATAGGTCTCGTCGAGCCGGACGTCATGGCGCAGTCCATTTTCCGTTTCGGCGACCGGTTTGCCTCGAAAAGCGTGAAATACGGGAAAAATGTGAATTTTGCGTATGAATCCCTATAAAACCTGCCTCGTAAAGCGTGCCACTGCATGAGGAGGGACCTGAGTGTGAGACTAAACTACTGGGAAGGACTCAGCTGTGAATACCAAGTATAGAAGGACTACATTGCAATTGTATCAAACCCTATATATATATATATTGCATGCGGGCTAGGGTTTTCCAAGAAACCCTAAAGCCCTCAGCCCCAGCCGCACCCTGCAACCACCTCCTCTCCTCAGCCGCTCTCCTCGGACAACCCCGCACCGGCCGCCGCCTCCCCTCGCCGGAGAAGAAGGTGAAGCCATTTCTTCTTCCTCTCGGGTTGGAAAGTGAGTGAACCACACATAAGCTTTTGGTGGTTCCGGACTTCTTCGGGAGGATCCTCTGAGTGGTCGAGGCCGAGTGGAGGTGAACCCGAGGTCCACCGCCGCCGCGTGCCGCCGCGGGGGAGACCTCTTCTTCCTCCATTTTTCCGGTGAGGTGAGTTCTTGGAACGTCCTTGTTCATTTCGGCATTTGGGCACAACCATCGTGCTTCTGACATTGTGGCGACTCCCCGGGTGCAGGCCGAGCCTCGGCCGCCGTCCCGTTCGCCGGCGGAAGCAAACCCCGCCGGATTATTGCTTATCTTAGCCGATTGGAGGTGCCGCCGACATCCGACAGATAAACCGGCGATCAGCACCGTTGGATCGACGGCTCTCACCGACTTCTGCGCCTCCACAAAGTCTGAGGGTGATCGGACAAAGATCGGGCCCGCGCGATCGTGCCCTAGAAGCGGGTTTTCTCCACTAAATCCGACCGCCGCCGTCCGGCGCCGCCGCGGCCTCCCAGCGCCGGCAACCACTGCACCGAGCCTCGCAGAGAGCAGTGGGAGCTTTTGGTCCATCTTGCACCGGGCCGGAGCACGTCGGCCGGAAACCACCATTAGAGGCTTTGGAGCTTCACCGGAGCTCCGCCGCCGCGCGCTGCCGGCAACTCCAGACCCCTGGAAACCGTCCAGGTAGGTCCATTTCATCATTTGAAGAACAATGGTGGTGTTGCATGGCCCTCTTAACGTGGGGTTTGTCACCTCTGTAGTTGCACCCGAGGTGGACTTAGGCTCGAGCTCCGGCCATCCCCGGCGCTCCGGCCTCCGGCCAACTGCACAGGTAAGATCCAGATACCTCTAGTAAGAGCTCCACGATTTTATTTTGGCCGAAATAATCCCTACAGAACAGGTCCTTGTTGCACCCGAACTTGTGATCTTGGGCTTAACTCCGGCCGCCGCCGCCTCCGGCCGCCGGGGCTCGACCCAACATGGATTAGTCCTCACCTGGGACCCCTAACTAGCTGCTGCTCACCTTGGTTGCTGACAGGGTAAGGTCTGCCTTGGAGTTACACCAAACCGAGCTCATGGCATCTTTGCGGGTTACTCCGGCCGACTGTTCCGGCCACTCCTGGGTGCACCTGAGGTGAGCCCTCAACTCTACTTACCTTCCTATACATGATGCTCTAGCTAGCTCCTTAATTGATCAAGTAAAGGTTAAAGTTTGAACATAGTTACATTGTGAACCCTTGTGTTTTTGGGCCAACTTGTAAATGGGCCTGGTCTCGGCCCAATTATTGTGAGCACGGCCTCCGTCTCGTCATAACAAACGCGCTGAAAGTTACGGCGCAGCTTTTGGACTCCCGGATTTTGAGAACGAGTCGAAACATCGGATTAATGCAAGAACTCTAGGCAAATTAAATTACATTTTGGACTAAAATGCGATTCGGACTTGCTGGCTGTCCTTAGACAGCGTTTACACGCCTACTAGGCATCTTGTTAGAGTTCAGTAGGTCCTCATTGATCGAGAGTTAGATTCTGTGCGGTAAATCGGCAATATTGCCCCGTATAAACACTCCGTTACTGTCGTGTCGTCGGGACGGGTATATGTGAGTGGTTCGCGATACCCTCGTGGGGTCGGCATGGACGTCGGTACGGGCTACATTTAGTGCCCCTAGTGGAATATCTTTCCCTTTTATTTCTATCGGCCATTTGAAAACCAAGAAGGCAGAAGCCAAGGAAAAGATTGCGAAAACCGTTTTTAAAAATCTAAGTGTCGTGTGGGCACTGGTTTCAAAACCTTGTGAGTTTAAGCTGATTTCGAAACTAGCTTTCAAAACGTAAGCGCCGGGTAGGCGCTCTTTCAAAACTGTGGATTTATCCTTTCCAAATTGATCGGCCATACGTTCTTCTTTTATTAGTTTAGAATACTGGTTGCTTGTGAACAACTGTTGTGATTGATTGATTGGTTGTGTATGTTGGAACATGTACTGAACGCTACGCCGTGCACGTACAGGGGAGACTCTGTCCGGTTGCAGAGTGACCCTGTACGTGTGGCGGGTCTGGGCACGCGCCGGGGAAGAGGGGATCTCTTTTAAACAAAAAAAATTACGCGTCAAATATTCGGCTTTTATGAATCGTTTCCGCTAAAACAAACCCCCGGGGCGTGACATTTATCTCGTGTGATTAATTAGTTAGAGAATTAGTTATTCGGTTACGGATATTAAAAGGTGGGTTATCCCGTAGGATTAATTAGTTAGAGAATTAGTTATTCGGTTACGGATATTAAAAGGTGGGTTATCCCGTAGGATTAATTAATTAATGAATTAATTAATTGGGGGCGGAAATTAAAAGGCGGGATTTATTTGTACGTACGAAAAGGAAAATTCCACTTTTCGTAAAAGAGGAAAACGAAACCCTAACCGAGAGAACAGAAAGGAAAAAAAAGAGAGGAGGAGAAAAGGCGAAACCCTAACCGGAGGAAAGAAAGAGGAAGAAGACGGCGGGATCCGATCACCCCGAACCACGAAGCAAGAACGCGATCGGTCATTTCCCCGTCGGATTATCCGGTGAGTGTTTTTCCGTTCGTAGGATCTTCGGGGTTCCTTCGTATTTTTAGTTGTCTTCTCCGTCTCCGTCTCCATCGTCTCCGCCGGCCCATCGCCGTTACCGTGCAACTTAGGGCACGACGCGGGCGGGCGACGACGCGCGGTGCCGCTAGGGCACCGCGCGGACGGGGAAGACGCGCGGTGCCACTAGGGCACCGCGCGGGCGGACATCTCGAAGGTGGGCGCCGCATGGGCGTCGCGCGGGCGCCGCACGGGCGCCGCCCGGGCGCCACGCGGACGCCGCCGCGCGGGCCCGCAACCGCGCGGGGCGCCGCCGCGCGGGCCCGCACCCTCGTGGGGCGCCGCGCGGGCGCCGCCCGGGGGCCGCACCCGCGCGGGGCGCCGTGCGGGCGCCGCCCGGGGGCCGCACCCGCGCGGGCGCCGCCCACGGGCAGCTCCCGCGGGCGCCTCGCCGCGCGGGCCCGCACCCGCGTGGGCGCCGCGTGGGCCGCACCTACGGGCGCCGCGCGGGCAGTCACCGCGCGGGCGCTGCGCTGGCGCCACCCGCAGGCGCACGTCGCGCGCCCTTGAGCTGCGCGGGACACCCGCGGGCCGGCGGCCGTCGCGCGAACCCCGCGCGGGACGTCCGCGGACGGCGGCCAACCCCCGCGGGCGACGACGCCTGCGGGGGGGGGGGGGGGGGGGGGGGGGGGATGTGCGTGCGCGCGAGGAGCCGTCAAGTGTAGTTGTTGGCGCCGGTTTGGGGGTTTTCGGCGTGGAGTTTGTTGGGTTTCCCTTTCCCGGTATTCGTATGTGTTATTAACTGCTATTTCTGGGGATTTCGTTAGGTCCAGGTGCGCAGCAAGAGAGTGTCACAGACCCCAAGTACCCCGATCTTCCCGCAACCAGGTGGGTTCTTATGCAACAAGTGCTGTAAGTGCATTAGGTGCAGTATATCATGTAAAAAGTTCGTACTAACCTGTTTAATAAAGTAGATGAGGTGTTTCCAGTAAATTAACCCTTCGCATTATTATGTACCCTTCTTTTGTTAATGTTTGTGGCGACTAAGTGTCGCGATATTTAATTTGCGCCAACTTTGGCAAACCGGTGTTGGATACTGCACGTACACAGGCGGATTGGCCTCCGCATGGGTGTACTTTTCAGGATGAGTGGTCTGAATGACCCGTGTGCCCCACGTGTGTAGGGTGGGGACCTCTTCACGATAGCTAAACATGTCGTTCACGCTTCGTGAAGGGGTAAAAGCATCGTAAGTGTCGCGTGGGGAGATCGTCGACTACCCTGACGTGACGGTGTCACTAAATTAAATAAAGTGAACTCAGGGCGAAGGATAGCGAAAGGTTCCGGTGCAGAGTATTTCATTCGAATTTACTGTTCATTAATGTTATAACATCTACTTTATTTGTCACTGACTTTACCCACTCCGTGACAGGTCCAAATAGGTATGTTCGTCGGGACGGTGGTGAGGCAATGCAGACTTAATTATCGGCCGTATGAGGCCTTAGGTTAAAACTCTTAGTATGGTTATCTCTATTCTCTCTCTCTAATTTAATTTGTGTGGATGTGGATCATGCTGGATGGTTGGTTAGTTGTTTGATATCACAGTAGATTTTAAATTATTGTTCTCAATCTTTGCGGCCGTTTTACGATATAAAAAGGGGTTTCGAAAATGTCTTTCAAAAATCAAGTGTCGTGTGGGCACTACTTTGAAAACCTATGATTTTATCCTTTCAAAACGATGTAGCCGCCTTACTGTGAATCTGTAGATGTTTTAAAGGAATGGGTGTCGAGTGGACACCGTTTGCAACTTGTAGAATCTTCTTAATGTGATTGAATGTTCTTACACTCTCGTACTGGTTGACTGTGACTGTGTGGTTAAAGATTTTATGAAGAATGATGTTATTGTCGTTGTTGTAATCGTGACGCCGTGCATATACAAAGGAGACTCTGTCCGATTGAAGAGTGAATTTGTATATGTGGCGGGTCTGACACGCACTGGGGGAGGTCGATACTTATTCATAAAGAAAAAAATATATATATATGCTTTTTCCGCTTATCTTTACCTAAAAACCCCCGGGGCGTGACAGATTAAATGGTATCAGAGAAAAACAACTTTAACCACAGTAGTCGATGACCAACATCCATAGAGCATGGTGCCACCAGCAAATTAATTATGAGATAACCAAGATGTAGGTGCAAGTAGATCGTGAGTGCACGGGGGAAAAAGGGGATTTAAATTTCAGTGTGTTTGTAGGTCTTGGTGCTAGACCAGTTAAGTCTAGGATTGACTTGTTTTCTTTGTGTACACAGATGACGGCCCGGACTTGGTCTTCAATCAAGAGCGCAGGAATGGGCGTGACGGTGTTGACAGCTACGGAGGACCGGCTATATTGACAATTGTCGCACGATGTGGCCAGGCAACTGCCAACGCTCACAGAAGACATGGAATACCAACGACACTGGTTACCCGCCTCCCGATAAGCAGTCGACCGGGCCACCTCGGTGGAACGGGAGTTGACCAATGCGCCGACCAGTAGGAGACTGGGAGCCGACCACCCAAGTATCCGAAGGCGCAGTAAGGAATCAGAAGCACGCCGACGGAAGGACCGGAACCGGGGGAGACCGACCAGGCAACGTCTGCGGCGGAGTACACCGAGTAACCGACTATTCCTGGAAGCACGATCATTGCTTCGATGTGGCAAGCCAGGGCATCTTCACTCTTACTGCCCCCTGAACCTGGGGATAGCCCCTTCAGTGGTTCGACGCGGGTAAGAGGTCCCACGCAACGGCATGACGTAGGACGCACTGCCCCGGATGAAGTAGTAGCAGGACACTCTACCCTTAGTTGTCCCTTTTCGAATATGACCTTTTTCGACATCTGGAGTACCCCACCTCCTCACCTCTTGCGTTACTACTTCTGCCATAGTTAGTCAGGTTAGACCCCTTCGTAGTACGATGTCGGCCCAGACCCTTGAACGACCCCTAGAAATGGATAGTTGTTTACCTTCCTACCCGCTGAGGTTGGGAAGGCTGTCATGTCTTTGAGACCTAGTAGTGAACCCCCGCTGAAGGATTTTGATGTAATGCTAGGGAAGCCGTGCGCCATATGTGATGGGGCGCATCGAGTGACGAGCTACTCTTGGAGGCACGACCACTGCTCTTGGTGCGGCAAGCTGGGCCACTCATGTTTCACATGCCCCCAGAAACCGGCTACCACTGCCCCGGCGCCGCAACCCAAGGAACCAGAGAATGCTGCAGCCACCGACCCACAAAAGGACCTACCCGGCAGTTAGCACATGACGGATTCTGAGAACACTAAGTCCCTACCCCACCACGCCGTATGCCGCTGGCCTAAGGGTTGTGGACGGACTCCCCGATTTGCCACAGTAGAAGACGCGATGTCTCAGAACCAGTGATAGCAGGTAATTTCTGCTTCCTCTCAGTTTAGAAGCACCGGTTACACCTAAGCCTATTACCCTCGTCCGACACTCTCTCTCCCCTTGTCTTTTCTCTCCCCTATTCCCGGACGTGCCTAGTGCGGATTGGGGGAGAAATCCTTAAGTACTAGGCGAAACCTCCCCGGCCTATGCGCGCGGGCGGGTTTCAGAGTATAGAAGACCTTATTGTACTTAGTGAGACCTGTTAGGGGTAATGTAAGGAATAAATGGGTCCCACCCTTTACCTTGCAGTTAAGGACCCAGAAGATCGATAGGTAGCGTGGGGCTGCTTTCCAAAATTAGATCCGACGTCTCAGTTGTAAGAGAATTCCCGGATGTATTTCCGGCGGAACTCCCTGGGATGCCGCCGGAACGAGAGGTCGACTTCCCTATTGAACTACTCCCAGGCACTAAACCCATCACTAAGGCACCGTACAGGATGGCTTTCGCGAAGTTGAAGGAACTCAAGGCACAGTTGGAAGACCTTTTGGACAAAGGCTTTATCAGACCAAGCGCGTCGCCGTGGGGCGCGCCCGTTCTGTTCGTAAGAAAGAAGGACGAAAGCCTTCGCCTGTGCATAGACTACCGAGAAATTAAACAAGGTCACCATCAAGAACAAGTATCTGTTACCGCGGATTGACGACCTGTTCGACTAGCTACAAGGAGCAACTGTGTTCTCGAAGATCGATCCGCAGTGCGGCTATCATCAGCTCCGTGTTAGGGGCGAGGACATACCCAAGACAGCGTTCCGGACTCGCTACGGTCACTACGAGTTCACGGTGATGCCGTTCGGGCTCACGAACGCCCCAGCAGTGTTCATGGATATGATGAACAGGGTGTTCAAACCCTTCTTAGATCTTTACCTAGTGGTCTTCATTGACGACATCCTCATCTACTCCCGTACGGATGAGGAACATGAAGAGCACTTACGCGTTGTCCTTCAGACCCTTCGGGAACAGAAACTCTACGCCAAACTCATAAAGTGTGAGTTCTGGCTCCGCGAGGTGGGTTTTCTGGGGCATATCTGTCACGCCCCGGGGGTTCGAATCGCGCGGAAGAGGAGCCACCGATGCCCCTGATTCAGCCATATATTTTTTTTTTGTAAAACATTACTCCCCGGCGCGTGCACAGACCCGCCGCATACACAAATTCGCTCTGCAAATGAGCAGAGGCCCCTTTGTATATGCACGGCGTCTCAACTACAAAGTGTCTCACAAGGCGTAGTACATACAATCTCTAACCACATCAGTTGGGGTCTCGTACACATACAACCAAACAATTCACGTGACATTCTAGCATTCACTTAGAGCATAGAGGCCGGTGTTTTGAAAGGATAAATAATCACAAGGTTTTGAAAGCGGCATCCACACGATGCCCTCGTTTGTGAAAACAGTTCGTAAACACATAAATCCCACAAGGTTTATAAAGCTTGGTGCCCACACGACACCCACGTTTTAAAAATAGTTTTCGCAAACGGTTTTCTTTGTTTTTCATCGTTCAAAACGGCCAAGTAAGAGAGAACGTAGTATTCATTCAATTATTCAAAAAGAAAGGAAAGAAAAGGGCAACATCCACTTCGACCCCACGGGGGTGTCGCAATCCACAACTAGCTACCATGAATAATAAAAGAAAAGGGAAAGAAGAGTCACTGTATCTGAAGTCACCCATAAATCAGATCAGCACCCTAACGTCCTCACCGGCGCCCTAGCACTCGCCCCTGGACGAACCTGTCACGAAGTGGGAAGTCAGTGACTAGAAATAGCATGATAAGCGTAGTAAACAAAGATAAGGCAAACCACAAACACCGGAGCAACTATCCCTCCCATGCACCTTCCACCTTAACCACACCCTGTATCATTACGACATCGGGCACCTTCCCCGATGCCCACCGCCGAGCACCTGCCTCACAAAGCAACATCGGGCACCTTCCCCGATGCCCACCGCCGAGCACCTGCCTCGGCCGCCGAGCACCTGCCTCGACGTCACCGCTCACACCCCCCACCCATGGGGGCCCCCATTCCTAACGCCACCTCCGCGTGGGGTACACGGGTCAACGTACCACTTTTCCGGAAAAGCACACCCTTGCGGAGGCCAAACCGCGGGTGTGCGTGTAGCAAATTTGAGCCTCAGATTGACATTGAGTATCATAACATAACATAACATAACAGGGTTAGTGCATAAACAGAAGGAGACTGACAATTCCACCTTGCCCCAACATGCTATTTCTAACAGTTAAACCCCATTCCCGAAACCCCCGGGAACGTACCCACCTTGTGTGCGTCGTCCTGCGTTCGTCCAGTCCGCGTCTGTGCTCCAGTCGCCCACAGCGCCCCGCACTCCTGAAGGAACATAGGCAAATCGAGACTTAGAAGTCCGAAACTTACAACGACTCCCTACAGCGTGCGGCGGAGTTCTTCGCACGGCACCGGCCCGTGCGGCGCACACTCCGCCCGGGCACAGCATCGCGTGGCCCCAGCCCGCGCGGGCGCCCCTCCTGCGGCGGCCCCGCGCGGCCAAGCGCCGCGCGAGTGCGTTGCCCGTGGTGCGGGGCGACCCCGCGCGGCCCCAGCCCGCGCGGGCGCCCCACCTGCGAGCGGCCCTGCGCGGCCAAGCGCCGCGCGAGCGCGCTGCCCGCGGTGCGGGTGCGACCCCGCGCGGCACCAGCCCGCGCGGGCGCCCCACCTGCGGGCGGCCCCGCGCGGCCAAGTGCCGCGCGGGCGCCTCGCCCGCGGTGCGGGGGCGACCCTGCGCGGCACCAGCCCGCGCGGGCGCCCCACCTGCGGGCGGCCCTGCGCGGCCAGGCGCCGCGCGGGCGCCTCGCCCGCGGTGCGGGGGCGACCCCGCGCGACACCAGCCCGCGCGGGCGCCCCACCTGCGGGCGGCCCCGCGCGGCAAAGCGCCGCGCGGGTGCCTCGCCCGCGGTGCGGGGGCGACCCCGCGCGGCACCAGTCCGCGCGGGCGCCCCCACCTGCGGGCGGCCCCGCGCGGCAAAGCACCGCGCGGGTGCCTCGCCCGCGGTGCGGGGGCGACCCCGCGCGGCACCAGCCCGCGCGGGCGCCCCTCCTGCGGGCGGCCCCGCGCGGCCCAAGCGCCGCGCGGGTGCCTCGCCCGCGGTGCGGCGGCGACCCCGCGCGGCACCAGCCCGCGCGGGCGCCCCACCTGCGGGCGGCCCCGCGCGGCCAAGCGCCGCGCGGGTGCCTCGCCCGCGGTGCGGGGGTGACCCCGCGCGGCACCAGCCCGCGCGGGCGCCCCACCTGCGGGCGGCCCCGCGCGGCCAAGCGCCGCGCGGGTGCCTCGCCCGCGGTGCGGGGGCGACCCCGCGCGGCACCAGCCCGCGCTGGGCGCCCCACCTGCGGGCGGCCCCGCGCGGCCAAGCGTCGCGCGGGTGCCTCGCCCGCGGTGCGGGGGCGACCCCGCGCGGCACCAGCCCGCGCGGGCGCCCCACCTGCGGGCGGCCCCGCGCGGCCAAGCGCCGCGCGGGCGCCTCGCCCGCGGTGCGGGGGCGACCCCGCGCGGCACCAGCCCGCGCGGGCGCCCCACCTGCGGGCGGCCCCGCGCGGCAAAGCGCCGCGCGGGTGCCTCGCCCGCGGTGCGGGGGCGACCCCGCGCGGCACCAGTCCGCGCGGGCGCCCCACCTGCGGGCGGCCCCGCGCGGCAAAGCGCCGCGCGGGTGCCTCGCCCGCGGTGCGGGGGCGACCCCGCGCGGCACCAGCCCGCGCGGGCGCCCCACCTGCGGGCGGCCCCGCGCGGCCAAGCGCCGCGCGGGTGCCTCGCCCGCGGTGCGGGGCGGCCCCGCGCGGCACCCAGCGCCGCGCGGCGCCCCGCCCGCGGCCGGTCCGGCGGCGGCGGCGGCGGTGTTCCCCGTGAAGACTCTACACAACAAAACTAATAAAAACTCACCTTTGATCCGCCGGAAAAGAGAGGAAGAGGATCGTCCTAACGTTGCCCGGTTGATCCCGCGAGCAAGAACCTCCGTCCTTTCCTCGAAAGCCCCGCCGTCGGTCGTACAAGAGCGAAAAAGGGTTGGGTCCCCGTTTTATTCTCCTCTTTTTCCCTCTCGTGGTGTCTCTTAAAGAGAAACCCTAGCCGTCCTTCACTCTCTCTTTTTTCCCTCTCGTGGTGTCTCTTAAAGAGAAACCCTAGCCGTCCTTCACTCTCTCCTTTTTCCCTCTCGTGGTGTCTCTTAAAGAGAAACCCTAGCCGCCGAACGAAGGGACCTAGGAGGGAACACCTAAAACCCTAGGTTCCTCAAAGGGTAAGAGAATAATTAATTAATAGGGACAGATCCAGCGGCTATAATTACCTCGAGAAACGTGCCGATCGTCCGCACGGATTCCGGGGCGCCTAAGTGGGGTCCGAACTTCGGAAAATTATTCCGGGTGAACCGGGAGTCGGAATCTGAAACCGATCGCGCCCCCGTTCTCCATTTCGCGAGCCCTTCGGCCTAAAAATGTCCGCGAGCCCCAACGGATTCTCCGGAAAAACACCAAAAATTGTCCCTCAGTCGGGCAGTCGAAGAAAAAGGGGTAACGGGGAGGGTCACGGAAAAGTCAGGTCTTACATCACTCACTAATAAAAACAAGTTTCGTCCCCGAAACTTAACTCCCGCCTGCGGCGAAGGGGGTCCGGGTAGCACCCCCTTCACCCTCGATTCGGGTTCCCAAGTTGTCTCACGTTCTTCCCGATTGCTCCAAAACGCCTTCACGTAGGGAAATGTCCGACTTCGTAGCTTTTCAGTCCTCCCGCGCTAGGGTCCGCACCGGCTCTTCCTCGTAGTTCACGTTTCCTTTGAACTTGATTTGCGGAGTCGTCAATCACTCGCGACGGGTTGGGGGATACTTTCGAGGCATGAAAGCGCGGACGCGACCAGAACTCGGTCGTGATTCGGTGGTAGGGCGAGGCGATGGGCCACGGGGCCGTCGCACTCCGGGATCCCTAAAAGTCCCACGTACTATGGCACTACTAGCCTCTCAACCCAACCCGCTTCGCCCCTGATCGTTCCAACAAATCGGGGGGGGGGGGGGTTTGCAGCGCCTACCGTACGATGCTTTGTACGGTGTCATCCGGGTGCTTGTCTGGTAGTCGATGTCGTAGACGAACTCGACGAGGGGTAGGTAGCGTGACCATCTGCCCGTTCAAAACCAGGATGCATGCTCGGAGTATGTCCTCGAGGATCTGGATCGCCCGTTCGGATTGCCCATCCATCTGAGGTGATAGGCCGGGCCGAAGTGTAGCTTGGCCCGCAGTAGTAGGTGTCGGCGTCCCGTGTAGCCCCGCAACTCATCGATGTACACTTGGTCAGTCGGTCTCGTGTCCAGGTCGAAATCCTTCAATAGACCTAACCACCGTCTTCGCCGTAGGTTCGGCCCCTTCTGGGTGGAGAGGCGCTTAAGGCTTTGGTGGTCCGTGGGTGCGTTACCGTGGGCCCCGAAGGGATAGTACCTCAACAGTCTCAGGACGAGGACGACTGCGGTACACCCCAGGTCGTGTGTCGGTTAGTTCTACATATAGTCCTTGAGTTGCCCTGTCGCATAGGCTACGACTCTTCCTTGCTGCCTTAGTACTTCCTCCAGTCCAATTCGCGATGCAGTGCAGCATACTTTGAAGTCTTTCCCGGGCGTTGGTACGGCGAGCACGGGCGCCCTTGTTAATCGCTTTTTAGGCTCTTCACAGCTTTCCTTAGCATTGGGCCGTCCAAAAGAACTTGGCTCCCTTCCGGGCCGAGCGGTTCAAGGAAGTGCATGCTCTTACAGGGCTTCATCTAATTCCGGGCAGTCAACGCACAGCTGCAAGCTCCTCCCCTGTTCCCGCGCCAGTAGAACGGCCATGCACCCAGCCGGTGCCTTCCGCTCCTTACTTTTTGCTACTAAGTACATGGTCCCCAAGTGGGATAAAACAAAAGAGTGCGTGCCTAAGTAGATCGAGGCCAAAACCGGTTGGTTTTGGATGGGAGAAAAGAAGGGATCTTCGGTAAGAGAAGGGAGTATCTGCGGACTACGCCAACGGCGGATCCCCGCAGTCCCTCTTAAAGGCGTTCGCCCCTCCCCAAAAGATCCGAGGAAAAACGGACAGAAAAACAACGAAGCTATTACTAACGACGGGACATAGCCGAAACCCATAACAGATGAAGAAAGGATGGTATAACTCAGGTTCGACGGATGTCCCCAACTAAAAAGAAGTAGTTCAAGTATTACCTGTCGTCACTCGGTTCGGGACGTTGCTCCGTCTGCTGGGGCGGCTGGGGTAGCCCTCCCGCAACCCCTGGGCCAGCGCCGCACTGCGTGGTTGGGCAGGGTCCTGGTATCGTACGAGTCCGCCGACGGCGAGCCGTCGGGTCGGTCCTTCTGTGGGTTGGGAGCCGCGGTATCCTCTCGTCCCTCCCGTTGTGGCGTTGCGGCGGTAGCGGCCTGCTCTCGCGGACATGAAGCGCGGGTGTGATCTGATTTGCCGCAACCATTGCAGTGGGAGTACCTCCAGAGGCAGTTCGTCACTCGATGCGCCTTTCCGCAGATGACGCAGGGCCCTTGTGGCGTCTCTGGGGTCCCTGTTGGTACCCGCCCACCCTCCCTTGCATTTTCCAGGTGTTGGTTCGCCCGGTACCTTGGTTTGGGGCTCCCCTGCAAGGCGGGGGTGGCGGCTTTCTCTGCTTCGACAGGTCCCGGCGCCGGGGGCCTAGTGACGCCTAGCTTCTGGCGGCACGTGTAACGCGTGTGACCCGGTCTACCACACCGGAAACAGTGATCATCCCGCCAGGGGCAGCCCATCACTCGATGTGCGCCGCCACAAATGACGCACGGCTTCGATGGGCCGGGCCCCTCCTTCTTCACCGGTCCAGACTCCGGTTCTACCTTCGGACGTTTGGTCGCGCGGCTCGCCAGATAGGGGTCCTCCGCCGGGTCAGGGTAGGGGCACCCTTGCCGGGCGTACTCTTGCTCCGCACGCATGGCCAAATTAACTGCATCGTGATAGGTGGGAAATCTCGCCGGTGGCATCCCGCGAGGGGTACCGTCCCATGGGCCGTGCTGGAAGTGGTCAACGCTCTCAAGGTCCCGCGTCAGCATGCACAGACGCTCCGTGAGAGTCAGCAGCTGTCCTGCCACATCGCGCAGTTGGTTGCGCAGCAAGCGGTTCGCTCCGGCTGCGGTGTCCATTTCCGTCGGTCGTCGCTCACTGTGTTGGACTGCTATTGTATCTGCCTACATAATGAAAGCATACCGATCATCACAAACATAGAGACATAACTGACAAGGCAACCCGGCTCCTAAAGGCTTCTACTAAATCTCTACCCTCCCCCACGTACACTCGTGTCCTATTTATTTATCCCGTGTTCACTTTATTACTCAGCAGCCAGAGTATTGCGCCCGTGGATGTTAGGCCCCGACTGTTGTGGTTAGAGTTTACCGCTCTGATACCATCTTAATCTGTCACGCCCCGGGGGTTCGAATCGCGCGGAAGAGGAGCCACCGATGCCCCTGATTCAGCCATATATTTTTTTTTTGTAAAACATTACTCCCCGGCGCGTGCACAGACCCGCCGCATACACAAATTCGCTCTGCAAATGAGCAGAGGCCCCTTTGTATATGCACGGCGTCTCAACTACAAAGTGTCTCACAAGGCGTAGTACATACAATCTCTAACCACATCAGTTGGGGTCTCGTACACATACAACCAAACAATTCACGTGACATTCTAGCATTCACTTAGAGCATAGAGGCCGGTGTTTTGAAAGGATAAATAATCACAAGGTTTTGAAAGCGGCATCCACACGATGCCCTTGTTTGTGAAAACAGTTCGTAAACACATAAATCCCACAAGGTTTATAAAGCTTGGTGCCCACACGACACCCACGTTTTAAAAATAGTTTTCGCAAACGGTTTTCTTTGTTTTTCATCGTTCAAAACGGCCAAGTAAGAGAGAACGTAGTATTCATTCAATTATTCAAAAAGAAAGGAAAGAAAAGGGCAACATCCACTTCGACCCCACGGGGGTGTCGCAATCCACAACTAGCTACCATGAATAATAAAAGAAAAGGGAAAGAAGAGTCACTGTATCTGAAGTCACCCATAAATCAGATCAGCACCCTAACGTCCTCACCGGCGCCCTAGCACTCGCCCCTGGACGAACCTGTCACGAAGTGGGAAGTCAGTGACTAGAAATAGCATGATAAGCGTAGTAAACAAAGATAAGGCAAACCACAAACACCGGAGCAACTATCCCTCCCATGCACCTTCCACCTTAACCACACCCTGTATCATTACGACATCGGGCACCTTCCCCGATGCCCACCGCCGAGCACCTGCCTCACAAAGCAACATCGGGCACCTTCCCCGATGCCCACCGCCGAGCACCTGCCTCGGCCGCCGAGCACCTGCCTCGACGTCACCGCTCACACCCCCCACCCATGGGGGCCCCCATTCCTAACGCCACCTCCGCGTGGGGTACACGGGTCAACGTACCACTTTTCCGGAAAAGCACACCCTTGCGGTGGCCAAACCGCGGGTGTGCGTGTAGCAAATTTGAGCCTCAGATTGACATTGAGTATCATAACATAACATAACATAACAGGGTTAGTGCATAAACAGAAGGAGACTGACAATTCCACCTTGCCCCAACATGCTATTTCTAACAGTTAAACCCCATTCCCGAAACCCCCGGGAACGTACCCACCTTGTGTGCGTCGTCCTGCGTTCGTCCAGTCCGCGTCTGTGCTCCAGTCGCCCACAGCGCCCCGCACTCCTGAAGGAACATAGGCAAATCGAGACTTAGAAGTCCGAAACTTACAACGACTCCCTACAGCGTGCGGCGGAGTTCTTCGCACGGCACCGGCCCGTGCGGCGCACACTCCGCCCGGGCACAGCATCGCGTGGCCCCAGCCCGCGCGGGCGCCCCTCCTGCGGCGGCCCCGCGCGGCCAAGCGCCGCGCGAGTGCGTTGCCCGTGGTGCGGGGCGACCCCGCGCGGCCCCAGCCCGCGCGGGCGCCCCACCTGCGAGCGGCCCTGCGCGGCCAAGCGCCGCGCGAGCGCGCTGCCCGCGGTGCGGGTGCGACCCCGCGCGGCACCAGCCCGCGCGGGCGCCCCACCTGCGGGCGGCCCCGCGCGGCCAAGCGCCGCGCGGGCGCCTCGCCCGCGGTGCGGGGGCGACCCCGCGCGGCACCAGCCCGCGCGGGCGCCCCACCTGCGGGCGGCCCTGCGCGGCCAGGCGCCGCGCGGGCGCCTCGCCCGCGGTGCGGGGGCGACCCCGCGCGGCACCAGCCCGCGCGGGCGCCCCACCTGCGGGCGGCCCCGCGCGGCAAAGCGCCGCGCGGGTGCCTCGCCCGCGGTGCGGGGGCGACCCCGCGCGGCACCAGTCCGCGCGGGCGCCCCACCTGCGGGCGGCCCCGCGCGGCAAAGCGCCGCGCGGGTGCCTCGCCCGCGGTGCGGGGGCGACCCCGCGCGGCACCAGCCCGCGCGGGCGCCCCTCCTGCGGGCGGCCCCGCGCGGCCAAGCGTCGCGCGGGTGCCTCGCCCGCGGTGCGGGGGCGACCCCGCGCGGCACCAGCCCGCGCGGGCGCCCCACCTGCGGGCGGCCCCGCGCTGCCAAGCGCCGCGCGGGTGCCTCGCCCGCGGTGCGGGGGCGACCCCGCGCGGCACCAGCCCGCGCGGGCGCCCCACCTGCGGGCGGCCCCGCGCGGCCAAGCGCCGCGCGGGTGCCTCGCCCGCGGTGCGGGGGCGACCCCGCGCGGCACCAGCCCGCGCGGGCGCCCCACCTGCGGGCGGCCCCGCGCGGCCGAGCGCCGCGCGGGTGCCTCGCCCGCGGTGCGGGGGCGACCCCGCGCGGCACCAGCCCGCGCGGGCGCCCCACCTGCGGGCGGCCCCGCGCGGCCAAGCGCCGCGCGGGCGCCTCGCCCGCGGTGCGGGGGCGACCCCGCGCGGCACCAGCCCGCGCGGGCGCCCCACCTGCGGGCGGCCCCGCGCGGCAAAGCGCCGCGCGGGCGCCTCGCCCGCGGTGCGGGGGCGACCCCGCGCGGCACCAGTCCGCGCGGGCGCCCCACCTGCGGGCGGCCCCGCGCGGCAAAGCGCCGCGCGGGTGCCTCGCCCGCGGTGCGGGGGCGACCCCGCGCGGCACCAGCCCGCGCGGGCGCCCCACCTGCGGGCGGCCCCGCGCGGCCAAGCGCCGCGCGGGTGCCTCTCCCGCGGTGCGGGGCGGCCCCGCGCGGCACCCAGCGCCGCGCGGCGCCCCGCCCGCGGCCGGTCCGGCGGCGGCGGCGGCGGTGTTCCCCGTGAAGACTCTACACAACAAAACTAATAAAAACTCACCTTTGATCCGCCGGAAAAGAGAGGAAGAGGATCGTCCTAACGTTGCCCGGTTGATCCCGCGAGCAAGAACCTCCGTCCTTTCCTCGAAAGCCCCGCCGTCGGTCGTACAAGAGCGAAAAAGGGTTGGGTCCCCGTTTTATTCTCCTCTTTTTCCCTCTCGTGGTGTCTCTTAAAGAGAAACCCTAGCCGTCCTTCACTCTCTCTTTTTTCCCTCTCGTGGTGTCTCTTAAAGAGAAACCCTAGCCGTCCTTCACTCTCTCCTTTTTCCCTCTCGTGGTGTCTCTTAAAGAGAAACCCTAGCCGCCGAACGAAGGGACCTAGGAGGGAACACCTAAAACCCTAGGTTCCTCAAAGGGTAAGAGAATAATTAATTAATAGGGACAGATCCAGCGGCTATAATTACCTCGAGAAACGTGCCGATCGTCCGCACGGATTCCGGGGCGCCTAAGTGGGGTCCGAACTTCGGAAAATTATTCCGGGTGAACCGGGAGTCGGAATCTGAAACCGATCGCGCCCCCGTTCTCCATTTCGCGAGCCCTTCGGCCTAAAAATGTCCGCGAGCCCCAACGGATTCTCCGGAAAAACACCAAAAATTGTCCCTCAGTCGGGCAGTCGAAGAAAAAGGGGTAACGGGGAGGGTCACGGAAAAGTCAGGTCTTACAATATCGTGTCGGCAGTGGGGATTGTGGTAGACCCGAAGAAGATAGATTCGGTAACCGACTGGCCCCGGCCGACAACGGTAACTGAGATTCGAAGCTTCCTGGGTTTGGCAGGGTATTACAGACGCTTTGTGGAAGGCTTCTCCAAGATAGCCATGCCCCTGACTCGCCTGACCCGAAAAGGGGAGAAGTATATCTGGACTGACCAATGCCAGAAGAGTTTTGAGGAACTCAAGGATAAGTTGATGCGAGCCCCGGTGCTCGCCTTACCGGAGCCCGGCGAGGACTACGAAGTTTACTGTGAAGCGTCGCGAAACGGTCTCGGAGGCGTGCTTATGCAACGGGGTAAGGTTATAGCCTATGCGTCTAGGCAACTCAAGGAGTACGAGAGAAACTACCCTGTGCACGACCTGGAGCTTGTAGCGGTCGTGTTCGTCCTTAAACTATGGAGACACTATTTGTATGGTACACACTGCAATGTGTACTCCGATCATCAGAGCCTCAAGTACCTCTTCACTCAGAAGGAGTTAAATTTGCGGCAAAGGCGGTGGCTCGAACTACTAAAGGACTATGATCTAACCCTCCACTACCACCCCGAGAAGGCGAATGTGGTGGCTGATGCCTTGAGTCGCAAAGGAGAGACGGTGGAATCAATGACGAACGCCCTTACCCAGCAGGACCGTCTGATTGCAGAGTTTTCGCAATTGAGATTGGAGGTAGTATCGGCGGGTACGGTCGTACGACTCTTGACCCTAGTGGTCAGACCCACCCTATTGGACAAAATCCTAGAAGGACAGGCAATGGACGCCCAGTTGCAACTTGTGCGAAACAGGCTACCCTCCGACCAAGGGAGCGATTTCGCAATGAGCGCTGATGGCACGATACGTTTTCGAGGGCGAATCTGTGTGCCGGACCTACCAGAACTCAAGGAGGAAATCCTAAGGGAGGCGCATACCGCGCCTTACGCCGTACACCCCGGGGGAACAAAAATGTACAAGGACTTAAAGCAAACCTTCTGGTGGCCTAAGTTGAAAGGGGAAGTTGCCCGGTTTGTGGCACATTGTCTCGTGTGCCAACAAGTAAAGGCCGAGCATCATCGCCCAGCAGGGAAATTACAACCATTGCCGGTGCCGGAATGGAAGTGGGAGATGATTACGATGGATTTTGTGACCGGCTTCCCGAGATCATCCCAAGGACACGATGAGATATGGGTCATAGTGGATCGGTTGACGAAATCGGCCCACTTCCTGCCCATACATACAACATGGGCTCGGGAACGGCTGGCGCGGACACACATTGATGAGATAGTAAGGTTGCATGGAGTACCGACGTCCATCACGTCGGACAGAGACACGCGGTTTGTGTCGAACTTTTGGCAGAGTCTGCAACGAGCAATGGGAACCAAGCTACATTTCAGCACGGCTTTTCACCCGCAAACTGACGGACAATCGGAGCGGGTGATCCAGATCCTTGAAGACATGCTCCGGGCATGCGTGCTTGATTTGGGCGAAGGGTGGTCCCAATACCTACCATTGGTGGAATTCGCCTACAATAATAGTTACCAAGCCAGCATTCAAATGGCGCCATACGAGGCTCTGTATGGGCGCTGCGGTCGCTCTCCAATATGCTGGGACGACTTGGGAGAGCGCAAGTTTTGGGACCGGATTTAGTGGAAGAGACCGAGGCAAAGGTGCGCCTAATCAGGCAACGGCTGCTAACTGCCCAGAGCAGACAGAAAAGCTACGCGGACCGTAGACGACGGGACTTGGAGTTCATGGTAGGCGAGCACGTGTTATTACGAGTTTTGCCTTCTAAGGGGGCCCAACGTTTCGGCCTGAGAGGGAAGTTAAGTCCGAGGTACGTGGGACCGTTCGAGGTCCTAGAACGCATGGGTCCGGTGGCGTATCGATTGGCGTTGCCGCCGAACCTTGACCGAGTACACAACGTGTTTCACGTCTCAATGCTCCGGAAGTACCTCCCCGACCCCTCTCACGCCCTAGACATATCCACTATCTAGTTACAAGAGGACTTAAGCGTCGAGGAGACGCCGGTGCAGATCCTGGCACGAGAAGACAAGAAGTTGCGTAATCAGACCATCCCCTACGTAAAAGTCCAGTGGAGCAACCACGAGGAACGCGAGGCGACGTGGGAGCTGGAATAAAAAATGAGGGAGTGTTTCCCTGATTTGTTTAGTGAAGGCTGTGTTTAAGTTTCGGGGACGAAACTTCTTATAAAGTGTGAGTGGTGTAATGACACGGGTTTTTTGTAGTAGGTTACCCTCCTTCTATTAAAGTGTTCCTTTAGTGAATCGAAATTATCGAGTTTCTTTAAGTCGGTCAGTGTGTTGCATGAGTATTTTCCTGTGAAAGAGCACGAAAAATGATGACCGACGGTGCAATCGGATCTGAAATCCGATGTAGGAATCTCCCGGAACAGGGTTTTTAGTGTCGTGGTGACTTAACGCGCATCGGAAATCGTGCAAAATATCCTGCACGCTTTCCGAGGAAAAGGTGGGTTTATCTCGTGTGATTAATTAGTTAGAGAATTAGTTATTCGGTTACGGATATTAAAAGGTGGGTTATCTAGTAGGATTAATTAGTTAGAGAATTAGTTATTCGGTTACGGATATTAAAAGGTGGGTTATCCCGTAGGATTAATTAATTAATGAATTAATTAATTGGCGGCGGAAATTAAAAGGTGGGATTTATTTGTACGTACGAAAAGGAAAATTCCACTTTTCGTAAAAGAGGAAAACGAAACCCTAACCGAGAGAACGGAAAGGAAAAAAAAGAGAGTAGGAGAAAAGGCGAAACCCTAACCGGAGGAAAGAAAGAGGAAGAAGACGGCGGGATCCGATCACCCCGAACCACGAAGCAAGAACGCGATCGGTCGTTTGCCCGTCGGATTATCCGGTGAGTGTTTTTACGTTCGTAGTATCTTCGGGGTTCTTTCGTATTTTTAGTTGTCTTCTCCGTCTCCGCCGGCCCGTCGCCGTTACCGTGCAACTTAGGGCACGACGCGGGCCGGCGACGATGCGCGGTGCCGCTAGGGCACCGCGCGGACGGGGAAGACGCGCGGTGCCGCTAGGGCACCGTGCGGGCGAACATCGCGAAGGCGGGCGCCACATGGGCGCTGCCCGGGCGCCACGCGGACGCCGCCGCGCGGGTCCGCACCCACGCGGGCGCCGCGCGGGCTCGTCCCCACGCGGGCTCGTCCCCGCGCGGGCGCCGCCCATGGGCAGCACCCGGGGGCGCCGCGCGGGCCCGCCACCCGCGGGCGCCGCGCAGGCCGCACCTACAGGCGCCACGCGGGCGCCGTGCGGGCAGTCACCGTGCGGGCGCCGTGCTGGCGCCACCCGCAGGTGCACATTGCGCGGCCCTGAGCCGCGCGGTGCACCCGCGGGCCGGCGGCCATCGCGCGAACCCCGTGCGGGACGTCCGCGGACGGCGGCCAACCCCCGCGGGCGACGACGCCTGCGGGGGGGGGGGGATGTGCGTGCGCGCGAGGAGCCGTCAAGTGTAGTTGTTGGCGCCGATTTGGGGGTTTTCGGCGTGGAGTTAGTTGGGTTTCCGTTTCCCGGTATTCGTATGTGTTATTAACTGCTGTTTCTGGGGATTTCGTTAGGTCTAGGTGCGCAGCAAGAGAGTGTCATAGACCCCAAGTACCCCGATCTTCCTGCAACCAGGTGGGTTCTTATGCAACAAGTGCTGTAAGTGCATTAGGTGCAGTATATCATGTAAAAAGTTCGTACTAACCTGTTTAATAAAGTAGATGAGGTGTTTCCAGTAAATTCACCCTTCGCATTATTATGTACCCTTCTTTTGTTAATGTTTGTGGCGACTAAGTGTCGCGATATTTAATTTGCGCCGACTTCGGCAAACCGGTGTTGGATGCTGCACGTACACAGGCGGATTGCCCTCCGCATGGGTGTACTTTTTCGGAGGAGTGGTCTGAATGACCCGTGTGCCCCACGTGTGTAGGGTGGGGACCTCTTCACGATAGCTAAACATGTCGCTCACGCTTCGTGAAGGGGTAAAAGCATCGTAAGTGTCGCGTGGGGAGATCGTCGACTACCCTGATGTGACGGTGTCACTAAATTAAATAAAGTGAACTCAGGGCGAAGGATAGCAAAAGGTTCCGGTGCATAATATTTCATTCCAATTTACTGTTCATTAATGTTATAACATCTACTTTATTTGTCACTGACTTTACCCACTCCGTGACAGGTCCAAATAGGTATGTTCATCGGGACGGTGGTGAGGCAACGCAGACTTAACTATCGGCCGTATGAGGCCTTAGGTTAAAACTCTTAGTATGGTTATCTCTATTCTCTCTCTCTAGTTTAATTTGTGTGGATGTGGATCATGCTGGATGGTTGGTTAGTTGTTTGATATCACAGCAGATTTTAAATTATTGTTCTCAATCTTTGCGGCCGTTTTACGATATAAAAAGGGGTTTCGAAAATGTCTTTCAAAAATCAAGTGTCGTGGGGGCACTACTTTGAAAACCTATGGTTTTATCCTTTCAAAACGATGTAGCCGCTTTACTGTGAATCTGTAGACGTTTTAAAGGAATGGGTGTCGAGTGGACATCGTTTCCAACTTGTAGAATCTTCTTAATGTGATTGAATGTTCTTACACTCTCGTACTGGTTGACTGTGACTGTGTGGTTAAAGATTTTATGAAGAATGATGTCATTGTCGTTGTCGTAATCGTGACGCCGTGCATATACAAAGGAGACTCTATCCGATTGAAGAGTGAATTTGTATATGTGGCGGGTCTGACACGCACTGGGGGAGGTCGATACTTATTCATAAAGAAAAAAATATATATACGCTTTTTCCGCTTATCTTTACCTAAAAACCCCCGGGGAGTGACACAATCACATAGGGTAAGTCCCTTAGGTAAGCATTTACAATTCATCATCATGAATATATAAATGCAGCAAGTCCTCGATAATATTTAACATGAATATTAATCTTGCAATTTCCCTTTATACCATCATCCTTCCTAGCTTACCTCACAATAACATACAATTATTGTACCTTAAACATGCATGCATTCTAATATAAAAATTAGAGAACCATCCACCGGTACTGGGAACGAAGCACCCACCTGAAGTGCTTTCCGCAGGCAATCGCTGAAATTGGTGAAGCGCCGAATCGCTCCCGGCCAAAAATCTGCAGAAACGTCAGATCACGCCCCGCGCACATACTATCGCGAATCTCGAATAAAATCCTCGGAAGCTCGATTAAATCCCTTGTGTCCTCACAAAAACCTGCGTGCAACCGGCTCACTCCACGGCCAAATCACAGTGCAAACCAAGGCTCAAGCACACCTCAACACCATCACCAAGGTCCCCGGCACCATCTGTTTCCAAAGAGTCACCAACAACTCACTTAAAAGCTCCAATAGCACATTAATAATTAATGTTCACTTAACAACAATATCCCAAAATTCCACTTGCACCCTACAGGTTCACACAACACACACACCACACACTCACAGCACCAACACACCTCACACATACACATAACCTTCACATTAGGCTCCCAGCATAAACACCTCACATCAAAATTACATAAATCCACTTACCCCCTACAGGTTCCACAACACACCCAGCTTACACACACTCCCTGCTCACATGCAACCAATAGGCAGCACCAATCCGAGCCACTAAGCTCCCTCAGCTCTGCACGGCGGAAACAACGAAAACCGACCAAGCCGCACCCCAAAACTGCTCTACAGAGGTAAGAAAAAGAATAAAATCCATCAAGCTCGGCCACAACGCGAAACTCAAGCTTACTGGGCAAAACCAGCCCTCGGCCGCCGAAAACGCCGCGCACCCACGCGAGAAATTTCCTGCGCAAGCGCCGCAGCGTGGCGCCCAGCCGCTGCCCGCATGGCGTCCGCGCGCGCTGCGCGCTGCCCTGGCGCATGCCGCGCGGCACCAGGTGCCTGCCGCCAGCCGCCTGCCGCACGGTGCATGGGCCTGCCGCGCGGCGCATAGCCCTGCCGCGCGGCGCCGAGCACACCAGCCGCGCGGCACCTTGCCTGCCGCGCGGCGCCCTACACATGCAGCGCGGCGCCCTGACGCGCCCATTCTGCTGCGCGGCACCCAAGCGCGCCCGCCTGCTACGCGGCGCCCTGGCGCAGCAGCCTGGCGCCTGCTGCGCGCGCCGCCCATGCGCGCCCCCGCAGCGGTCCGCGCCGGCCGCGCGCCCGCCCTTTCGCGCCCGCGCGGCCCTTTTCCACCAGCAGCCAATCCACCAAGGGCCAACAGTCCTCCAACAACAAACCCAACTCATAGAAAATCTAAATAAAACCCCAGCTCCAAAACTGCACATACCTCATTGGAGCTCGACGCACGCTCCGCTCGGCTCCTCTCGGCTTCAAGCAAGGGTCAAAACTCCATACAAGCACTCTCCCTCACTTTCTCTTTCACTTCCTCTCCTTTTTCCTACTTCTTCTCTTTTCCTTCATTTTCTCTCATTCTCACTTACTCTGTTCTGGCTTCAATCCTCTGTTTTGTAGGTGGCAGGAGACGATGGTGATGTGGCACTCCCTTAATTAAGGTGGCTTAGTTAGATGCTTGTGGTGGAAGGCAGTTGTAGCCTATTTAATTAAATAGGACTCCCCACTCTCTCTCTCTCACACATCCTTTCTTTCTTTAATTCCTCACAGGCAATTTATAAATTAATTAAATTAATTAATTAATCTTCTTTAAGGCCAACTCCAAGTCACTTTTCGCCCTCGGAGCCCCCACACCAGTCCGGAACCTCCCGAACTCCGCTGTAATATGAAAATACACATGTCCAAAGCTTTTTCTCCTCAAAAAGCTCAACCGTAGAGTCGATGTGCTCAAACCAAAAATCGGCTCCAATAATTGCCAACTCTAACTCACTTTTTGCCTTCGGGTCCTCCGCGTCAGTCCGGAACCTCCCGAACTCCGCTGTAATCATAAAGTACACCTGTTCCAAGTATTTTCCAATTTTTCTGTACACCACTGTGGAGTCGAGGCTTTCCCAAAACCAGTCCTCTATCGGCGCGCAATGCCCGGAAAACTCCGAATCAAGCTGGGGCTTCTGCGTTGATCCGAATCAACCCGAACTCATCTGAAGACACATATGGAACATGCCCGAGGCGTTTTCTCCTCACCACGCCATCTTGCGAGGTCGGTGCGCTATACGAAGTCCCGGTACTCTACACTCTCCCCTCCTTAAAAAGGTTTCGTCCTCGAAACCAAAATAAGTCTAAATCTCAGGAGAATGTCTCAATCCGATAGGAACAGGAAGTACTCAACTCATCCTCAGACTCTCTAATGGACGATCTCACTCATCAAGATTGCTCCACTGAACCTTCGCTCAAGGTATAACTCGACTGCATAATTCTTCTGCCTCACAAGCAAGAATTTTGCATTGGCCGCTCCTGATACCCAAATCCTCGTCCAATTCCAAGGAAGTGAACTCCAAAACATGCGAGGGATCAAATACACTTCCTCCAATCAGGTAAATATTCGCGGACCAAACTCCCGCGTAAACTGAAATCCACATATCCCTGCGGATAGTAGCTTCTACAAACATGGTCTTCGAAACCAAACTCCAAGCCTACAATTGGCATAACTCCTCCGTAGCTCCTTAGCAACCAAAGAGCTCAAAGCTCCACAAATGCACTGCTCGCCTAGGCAAGGCGTAACTGACCATAATGTCCTCGCCGGGATAATACTGTGAGATCAATCATACAGCTCCAATAACTCTGTCCACCGGCGTTGCCTCAACCAAATCCTCCTGAGTAACCAAGTACTTTAGGTTTAAGGGTCTATGGATAACTCCATGGTCTCTCTATCACAGGCAACGTCTATATCAATGCTGGTATCTGCCTCAGCTTTGCCTCTCCCAAGCTACACAGGCCTCGCATAGTCCCAGCGCTTCTGACCTCTGTCACTAACATAGGCTTAGGCTAATTCCTTACGGCATCACTCCTCGTCGGGTTAACTGTCACTCTTGCAGCTGTAAACACATGGCCTAGCAACAAAACCTTCCGAAGTCAAATGTATAATCGCTTAACTTGGCAAAAACTTTTTCTCTCTTAGAAGTTGCAGCACTATCCTCAAGTGCTCCTCATGCTCTATGTCACCTCAGAAATAAGTCCAAATGTCCACGACGGGTACTGCTACCAACCCGTCCAAACCCAGCTGGAATATACTCAATTCCTCAGATCATGAAGGCCACAGAGCCTTAGCCAATCCACTTGACCGTGCTGTAAGCTCATAATGCCCCTACCGGGTCCTGTACACTATCAGGGCACAGCACTCGGCTGTAAGGTTCCATAAGGCTACCAATCTCACAAAGGGCATCTGCCGCAACACAATCCAAATCTGCCTGTGTTCGAACCATCATAGAACCCTCACCGTTGTGTATTCACAACGTGGCATCACTGCCATGTACCAACGGCGTGGCATCACCACCGTGTATCAACGGTGTGGCATCATACTCAATTATCAATCTCTCGGATCCTCACTGTCATATTCCTACGACGCGGTACTGGGTCATACAGACCTCTCGATCCATCAGATCCTGCAACTACGCTAACAGCTCTCTCTATCTCACGGGTGATACTCCAAGAGGTGCCGCCGAAGTCGGCGCGATTTCCAAAACCACGCCAATCACCGTCTCGATCCCAATCTCACTAAACGGTGGCTTCAATCTCAGCCCAGATAGACTCTCACCCGGGATCACACGGGCAATGAAGATATTCTTTAGTCCCGGTGCCGCCATAGGCACCTCCTCTACAGTCGCTAGCCAAGCGATACGACCACGACTCAACCCCTGTCGTGCTCTAGCTTCCTCTATAAGCATACCCCTCCTGACCAGGTCCACGGAGGGTCATGTCCTCTCTCGACAATCCATGATAGCATGACATTGGAATACCCAATTCCTAACCAACTTCATATCAACATCTCGGAGCTGATGAAGGACTAACAACTCAATAGATCAAATCCAAGGTCCTATCTGCACTGGGCAGGACTGGCCACACTCATCCACGCGTTACACGTGTCTGGAACCTGATCCTCACGTGCACAAGCCAACAGTCCCATCTCTGGCCCATGCGAAGCTATCCCTGCTCTATTGAACCATGCACAAGCGGTGTCGGCATCCACATGCTCGAACTCCGATGGCTGTAATGAAATCACACTTGCAGCAACTCAAACCACTGCCGTGGCGCCCTCCAACCGGGCGGCACAGATTCATCCGCTCAATGCAAGTGGTCGTCGCTCAATCTGCCTGGAAATCAGGACTATCCACAAGGGGAGCACAACCTCTATCTGTGCACATACTAGGGCGACGAATGCCGCTCTCCGTAGATCACCAATCCATGCTACCGCTGCGCCACTCTGATAAAGATGCTGATGCTGCCCTCCGGGTCCACCCGATATCTGGCATCTTTGGAACCCGTTATCCTGGAAAAAGAAATCAGAAATGCCTATGCCGGCCGATCTGTCCTACATCACCCGGCGCCAAGCACGAATATCCAGAACTCGCCTCTGGCGGCAGATCCCTATCCAAAGGAACTGCAACACCACGCTCCATACAC
Source organism: Tillandsia leiboldiana (assembly GCA_029204045.2). Classification (NCBI taxonomy): domain Eukaryota; kingdom Viridiplantae; phylum Streptophyta; class Magnoliopsida; order Poales; family Bromeliaceae; genus Tillandsia; species Tillandsia leiboldiana. The sequence goes on from CM055061.1 coordinate 13,787,114, forward strand.
ACGCCTACACCATCGAGGCATCAATAATCCATAACGGAGGGACCAACAAAACTGAAAGGTAACCTGGCGCAATCCACTCCCAGTCACACATATCCTGTGCGCCTCGTCCCTCCAACATGGAGCGCGCAGTTAAGCAACTGCGTAAACCCTTGGCACAAGGAGGCTCTCGAATAGTCTCTCCAATACCACCAAACACAATTCTGCCTCCAAAGGCTCCAAGCTCAATCCTATGAATCGGGGTGGTTCATCTGCCAAAACGGGCTCCATAGATCGATCACGTCCCCTCAGCTTACCAGCTGTCATCTATCCACCCTGCCTCGGTGCCTCGGCACTAAACATTGGCAGAGAGGGGGCTACTCAGTGCTCCGACAACTGTGTCACCAAGACCAGCTGCTCACTCAGTCGCTGATATGCCTCTGACGATCCTGTCATCTGGGTCCGGAACTCTCTGACCTCAATCCAGGTATCCGGCCCAAAACCAACCGCTCAAGCTCAACTGCTATGACAGGATGCACACGGGTCAAAACCCAGCGTCGGGGAGACACCGCTCGCCACGACAAAACTGCAAATCAGCACACAAAAGCCACTCGACCCAATCCAGCGAAAGTCAAGAGCACGTCACCCATTACACAGCATTATGTTGTCTGCAGCCAACATAATCACTTAGGAGAATAAACATGCCAATCACTCATCCCGTCCCCTGGCAGAGGTATAAAACTCAATCAGGACTCTCGCTATAAATCACGACTCTCACGAAGTCATCCAAGGGTCAAACCATAAGCCTAGGGTTTCTAAGTCCACCATGACCTACAACCTAGGCTCTGATACCAACCTAATCTGTCACGCCCCGGGGTCGAAACTGTGACCCGGGCTCGCCAACAGATCTGCCACCTATGCCAACTCCGCATAGGCGAAGCATCGTACCTGCAAGAAAAGTACTACAGCTAATAGATATCAGAGCTATAAATGAAAATCTGCTGTAAAACTAAAATCAATCACTATACAACTGGAAAATAATACAAGAAAGTCCAACTCCCAAAATGATAATCGTACAATATCCTCAGAAACAAAACTCATAACTCAACAGGCAGGTATCTCCAATAAATACATCAGTGTACAGGCTCTCAATATATATCATATCCTCACTACTTCAGTCTCTCAAAAGTGGAAATAAAATGACTAAGCTACTGAAGATCTCCTCTGAAAGGTACCGCTACTCTCCAACGATGGGTAGGGATCTAGCTCGCGACTCCCTCGCCTCGATCAACAACCGCAGAATCAGCAACACCAGCTAAGACTCTGCAAAACAAAGGAGAGGAAGGAAAAAGGAGGGGGAAAACCCCCAATTGGCGTGAGAACTACACCAAAAAGGGAGTTCTCAGTGGGTACCACCGTCAGGCCCGACGGTCTGCCCACCAAGTCCTCAAGAGACATAAAAATAATCAATGCAGTAAGAACTGAACAAGAAAGCTGAAGACACTCAACAGCTATCATGCCCCTATCTAAAGGCTCTACCTCTCACATAACGGTCAAAGTACTCACACGACATGGAACCACCGTCAAACCTAACGGCTCCCAACAACACTAGTACTGGTCTAAACACAGCTACTAGATTCCACTCCGCCCCCAGGCACAAGTGCAACAATAAAGGTATCTGACCGAATAAACCCAATCAAAGGGGCTGGTATAAAACCCGGTACCACTTGCTCTGCTGTCGAACTCAATAACTCATCTGCGGTAATACTGACAGACTACTGACCGGTACGGTCGCATCCCAAAATAGGTGACGGACCGACTACTGACCGGTACGGTCGCACCCAAAATAAGTAACAGACCGGCTCCTGACCGGCACAGTCGCATAATAAATAAGTGACAGACCAGCTCCAGACCGGCACGGTTGTACACTAGATAAGTGACAGACCGGCTCTTGACCGGCACGGTCGCACACTAAATAAGTAGAAAACTCCGCCCACTAGAGAAATCTGATAACCAATCTGGTGCATAAATAAATGTCCGGTCAACCACCCAATATCCGCGGTTGCCACAATACCCCGCCGTCTATAATCCAGTACAACCCGTCCCTGACACCAACATCACGGCTACCCTACCCCAGACCCCCGCTCGCACCCGAGCAGTACAGACCGCCTGACTAACAAAGAAGGAGAAAAGGATAACATGGTTTCTCCTAAGTCAAGTTCTAATAAGTATTGTAGCAGTAAAAGGTGGCCTAACTAGATGACCATACAAGCATGTAAACGTCATTCACTTAGCAAGTTAGTACAGGTGACCAATTCTTACAAGAACTAAGGCATACTATCGCTTAAGTATCCAGTGTACAAGTATGTCAAATGCCAACCTTTACACATGCATAAACAATCTCCAAACAGATAAAACATGATATTCTCCTTAATATAATATTCCCAAAGTATTAGACCACATGCCTTTATGCAAGATGTAACCATTTACTAGTATCTAGTCCCCTGGAGATGCAAGTGCAACTAAAAGTCCATAATCTCATACAAGCATGCTGTCAATCACATAAGGTAAGTCCCTTAGGTAAACATTTACAATTCATCATCATGAATATATAAATGCTGCAAGTCCTCGATAATATTTAAAATGAATATTAATCTTGCAATTTCCCTTCATACCATCATCCTTCCTAGCTTACCTCACAATAACATACAATTATTGTACCTTAAACATGCATGCATTCTAATATAAAAATTAGAGAACCGTCCACCGGTTCTGGGAACGAAGCACGCACCTGAAGTGCTTTCCGCAGGCAATCGCCGAAATTGGTGAAGCGCCGAACCGCTCCCGGCCAAAAATCTGCAGAAACGTCAGATCGCGCAGCACGCACATACTGTCGCGAATCTCGAATAAAATCCCTAGAAGCTCGATTAAATCCCTTGTGTCCTCACAAAAACCTGCGCGCAACCGGCTCACTCCATGGCCAAATCACAGTGCAAACCATGGCTCAAGCACACCTCAACACCATCACCAAGGTCCCCTGCACCATCTACTTCCAAAGAGTCATCAACAGCTCACTTAAAAGCACCAATAGCACATTAATAATTAATGTTCACTTAACCACAATATCCCATAATTCCACTTGCACCCTACAGGTTCACACAACACACACCACACACTCACAGCACCAACACACCTCACACATACACATAACCTTCACATTAGGCTCCCAGCATAAACACCTCACATCAAAATTACATAAATCCACCTACCCCCTACAGGTTCCACAACACACCCAGCTTACACACACTCCCTACTCACATGCAACCAACAAGCAGCACCAATCCGAGCCACTAAGCTCCCCCAGCTCCGCGTGTCGGAAACAACGAAAACCGGCCAAGCCGCAACCCAAAACTTCTCTACAAGAGGTAAGAAAAAGAATAAAATCCATCAAGCTTGGCCACAACACAAAACTCAAGCTTACTGGGCAAAACCAGCACTCGGCCGCCGAAAACGTCGCGCGCCCACGCGAGAAATTTCCTGCGCACGCGCCGCAGCGTGGCGCCCAGCCGCTGCCCGCATGGCGTCCGCGCGCGCTGTGCGCTGCCCTGGCGCATGCCGCGCGGCACCAGGTTCTTGCCGCCTGTCGCCTGCCCCCTGCCGCCTGTCGCGCGGTGCATGGGCCTGCCGCGCGGCACATAGCCCTGCCGTGTGGCGCCCAGCACACCAGCCGTGCGGCACCTGGCCTGCCGCGCGGCGCCCTACACATGCAGCGCGGCGCCCTGACGCGCCCAATCTGCTGCGCGGCGCCCAGGCGCGCCCGCCTGCTGCGCGGTGCCCTGGCGCAGCAGCCTGGCGCCTGCTGCGCGCGGCGCCCATGCACGCCCGCGCAGCAGTCCGCGCCGGCCGCGCGCCCGCCCTTTCGCGCCCGCGCGGCCCTTTTCCACCAGCAGCCACTCCACCAAGGGCCAACAGTCCTCCAACAACAAACCCAACTCATAGAAAATGTAAATAAAACCCGAGCTCCAAAACTGCACATACCTCATTGGGGCTCGACGCACGCTCCGCTCGGCTCCTCTCAGCTTCAAGCAAGGGTCAAAACTCCATACAAGCACTCTCCCTCACTTTCTCTTTCACTTCCTCTCCTTTTTCCCTCTCCTACTTCTTCTCTTTTCCTTCATTTTCTCTCATTCTCACTTACTCTGTTCTAGCTTCAATCCTCTGTTTTGTAGGTGGAAGGAAACGATGGTGATGTGGCACTCCCTTAATTAAGGTGGCTTAATTAGATGCTTGGGGTGGAAGGCAGCTATAGCCTATTTAATTAAATAGGACTCCCCACTCTCTCTCTCTCACACATCCTTTCTTTTTTTAATTCCTCACAGGCAATTTATAAATTAATTAAATTAATTAATTAATCTTCTTTAAGGCCAACTCCAAGTCACTTTTCGCCCTCGGGGCCCCCGCACCATTCCGGAACCTCCCGAACTCCGCTGTAATATGAAAATACACATGTCCAAAGCTTTTTCTCCTAAAAAAGCTCAACCGTAGAGTCGATATGCTCAAACCAAAAACCCGCTCCAATAATTGCCAACTCTAACTCACTTTTTGCCTTCGGGTCCTCCGCGTCAGTCCGGAACCTCCCGAACTCCGCTGTAATCATAAAGTACACCTGTTCCAAGTATTTTCCAATTTTTCTGTACACCACTGTGGTGTCGAGGCTTTCCCAAAACCAGTCCTTTATCGGCGCGCAATGCCCGGAAAACTCCGAATCAAGCTGGGGCTTCCGCGTTGATCCGAATTAACCCGAACTCATCTGAAGACACATATGGAACATGCCCGAGGTGTTTTCTCCGCACCACGCCATCTTGCGAGGTCGGTGCGCTATACGAAGTCCCGGTACTCTACATAAACTTTTCGTGTCGAATAGGAGGGCTAAATCTTGCTACAAACTAGGTAAATTTCATCATCTTTGAAGCCCTTTATTCAGATTGCAATTTTGGACAGCATGTGGTAATTGTAGGTTTTCTCCTTGCTCCCTTGGTGAAATATCGAATTTAAGTTGGGTTTTCTTCTAGACTTCAAGAGGAACAAATTGATACCTTAATCATGAAATTTGGATAAGAATTTATATACCATCTTTAGTCCTCTTTGCAGTACATTATTGCTGAAAATCTGCATGTAAGTTGGGAATGGCTTATGTAGTTAATTGAGGGTTGGCTATAATTTCGTAGTTAATATTGTTTGTGGGGGATTAACTCAAATGGATAATTGTAATCTCAGAAGTATGATGAACAATTTCTCTTTTGGTTTCAACCAGTAATTATGTTTTAATTGGGATGTATAATAAGTTGAATTTCAGCTTAGGATTATGTTGGAATTTTGGGACAGCATTGATGCAATTGGGGGATGAGCTTATTTGAAAATTTTGGCTTTTTGTAAACCTATTGGCATTTCTATGTTAATTGGTAACTTAGAAATCAAGTTTGGGCTATGGTATTAGATATTCATGAGACATACATAGCAGATTTTGAGTTCTTTCACTATCGGTTCGAGTTGCTGAAATTCTGCAACTAGTAATGTTTTCGCTATAACTTTCTATCCAACAGGAGTTTTGAGGCGATTTTATGTTTGTTGGAAAGCTGAGAACGTGAGGAGTGTGCTCGCCAAAAATCATACTGATCGGGATTCGGATCAGCAAGCAAATAGGTGGGTTGTTGAGCACATCAAAATTGCAGCCTACAAGTCGATTCAACCAAAAGTGCAATATTGTGTGATGCTTACTATCTATATGGGTTTAATCATGCTTATATTTAAGTTTCTTGTTGAGAACCATATTGATCATGTGTGAGAACTATTCCTTGATATCTAGACATATAGATAGGCCATATCTCTTTCATTCATGCTATACTATTCATATTGGAATCAAACTTAGGAGAAAACCCTTTTCTTTTCTCTTATGCTATTTATTGCTCGGGTTAGAGAGCAAGGATGGGGATAGTATAACTATGTTGTTGAGTCTGGTGGGTTAGCACCAGATTATCGACTCGGGATATTGTTTCGGCAACCGCGAATTGTGGGCGGTTGGACCGATTAGTGTTATGCATCAGTTGGGGCTGGGTTTCGCATTGTGGATTGAGTGAGTCTCCACTTTGAGTATAGTGTCGACTTTTTCCTGCTTGACCGAGATACTTGACAGAGATACTTTGTCACGCCCCGGGGTCGAAACTACGACCTGGGCTCGCCAACAGATCCGCCGCCTATACAAAACCCCACATAGGCGAAGTGTTCAACCCGCAAGAAAATGTACTATAGCTAAACAGATATCAGAGCCATAAAGAAACCTGCTGTAAAACTAAAATCCAACCACTGTACAACTGGAAATAATGATACAATATCCATCTCCCAAATCTGATCATATACAAAATCCTCTGATACAATAACCCAGAACTCTACAAGGAGGTAAACTGAAATAATACATCAGTGTACAGGCTCTCAGTACAAGTCAGATCCTCACAATACAATAGTCTCTCAAAAGTGGAAACAAAACTAATCTACTGACTGTACTACAAATCTCCAATGTGGGGGTACAGCTACTCTCCAAAGACAGGTAGGAATCTAGCTCGCGACTCCCTCGCCTCGAACAACAACAGCAAAATCAGCAAACACCCGCAATGACTCTGCAAAACAAAGAAGAGGAAAGAAAAAGAGGAGGGGGAGAACCCCCAACGGGTGTGAGAACTACACCAACAGGTAGTTCTCAGTGGGTACCGCCACCAAGCCCGACGGTCTGCCCATTAAGTCTACTAAAGGCATAAGATAACAATGCAGTAAAAACTGAACAAGAAAAGCTGGAGATACTCTACAGCTACCATGCCTCTATCTAAATGCTCAATGGTTGATACAGATGAAAGATATGCAACCACTCGCACCCAAGGTGCCCAATCGACCCAATCGAACTGACTGCCACATAGGGTCCAGTCAAGCCTGCGCCCACCTACTGCCACACATCCACAAGAGGACGGGATTTACGTAGGGCGTCCCACACGGACTAACTCACCCCTCGCGCAAAACTGCCTCAACAGGCCCAACATCGCATCCACTGCGGAAAACTGCCTCAACAGGCCAAACATCGCATCCACTGCGAAAAACTGCCTCAACATGCCAAACAGGCCGAACATCGCATCCACTGCGAAAAACTGCCTCAACAGGCCAAACATCGCATCCACTGCGAAAAACTGCCTCAATAGGCCAACCATCGCATCCACTGCGGCATCTCAGGGGGCGCGACCCCAACTGAGGAAAACGGCGCGGCATAGAGTATCGAACATTGGCACATGCAGGCTATAGTTAAAATCCATGCTCACTTACAACGGGAGGACTCAAGATCCCCAAACATATCGCACAACAGTCGGAGTACTCTCAACGAGCCCGTTAACAAGCTCTCACGAATCTCGAGACACTAGCGAACTCAACCAACTCGTGGCACTAAACTCACTGGCTAGAGATACTCCACAGCCAGGACCACCGTCAACCCAAACGGCTCCCAAAACGAAACACCCTACTCGCCACGCTAACCACACAGGCTGGAGGTACTCCACAGCCGGAATCGACCCACAACTCTGGGCTAACAAAACTGGTCGGACAACACTCAACGACCCGGGACCACCGTCTACCCAAACGGTTCCCGACAACACCAACACTGGTCTAAACTCAGCTATCACACTCCACTCAGCCCCCAGGCACAAGTGCTACAATATCCCACAATAACCTGACCACTCGGCCCACTACCCGGGCGAGGAAACTCAATGTCCAGGAAATATGTAAGGTGTGAGATGTCTAAAGTATAAAAGAATATAGCCCAAGTGAAGGTTCTCTGCTAGTCTGGTTTCAACATGCATCATATGACAGGGTGCTAGGTCAAGTTCCGATAATAGCATGTAATTTAACATAGCGTATATAGAAAATCCTCATCTCTCATAAGCATGCTTCCTATCTCCTCTAGCATGAAATAAACATATCCATCTAGCATGTACAATAAAACGGGTATGTAGGGCCCCAGAACCCCATGTAGCTTTTTCCTGTGAATCTACTTGTGAAACACCTATTGATGGTGTGTCTGGCCCATAGTGCATCAAAGGGATGCCATAGATGGACCCTGTGAGGTATCGATAGCTGAATTGGCTTTCGGTTGCTTTTGTCGAATTTTAGAAAAGGTTTTGGGCCAAACAGAGGTTGGATTTGGATTCAGCGCGGAAAAGCGCTTGAAAACGGCTATTTGCTTGTTTAATTCTGAGTCTGGAAGCCCAAAAACGGACTCCCGGAAGTTTTCTATGGATTCTGGTGCATGGGGGAGGCCGTAGACCGGCTGGGTGCCACGTGGCGGCCTGCTATTGGCCGGTTTATTGAGCGCGGTCCACAGAGCAGCGCCGGGTGGCGCATGGACCCGGCGCGGGGAGACGTGGCCAGGAGTGGCCGGCGCGCGATGCGCGGTCCACGAAAACCCCGCGCGGTTGCATAGACAGGGCGCGGGGACACGTGGCAACAGGTGATTGGCGGGCTCATGCGGCGCAGTTCATGGGGGTGAATGCTAGCGCCTCGAGATGCGTGAGCGCGTAGGGGGCAGGCGGCGCGGCCGGCGAGGCGCGCGACCGGTCGGCGGGTCGCGCGGGCCGGCCATTGGCGGGCGCCCGGCCATTGGCGGGCGCCGGCCACCCCTTTGACCGTCTGCGCCACGCGTGGTAGCACCCAAGCGGCCCTGCACTGGCTGTTCCCTGTTCGGGACACATGTCACATGCAGGGCATTTCGGGCGCTGGTCCGACGGGGGGAATTGTCCGACAGGCGGATTCGGGCGCCCGAAAGGGTGCGCCCGAATCCGAATAGTAGCCCTTTTGGACTTGGGCCTATAAATAGGCCCATTGGGCCTTCTTTTCTGAGTTTTTTGGGGTGTTTCTGTCACGCCCCGGGTGTAAACCAGAACCCGGGCTTGTCCACAGATCCGCCGTGCACACGGTATTTCCCGTGTACACGAAGCGCTGGTAACCTGCTCAGATATAAATGAAGTAATAAGGGAGCATAAAAACAGAGCTAAACTAAAACTAGTACATCTCAGACAAATGCCGAAAATAAAAGTACAATAAACTCTCAAAAATATACATGTGTCTCTCCCAGCTCACGAAATAAATACAACCAGCTGGCCGCTGCCAGACCCAAAATAAAGAAAATACAACCGTCTGAGTGTACAGGGGATACATCAAAACTACAAAACTCGAGCTCGGGGTAGTAGCTATTTAATCGGCGATCCTCTTACCTCGATCCTGGGCAGAGGGTCCTGCAGCTCCAACAGAAGACTCTGCAAAACAAAGGGGAAAGGAAAAGGGAAAAACAGTGGGGGTGAGAACTACTATAAAGATAGTAGCCTCCCCTAGTGGGTAGACCTCAAACTCAGACATGCCCACAAGGACTACCAGAGGCGAAAATAAAATAAAGGTGGAAAGCTATAAGTAAATCTACTGATGATAAAGCTACCACTAATATGCCTCTAAAATGCCCAGCTAAAAGAATAGCTAAATGTATGCATCAGAATGTCAAAGCCTGACTGACCAAACCCAATCAATACAGCAGTCAACACTGGTACTGCCTGCTCTGTTGTCAACTCAAGAACCCAGTGTCTGATCGGCACACGGCACGATTCTCAAATTATCCAATCGACCAGCACACGGCTCGGCCCTAAGCCTACTCCAGAGTGGCACTCGAGGGGAGCGACCCACACGAGTAAAGTATGTAACCGTAAGTATCTGATATAGCAGGACTGGATCAAGACTCTAAGTAAGTGGGTAAGACCATCCACTAAAGAAGCCCGATCCCTCACCGCCAATCTGATGCAATAACAACAATAATAATAATCCGGTCAACCGCCCACAGTCCGCGGTTGCCACGACACCCAACCGTCGATCCCCAACTGTCCCAAACTATGAATATCTGACTACACTATCCCCTAAGACCAGACAACAGGAGAAAGAATAAAAGCATGGTTTCTCCTAAGTCAATTCCAGCATGTTTGTGTAGCAGAAAAAGGTGGCCTAGCTAGATGACCATACAAGCATGCAAAGTCCTTTACTTGATAAAACCATTTTAAGTACTCTAACCTTTTACAAAATTAAGAGCATAGAACCTCCAATGTTCATGTTGCGTAAATAGAAACTTACTAACATTTAGTTTTCTAACAATGCAAATAGTAACAATGAATCCACAAATTCATTCAAGCATGCTAAGTCCACTTCCCAATTCTAGCTAGCAACATGATCAAGCAACACTCTAATATGCCTAGTGACACATCACAAGTAGGAGGTTTACAACAACACCCACCTCGAGAGTTAAATCCCTGTCCAAAAGCGAATCCCACGCTCGGTCCAAACGGTCTCCACAGTACTGCACCACAATCCCCAAAGAAAGAATACATAAATTAATATAATATTCCAACCAAATCTGTCCAATTTTACAACAGTCCACTATTTGTCTGTTTTCACCTGTGAAAAATGCCTGGAAAAATCCAAGATAAATACTGTCGCGATCCTCGCGACGAACCCGTCGAAACGAGTACCTGCACGTTAAAATCCGAGTTTTCTACGCTGAGTTACAAATTCTGCAAGGGAAACACCCTGAACCAAACTGTCCAGAAAATCTGTGTCAAAGAACTACAGTGGAAGGAGACTTTCACCTTCGGAAAATATTCTAAAAATTCAGGGAAAAATCCAGGAGATTCCCTGTGAAGTGTAGATGAAAATTGCCTTTTGAATTGCCTCGATCCGTCGCCTGTGCGCAAAGATACAGCTAGAACACCGCGGTACTGTCCAAAAATCCGCGAAGAAAAATGGGTCAAATGGGTGCTCAGAAAACTCCAAGGTCAGCACGGAAAACGAGGAACCTCAAAACACAGGAGTTGAAGTCCTACCTGTCGTGAGTCCAACGGCGTGAGAATCGGCGAAATCGGAAGTAGGGGTGAGTGGGGAAGCTCGAACACTGAAAAGGGACGAAGCGGGTCGAAGATGAATAAGCGTCGCGCGCGCCGTAAAATTGCGAACCTCGGGATGCGTTGTCACGCCCCGGGGTCGAAACTGCGACCCAGGCTCGCCAACAGATCCGCCATCTGTACGGAAACTGCCGCACAGACGAAGCGTCAACCCTGCAAGTCAGATCTATAGCTAAAATCATGTATCAGAGATGAAACTAAAACCAAAAGCTATAGAATAAAACTGAACATCTGGAATAGTAAAATCTCCACTAGTACACAAATCCTCAGGGTACAAAGTCTCACAGAAATAAAACAAATACTATCCTCACATGTCTCTCAGGATGTCCAGTACAAAAGTGGAAACATAAAATACACCGGGTATATCTACCTCAGACTCTCAATGCTGGTAAGGAACTAATCGGCCGCGACCTCACCTCGATCTGCTGTCACCGCGCGAACCAAGCCAGAACAGCTGCCTCAACCTGTCACCGCAGCGGGTGTGAGATCTACTGCAGAAGGCAGATCTCAGTGGGTACCGTCCCAAAATCCACGGTATGCCCACTAAGTCTACCGGAGGCAAAACAGATAGGTATGCAGATAGATAGGTAGACAGATAAATAAGCTGAAGGAAAACTACAGCTAATATGTCTCAAACATAATGCTCAAAAGGAAACTCTATCATACACATGCTATGCATACTCTCGCTACTGCTAAAATGCCTCAGTATCAATGCTCAAAGGAAAAACCATCTAAGAACATAATATGTAACCACCCGCTCAGAACACCCAATCTCAAGGACTGCCAAAACTGGCTCAGTCTAGCCCGCGCCTGTCGTCTAGGAACGCACCTGCCCACTACCACGCATCCACAAGAGGACGGGATTTACGTGGGGCGTCCTAAACCGACTATCTCAATCTCACACAAAGTGACCCCATGGTAACTCGGCCAGGGGTATCAAGCGTCCACTAGTATATGAACTAGGCGCATATCCACATCGTAGCCTCGTCAGGCTCGGTATCATCATCGCACCCGGGGCGTAGCTCGAGGGGAGCGACCCCACCGAACTCAAGTATCACATCTGTCTCACTGTCTCAACATGCGGCACATGCAGGCTATAATCCACGATCAAACAGATCGGTATCCCAAAGCTCGAAAACACAACTCAGTCGGAAAAGAACCTCGACTCAAACACGAATAGCCCGAACACTCTCGCAGCTATGTCGGAGAACCCTCAACGACTCAATCTGATAATGCACGACCATGGCTGAGTCGGGAAACTTCCACGACTCGATCTGCCGGAACCCCAAAATCCTCGAAGCTAAGTGGGAGAACCACCTCCACCACTAAATCAGAATACGACCCACGATCTAGAGTAATTTCACTATCCCATAAGGAAGCTCAAATATCAAATGACACTATAATTCATCTCAAAACTCAAAAAGAGACCCCTCAGCCCCCAGGCACGAGGTCTAGTGCACCCTGAATCAAGCCATACCTCTGGCGAACTCATAATTTAAAAACTACATTGAAAATGATGTTTTTCCTTAAAATGGCTTTCTCGATTTTTAAAACGATCAGGGTGCAAAAATAATGTCCACAGAACATGCAGCCTAGTGTCATATGATAACAGGAGTATACTAAAAATAATATGGGGTTCTAAATAATTTTCTAAAAATTCCCAGGCAACTATCAGATTTATCAATATATAATAAATCAGCTAATCATGATCAATATATGATAAATAAGCTAAACATGATCAATATGCTTACAGAAGCATTAGAGGGCATTCCATAAATTTTGGAGAAATTCCAACCCACCTGGAACGCATTCCGCAGGCAACCGCTGAAGTCGGTGAAGTGCTGGAACCTTGAACTGACGAAAAATTCGGAAATCGCGCCGCGCGCGTGCACACTGCCACGAACCACGGAAAAATCCCCGAAAGCTCAGTTAAATCCACCTGAGTCCACACAGCAAAAATACAAGCTCACCTCAACCAAAATGCATAATCACCATCACTCTGCAGCCCCCACAACACTCACACACCACATTTTCACAGCACTTGCACACATACACACTGCCCAAGCTCCAGCACAACAAAAACCCACAACATAAGCTCCATTTGTACACCAATAATTAATGTTTACATACACAATCACTTAACTCCCCCTTACTAATTAGTATGTGCTCACACAACTCAATCATTCAAATCCACCTACTCACAGCACATACGCTTCACCTGCATCCTTTATTACACTGGTGTCACATCCCTTGCACACAACACACACTCAGCACAAACATAACACCCCTACTCCCGCAGCACATTCACACTACACACATACACAAAAGTCCCAAAGCACATCTCCAACAATATGCTTACATGCACATAAAAATACAAAATCACATGTACATAATCCCTTAATTCCAATAATTTTAAATTGCTCCCAGCTTAATGCAAATCCTCCATCCATCAACATGTTTAAATAAAGTTCACAACATCACCAAGCATCCAATACAGCTCTTCATCAAGCTCACAGCCTAATAAAAGTTCCCTTTAGCACATGAATAATTAAAGCTCACTTAACTACAATTACACACATCCAGATCCAAAAGCACATAATAAACCATCATCAATTCACTTAAAAAAAAACCTCCTCGCACAACAAGCTTTTATACATTCCAACAACAAAAGAAAAACCCAACAGCATAACCAACACATAACAACACCTCCAATCCTCAGCACAGTACACCAAACCTCCTTTAATCAGCACACAAGGATCTTTCTCACTCTAGTTCCATCACCTCGAGCCAACGACATACATCACCTCTAACACGCACTTGATCCGAACTTCACACGGCGCTTTGCCGGAAAACGCGCAACATGACGTCGTCCTGTGAGAGCAAAAAGGGAAGAAAAACCCGTCAAAACTGCCCATAACAGTCCAAGTGACACCCGGGCAGCACCCTACCACGGCGTGCGCAAACAGTCCGCCGACATCAAGCCGCGCTCGTTCGCCGCGCCCCACGGCCGCTGCTGCCATACGCTGCGCACCGCACATTGGCGCACTGTGCACAGTGCTCCTGCGCGCCGCGAGCGCAGCGCGCCCGTCGCGTGCTGCGTGCCACCGCGCCAGCCCCCGCTGCTTGCTGCGGTCAATAAAGGAAGCAACCAGCTTCCCCCCCCCCCCCCCCCCCCGCAGGCAACACAAAAAAAAAAAAAATAAATAAATAAATAAAAACCAAGCTTCTCAAAACAAAACTGCACATACCAAAGGTGGAAGTTCGTCGCGTGCGTGCTCGGCTCGCTCCACACGACTTCAGGGAGGGAGTTCAACAACAAAGCCCTCAACCAAACCCTCTCTTTTCCAAATTTTCCCTTCACTTTTCATCACTTCCTTCCTTCATTCTCCATCTTTTTTCCATTCCTCTGCTTCCTCTCACTTCCTCTGTTAGCAGGTTGGAGAAGAGGAGGTGACGTGGAGGCTTTATAATTAGGAGGGTTGCTAATTAAAGAGGTAGTGGCAGCATTTAATGCTCCACTAAAAAATCTCCAACCACCAAAACCATCTCAATCTCTCTCTTTCTTTTAATCCATACAGACCCAAGCTTCAAGTAATTAAATTAATTAATTTAATTAAATAATCCAATAAGCCCCCATCAATTCACTTTTTGTCTTCGGGGCCACCGCCTCCGTCCGGAACCTCCCGAATTCCGCTGTAATCTGAAAATACACATGTCCATAATTTTTTTTTCTCCTCAAAAAGCTCAATCGTAGAGTCGGGGTGCTCAAACCAAAAATCGGCTCCAAAATTGCCAGTTCCGACTCACTTTTCGCCTTTGGATCGTCCACGTCAGTCCGGCACCTCCCGAACTTCGCTGTAATCATAAAGTACACCTATTCCAAGTATTTCCCAATTTCCTGCACACCACAGTGGAGTCAAGGCTCTAACAAAGCAGGTTCTCTTTCGGCGCACACTGCCCGAAAAATTTTCAATTCAAGCTGGGGCTTCCGCGTTGATCCGAATCAACCCGAACTCATCTGTAATCCAATATGGAACACACTCGAGCGATTTATCCACACCACGCCATCTCACAAGGTCGGTGCGCTATCCGAATACCCGGTACTCTACATGCGTGCCTCCGAAAAATCCCCGGGATCCACCAAAGTGTAGGGCACTGGGAGAGGAAAAACTCTTCTGAAGGGGCCACTGCGAAAAGAAGTCTAAAAAGCCCAAAAGAAATGCAAGGAAGCCTATTTATAGGCCCAGCCCAAAGCAGCATTGGGCCAGATTCGGGCGCAGGATTCGGGCGCATTGCGCCCGAAAACCCGGTCGGATAGTCCCCGTCCGACGCGCCCGGAAGTACGTGGTGGCGCCACGTGGCCCTGCAACAGGGGACAGCGGTGCAAAGGGCTCCGCTGCGCACCACGCGTCCCCCCGCGGTCAGCGGGGGTAGGTACGGCCCGCCAATGGCGGGCCGACGCGTGGCCCGCACTCGAGTGGCCCGACAGCGCCGCCTGGCGGCACAGTGCGCTCCGTACCGAGGCGCCCCCACCATGGACCGCGACTCCCTGAGCCAGCCAGTACCATGCCGCCACGTGTCATGCGCCCGGTCCACCGAAGCCGCGCAAAGTCCCTGAGCCGCGCCGCGTGTGCCATCCACTACGCGCGCGCCACGTGGCCCGCCCGCGCGGTTCATGCACCAGCCCGCTTCCCCCGTGGACCGAGCTGCGTGAGCCGGCCAATGACAGGCCGCCACGTGGCTCAGGCCGGTCCACGGTCACCTCCCATGCACCAAAAATCCCCGAAAACTTCCGGAAGCCCCTTTTTGGTCATCCGGACTCCAAATTTAATAAGCAAATAGCCGTTTTCAAGCGTTTTTCCGCGCTGAATCCAAATCCAACCTCAGATTGGCGCAAAACCTTTTCTAAAATTCGGCAAATGCAGCCGAAGGCGAAATCAGCTATCAATGTCTCACAAGGTCCATCTGTGGCATCCCTTTGATGCACCATGGGCCAGACAAACCAACACTAGGTGTTCAACACAGTGGATTCATCGGAAAGTTGCATGGGAAAAACCAGAACACTACATCCTCCCCTACAAGAAAAAGTTTCGTCCTCGAAAGAAAGCTCATACCTCAAGCCTGGGCCTCGAACATGTGGGGGTAAGCGTCCATCATCGCTGACTCCAGCTCCCAAGTAGCCTCGCGCTCATCGTGACTGCTCCAGAGAATCTTCACATAAGGGATGGCTCGGCTGCGCAGCTCCCTAACCTCACGGTCCAAGATCCTCAACGGCCGCTCAACATAGCTCAGGTCCTCAGCAATCTCCAGTGGGGTGAAATCAATGATATGTGATGGGTCATAAACATATCTCCTCAGAGTCGATACATGAAAAACATCGTGAACACCTGAAAGCCTGGGAGGAAGTGCAAGCCTGTAGGCAACTGGCCCTAAGCGCTCCAACACCTCAAAAGATCCAATATAACGAGGGCTCAGCTTCCCACGAATACCAAATCTCCGAATCCCCTTCGAAGGAGAGACTTTCAGAAAAACATGGTCACCCACCTGAAACTCTAAGTCTCGCCGTCGTGTATCAGCATAACTCCTCTGTCGACTCTGGGCGGTCTCGAGATGTCGTCGTACCAATCTGACCTTTTCCTCTGCCTCCAATAGTAGATCAGGACCCAAAGTCTTCTTCTCACCCACGTCCCTCCAATATAGGGGTGACCGACACTTGCGTCCATACAACGCTTCAAACGGAGCCATCTGAATGCTCGCTTGATAGCTGTTGTTGTACGCAAACTCAACTAATCCCAAGTGTCGATACCACCCTCCTCCAAAGTCCAGAACGCACGCTCTCAACATATCCTCGAGGGTCTGAATAGTGCGCTCTGATTGTCCATCAGTCTGTGGGTGGAATGCTGTACTAAATCGGAGCTGCGTCCCCAAGGCTGTCTGTAAACTCCTCCAGAAATGCGAGACAAACCTCGGGTCTCTATCTGATACGATGGAAACGGGTACCCCGTGCAATCTAACCACCTCAGCCAAGTACACCTGTGCCAGTCGCTCCATCGGCCAAGTCATCTGAACCGGTAGAAAGTGAGCGGACTTGGTAAGCCTGTCCACGACTTCCCAGATCGTATCAGCTCCCGTCTGTGCTCTCGGCAAACCAGTGACAAAATCCATCGTAACATGTTCCCATTTCCATTCAGGGATTGGGAGACTCTGCAACTTGCCAGCAGGTACACGATGCTCAGCCTTTACTTGCTGACAAGTTAGGCAGTGTGCTACAAATCTCCCAATGTCTCTTTTCATCCCATTCCACCAAAACTGTGCCTTAAGGTCCCTATACATCTTAGTCCCACCAGGATGGATGGTATAAGGTGTATAGTGGGCCTCCCTCAAGATCTGCTCTCGGATCTTTGCATCCATAGGCACACAAGCTCGGTCCCTGTACCGCAGTACTCCCGAAGCATCAACTGAAAAGTCCCCAGTCAAACCCGTCTGTATCTGCTCTCGAATCCTCATCAGGTGGGGTCCTCACTCTGTCTCTCTCGAATCCTGTCCAACAGAGTGGGCTGCACGACTAGAGACATAAGTCTAGCAGAGACCCCAAGGGACACAACCTCGAGCTCTAACCGCCTCATCTGCTCAAGTAATCGCGCTTGATCGGTGATCATCAAAGATAGACTCTGAACGGCTCTCCTACTCAGGGCATCAGCAACCACGTTGGCCTTGCCAGGATGGTATAATATGTCTACATCGTAGTCCTTTAACAATTCCAACCATCTGCGCTGTCTCAAGTTGAGCTCCTTCTGTGTGAACAGGTATTTCAAGCTCTTGTGGTCGGTGTAAATCTCGCAGTGCTCCCCATACAGGTAGTGGCGCCATAACTTTAGTGCGAAAATCACTGCAGCTAGCTCCAGGTCATGGGTAGGGTAATTCTTTTCATAATCCTTTAGTTGCCGAGAGGCATAAGCGATTACCCTTCCCTCCTGCATCAGCACGCAACCAAGTCCACTGTGCAATGCATCGCTGTAAATCACATATCCTTTCCCCATAACAGGGAGGGAAAGGATAGGAGCCGACATCAATCTGTTCTTTAATTCCTCAAAGCTCCTCTGGCAATCCTCACTCCAAATAAACTTAATCCCTTTTCGCGTGAAACGAGTGAGGGGTGTGGAAAGTTTCGCAAAACCTTCCACAAACCGACGGTAATATCCAGCTAAGCCCATAAAACTGCGGACCTCTGATACCGTCGTCGGTCGGGGCCAATCCCGGACTGCCTCGATCTTCGCCGGGTCTACTGCCACTCCAGCGGCTGAAATCACATGGCCCAAAAAGACAACCTCCCGAAGCCAGAAATCACACTTAGATAACTTGGCATACAACTTCCTTTCTCTCAGAAGTTGCAGCACAATCCTCAAGTGCTCCTCGTGCTCCACATCGCTCCGGGAATAAACCAGGATATCATCAATAAAAACAATGACGAACCGATCCAGGTATGGTCAAAAAATCCTGTTCATTAAATCCATAAAAGCAGCAGGGGCATTTGTCAATCCAAAAGGCATGACGGTGAACTCATAATGCCCGTACCGCGTCCTGAATGCCGTCTTTGGGATGTCCTCGGCCTTCACCTTCAATTGGTGGTAACCAGACTGTGACACCCCCAGAATTTGGATTAGTCCTCTATATAAATGATATAATAGGACTAAATCTCTAACCCGGCTATAGCATTTTGGATGGTAGCAAGATCCAAGAGGAACATCAGAGTTAAGCGTGCTAGAGCTAGAGTAGTTCTAGGATGGGTGACCCCCTGGGAAGTGGGGCGTCACAGTTGGTATCAGAGACATTCACCAGCCGGAAATGTGAGATGAGTCTCGGCTGAGCCAGGGTTATATAGCGGGTAGAGCGAGGCTCCCCGGCTAATGACCGTTGTGAGTGGAGTGCAGCTCCTCACAAGGTCGGCTAAGGCTAGCGAGACGAGTCTCACATCGCCTGGTGCTTGTGAGTGTGCTTGAGCCTGACGTGGACGTCAGGGCTTAAAGGGGGGAAGAATGTGACACCCCCAAAATTTGGATTAGTCCTCTATATAAATGATATAATAGGACTAAATCTCTAACCCGGCTATAGCATTTTGGATGGTAGCAAGATCCAAGAGGAACATGAGAGTTAAGCGTGCTAGAGCTAGAGTAGTTCTAGGATGGGTGACCCCCTGGGAAATGGGGCGTCACACAGACTGTAAGTTAATCTTGGAGAAGACACAAGACCCTTGCAGCTGATCAAATAAGTCATCAATGCACGACAAAGGGTACTTGTTCTTGATGGTCACTTTATTCAGCTCTCGATAATCAACACACAGTCGAAGTGATCCAACTTTCTTCTTCACAAATAGCACCGGCGCTCCCCAAGGCGATACACTTGGCCTCACAAAGCCTTTATCCATTAAATCCTGGAGTTGCGCCTTTAACTCTCGTTGCTCAGCCGGTGCCATTCGGTAAGGAGCCTTAGAGATTGGCGCAGTTCCTGGAACTACGTCAATCAAAAACTCAACCTCCCTATCCGGCGGCATATGAATCAGCCCTGGAGGAAACACATCCGGGAACTCGTGGACAATGGGGATATCTGCGAGTTCCGGTGCCGCCGTAGGCTCCTTAACCACAGATGCCAAAAAGGCCACGCATCCACTGCGCATCATCTGCCTCGCTCGAGAAGTCGAAACCACTGAGGCAAAGAAAGCACTCTGGCACCCCCTGTAAACGAACTCCTCCTGGCCTGGCTCGCTAAAAGTAATAGTCCTCACGGCGCAATCAATCATTGCGAAATAGCGAGCCAGCTAATCCATCCCCAGTACAATGTCAAAATCTCGCAGCTGACTAAGGACCATCAGGTCCGCTGGCAAAATCCAAGACTCAAGCTGTACAGGGCAAGACCAACAACACTCCTCTACATGCAATATATGATCAGGAATCTGTACCTCTAATGCATGTGGCAACCGACCTAACTCTAGTCCATGTGATGATGCAAATGCTCTACTGATAAAAGAATGTGATGCACCGGTATCAAATAAAGTGCGAGCTCTAGTACCGAAAAGTAAAGTGATACCTGCCACCACGTGGTCGGCTGCCGCGGAGTCCTCCACCTGGGCGGCATAGACCCGCCCGCTCTGAGCTGGTGGTCGGTAATCTGCAGGGTGGGAGGAAGGAGCCCTGCTCGCTGGAGCATAAGGCCGCTGCTGGGGCACCGAAGGGGCTGATGCTGAGGAAGGAGCTGTCGACGCCGCAAAAGGGCAAGTAGCTCGCATATGACCAGACTGTCCACAGATATAACATCGACCCCACCGCTGATCGCAAGTGCTGGGAAAGTGCTGCCCTCCACAGAAGACACATCTATCAGACGACTGGGGCTGTCGGGACTGCTGCTGTGGCCTCCGAGACTGCTGCTGCTGCTGTCGCTGTGGCTGCCGCTGTGACCCCTGCTGTCGCGACTGCGACCTCTGCTCTGCGAATGCTGCTACTGTTACGGAATTTGAGTTGGCATATTTCGTGAATTCGGTTAAGTCTTGAAGATTGAAGATAAAGAAAGTTGGATCATTTAACTCAATCTCAAGAAAGAAGAATTCAAAAGGATCAGGTATGTTTAACTAATTATTTTTGGTGATCCGAATACTTCTTATAGTGTAGAAACACTTGAATGAATTTTTATTGCATAAAAATCAAAAACTGGACTTGTGACATGTTCAGGATCCGGATCAGACTTTCCAATCCGGATCCCGAAGGGTGTTCGTTCATACACCAGTTCAATCCGGATCGTAGCCTTCCTTGATCCGGATCCCGAACACTGGTTTTACCATGTTTTATGAACGATCCGGATCGGGCTTTGCAATCCGGATCCCGAACGTTGGTGTTTGGTGAAACTGTATGAACGATCCGGATCAGGCACTTCGATCCGGATCCCGAACCTTGGTTTTTCTGGAAACTGTTTGTCTCGTTACTGCAATCCGGATCGCCGAAGTCCGATCCGGATCGTCGTCATGTAAAATTCCAGAAAAGGATAGTTTTTGATTCTTATCCTCTTCCAATGGTTTCTAGCCTATAAATAGACCCTTTAATTCATCTTTTAGGGCAATGACGAAAAGGCCATATAATCTTGCAAAATCAAAAGACGGCCATATAGATCCACATATAGAGAAGAAAGGAAATCATAGATTCTATCTTATGTTTCTTCATCTATATTGATTAAGTTGATTCTAGGTTTTCATACTCACATTTTGAGTAGAATCAAATCAATGAATACTTAGATGGTATTTCCGATCTATTTCTAATCTAAGTATTCGGCGGATCATCACCACTAGAAAAACAACGATTTATCCCAAATCGGCGCGTGGACTCGCGTGGCCTTGTGGATTCAAGGTGCAACCGCTCTCGTGGATTCGGAGCGAGGTACGTTCGTGGATTCGAAGCATGCTACTGGGTGAAGACCGTGGATTCGGTCGGACGTCGTGGACTCGACGTTGGACGCCGTGGATTCGGCGTTGGACGCAGATCGTGGATTCGAGAAGCGTCGTGGAGCGAGCGGAGAAGATCAACTAGGAGCGTATGGAAAAGGTTGAGTCATCTGTGAGTACGGTATATCACCTTGTACGTGTTTAATTCTAGTGGATTTCACCGTGTTATCGGTCCCGTGGTTTTTTACTCCGGTTTGGAGTTTTCCACGTAAAAATCTCTGCGTGTTATTTATTTTTCCGCATTGGGTTTTATATCGCAAAGATTTTTGAGTGTTTGTTGTTTACACCTATTCACCCCCCTCTAGGTGTTTTTTCCCCTATTTAGATCCAATTATACATAACCCAACAAGTGGTATCAGAGCGGGAATAGGGTTGTAAACAATGGTTGAAGGTGGAAACATCAACAGACCTCCGTTCTTCGATGGAACAAATTATGCGTACTGGAAAGTACGGATGAAAGCCTTTTTAATTTCCATCGACGAACGGGTGTGGCAATCAATTGAATTAGGATAGTCTAATCCAACTGAATTTATTGGTGATGTTCGCACCATCAAACCTAGGTCGAAATGGACCAAGGAAGAGATAGATTTTTCTTCTTACAATGGCAAAGGGATTAATGCTCTATTTAATGCTTTGTCTCAAACAGAGTTCTCTCGCGTCTCGGCATGTGAGACTGCGAAAGAAATCTGGGATGTTCTTCAAGTTACGCATGAGGGAACTAACCTTGTGAAGATTCAGAAACTGCAAATGCTTATGAGCAAGTTTGACTCTATTTTCATGGCAGAAAATGAATCTTTCACAGACTATTACACACGATTGCAAGACATCGTAAACTCATGTGCTAACTTGGGAGGGAAGATTCCAGAATTTAAAGTTGTAAGAAAAATATTAAGAACTCTTCCTGAGAGATTTCGATCCAAGGTTACGGCCATTGAAACTATTAAACACCCGGACGAAATCCGTGTAGAAGAATTAGTTGGTTCATTACAAACTTATGAAATGACTTTTCCTACTAACTATTCTTCTGGAAAGGCATCCTCTTCTAAGTCTTCAGGTTATGCGTTGAAAAACAACAAAAGAAGAAGACGTGGATTCATCCTCCTCAGACGATGACGTAAACCTATCTATGGAGGACTTTGAGAAGCAGCTTGCTCTCTTGACAAGAAGATTTCGCCGAAACTTTCGAAGGGGTAACTCAAGCAAAACTCCATCCTTCGTAAAGTCAAAGAAAGGCAAAAGTTCTTCAAGTTTCAAACCAAGAAAGCAAGAGAGTTTTTCTAAAGATAAGAAAAGCTCAGAAGGACAAGTCCAATGCTTCAAGTGCCGAGGGTACGGCCATATCTCAACGGAGTGTCCTAATAAGAATCCGACAAAGAAGAAAGCGATGCAAGCCGTCACTTGGGATGACACCTCATCGTCAAATGAGTCATCGTCAAGTGATGAAGAAGATAACGCAACAGCGTTCCACGCGTCCACATCTTCACCCTTCATGTGCTTAATGCCTAGTACATCCGAGTCATTGTCCAACTCCACTGTTGAAAAGATTGCAACCGACGATGAATCGGATGATTCGGAAGGTGAAGATTTTGCTCTAGCCTATGACAGACTTTTGAGGGATTCAAAGAAACTGGCTAAGCAAAACAAGGGGTTGAGAGGGAGATTGCAGGATCTCGAAGAAGAAGTAAAAAGGGTAACTTCTCACTCGACCGATCTTGAAGTGGAAAGGGATAATCTGATAAAAGCAAATGCTTCACTTCAAGAGTCCAATGAGCAACTCGAGAAGAATTATATAGATATGGTGAACAAAGCGAATTACTTCTTGAAGCTCAACGGTGAGGCTCGACAGGAAAAATTGGAAATGACAGAGACCATTTTCCAACTCAAGGATGACTTACAGCGATTTTCATCAGGAAGGAGTAAGTTGGATAAGCTTCTTGGTCTTGGTCAATCAAACAAGTTCGGCCTCGGATACAATCGAACTGAAGACAATTTTAGTTCGGTTGGGACAGTCTTTGTGCCCCTGACGGTATCTCCTCCTCCGACACCGGAACTAACGACAAGCAACGACAACAAGCCTACTTCACCCTCCTCGGGATCGTCAAGCACTAAGGTATGTTTTCGTTGTGGTATTGCAGGGCACATAAGGAGAAATTGCAAGATGGGAGCCAAACGCTCAACTCAAGCACTTCTTGCAACGACTACCAAAAGGGTGATTCCTCGGAAATCAAATGCAAATTCTTCGAAGGAAAAGAGCCTCGGTAGTTCATCAAACAAGACGACGACGTCAAGGAAAAGCGACGGATCAAACAAGACGCTTTCACCAAAGGTATCAACCTCACAATCATTTCCGACGTACTCCAAAACTCAAAAGATTTGGGTACGCAAAGGTGAATACTTCTTTCATCCTTGAATCACGTCGGTACCAAACGGCCCTTGGAATTATTGCATATTGATCTTATGGGGCCGACTCGTCAACCATCCTTGGGAGGTAAATGGTATATTTTCTTATTGGTTGATGATTTCTCTCGATACTCATGGGTAGCATTTTTGAAAGAGAAAGCTGATACTTTTGATTCTTTTCATGAGATTTGCCTTCGTATTATGATTGAAAAGAATGAAAAGATCATTCGTGTTAGAAGTGATAGAGGTGGAGAATTCATAAATTCTAAATTCATTAATTTTTGCACTTCCAACGGCATTAAGCATGAATTCTCAGCACCCTATACACCTCAACAGAATGGTGTTGTCGAGCGCAAAAATAGGGTTGTTCAAGAGATGGCACGTGTTATGCTTCATAGCCGGAATTTACCGTTATATTTTTGGGCTGAAGCTGTGAACACTGCAATCTATGTTATTAATCGAGTTTATTTGCGCCGGGGAACGTTAAATACACCATATGAACTATGGTGTTGTAGAAAACCCAACATCAAATATTTTCGCATCTTTGGGAGTCGATGTTACATTTTACGTGACCGCGAAAATCTTGGAAAATTTGACTCTCGAAGTGACGAAGGGATTTTCTTGGGGTATTCTACAAATAGTAGAGCATATCGGGTATTTAACTTGGAATCTAAAACGATCGTAGAATCTATAAATGTTAAAGTAGAGGAAGCTTTCCACTTTGCATCTGATAAATCTACCCCTGATATCTCTCTTGATGATGATACTCCTGTAAATGCATCTTCTCATGATAATACTTCCAATATTAATGATGCATCTAATGGTTCTTCAAGTTTATCTGATGTGCAGGAATCATCTCATGTACCTCCGAGTACTCCATCACAACAAACGTTACGCATCTCCAAGGATCATCCTGAATCAAACATCATTGGAGACCCACAAGAAAGAGTCAAAACTCGGAGACAGTTGGTTTGTGGATTCGCATGTTACGTTTCCATGATCGAACCAAAGAACGTCGATGAAGCTCTTCAGGATGACTACTGGATTGAAGCAATGCAGGAAGAGCTCCATCAGTTTGAACGAAACAAAGTCTGGGAATTAACGACGCCTCCGAAGCAACACAATGTGATCGGTACTAAATGGATTTTCAAGAACAAGAAAAATGAGGATGGTACCATCATCAGGAACAAAGCACGTTTAGTTTCTCAAGGCTACTCTCAAATAGAAGGTATAGACTTTGATGAAATGTTCGCCCCTGTAGCTAGACTCGAGTCCATTCGTATCTTATTCGCTATTGCTTGTCACTTTAAAATAAAACTCTTTTAAATGGACGTTAAGAGCGCGTTTTTAAATGGGTTTTTAAATGAGGAAGTTTATGTGGCTCAACCGAAAGGTTTTGTAGACTGTAAACTACCTAACCATGTTTTTCATTTGAAAAAGGCTCTTTACGGTTTAAAACAAGCACCGCGAGCGTGGTACGAAAGTTTGACAAAGCACCTTTTGGAGAAGGGCTATACTCGAGGGGGAGCAGACAGGACTCTCTTTGTGAAGCATTATGAAAATAACTTCATTGTTGCACAAATCTATGTCGATGACATTGTGTTTGGAGCAACAAAGGATAATGATGCTTCTAAATTCGCAGAAACCATGGAAAGCGAATTTGAGATGTCTATGATGGGTGAACTGACATACTTTCTTGGATTGCAAGTGAAACAAAATGGTGAAGGCATCCATCTGTGTCAATCCAAGTATGCAAAGGAGTTGGTAAAGAAATTCGGATTAGAAGATTCTAAAGATTTTCCTACTCCTATGGGAACTAGCAATAAGGGATTAGGAAGTGAATCTCTTAGTGAGAATGTAGACGAGAAACTTTATCGCAGCATGATTGGAAGTCTACTTTACCTCACAGCTAGTCGCCCGGATATATCCTTTAGTGTTGGGATTTGTGCGAGATATCAATCAGCACCAAAGGAGGTTCACCTGAAAGCGGTGAAACGGATCATCCGGTACATCAAAGGAACCATTAATTTCGGAATTTGGTATCCTATGGGAACAAGTCTAGATATTATTGGATACTCAGATGCCGATTGGGCAGGATCTGCGGATGATCAGAAAAGTACGAGTGGTGCATGTTTTTATCTTGGCCATTGTCTTGTTGCATGGAATAGTAAAAAGCAAAACTGCATTGCACTCTCGACTGCCGAAGCGGAATACATCTCAGCGGGTAGTTGTTCAACTCAACTCATTTGGATGAAAAGCGTGTTGAGCGACTTCCGGATTTCAGCAACTTCGGTAACAGTTTTATGTGACAACACTAGTGCTATAAACATTTCAAAAAACCCTGTGTTGCACTCTAGAACAAAACACATTGAACTTAGATATCATTTTCTTAGAGAGCTAGTTGAATCAAATATTCTTCAAATTTCCTACATTTCAACTGAAGATCAATTAGCTGACTTTTTAACAAAACCTTTGGATCAAAAACGTTTTATTCATTTGCGTAAAGCAATTGGAATGCTTTCCTTGAAATAACCTCTTTTTGAAACTTTTCTTTAGGTTAGGTTTTGTTTTTGTGTTTTTGTTCATTATCTATGCTTAGACATAGAACATTAATTGAGCATTAGTTTTGATTGACTTTAACTGCATCCTTTTATATGTTTAGAAATTTATTATGCTTTGGATATCATAATAATTCATTTGATGCAATGATCATTTATGTGAATTAAATCATCTTTGTTTTGATCAAAGTCAATTTCTCTCTCGATGATCTCTTGGTATAGTTTTTATCTTATTTGACTGTTTAGTCGAGTATGAAATCGAGATCAATATTTGGCTGAATACTTTATATCTTAAATAATTGATAGCCAATTGAGGGGGAGTCAAAGAAAAAGGGTTATGCTCAAAAGATGTGGAAAGAGTTACATCCCAATGAGGAGTGTGAAAACTACCACCACATGGAGGAAAGAGCTACCACCTCGGTCGTCGGAGTACTGTGTGCAGCTACCACATGTATACCAAGCAAGGTTCTTCATGTTTGATTAAATAAAATGCATGTTGAAATACTTGACTCTGTCAAAATTTCAAGGTTGGTATAAGGTGGGAATTTTAATGAAAGATGCTCAAAGAGCCACTCTCTTCAATAAATTGACTAGATATATTATCTAA
Organism: Tillandsia leiboldiana; assembly: GCA_029204045.2. Lineage (NCBI taxonomy): Eukaryota > Viridiplantae > Streptophyta > Magnoliopsida > Poales > Bromeliaceae > Tillandsia > Tillandsia leiboldiana. The sequence continues at coordinate 13,814,168 of CM055061.1, forward strand.
CTTATCTGGGATTTTAGACATCTATTGATCTTTGTATTTCATTTTCTTTACCGAATTGATGATTTGATAAAGGCATTACACATAAGATCAAGTTAGATGTAATTGAAGTTGTTCAACTTTAAGGGATTTAATTTTTATAAATTTTTGTTTCATTTGTTGGATGTTATTGATAGATTTGGCATAATCTATTTCTTGTTGTATGAAACGATAATTTTCATTTAAAGTTGATACACAAAAGTGCTTACAATCTTTTTCTGGATTTTCTAGAATTTTTTTGAATTTTTCTGAAGAAAAAGTTGGAGCCGATCCGGATTGGACAAGCCGATCCGGATCCCGAACGCAGGTATTCTCTGCGGGTAGCCGATCCAGATCGTAATCACGAACTGATCCGGATCGCGGCTAGGGTTTTATATAGAACAAAAGGGTTTTGAATTCTTTTTACTCCAATCTTTTGTTCAAAAGTCTCCAGAGCTTCTCTCTCTAGAATTCATCCATCTTGGAAGCTTTCTAACTCAAGTTCTTCGATTCCAAGTAAGTTTTATTGATCAAAATCTCGGTATTTCACAGTTTTTCATATTTTTCCTCAAAAACGTGATGAATTTCCGTATCTTTCTCGTTTGTGGATGGTTTTTGATCAAATTTCTTTTGAAATAAGAACTCTGGGTAGATTAGTTTTGATTATATGCTAGGTATTCCAATGATAAACGGATTTTTGGCCTTCGATTTCAAAAATTTTGGTTTTAGGGCATATAATGGGAATTTTCCAAAATCATGCGATTGATCTATTTTTAAAATTCTTTTTGCAAAACTAATTTGATTCTTAGTCTCTCTACACGATAATGATTGTTTGGGTACAATTTTTCAAATTTTTGAATATTAACAATTTTTTCGTGTTCTTGAGTTGTTGCTCACAGGATTTCCTTTTTCACAAGAATCTAGTAGCAATGGTGATTACCTGGATCATTCTTCTTCTGGCTACGATGGTCCATACTAGAGACACTGTCAAGCCCAAGAGGGCTAAGAAGGCGAAGAAAACAAAAGATGATTCCGATACGGAATCTGAGACGGAATCGATCAATTGGGATGAGTTGCAAGTTGAAGCAACAGCACCCACTGCTTCGAAAGGAAAAGCGCCTGCGGAAACATCAAAGGCTCCACCTACTGCTGCTGAAAAGGGCAAAGCTCCAATGGAAGAAACTTCTGGGAAGACAAGAAGAAAAAGACTTGCTCGACGGCTTGGACGAGCTCGGGGTATTGAAATCAATGAAACATGTCAAGATGAAACAAAGAATATCCCTCAAACTGAAAATGAATATGAAGACGAAGAAGATTGGGACACATTTCTTACTGAAGTACAACAAGGTATTGATGAAGAAAATAAGGTTTACCTAAAGAACAAGAAGCTACTGAAGTCTTCCTCAATACTTAAGCAGCAAGCAAGGAAAAAGAATGTGCCAAGCAATGAACCTCTTGACAATTCACATTCTCTGCCAAGAAGATCTCCTCGGAATGAAGGTCAGACTGCTCCGTCAGTCGTCACACAACGTTCTTCAACTTCCAGAAGAATTGACCAAAATGCAAACTTAGAATCTTCCATCAACCAAGAACAAGATAAAATGGCTCTAGAACTCAGAAAGATGTCCAAGGACATACATCAGATGAAACAAGAGTGTTCTACGATTTCGGGAATGCTTAAAGAAATTTTGAAAAAAACTGGGCTGCACGAGCTCTGAAGACTCTGCCTCAGATGATTGACTTATGCTCAAACTTTCTAATCTTTTTCTTGTGCAGGTTTTTAAGTTTTAGTTTTTTTTTTTTTTTTTTTTCGTTTTAATTCTAAACTTTTGGTTCTTGAACTTGTTAACTTTTCTATCCTTTTTGGTAATTTTGGCTAACTTTGTGACAAAAAGTGGGAGAGAGTATTAGAACAGTTTGAACAATCTATTGTCCAGTTGAACCATGAAGGTAAGTAAGGTAAGTAGAACTTCAACTTTTGGTTTTCATTTGTGATTGCATGCATGCCTCGACTAACTATTTGCTAACTATTTGGGCATGTAATATAACTAACAAGTTGATGTTCATTAACAATTTCTGTGACATTTGGATTTTGATTGCATAGGAGATATGTTGGTTTTTAACTATGATCAAATTACATATCTGAATGTATACATGTCATGGTAAGTAAATGAGTATAAACTTCATCTCTGTATGTGGTTTTTGAATGATATAAAATTCTTGAGGTATCTAACGATTTTTTTTGTCAAGAATGATTTCTTTTGCAGAGAGTACAGATGTCTAAGTCTAGAGTCTGTTTTAGGAGTTTAACTCATGTATCTATTTTATTTTGGATCTCCATTGTAAATTTTTGTTGTATGGTGATAGCAACAAAAATATCTTTTTGAATTTTCTTTAGTGGATCTATGTTTTGTCACGAAACCGCCAAAGGGGGAGATTGTTACGGAATTTGAGTTGGCGTATTTCGTGAATTCGGTTAAGTGTTGAAGATTGAAGATAAAGAAAGTTGGATCATTTAACTCAATCTCAAGAAAGAAGAATTCAAAAGGATCAGGTATGTTTAACTAATTATTTTTGGTGATCCGAATACTTCTTATAGTGTAGAAACACTTGGATGAATTTTTAATTGCATAAAAATCAAAAACTGGACTTGGAACATGTTCAGGATCCGGATCAGACTTTCCAATCCGGATCCCGAAGGGTGTTCGTTTATACACCAGTTCAATCCGGATCGTAGCCTTCCTTGATCCGGATCCCGAACACTGGTTTTACCATGTTTTATGAACGATCCGGATCGGGCTTTGCAATCCGGATCCCGAACGTTGGTGTTTGGTGAAACTGTATGAACGATCCGGATCGGGCACTTCGATCCGGATCCCGAACCTTGGTTTTTCTGGAAACTGTTTGTCTCGTTACTGCAATCCGGATCGCCGAAGTCCGATCCGGATCGTCGTCATGTAAAATTCCAGAAAATGATAGTTTTTTATTCTTATCCTCTTCCAATGGTTTCTAACCTATAAATAGACCCTTTAATTCATCTTTTAGGGCAACGACGAAAAGGCCATATAATCTTGCAAAATCAAAAGACGGCCATATAGATCCACATATAGAGAAGAAAGGAAATCATAGATTCTATCTTATGTTTCTTCATCTATATTGATTGAGTTGATTCTAGGTTTTCATACTCACATTTTGAGTAGAATCAAATCAATGAATACTTAGATGGTATTTCCGATCTATTTCTAATCTAAGTATTCGGCGGATCATCACCACCCAAAAAACAACGATTTATCCCAAATCGGCGCGTGGACTCGCGTGGCCTTGTGGATTGAAGGTGCAACCGCTCTCATGGATTCGGAGCGAGGTACGTTCGTGGATTCGAAGCATGCTACTGGGTGAAGACCGTGGATTCGGTCGGACGTCGTGGACTCGACGTTGGACGCCGTGGATTCGGCGTTGGACGCAGATCGTGGATTCGAGAAGCGTCGCGGAGCGAGCGGAGAAGATCAACTAGGAGCGTATGGAAAAGGTTGAGTCGTCTGTGAGTACGGTATATCACCTTGTATGTGTTTAATTCTAGTGGATTTCACCGTGTTATCGGTGTGACACCCCCGGAATTTGGATTAGTCCTCTATATAAATGATATAATAGGACTAAATCTCTAACCCGGCTATAGCATTTTGGATGGTAGCAAGATCCAAGAGGAACATGAGAGTTAAGCGTGCTAGAGCTAGAGTAGTTCTAGGATGGGTGACCCCCTGGGAAGTGGGGCGTCACAGTTGGTATCAGAGCCATTCACCAGCCGGAAATGTGAGATGAGTCTCGGCTGAGCCAGGGTTATATAGCGGGTAGAGCGAGGCTCCCCGGCTAATGACCGTTGTGAGTGGAGTGCAGCTCCTCACAAGGTCGGCTAAGGCTAGTGAGACGAGTCTCACATCGCCTGGTGCTTGTGAGTGTGCTTGAGCCTGACGTGGACGTCAGGGCTTAAAGGGGGGAAGAATGTGACACCCCCGGAATTTGGATTAGTCCTCTATATAAATGATATAATAGGACTAAATCTCTAACCCGGCTATAGCATTTTGGATGGTAGCAAGATCCAAGAGGAACATGAGAGTTAAGCGTGCTAGAGCTAGAGTAGTTCTAGGATGGGTGACCCCCTGGGAAGTGGGGCGTCACAATCGGTCCCGTGGTTTTTTACTCCGGTTTGGAGTTTTCCACGTAAAAATCTCTGCGTGTTATTTATTTTTCCGCATTGGGTTTTATATCGCAAAGATTTTTGAGTGTTTATTGTTTACACCTATTCACCCCCCTCTAGGTGTTTTTTTCCCTATTTAGATCCAATTATACATAACCCAACAGCTGCTGTCGCTGGGGCTGCTGCTGTTGCTGCTGGTACTGTGGGGGTCTCTGGGATCCCCCAGGCCCTCGCCGCTCCGAACGCCCACGGCCCGTAAACTGAGGCGGTGGTTGTCGGGGCGCCTCCACGAACTGGCCTGTCCCCCCTCGTCTAGCGCTGGCCGCTTCCTCTCAGAACTCTGAGCGACCAAGCCTCCACGCCCAGCGACCACATGATCTCCCCTCTCAACCCACTGCGCGTGATCCACAGCCTCTGACAAAGTCTGAAGCCTCTGGGCATGCACCAAGGTATAGATCTCTGGGCGCAAGCCCGTCTCAAAAAGCTCCACCTGGTGCAGCCCATCCATGGCAACATAGGGTACGCAGTTGAGCAACTGCGTAAACTCCTGAAAATAGTCCCACACTGGCCGATCACCCTGCTGAAGGTTTTTCAAGTCATCTTCTAACTTTTTCTTCACGCTTATGGAAAAGTAGGTGTCGAGAATCATCCGCCTAAACTCTGACCACGGTAGCTGTCGGGTAATCTGGAACTCCCAAGGCTCAACCCGACGCCACCAGGCATCTGCATCCCCCTCTAGACAATGTACAGCCATGTGCACTCTGAATCTGTGGTCAATGAAGAAGTCCCGAAATAACTTCTCCATTGCTGCCAGCCACGATCCTATCTCCCATGGGTGAGTGCTCCGCCCCGAGAACTGAGGTGGTCTTCGCTGACAAAACTGGGCGAGTTTGTCAGCAAACTCCTGCTCCTCCGCTGGGGTCAACGGCCTGAACACTCCTTGAGCCCCACTGCTCGATGACGGTGCTGTAGGGACTGGTGGAATAGCCGGCGGTACAACTGGTGGTACAGGGGCCTCTACAGTAGTAGGGGGAGGTGCCCCAACCTGAGTAAGCAACAGCTCGAATCTCTGCTCCTGTCGGCGGTGACTCTCCGCCAACTGGGCCACCATGGCCCTCAACTCACTGATCTCAGAAGGCCCGGACTGCTCCGGCTCCTCCGGGGGTATAGGAGTACCCCGGGGAGGGATCCGTCGCCAAGGAGGCATCCTGTCACACAAGAAACCACGGGTCAGTAAACAAAAACACTCTCGACCCAATCCAGCGAAAGTCATGGCCATCCTCCTATTCCTGTAACCTTATGTTGTCTGCAGCCAACATAATGGTCCCCCAGAAATAGGATATGCCAATCCCTCTTCACTCTGAGGAAGAGTTTAATAATAATAAATTGCCGACTTTCGCAAAATATCACGTCACTCACGCCCTTCCATCCTAGGGTCTGTCACAAGCCTAGGGTTTTCTAAGTCCCAACTGACCTATCCCTAAGCTCTGATACCAACTTAATCTGTCACGCCCCGGGTGTAAACCAGAACCCGGGCTTGTCCACAGATCCGCCGTGCACACGGTATTTCCCGTGTACACGAAGCGCTGGTAACCTGCTCATATATAAATGAAGTAATAAAGGAGCATAAAAACAGAGCTAAACTAGAACTAGTACATCTAAGACAAATGCCGGAAATAAAAGTACAATAAACTCTCAAAAATATACATGTGTCTCTCCCAGCTCACGAAATAAATACAACCAGCTGGCCGCAGCCAGACCCAAAATAAAGAAAATACAACCGTCTGAGTGTACAGGGGATACATCAAAACTACAAAACTCGAGCTCGGGGTAGTAGCTATCTAATCGGCGATCCTCTTACCTCGATCCTGGGCAGAGGGTCTTGCAGCTCCAACAGAAGACTCTGCAAAACAAAGGAAAAAGGAAAAGGGAAAAACAGTAGGGGTGAGAACTACTATAAAGACAGTAGCCTCCCCTAGAAGGTAGACCTCAAACTCAGACATGCCCACTAGGACTACCAGAGGCAAAAATAAAATAAAGGTGGAAAGCTATAAGTAAATCTACTGATGATAAAGCTACCACTAATATGCCTCTAAAATGCCCAGCTAAAAGAATAGCTAAATGTATGCATCAGAATGTCAAAGCCTGACTGACCAAACCCAATCAATACACCAGTCAACACTGGTACTGCCTGCTCTGCTGTCAACCCAAGAACCCAGTATCTGATCGGCACACAGCACGATCCTCAAAGTATCCAATCGACCGGCACACGGCTCGGCCCTAAGCCTACTCCGGAGTGGCACTCGAGGGGATCGACCCACACGAGTAAAGTATGTAACCATAAGTATCTGATATAGCAGGACTGGATCAAGACTCTAAGTAAGTGGGTAAGACCATCCACTAAAGAAGCCTGATCCCTCACCTCCAATCTGATGTAATAACAATAATAATAATAATCCGGTCAACCGCCCATAGTCCGCGGTTGCCGCGACACCCAACCGTCGATCCCCAACTGTCCCAAACTATGAATATCTGACTACACTATCCCCTAAGACCAGGCAATAGGAGAAAGAATAAAAGCATGGTTTCTCCTAAGTCAATTCCAGCATGTTTGTGTAGCAGAAAAAGGTGGCCTAGCTAGATGACCATACAAGCATGCAAAGTCCTTTACTTGATAAAACCATTTTAAGTACTCTAACCTTTTACAAAATTAAGAGCATAGAACCTCCAATGTTCATGTTGCGTAAATAGAAACTTACTAACATTTAGTTTTCTAACAATGCAAATAGTAACAATGAATCCACAAATTCATTCAAGCATGCTAAGTCCACTTCCCAATTCTAGCTAGCAACATGATCAAGCAACACTCTAATATGCCTAGTGACACATCACAAGTAGGAGGTTTACAACAACACCCACCTCGAGCGCTAAATCCCTGTCCAAAAGCGAATCCCACGCTCGGTCCAAACGGTCTCCACAGTACTGCACCACAATCCCCAAAGAAAGAATACATAAATTAATATAATATTCCAACCAAATCTGTCCAATTTTACAACAGTCCACTATTTGTCTGTTTTCACCTTTGAAAAATGCCCGGAAAAATCCAAGATAAATACCGTCGCGATCCTCGCGACGAACCCGTCGAAACGAGTACCTGCACGTTCAAATCCGAGTTTTCTACGCTGAGTTACAAATTCTGCAAGGGAAACACCCCGAACCAAACTGTCCAGAAAATCTGTGTCAAAGAACTACAGTGGAAGGAGACTTTCACCTTCAGAAAATATTCCAAAAATTTAGGGAAAAATCCAGGAGATTCCCTGCGAAGTGTGGATGAAAATTGCCTTTTGAATCGCCTCGATCCGTCGCCTGTGCGCAAAGATACAGCTAGAACACCGCGATGCTGTCCAAAAATCCGCGAAGAAAAATGGGTCAAATGGGTGCTCAGAAAACTCCAAGGTCAGCATGGAAAACGAGGAACCTCAAAACACAGGAGTTGAAGTCCAACCTGTCGTGAGTCCAACGGCGCGAGAATCGGCAAAATCGGAAGTCGGGGTGAGTGGGGGAAGCTCGAACACTGAAAAGGGACGAAGCGGGTCGAAGATGAACAAGCGTCGCGCCGCGCCGTAAAATTGTGAACCTCGAGATGCGTGCCTCTGAAAAATCCTCAGGATCCACCAAAGTGTAGGGAACTAGGAGAGGAAAAACTCTTCTGAAGGGGCCACTGCAAAAAGAAGTCTAAAAAGCCCAAAAGAAATGCAAGGAAGCCTATTTATAGGCCTAGCCCAAAGCAGCATTGGGCCGGATTCGGGCGCACGAATGGTCCCCGTCCGACGCGCCCGGAAGTCCGTGGTGGCGCCACATGGCCCTGCAACAGGGGACAGCGGTGCAAAGGGCTCCGCTGCGCGCCACGCGTCCCCCCGCGGTCAGCGGGGGTAGGTACGGCCCGCCAATGGCGGGCCGACGCGTGGCCCGCACTCGAGTGGCCCGACAGCGCCGCCTGGCGGCACAGTGCGCTCCGTACCGAGGCGCCCCCACCGTGGACCGCGACTCCCTGAGCCAGCTAGTACCATGCCGCCACGTGTCATGCGCCCGGTCCACCGAAGCCGCGCAAAGTCCCTGAGCCGCGCCGCGTGTGCCATCCACTACGCGCGCGCCACGTGGCCCGCCCGCGCGGTTCATGCACCAGCCCGCTTCCCCCGTGGACCGAGCTGCGTGAGCCGGCCAATGACAAGCCGCCACGTGGCTCAGGCAGGTCCACGGTCACCTCCCATGCACCAAAAATGTCACGCCCCGAGTGTAAACCAGAACTCGGGCTCGTCTACAGATCCGCCGTGCACACGGAATTTTCCGCATACACGCAGCGCCGGTAACCTGCTCAAATAAAACAGATACTAAAATAGAGCAATAAAACAGAGCTGAACTGAAAATACTACATCTCAGACTGAACTGGAAGTAAAATACAAAATGACTGTAAAATAAAGTACAAGTCTCTCTCCCAGCTCACCACAAATATACAACCAGCTGGCTAAAGCCAGACCCCAAAAAGTAAAAGTACAACCGTCTGAGATAGGATACATAAGAGGTACCAGTCTAGCTACTCACTGTCGGGCCCACTATCTAGCTACTCAGCCGTCCTCTCTCCTCGACCCGCCGCTGTATGTCCAGCAGTACCCGCAGAAGGCTCTGCAAAACAAAGGAGAAGAAAAGAAAAAGAAGAGTGGGGGTGAGAACTACTAGTGAACCAGTAACCTCCCCTAGTGGGTAAAACCTCAAACTCTGACACACCCACTAGGTCTACCAGAGGCAAAAAGGAAAGAAGAGTGGTAAGAAATGAAACTGCTGAAAAAGGGAAATCTACCACTACCATGCCTCTAAAATACAGTCCTAGACTGGAATAACCGTATGCAACAATAACCAACCGTCCCAGATGAACCCAATCTGTACCGCCCTCATCATCGGGCAAGTAAGCCGCGCCGATGTGATAGCAAAACTCCTGCTGCCGCCCTCATCATCGGGCAAATAAGCCGCGCCGATGTGATAGCAAAACTGTCAATAACTGTCTGGCCCCTGCCTCCGGAGGGGATCTCGAGGGGAGCGACCCACATGAGGAAAGCATCACCGGGCAATAACCGTGCCGGTGTGATAAGTAAAAGCAGGACTGGATCACAACTAACAAGCCCCAGTGGAACACAACCCTCCACTAAAAGGAAACTGATTCCCAATCAGATGCAGAAGTAACCATCCAGTCAATCGCCCAATATCCGCGGTTGCTGCAATACCCCAAACTCACAAACATGTCTCACATCCGACATCTGGTCAACCGCCTACTATCCGCGGTTGCCACAAAACCCTCTAGTCCATAATCATGCCCTATCACCGATGTCCTATAACCGACATCCGGTCAACCGCCCAATATCCGCGGTCGCCGCCAAAACCCATAATCCATAATCCAGGCCCCCGCTACACTATCCCAAACCCCTGCTCAAACCCGAGCAACAAGAACCACCTGACTAACGAAAAGGAGAAAAGAAGCAAACAAGGTTTCTCCTAAGTCAAGTTCCAGCATGAAAGTGTAGCGATAAAAGATGGCCTACCTATATGTCCATACAAGCATGTAATTGTCCTCATGCAAAAATGAAAGAAGTATGACAACTAATAATCCCACATGTGTATTAGGTAACAATTCCGCATAGATATAACCATCATGCTAAAGTCATCAAATATTTACACATGTCTAAAATCCGCTGACTACTCTCACATAAACCATCCGCCTATACATGCCCAAAAGAACCCCAAGTAGCACCCACCAACAAGATATTTCACACATTTTCCAAACATGCCACTATTTACCACATGTAAGTTTATGTACTACTATTAAATCCATGCCAACATGTCTAAGTTCCAAATACGATCATGGTTCCAACATAGCAGTTTTCTAAAAGCATTCCCGACATGATATGTCTCACATGATAGGCTCAAAAGGTTAGCAATTATCAATCACAAGGTTCCAATAAAATCTCTGTAATATTCCTAGTGGGTTCACGCCCTGGGGGTTTATTTTAGCGGAAACGATTCACAAAAGGTATGTGTTTTTTTTTTTTTTTTTTTTTTTTTTTTGGAAAACCTTCTCCCCCTGCGCGTGCCCAGATCCGCCGCATATAAAGGATCACTCTACAAACGGACAGAGTCTCCCCTGTATATGCACGGCGTCGCGGCTCGTACAATGCCCAAAAATGGGTAATCATTCAATCACAACAACTCAGACATACAACCATTCACAATTCGCTGAATAAATCTCACGGCCGATCAGTTTGAAAGGATAAACCCACAATGGTTGAAACGGCGCCCACCCGGCACCCATATTTTGAAAACCCTTTTCGAAAGCAACATAAACTCAGGGGTTTTGGGAAACAGTGCCCACACGGCACTTAGGTTTTGAAATCCATTTTCGCAATCTTTTCTTTTGTTTGCTCTTTTATTTTCCAAAGCGGCCAACAGAGATGTAAGGGAAATAAACAATTTATTATTCACCATGCCGACATCCACACCGACCCCACGAGGGTATCGAGAACCACACCACAGTCTACAAATAGTAAATGGAATGCGAGAGAAAGAGAGAAAGTACTGTTCAGGTCTCCACGGACTCAGAACCTCCTGCCGCGGCCTCACCGTCGCCTAACTCTCCCCCCTGTAGGACCCTGTCGCAAAGTGGGAAGTCAGCGACCTAAACAATAATGATAATAATAATAAGCAAGAAAGAATACCAAACCCAACTGTAAGACTATCCGGAGCAACCACTCTGCTCAAGGGAAATGTAACACGCGAACACCTGTAATACTCGTAACACCTGTAACACCTATACACCGGACCTCATCGGGCACCTACCCCGACGGGTCGCACCGCTCACACCTTGGAGCACCTGACCTCGTCGGGCACCTATCCCGACGGATCGCACCGCTCCCACCTTGATGCCTCAAACCCCAAACCTACGGGGGCCCCCTCTACACCACCTCGTGGGTTTACACGGGTCGGAGACCGCTTTCCCGGAAAAGAGCACCCTTTGCGGTGGCCAGACCGCGGGTGCGCGTGTCGCAACTACGAGCATAATGACCAATATACAGGGTAATATCGCAAACCATAGAGACCGTCAGCATTAGTACCAATAACATGCAATCAGAAACCTTCCAACTATACCGATTCTATGCTAAGTCTCAAAGAAAAACCCACCTCAAACACGAAGGAGAAAACGTGCGGGAGCTCCAACAAAAGAAATACCCTCGCCGTGCGCCCGAATAGCTATAATAAAAATTATATGTTAAAAACCGTCGTCGTGGTTAAAAACACTCAAAAACGGGGAGAAACGGGCCACAAACGGAGCTCCTGGACTCCTTTTCTGAACCCTAGTGCACGAAACCAGGCGTGGACCGGGTCCACGGCAGCAGGCGGCCGCGGCGCGGGCCGGGAGCACGCCGCAGGCGGTGGACCACCGCGGCTTGGTCCGGGCCGCGCACGGATGAAGGCGCGCTCCGGGTTCATCGCCTCCCCCTATGCGCGACGAGGACCGGGTGCATGCCTAGGGCGTGCACCGTGCGGCCTGGCGCACCCACCCGTGCGCCGGGTCTACGGTCCCAGGCCGCGGAGGCGTGCGCCGGGTGCACGCCGGCCCGGTGGACCTCGCGGCCTGGCGCACCCTTCCCGGGTGCACGCCGGCGCGGTGGACCGCGGCCTGAGATTTGCCCTAGAGAACAGTACGCCCCCCCCCCCCCTTTTTCAGCTCCGATCGTGACCCCGCGACCCCGGCGACTGCGGCGACGACCCCGTGGACACGACAACGGCGGCGGCAGCCTCCCGTTTAACAACGGCGGCGGCGGCCTCCCGTTCGACATCCCGTATCGCCCGCAACACTGACGAAAAAGGGAAAGCCTCGTACCGAAAAGCATGGAAAACCCGAATTGCTCACCTCGTTTTCGCCGGTAAGGGTGGAAGGAGGAGGATCGTCCCGCTCTCGTCGCCTCGGTTCTTCACGTCAACCGATGGAGGGGAAAACGCTAGGGTCGGGCTCCTCGCACGCGCTCGGATGGAAACTACGCACTGAAATGAGAAGTGGGAGCAAACCCTACGCCCCCAACCAAAGACGTAAATAATCGCACGATTGAGAATGGGGGTGGGATTGCGCCCTAAACTCCCCCCAGATTCGAAACTCAGCGATCGGGTGCAGATCGGGGTCCACTTACCTCGAAAAGCATGCCAATCTCCCGCACGCTTTTTGATGCATCCGGGACCGCTGGTTTACCTCGAAAAGCATGCCGATCGTCCGCACGCTTTTTGATGCACCCGGAACCGCTGGTAACCTTCCGAAATTTATTCTGGGAGATCCCGGGGTCGGAAATCGAATCCGATCGCGCCACCATTCTCCATTTTGCGAGCTTTATTGTCTAAAAATACCCGCGAGCCCCGACGGTCTGTCCAACCAGGAAAGAAAAACGGTTACACCCCACCCCTTAAGCGAAGAATGGTGCAATAAAAATTAAAATAAAAAGATCCGTGCGCCCTGAAACCCGCAGATATTACAAGGGTATGTCAGAAAAATGAGGGATATAGCAACCACCCACCTCGATCGCTAATTCCAAGTCCAAATAGTGCTCTCGCCCAAACAAATAAGCCGCCGCGATTACTGTACAAAATTCCCAAAAGAACATACATAATTAATCATACAATGCCCCAATAAAATCTGTCCAAAAACCACAGTCCAGTGTTTCCGTATTTTTACCTGCGAGAAATGCCCGAAAAATTCCAAGAAAAATACTGTCACGATCCTCGCGACGAACCCGTCGAAACGAGTACCTGCACGCTCAAAACCGAGTTTCCTACGCTGAGAAACAAATCCGACAAGGGAACCACCTCGAAATAAACTGCTCTCCAAAAACTGTAGCACTAATTCCTGTTCACAGAGATTTTTCACCTTCGAAAAATATTCAGAAAATTCCAAGAAAATTTGGGGATATTCCTCGTGATGTGTAGATGCAAAACGCCCTTGATTCACCCCAATCCGATGCCTGTGCGCGAAGATATCATCCAAATACTGCAGCACTGTCCAAAACTCCGCCCCAGAAAATGAGGTCAAAAGATGATCCAAAAAACCCATGAAAAGCTCAGAATGGGAAAAACCAGCACACACAGGAAACGTAGCCCTACCTGTCTTGAAGCCAACGGCGCAAGAATCGCCTGAATCGGAGGTCGGAGTAAGCCGGGGGAGCCCTCGCACCAAAACGTGACGAAGAAGACCACAAACGAACGAGCGTCGTGCCGCGCCGTAAAAAAAGAAACCTTGGGATGCATGCCGCAGAAAAATCCTGGAGTCTGCAGAAGGATCCAGCTCTGGGAGAGGAGGGAATCTCGTGAAGGTTGCACAGTGAAAGGATGAACAGGGAAAAAGATATTCAGACTTGAACAGGGCCTTCAAATACAAGCTGGAAACAAATCCAAAAATTCCCATTGGGTCCCCACTTCCGGGCGCTCAGGGTTTTCGGGCGGCTATAGTGTTGGGCCCGGCCCAACACTGTGCGGGCCCGAAACTCCCTCGGGCCTCCACGTCGCCCCGCGAACAGCGGACAGCCGCGCGGGCCAACCACCGCGCGACACGTGGCCCAACGCGGCGACGACACGTGGCGGGCCCGAGCGCGGGAAAACCCGGTCAGCGCGCCCACGTGCCGCCTGCGCCCGCCGCCTGCGCCCCTACCAGGCGCGAATCCCGAGGCCGCCACTCCAGTTCCGTGGACCGGGCACACGTGGACCGGCCAACCACCGGTCGCCACGTGGCCCCACCCGGTCCACCGTACACCCCGCGCCACCCGTGAACCGCGCCCACAACACCGTCCAATCCAGTGATGCCACGTGCCCCCCCCCCCCCCCCCCTAGTGCACGCTGGCCCGTGGACCGCGCGCCTGCCCGCGCCCGCGCGCTGCTCGCGCGCCTGCCCACGCCCGCGCGCTGCCCACGGCCGCTCCGCCGCCTGCCCGAGCCCGTCCGCCGCTGCCCGCCGCGCTCCGCCGCTGCCCGCCGCCGCCGCCGCTGCCCGCCGGCCGCCGGAATCACTGTTCCGGCATGAACAGTAACCGTTGCGCAAAATATCAAGTAGATAGTCCATTTTAACCGTTTTCGCGCGCTGAATCCGAATTTGCTGTCCGATTTGCCAAATTCTAACTCCAAAATTTGCCGAAGGCACCCAGAAAGGTATTCTTTTGTCCAAACTTCGCACCGAGCCTAATTTTAATATCCATTTTGCGCGAAACCACTTCCGAAGATCCGACGGAGTCCACTGATCACCCACGTGATCCATTTAAGTCCAAAGTCCAACACTCGTGTCCAAATATTGCACAAAAACCTCCGACACACAAAACAGGCTTCCAGAAGCCACCAATGACTCCACCACAGCTCTGCAGAGATTCAGGTCATCACAAAAAATCCCCGAAAACTTCCGGAAGCCCGTTTTTGGTCATCTGGAGTCCAAATTTAACAAGCAAATAGCCGTTTTCAAGCATTTTTCCACGCTGAATCCAAATCCAACCTCAGATTGGCCCAAAACCTTTTCTAAAATTCGGCAAATGCAGCCGAAGGCCAAATCAGCTATCAATGTCTCACAAGGTCCATCTGTGGCATCCCTTTGATGCACCATGGGCCAGACACACCAACACTAGGTGTTCAACACAGTGGATTCATCGGAAAGTTGCATGGGAAAAACCAGAACACTACAGTCTCGCAGGAAGAGCCCTTTAGGGAATTTCTTCCTCTTTTTGTTGTGCATCTTGTGGAGAAGTTCCAGAATTTTTGGAGGATGCTACTTCCACGTCTACTGCGATTCGGCGCACTGCGACGCACCTTCCTTGTTTGCTCTCTTCGTCGCGTTTCGGTCCGAGGACTCTCCTTGGCTACCCCGAAGGACTTTTTGGGTGATTCTTGCGTCTACATTTTCAAGACAGGTAGGGCTACGACTTTTGTATTTCTAGCTTCTCCATATTTCGTGATTTTCTCGGGATTTTCGGATCATTTCTGTGACCCCCTTTTCTGTGAGGGAATTTGGACAGCACCGAGGTTTTGGTGGTTTTCTCAGCAACCGAGAGTCGGAACGAGGAGTGCAAATACTCTATTTATATCTACGCGTCGCAAGGAACATCATCGTATTTTTCCCGGATTTTTCTGAGGTTGCTTCGAAGGTGAAATTATACTTTTTCTGGACAAAGAACAGCTGACTTTTCTTCATTGGAAGTTTCGCGTGTACCGCGATGTTTAATTTGTATCTTGGCCTACAGGTGTCAGAACGGGATGAGTAAGTACTCGTTTTTCATCTACTCGTCACGAGGATCGTAACGGTGATTTTTCCAGATTTTTTTGAGGACTGTACTGAGGTGAATTTCCTCGTTTTCCGTGCTGTTTGGAAAAACAGCAAATGTTGTTTTGGATGTTTTTATTTACACCGAGTGCGATCTATTTTGTAGTAGTTCACTGTTTTGGAGGTTTGCGGGGATTGAGGATCTTGGACAGCGGGGAATCTCTTATTATCGTTGTTCACGTTTTTCGAGGTGGGTGGTTGTTGTATCCCTCTCTTTTCGTATGCTCACTAGGAACATCAGAATATCCCGATGTTATAAAATGCTGAACAAAATATTGATAAACCTTGCATGCAAAAAGGAACCAAATATTTGATAGCCTATCCATGTAATTGAGACATTGGTATTTGAACATGATCATTATGCCATAATCACTCCTATTAAAGTATTTATTTATCTGGAACAGCATGATCAGTTGTATGTTAGTAATTAGTGATTATGCAAAAAGGGATCATCACTTTGAGACATTAGTGTAGGAGCTCGTTGCTATATCATAACTATTCATGTGAAATAGATTAGTATTTTGGGACATTACGATTTATTACTTGTGAGAGCACTGGTGGACGTTTTTTCTTCTATTCTAGGTGAGGACATTTGCATGCTTGTATGGACATCTAGATAGGCCACTATTTACTGCTACACTATCATTGGGATTTGGCTTAGGAGAAACCATGTTGGCACCTCTTCTCCTTTCTTTGTGCTACTTGTGGTATTGCTCGGGTTGAGCAGGATTGTAGGATAGTGTAGCCGTGTTTGTTGAGTGGGTTTGTCATACCAGATTGAGGTTTTGGGTTATTGCGGCGACCGCGGACATTGGGGGGTTGACCGAATGTTTACTTGTGCATCGGATTGGGGATAGAATTCCTCTAGTGGATGGGGTTTCCCACTTATTGAGTATTATTGCATTGATTGGGGGTTCGGGTTATCTTTAGTGGAGGGTTTTTCCCACTTCGATCAGAGTCGTGATCCAGTCCTGCTATACAGTGATACTCATTACAGTGATACTTGTTACAGTGATACTCGTTACAGTGATACTTGTTACAGTTGTTACGTTACTCGTGTGGGTCGCTCCCCTCGAGTGCCACTCCGGAGGTAGGCTTATGACCGAGCCGTGTGCCGTTTTGTTACTTATATTGAGATCGAGCCGTGTGCCGATCAGTTACTGGGTTCTTGAGTTCGACAGCAGAGCAGGCAGTGCCAGTTTTTACTGGTCCATTGATTGGGTTTATTCAGTCAGGCACATACATTGTTGCATTCTTATAGTTACATCTTTTTGACTCTGCATTTAGAGGTATAGTAGTGGTAGCTTCATTTTCTTTCAGTAGTATTGTTTATAGCTTACCACCTTTCCTTTCCTTTTTGCCTCTGGTAGACCTAGTGGGCACGTCAGAGTTGAGGCTTAACCCACTAGGGGAGGCTACTGTTTCTATAGTAGTTCTCACCCCCATCGTCTTCTTCTTTGTTTCTCCCTTTGTTTTGCAGAGTCCTCTGCGGGAGTTGCTGGGCCGTCAGCAGCGGATCGAGGTAAGAGGATAGCGGACTAGATAGAGTGTCCACCCGACAGTATGCTAGCTGGACTTTTGATGTACCCTTATATTCTCAGACAGTTTTATTGTACTCTCTTTTGGGGTCTGGCTTTAGCAAGCTGGTTGTATATTTGTGGTCAGCTGGGAGAGTACATGTATTTATTTATAGTTGTTCTTTACTTTATTTCCAGCTTTGGTTTGAGATGTAGTAGTTTTAGTTCAGCTCTGGTTTTATGCTCTTTTATTATTATCTCTTATATCTGAGCAGGTTACCAACGCGTCGTGTACGCGGGAAATACCGTGTGCACGGCGGATCTGTAGACGGGCCCGGGTTTTGGTTTACACCCGGGGCGTGACAGATTAGGTGGTATCAGAGCTTAGGGATAGGTCAGTTGGGACTTACAAAACCCTAGGCTTTTGGGCAGACCCTAGGATGATAGGGCATGAGTGGCATGATATTTTGCGAAAGTCAGTGATTTATTTATTTGACTCTTCCAGTGAGTGAAGAGGGATCGACATATCCTATTTCTGTTGAACAGTTATGTTGGCTGCAGACAACATAAAGTTACAGAAATATGGGGATGTCTTTTGACTTTCGCTAGATTGGGTCGTGTGGGGTTTTGTTTCTGATTTGTGGTTTCTTGTGGCAGGATGTCGCCCCGGCGTCGTTTTTTCGCCGAGGGTACTCCCACTCCCCCTGTGGAGCCTGGACAGGCGGTATCCGCCGAGCTGGGGGAACTGCGGGCCTTAGTGACCCATTTGGTAGCAAGGAGCTTTCGTCAGGACCTGCGCTTGGAGCAGCTATTGGCGCAAAGGAGTGATTCGGCAGTCGGAGTGAGGGCCAGGGCTTCAGAGCAGCGTTTAGAGAGGAAACGCCCAGCCTCAGATGTTGATGGACAGGCCGGTTCTCGGAGACGGCCACGGCTTCGCGGCAGATGTATTTTTTGTGGAGGACCTCATCCGCTAGACACCTGCGATCAGAGGCGGGGTCGCTGTTTCAAGTGTGGACAGCCTGGTCACATCCGAGCTACATGCCCACTTCCGACCTTTGTAGCACCTTCTTCGGCGTTGACCTCTATCGCATCCCAGCCGTGGTCGCGGTCACGGCAGCAGAGGCGACAGCAGCAGCAGCCGTCGAGGCAGTCCCAATTTTCTGACATATGCATTTTCTATGGAGGTCAACACCTTGCCAATACTTGTGATCAACGGCAGGGACGCTGCTATCTTTGTGGCCAGTCTAGACATTTGCGGGCTACATGCCCCCTTCCGACATGTGCATCACCGACTTCGGCATCTATTCCTACTACTTCCCAGCTGCGACCGAGAACTTCACCGACAGATCTCCAGGTAGACCGATCTTCGCCTCCCCGCTCATCTGGTGAGAGACAGCCGTTGTTGAGCGGCCATGATTGCTTAGCACAGACGGAGGATTCTGCTATTGCTGACCGAGTTGTGGCAGGTATGATTTATTTCTGGCTGTAGGATTCGTATCTTATTGTTATTGGAGCATTTCATTCCTTTATTAGTAGAGTGTGCATCATTGCATGGGTTAGAGGTAGGATGGTTACCACGTGCACGAGAGGTTTAGATTCCTGATTACACGTCGCACGTGGAGGAGTGTTGTTGGTCTTGAGACGGCTGTGGGGCTTTGATGTGGTTCTCGGGATGGACGGTCTGGCTCGGTATTTCGCGATGATAGATTGTGCCGCGAAGACGGTCACCCTTTGCGAGCCAGGCCAAGAGATGTTGTGTACCGGGGATGTCCGAGTGTTTTCCTTGCCTTATGGTTTCGACTTCCCGACCGGGGTAGATGATCCGCTGTGGATGTGCAGCCTTTTTGGCTAGTGTAGTTGAGGAGCCTACGGCGGTGCCGGGACTCAGGGATATCCCTATTGTTCGTGAGCTCCCGGATGTCTTTTCCACCAGAGTTGATTAGTATACCGCCGGATAGGGAGATTGAGTTTTTGATTGACGTAGTTTCAGGAACTACGCCAATCTCTAAGGCTCCTTATTGGAATGTTACCGGTTGAGCTGCGAGAATTTTAGGGCAACTTCAGGATTTTGACGTGGTACTAGGTGTGGATTGGTTGTCGCGGTACTTTGCTACTATTGACTGCAGGGAGAGGACGATGACTCTCCGCGAGCCAGGACAGGAGGAGTTTATGTTCAGAGGTGCCTGAGCACGTTGTTCGTAGCGACTATTTTCTTCGGCGAGGGCTAGGCGGATAATGAGCAGAGGTTGCACTGCCTTTCTGGCTACTATCGTGGTGGTGCCTACGGTGGCACTGGGACTCGAGGATATCCCCATTGTCCACGAGTTTCGGATGCGTTTCCCCTTGAATTGACGACTATGCCACCAGAGAGGGAGATAGAGCTTGTGATTGACGTGGTCCTGGGAACCATGCCAATCTCGAAGGCACCCTATCGAATGGCGCCTACCGAGTTGAGGGAGTTGAAGGTGCAACTACAGGATCTTATGGACAAGGGTTTTGTTAGACCCAGTGTTTCACCATGGGGAGCGCCTGTTTTATTTGTGAAGAAGAATGATGGTTCGCTTCGACTGTGTGTGGATTATAGGGAGCTGAACAAGTGACCATCTGAAACAAGTATCCATTACCGGGGATCGGCAACTTGTTTGATCAGCTGCTGGGTGCTTCGGTGTTTTTGAAGATTGATCTCCAGTCCGGTTACCACCAGCTGAGGGTGAGAGCCGAGGATTTTTCCAAAACGGCATTCAGATCTCGGTACGGCCATTACGAGTTCACGGTGATGCCATTTGGTTTAACGAATGCCCCTGTCGTATTTATGGATTTGATGAACAGGATATTTCAGCCGTATTTGGACCGGTTTGTTGTAGTATTTATTGATGATATACTGATTTACTCCCGGAGTGATGTGGAGCATGAGGAGCACTTGAGGACAGTGCTACAGCTTCTGCGAGAGAAGAAGCTGTATGCCAAGCTTAAGAAGTGCAAATTTTGGCTCCGGGAGGTCGCCTTTTTGGGGCATGTAGTTTCAGCTACGGGAGTGGCGATTGATCCGGCCAAGGTGGATGTTATTCGTGATTGGCCGAGGCCGACGATTATCACCGAGGTGCGGAGTTTTCTTGGTTTGGCCGGCTATTATCGTCGATTTGTGGAGGGCTTTGCGAAACTTTCCACTCCTCTCACCCGTCTGACCAGGAAAGGGGTTAAGTTTATTTGGAGTGAGACTTGTCAGAGCAGTTTTGAGGAGCTGAAACAGAGATTGATGACAGCCCCGATCCTTGCTCTCCCGGTCATGGGAGAGGGATTTGTGATCTCTCAGGCGACGCCTCTCACAGTGGTTTGGGTTGTGTACGATACAGCATGGTAGGGTAATTGCCTATGCTTCATGGCAATTGAAGGACTATAAGAAAAATTACCCTACTCATGATCTTGAGTTGGCAGCGGTCGTGTTTGCTCTGAAGCTGTGGCGGCATTATTTGTTTGGAGAGCACTGCGAGATTTACACTGATCTTAAAAGATTGAAGTATCTGTTCACTCAGAAGGAGTTGAACTTGAGGCAACGCCGGTGGTTAGAGTTGTTAAAGGATTATGACGTGAGTATCCTTTATCATCCCGGCAAGGCCAATGTTGTGGCAGATGCTTGGAGTAGGAGGACGAGTCTGAGTATGATGATTTCGCAGCAGGCACCGTTGGTTGAGCAGATGAGACGGTTGCAGAGTGAGGTTGTATCCCCTGGGGTCTCTGCTAGACTTATGTCTTTAGTCGTGCAGCCCACTCTGTTGGACAGGATTAGAGAGAAACAGAGTGAGGACCCCCACTTGATGAGGATCCGAGGGCAGATTCAGACTAAGTTGACAAGAGATTTTTCTGTTGATGCTACGGGAGTACTGCGGTACAGGGACCGAGCTTGTGTGCCTATGGATTCAGAGATTCGAGAGCAGATCTTGAGGGAGGCTCATTATACACCTTATACCATTCATCCTGGTGGGACTAAGATGTATAAGGACCTCAAGGCACATTTTTGGTGAAGTGGTATGAAGAGAGACATTGGGAGATTCGCAGCTCACTGCTTAACTTGTCAGCAAGTAAACACTGAGCATCGTGTACCTGCTGGCAAGTTGCAGAGTCTCCCAATCCCAGAATGGAAATGGGATCATGTCACTATGGATTTTGTCACTGGATTGCCGAGAGCACAGACTGGGGCTGATGCGATCTGGATAGTCGTGGATAGACTCGCCAAGTCCGCTCACTTTCTACCAGTGCAGGTGACTTGGCCTTTGGAGCGACTGGCACAGTTATACTTAGCTGTGGTGGTGAGGTTGCACGGTGTACCCGTCTCCATTGTATCAGATAAAGACCCGAGGTTTGTCTCGCATTTCTGAAGGAGTTTACAGATAGCCATGGGGACGCAGCTCCGATTTAGCACAGCATTCCACCACAGACCAATGGACAGTCTGAGCGCACCATATAGACCCTCGAGGATATGTTGAGAGCGTGCGTCCTGAATTTTGGAGGAGGGTGGTACCGACACTTGGGATTGGTTGAGTTTGCATACAACAACAGCTATCAAGCGAGCATTCAGATGGCTCCGTTTGAAACGTTGTATGGATGCAAGTGTCGGTCACCCCTATATTGGAGTGACGTGGGTGAGAGGAAGACTTTGAGTCCTGATCTGCTGTCAGTGTAGAGTACCGGGATTTCGGTTAGTGCATCAACCTCGCAAGATGGTGTGGTGCGGAGGATTTGCTTTGGACGAGTTCAAATTATGTTTACAGATGAGTTCGGGTTGATTCAGATCAATGTGGAAGCCCTAGCTTGATTCGGAGTTTTCCGGGCATAGTGCGCCGATGGAGGACTGGTTTTGGGAAAGCCTCGACTCCGCTGTGGTGTGCAGAAAAATTGGGAATACGTGGAACAGGTGTACTTTATGATTACAGCGGAGTTCGGGGGATTCCGGACTGACGCGGAGGACCCGAAGGTAAAAAGTGAGTTGGAACTGGCAGTTGTGGGAGCCGGTTTTTGGATTGAGCACATCGACTCTACGGTTGAGCTTTTTGAGGAGAAAAAGCTTTGGACGCGTGTATTTTCAGATTACAGTGGAGTTCGGGAGGTTTCGGGCCGGTGCGGAGACCGCGAAGGCAAAAAGTGACTTGAAGTAGGCTAAAAATAGAGATTTATTAATTAATTTAATTAAATTGGATAATCCTTGCCTGTAATGGAATTAGAAGGAAAGAAAGAAAATGAAATTAGTGAAAAGAGGGGAATGGAATTAGTGGATATGGATATTAAGGGAGTGAGATATTTTGATGGAAGGGTAAATTAGTTTTTTCCCATCCCTCAATTAAGGCAGCACTTAATTTAACCTCTGCCACATCACCCCTCCTTCCCTGTAGCAATGAAACAGAAAAAAAAAGAAAAGGAATGAAACAGAGAAAGGGAGTGAAAGAGGAAGAAGATGAAGATGAAGGAAGTGTGAGTGGTGGAGTCTTGACCCTTGCTTGAAGCCGAGAGGAGCGAGCGGAGCGCGCGCGTCGAGCTCCAACAGGTATGTTGCTGTTTTTTAGAAAGAGAGGGAGAGCTCGGTATAGAGGGAGAGAGAGAGAGAGCTTGGTGTTGCTGTTGGGACTGTTTGTCCTTTGTTGGGTGGCTACTAGAGGATGAGGAGGTGGCCGCGCGGGCGCAAGGGCGCGCGGCCGGTGCGGACGGCTGCGTGGGCGCGCATAGGCGCCGCGCGCAGCGCGCGCGTAGCAAGGCACTGCGCTGCGGGCGCCAGGGCGCCGCACTGCGCAGGCGGGCATAGCCGTGGTGCGCGCTGCAAGCGGGTGTGCCAGGGCGCCGCGCTGCAGGACGGCGCACCTGGGCGCCGCGCGCAGCAGGCGGGCGCGCCAGGGCGCCGCGCTGCAGGCGGGCGCACCTGGGCGCCGCGCCGCTGAGGCAGCGACGTGCGGCAGGCACCTAGTGCCGCGCGGCACGCGCCAGTGCCGCGCGCTGCAGCGCGTGGGCGCCGCGCAGCAGGCGGCTAGCGCGGGGGGCCTTGTGGGCAGCGGCTGGCTGGAGCGCAGCGGCGCGTCCGCAGGAAGCTCCTCGCGCGGCGCGAGGCATTTTCGACGGCCGGGGGCTTGATTTTGACGCCGGCGACCGCGCGTTTGGCCGTGTTTCCTCTAATTTTGGTTTTTCCCCTTTTCTTGCAGATAGTGGTGATTGAGACCATGGTGGTAGCTTTGTTGGGAGTTTGAGCTTTGGGCTGTGTGTGTGTGTGTGTGTGTGTGTGTGCTGAGGGGCTTTTAAAGGGTGAGCTTGTTGAGGGTTGTATGGAGTTATGTATTTACCTTGTACTGTAGCTTTGGCAAAATGTGTGATTTGTGTGTTGTGAATAATGTGTGTGTGTCCATGGAAGCTTGTAGAGGATCATACGAGTATTTTGGTGCTGTGAGGTTTTGAGAAGTACTGTGGGTATTGTGTGTGTGCACTGGAGCTTGTGGAAGTGTGTGTGGGGATTTTTGGATTTTTAGTGTGCTGTTGGGGTAATGTGGAATGGCTGTGGAGTGAGCCTGAATGCGCCGGGATTTCTTTGTAGAAGACTCAAGAGTTTTGTTCGAGCCTCCGAGTATTTTTCCGGGTACGCGACAGTGTGCGTGCGCGGCGCGTTTTTCGAAGTTTCGGTATTTTTGGTTCAGCACTTCACCGACTTCAGCGTTGCCTGCGTAAAGCGATCCAGGTGGGTTGGAATTTCTTCCAAAATGCATGGAACGCCCTTTAATTATTCTGAATGCAATTTGAGCATTCCTAGTGTAATATTTTAACTGTTGATAAATCTGATAGTTGACTAAAAAATTACAGAAAATTCTTTGGGACCCCAGATTATTTTTAGTGTACTCCTGGTACAGTATGACACTAGATTGCATGATTAGAGAGCATTACTTTTCCACCGGGATCATTTTAAAAATCATAAAATCCGTTTTAAGGAAAAATCAGTTTTTTTTACAAGTGGGTTTTAAACTGCGAGATTGCCAGTGTGATGACAGGGTCCCAAGGTGCATGTAACCTCGTGCCTGGGGGGGGGGGGGGGGGGGGGGGGCGAGGAGATTTTATTTGACTTATGGATGTTTTTACTAGTGTCTCGAGGGTTGGTGAGGGCATATCAGATCGAGTCGTGGAAGGTTTCCCGACTGAGTTGTGCTTTTTGAGCATTGAGTTTCCGATCTGTTTGATCGTGGAGCATAGCCTGCATGTGCCGCTTGTTGACACAGATGAGTCAGTAGAGAGCCTTCACTTGGGCTAGGTTCCTTTATGTATTAGACATCCCACACTTTGCATCTTTCCTGGATATAGTGTTGCCTCGCCCGGATAGTGGGCCGAGGGATCAGGTTTCTGTGGGGCATTGTTGCACTCGTACCTAGGGGCCGAGTGGAGTCCGGTAGCTGAGTTTGGACTGTGCTAGTGTCGTTGGGAACCGTTGGGGTTGACGGTGGCCCCGGGTAGTTGTGTGTTGTCCGACCAGTTTTATTAGCCCTGAGTTGTGGGTCGATCCCGGCTGTGGAGTATCTCCAGCCAGTGTGTTTTGTGCCACGAGTTGGTAGAGTTTGCTAGTGTCTCGTGATTCGAGAGAGCTGATCAGCTGAGTCGTCGAGAGTGCTCCGACCGTTGTGCGAGATGTTTGAGGATCCTGAGTCTTCCGTTATGAGAGTGAGCGTGGATTTTAGACTATAGCCTGCAGTGCCACATTGAGCTCGACAGAGTGCGCGGATACTTTTTCCTCGATGGGGTCGCACCCCTCGAGTGCCACGCCCGGGGTGGATCTGTTACTTTTGTATCGCGACTTGTCGACGCGGTCCCTCTGGCTGGGCCAATTTTGGCAGTCACGGACGCGGTCCCTCTGGCTGGGCCAGTTTTGGCAGTCACGGACGCCCTACGTCAGTCCGGTCCTACGTGGATGTAACGGCAGTAGATAGGCGCAGGCTTGACTGGACCCTATGAGGCAGTCAGTTCGATTGGGTCGATTGGGCACCTCGTGTGCGAGTGGTGTATGCATATTATGTTACTAGATGGGTTTTTCTTTTGAGCATTGATACTGAGGCATTCTAGCAGTAGCGAGTGTATGCATGGCATGGACATGGTAGAGTTTCCTTTTCAGCAGGATGGTTGACACATATTAGCTGTAGTTTTCTTTCAGCTTACCATTTTTCTATCTATCTGCATACCTATCTGTTTGCCTCCAGTAGGCTTAGTGGGCATACCGTGGATATTGGTGACGGTACCCACTGGGATCTACCTTCTGCAGTAGATCTCACACCCGCTGCGGTGACAGGTTACGGAGGTTGCTGTTCGGGCTTAGCTCGCGCGGAGACAGCTGATCGAGGTGAGGACATGGCCGATTAGTTCCTTACCAGCATTCAGAGTGAGAGGTAGATGTACCCTATATATTTTACGATTCCTCTTTTGTACTGGACAGTCTGAGAGATTGGTGAGAGTTGTTTTTTATTTTGGTTCATAGCTTGTATTGAGATTCTATTTATATCACATGTTCAGTTGATTTCTGTAGCTATTGGTTCTTTTTCAGCTCTGATACATGCTTAGCTTTAGATCTTTTGCAGGGTAGACGCTTCGTCTGTGCGGTAGTTTCCGTACAGACGGCGAATCTGTTGGCGAGCCCGGGTCGCAGTTTCGACCCCGGGGCGTGACAGATTAGGGTGGTATCAGAGCCTAGGAATATAGGTCGTTGAGGACTTAGAGACCCTAGGCTATTTGTCACGCCCCGGTGTCGAAACTGCGACCCGGGCACGCCAACAGATCCGCCGCCCATACAGAAATCCCGTATAGATGAAGCGACTAACCTGCAAAAAGAGTCAACTACAATATACAGGTATCAGAGCTGAAAAGTAAACTACTGTAAAACTAAAAAAAAATCCAATCACTGTACAACTGAAAATCATATACAATATCCATCTCCCAGGTGTGATCATATACAAAGTCCTCTAATACAAAACTCAGAACTCAACAGGGAGATATCTCCAATAAATACAACAGTGTACAGACTCTCAATACATAAAATATCCTCACTACATGAGTCTCTCAAAAGAAAGAAAAAAAGTAACTAATCTACTGAAGATCTCCTCTGAAGGGGTACATCTACTCTCTCTCAGGCAGACGACTCGTAGGGAACTAGTTCGCGACTCCCTCGCCTCGGTCAGAAGAATCAGCAACTGGAGCAACAGGAACAGGAGCAGAAGTCCCTGGGGAAAAGACACCACGACGGGTGTGAGAACTACTTCCCACAGTAGTTCTCAATGGGTGCCGCCAACAAGTCCGACGGTCTGCCCACTAAGTCTACTAGAGGCAAAAGTAACAAGAACAGTGCTGAAAAGAAAAAGCTGGAAAATAAACTCTACAGCTACTATGCCTCTATCTAGATGCTCAAAAGTGGAACAGATGGAAACATGATGCATCTACTAATACCCAAGTATAGTCACCTAATCTACAATGACTGCCTCATAGGGTCCAGTCAAGCCTGCGCCAAACCTACTGCCACCTCATCCACACTGAGACGGGACTTATGTAGGGTGTCCCACACGGACTATCTCAATCTCAAGCGAACTCTAGTGTATCAACTAGTCGCATCAACAACACGCAGCCTCGTCAGGCTCGGTATCATCATCGCACCCGGGGTGTAGCTCGAGGGGAGCGACCCCACCGAACTCAAGTATCACATCTGTCTCTCTGTCTCATAAGCGGCACATGCAGGCTATGATCCACGATCAAACAGATTGGAAACTCAATGCTCAACTAGCATAACTCGGTCGGAGAAAGACTCTACGACTAAATTAGAAAATACCCAACAATCTCAAAGCTATGTCGGAGAAACCTCGACGACTCAATCTGATAATGCATAACCCATGTCTAAGTCGGGAAACCTCCACGACTCGATCTGCCAGAATCCAAAACTCTCATAGCTAAGTCGGAGATCCACCTCCACGACTCAAATCGAAAAAAGTCCAAACACCCCCAGCTAATAACGAAGATGGATCCGAGAACCCCGAGAGACTAGAACCTACAACCCAAATCAAACAAGAACAGGCCCTAGGCCTAGCCCCTCGTTGTTCTCGACCCAGAGAGAAGGCAACCCTTAGAACCCAGACCACTCGAATCATCTCGAGTGGGTAAGTTTATAAGAAACAGTGACATTTATTAGAGAAAACCATTTGATCCGAAAGAAATCCATTTTTATTGATTTTTAATCTTTTTAGGAAAACAATCTGAAAACAAGTTTCATGTCCAAACCTCGAAGAGCTAATGCCCTCGTCCTATCAAACAAAAACAGACTCAGGTGACCCTGCGAGGCTCGGAAGAAAACCTTCGCTGACCAAAATCATGAGTGCATTCAAAAAGGTTCTGGGTTCAAGGTCCTGCTGTCACTAATACACTATCACCACTGCCACTGCAGTGACAACCAAAACAAAGTACACGGCATCTCGGGGTCACCGTCTACCCAACAGCTCCCACCAGAACTAAACGACTAGCTCTATCTACCAGACTCCACTCGGCCCCCAAAAACGAGTGTAACATGCATCCCACACTAAAAGAACCCGAAAACTCAGCCCACTAACCGGGTGAGGAAAGAAAAATACTATGTCCAAGAATAAAAGAACAGTGTCGATGTCTAGAATAAAAACAACCCTAGCCCAAGTGAAGGTTTTCTACTGGTCTGGTTACACATGTAACATATGATGGGGGTGCCAGGTCAAGTTCCAAGATATCTAATATTTAACAGGTGGTAGGAAACAAAAGGGATCATAAGATCAATACAAGGAAAATAATTCCTACAATCTAGCATGCTACTCAATAAATTCACTATCATGCATGACCCTATATGTCACGCCCCGGGGTCGAAACTGCGACCCGGGCCCGCCAAACAGATCCGCCACCTATGCCAACCTGCATAGGCGAAGCGTCCTACCTGCAAGAAAAGTACTATAACTAAACAGATATCAGAGCTATAAATAAAAATCTGCTGTAACTAAAATCAATCACTGTACAACTGGAAATAAAACAACACTGTCTGCCTCCCAAAATAATAATAATACAATATCCTCAAGTACAAGCTCTAAACCCAACCGGGAGGTAACTCCAATATACAACAGTGTACAGTCTCTCAATACAAAATATCCTCACTACAATAGTCTCTCAAAAGAGGAAAAAGAAACAACTAATCCACTGATGATCTCCTCTGAAGGGTACCGCTACTCTCCAACGACGGGTAGGGATCTAGCTCGCGACTCCCTCGTACGATCAACATCCGCAGAGTCGGCAACACCCGCTAAGACTCTGCAAAACAAAGGAGAAGAGAGGAAAAAGGGGGGGGAAACCCCCAAAGGGTGTGAGAACTACACCAAAAAGGGAGTTCTCAGTGGGTACCACCGCCAGACCCGACGGTCTGCCCACCAAGTCCTCAAGAGACAAAAACTAACCCAAGTCATAAGACTGAAATGAGTAGGCTGGAGACTCTCGACAGCTACCCTGCCCCTAACTAAAGGCAAAAAGGGGGAGAACCAAACAGTGGTATGCAACCACTAGCACATGAAGTGCACCATCGACCCAATCGAGCTGACTGCCACATCTGGTCCAGTCAAACCTGCATCCACCTACAACCACCTCCCGCTGACAGGCAGGAATTACGTAGGGCGTCCAAACGGACTAGCTCGCTATCGAGTAGAGGATCATGCAGGCTATGGTCAAAATCCACGCTCTCTCTCAGAACGGATAGAATCATGATGCTCAACCTCTCACACGGCGGTCAAAGTACTCGCCACGACACGGGACCACCGTCAACCAGACGGCTCTCAACAGTACTATCACTGGTCTACTACCAGTCTGCACTCGGCCCCCAGGCACGAGTGTAACAATAAAAGTATTTGACCGAAATGAACTCAATCGAATGAACCGGTATAAAACCCGGTACTGCCTGCTCTGTCACCAATCTCCCGAACTCAGTATCTCCACTGTCCAAATGACCGGAACCCAACACGGTCTGACCGGCACCCGACACGGTCTGACCGGAACCCAACACGGTCTGACCGGAACCCAACACGGTCTGAAGCCTACTCCGGAGCGGCACTCGAGGGGAGCTACCCACACGAGTAAAGCATCTCTGTCATCAATGTCACCAGTATCTCTAAACAGCAGGACTTGATCATCAATCTGATCAAAGTGGGAAAACTCAACCACCAAGGAAAGACCCGACCTCAATCGGATGCAACTGAACGACAAGTGGGAAACTCCATCCACTAAAGAAAACTGATACCCAATCAGGTGCATAGAGAAATATCCGGTCAACCGCCCAATATCCGCGGTTGCCGCAAAGCCCCACAACTAAGCCAACCTGTCCCAGACACGAAGTCCTGACTACCCTATCCAGACCCCTGCTCGAACCCGAGCAACACTGTCCACTTGACTAGCAAAGGCGGAGAAAGGAAAAGCATGGTTTCTCCTAAGTCAAGTTCCCATAAGTAGTGCAGCAGTAAAAGATGGTCTAACTACATGACCATACAAGCATGCAAAAGTCCTCAAGGAAATAAAGGGGGGGGGGGGTAAAGCATAATAATAGATCCTTTAGGAATAAACAACATGCCGGAATCCCAAAACTAGACCTGTCCACAATTCAAGGTTCATCAATAGAACGATCATAATAACTCCTCAGAGTACAAATCCGCACATAGCTACGAAATCCTGTCCCAAAGCATAAACCAACCACATGAAAGGCTATGTGCTAACATGGCATGTTACATAATCTCATAGGGTAACATTATCCTAGGTAAGCTTACACTAGTCATCACATAGATGTCCAAGTCATGCAAGTCCTCAATATACCTCATAAATACTATTCTTGCAATCATTTATACAAATATCATTATCAAGCTTACCTACTTACCAACATAAACCATGTACCCTAAACATGCATGCATCAGTCATAGAGGGGTGACATCCCCACAACTGCACTTATATTTGCCACAACATATTCATTGCCTTAAACAGTTACTAATAATAAGCTTACCCACCTGAAGCGCTTAAACCAAGGCAAACCTGAAGTCGGTGAAGTGGGTAGACGCCCAGGGTCCAAAATCTGCCAACATAACACCCTCAGTACAAGTCGCGCAAGCCTTGGCTCCAAACAACTGAAAACACCCCTGAGTACATCAATAAGGCTCAACATTACATTTTTATTCCAAAATTAACCAAGTATACACAATCTGAAAATCAGTCCCAAAGTCATGCTTATTTCACCTGCCGGAAGTGCCCAGAAAAATCCAATAAAAATACCACAGCAATCCTCGCGTCGATACCTTCGAAACGAGTACCTGCACGTCCAATTCCGAGCCCCGTAGGCCGAGTTACAAATTCCACAGTACAGGTGCGCAAAACCACACAGCAACATAACTGTAATCCCATTTACAGATAAGGGGAAGAACATATACCTTCGGGCAAAACTCAGAAAAATCCAATAAAAATACTGTGGTATTCCTTGCGCCGAGTAGATGAAAAAAGTGTATAAGCACGTCGTCAAACGATGCCCGGTTGCGGAGATAACGCCGAAATACCAAGCCGCTGTCCAAATCCCCTTCACAGAAATGGGGTCACAGTAAGCTCGAACAAACACCTCGAAAAGCGTGAAATGAGGGAAAGATGAAAATACCAAGATCGTAGATCTGTCCGTCGCGAATCCAGCGGCGAAGAAATCACGCGAAAAGGTGGTCGGAGTAGGCCGGGGGAGCTCGCGCACCGAAACGCGACGAAGGGGAACCCAAAAGGACGAGCGTCGCGCCGCGCCGTAAAAATGGAAACCTCGATAAGCGTGCCACCAAAAATCCCAAAACTTTGCAGAAGGATGCAGCCAAACTCGGGGATCATCTTTGCTGAAGGCACCCAGGCAAGAGGAGGCTTGGAAATGGCGGAAAAAGGGGAAAGAAGGAGGCTCGGATCGCTTTTATAGGCTGCAGAAACAATTGAAGAAATACCGGATATGTCCCAATTTCCGGGCGCAGGGAACTTTCGGGCGCGCACTGTAGTAGCCCGAAATCCCCGCGCGCGAGCACTGTAGCCGCCCGAATCCACCCTGGGCCTCCACGTCGCCCGCCAAACAGGCGACAGCAACCCCCGCCGCTCCCCGCGCTACACGTGGCGCCCCCCAGACGCCGACACGTGTCCACCCCAAGCGCAGTAACCGCCCGACAACGCGCCCACGTGCGCTCTGCGCCCGCCGCCTGCGCCTCTGCGCGCACGCTTCCCGAGGCGCCCGCAGGTGCACCGTGGACCGGGTGCACGTGGACCGGCCAACCGGTGTGCGCCACGTGTCCCCCCACCGGTCCACCGTACACCCGCCTTTCCCGTGGACCGCGCCCGCTGCGCCGGCCCAACCGGGAACCGACACGTGGCCCGCGACCGGTGCATGCCTCCGCGGTGGACCGCGCACCCGCCGCTGCCTGCTCCGCCGCGCTCCGCCGCCGCCCGCCGCCGCCGCCGGTGCCGGAACAGTACCCTTGCCTCGAAAAACGTGCCGAATCACCCGGACTCCGGAAAAAGCAAGTGAATAGTCCATTTTCATCGTTTTCGTGAATCCAAATCCGAAGTCCAATTTGCCAAATTCCAACTCTACAAATTGCCAAAGGCATCCGGGAAGATGTTCCTTGATCCAAACTTCACGCTGGGTCCTATTTTAATATCCATGGCGCGCGAAACCACTTCTGGAGCTCCGACGGAGTCCACCGATCACCCACGTGATCCATATAACACACTGAGCCCAACACTAATGTCTAATTGGGGCACCAATCCCACCAACATGCCACATAGGCCTCCGGGAGCTGTAGATGAACCAGTAATCTCGTCGTGGGGATCCGGGTCCCCACACTATATCAGTAGAATTACTGTACAGTCCATCAAGCTTGGAGACAAGGCCACCCACCTGAAACATGACGATTTGCTGCCCGTTGTAGCGGAAATTTGGCGTGAGTAATCCATATCCTCCCAGGAGACCGATGCCGCAAAAATCATCCAAATCCGCCTCACGGATTGGGCGCAATCACTGAAACAATGCACGCGGCGCAAAAAAATTCCAGAATTTCAGCAATTGAAACTAAGTTAAAGAAGATGTAAGTGCAGCCCCAAATACCTCAAAATAAAGTCTCTAACAATAAAACAAAGAGGTCCTCATTCATACAAACATCTCCAAGTCCTCAAAATCCACCATTAATTTCCCTTAACATTCAAATACAACAAATGTCACAATGCTCTCCAAAATTGTTAACATAAACTTGCTAGCATTTCCAAGCTTAATTAGGGGCTCTTCCACAGGGATTCATCCACAGATCACAACAGAGAATTTGCTCACCTTGAAGTTAAGAAGAAGTACCAACTTGAATTTCTGAAAAAGATCTTATATTCACAAAGTTATCTGCATTCCAAGGTGCATTGCTCAAATCAAAACTAAAACAGGGACTGCAGTAAACCTTATAATAGCACTTGGAAAGATCATTAAAGTTACCTAACCAAACGTGCTCCAAATCCTGCAAGAGAGGTACCATTGGATTCCTTGTCGAGAGTAGATACAAATTGAGCTAAAGAACTACAATTTTCATGCTCGGATGAAGGAGAAAACCCATAAATATTTTGAACTCTCCACCAAGTTCCATCTGTACACGAATGCAGCAAGGTGCTCCAAAGATCATGCATAAACCCTATTAAAAAGTCAAATCTAGGGAAAAATTATACATACCAATATTATAGATCTTTGAGTCCTGAAAATTTCCCCGTAAAAATCATCCAAAAATTCCCATCCTACTGCCCAGAAAGGCCAAAACACTGAGGACTGTTCAGGATTCCAGACTGAAATGAAGGGTTCCAAAGATGGCCTTAAAACTCAGTAAAAACATGAGATCTGGGGGGAGAGTTGAATACGAAAATTGTAGCCATACCACTTGTGAAAATGTATAACCAATAATGAGCTCAAAATTCCAAGAAGTGAGTCCTGGGGAATTTTCGTACTGAAACGCGACGGGAAGGTCCACCAACAGCAACAATGGTGGAGCTTGCTTCAAGGAGAAGATGATGGTGATGAAGCCCCTTTTGTCCATCTCTTTGCTCATGAAGATGAAGGAGGGGTTGCATGAGATTCCTCTGTATAAGTCCCCAAGGTTGGAAGCACCAAAAGAGGAAGAAGGAGGTGGTAGAAGCTCTTAAATAGTAGAAGAAGAAGAAGAAAAAGAAAGGAGAGGGGGGTTTTGCTACTGTGCGTAGCACAGTAGTGGGCTCGGCCCGGCGCCGGCCCAACCCGCACCCCAGGCGGGGGACACACGTGGCGCCCATCCGGGCGCCCCGCCCACGGGCGGATGGCCCGGATGGGGCCACGTTGCCCATGGCACTCGCCACTGGCGCGGCGACACGCGTCCCGCACAGGGACGCGCACTGCGCCAGCGGGCGCGCATGGGCGTAGCACGTGGCCCGAGCGGCCCTCTCCAGCGCCGACACATGGCGCTCCCCCCGGCCGCTGCGCCTGGTGCACGCCTTCTCCCGTGGACCGGCAGCCAGAAAAAAATCCTATAAGCTCCAAAAATGCCACTTTTTGTTGTTTTCGCGCGCTGAGTCCAATTCTGGAGTCCAAAATTCCAAATAATGCAACCATATAGCCGTTTTGATCATTTTTCCGCACTGAATCCAAATACGGTGTCCGTTTTGCGCAAACCACCTCTATTTTTCGACGAAACTCCCAAATAGGCAATCTTGATCCATTTCTCGCACTGAGCCCGTTCCTTGGGTCCGATTTGCGCCCAATCAACACTATCCACAGAAAAAGGCCTCCACAAGCTGTCGATCACACTATAATGACCACGAAGATCCGGGTCTTCACATCCTCCCCCACTAAAAAAAAGTTTCATCCTCGAAACTAATATAGCTCAAAAGGAGTCTCAAATCAGAAGGGCAAATATCCACATCCTCGTCACCAGCTCTCAAAGCGTCATCCGCTTCCCGTGATCATTACACAACAACATCAACCACCTGTACGGCATGGCCCAGTTGCGCCGTTCTTCATTTCTCGAGCCAGAATCCGCAACGGCGTCACACGTACCCCAGACACTCATGTGGAGAGAGTCAAACATCGACGGGGAATCCGAACATATCACCTCTAAGCTGAGGCATGGAAAACAACAAGGATTCCAACATGTCACGGGAAAAGAAGAAACAACTGGTAACCACTGATCCACAACACCCCCAAGATCTCCTCCTCAAAACCAACTCATTCAAGAAACCTGAAGTGCACCCTCACAATTATCCATATAAGAAGGGAGTCCAAAGTCAGAAACATCAACAACTACAACTCTGAGTTGGAGAGTCACCGAATACTAGCGAAGGGTTGAAGTTGTCCCTGTTACGGAATTTGAGTTGGCGTAGTTTCGTGAAAGTCTCAAGTCTTGAAGATTGAAGGTGAAGAAAGTTGGATCATTTAACTCAATCTCAAGAAAGAAGAATTCAAAAGGATCAGGTATGTTTAACTAAAGATTTTGTGTGATCCGAATACTTCTTGTAGTGTAGAAACACTTGGAAGAATCTTTCATTGCATAAAAATCAAAAACTGGACTTGGGACATGTTCAGGATCCGGATCAGGTTGTTCGATCCGGATCCCGAAGGTGGTTCGTTCATACACCAGTTCAATCCGGATCGTAGCCTCTCTTGATCCGGATCCCGAACACTGAGTTTACTATCTTCCTTGAACGATCCGGATCAGGCTTCGCAATCCGGATCCCGAACGTTGATGTTTGGTGAACTATATGAACGATCCGGATCAAGCACTTCGATCCGGATCCCGAACGTTCATTTTTCTGGAACTACCTGACTCGTTACGACGATCCGGATCACAGCTAATCCGATCCGGATCGCCGTCCGTAAAATTTCCAGAAATGGTAGGTTTTTGATTCTTATCTCCTTCCTAGGGTTTCTAACCTATAAATAGACCATATGACTCTTTTTCTAGGGTTAATCGATATAGCCGTCATTTTCATATATCATCTTATACGGCTCTAGATCCACATATAGAGAAGAAAGGAAATCATTAGAGAATACTCTATGTTTCTTCATCTATATTGATTAGTTTGATTCTAGGTTTTCATACTCACATCTTGAGTTGAATCAAACTAATGAATACTTAGATGGTATTTCCGATCTATCTTTGATCTAAGTATTCGGCGGATCATCACCACCAAAAACAACGATTTACCCCAAAAATCGGCGCGTGGATTCGCGTGTCCTTGTGGATTCAAGGTTCAACCGCTCTCGTGGATTCGGAGCGAGGCACGTTCGTGGATTCGAAGGGTGCTATTGGGTGAAGACCGTGGACTCGGTCGGACGTCGTGGATTCGACGTTGGACGCCGTGGATTCGGCGTTGGGCGCAGATCGTGGATTCGAGAAGCGTCGCGGAGCGAGCGGAAAAGATCCTCTAGGAGCGTATGGAAAAGGTTGAGTCGTAAGTGTGTACGGTAAATCACCTTGTACGTGTTTTAATTCTAGTGGATTTCTGCCGTGTTATCGGTCCCGTGGTTTTTTACTCCGGTGATGGAGTTTTCCACGTAAAAATCTTGCGAGTTATTTTTTATTTCCGCATTGGGTTTTTATCGCAACGATTTTTGAGTGTTTATACGTTTACACCTATTCACCCCCCTCTAGGTGTTTTTTCCCCTATTTAGATCCTTATTACATATAACCCAACATGTGGTATCAGAGCGGGAATAGGGTTGTAAACAATGGTTGAAGGTGGAAACATCAACCGACCCCCGTTCTTCGATGGAACAAATTATGCGTACTGGAAAGTGCGGCTGAAAGCCTTTTTAATTTCCATCGATGAACGGGTGTGGCAATCAATTGAATTAGGATGGTCTAATCCAACTGAATTTATTGGTGATGTTCGCACCTTAAAACCTAGGTCGAAATGGACCAAGGAAGAGTTAGATTCATCTTCTTACAATGGCAAGGGAATTAATGCCATTTTTAATGCCTTATCTCAAACTGAGTTCTCTCGCGTCTCAGCATGTGAGACTGCGAAAGAAATCTGGGATGTTCTTCAGGTTACACATGAGGGAACTAACCTCGTGAAGATTCAGAAACTGCAAATGCTTACGAGCAAGTTTGACTCTATCTTGATGGCAGAAAATGAATCTTTCACGGACTACTATACACGATTGCAAGACATCGTAAACTCATGTGCTAACCTGGGAGAGAAGATTCCAGAATTTAAGATTGTAAGAAAGATCTTAAGAACTCTTCCTGAACGATTTCGCCCAAAGGTTACAGCCATTGAAACTATTAAACACCCGGACGAAATACGTGTAGAAGAATTAGTTGGTTCATTACAAACATATGAAATGACGTTTACCACTAACAATTCTTCTGGAAAGGCATCCACTTCTAAGTCTTCAGGTTATGCGTTGAAAACAACTAAGGAAGAAGACGCGGATACATCCTCCTCAGACGATGACGAGAACCTTTCTATGGAGGAATTTGAGAAGCAGCTCGCTCTCTTGACAAGGAAGTTTCGCCGCAACTTTCGAAGGGGTAATTCAAGTAAGTCTCCATCCTTCGGAAAGTCGATCAAAGGCAAGGGTACTTCAAGTTACAAGTCAAGAAAGCAAGAGAACTTCTCAAAGGATAAGAAAAGTTCAGAGGGACAACTACAATGCTTCAAATGTCGAGGCTACGGCCACATTGCAACGGAGTGTCCCAACAAGTATCCGGCAAAGAAGAAGGCGATGCAAGTCGTCACTTGGGATGACAACTCAACGTCAAATGAGTCGTCTTCAAGTGATGAAGAAAAGAGCTCCACGGCATTCCACGCGTCCATATCTTCACCCTTCATGTGCTTTATGGCAAGTACGTCCGAGTCATTGTCCAACTCCACTGTTGAAAAGATTGCAACGGACAACGAATCGGATGATTCGGAAGGTGAAGATCTCGCTTTAGCCTATCACAGACCTTTACGGGATTCAAAGAAACCGGCTAAGCAAAACAAGGGGTTGAGAGGGAGATTGCAGGATCTCGAAGAAGAAGTAAAAGGGTAACTTCTCTCTGGACCGATCTTGAAGTGGAAAGGGATAATCTGATAAAAGCAAATGTTTCCCTTCAAGAGTCCAATGAGCAACTCGAGAAGAATTATATAGATATGGTGAACAAAGCGAACTACTTCTTGAAGCTCTACGGCGAGGCCTGACGGGAAAAATTGGAAATGACAGAGACCATTTGCCAACTCAAGGATGACTTACAGCAATTTTCTTCTGGAAGGAGTAAGTTGGATAAACTTCTTGGTCTTGGTCAAACAAACAAGTTCGGCCTCGGATACAATCGAACTGAAGACAATTTTAGTTCGGTTGGGACAATCTTTGTGCCTCAGTCGGTATCTCCTCCTCCGACACCGGAATTCATGACAACCAACGACAACAAGCCTACTTCATCCTCTTCAGAATCGTCAAGCACAAAGGTATGTTTTCGTTGTAATTTTGCAGGGCACATTGAAAGAAATTGCAAGATTGGAGCTCAAAGATCAAATCAACCACATCTTGCAACTGCTACCAGTAAGTTCACTCCCCGGAATTCAAAGAAGGATTTTTCAAAAGAAAAGAACGTTGGTAGTACTCCAAACAAGACGATGACAAAAGAAAATGATCAATCAGACAAAACGTCTTCATCAAGGAAAATTTCTCAACCATTGCCGACATACTCCAAAACTCAAAAGGTTTGGGTATGCAAAGGTGAAATCCTTCCTTGTCTTTAATCGTTCTACGATTAAATGTTGTGAAGTTTATGTAGACTATTTTTTTTTTCTTTTGGCCGACCCGTCAACCATCTTTGGGAGGTAAATGATATATTTTCCTATTGGTTGATGATTTCTCTAGGTATTCTTGGGTAGCATTTTTAAAAGAGAAAGCTGATACTTTTGATTCTTTTCACGAGATTTGCCTTCGTATTATGATTGAAAAGAATGAAAAGATCATTCGTGTTAGAAGTGATAGAGGTGGAGAATTCATTAATTCTAAATTCATTGACTTTTGTACTTCAAACGGTATTAAGCATGAATTCTCTGCACCCTATACACCTCAACAGAATGGTGTTGTCGAGCGCAAAAACAGGGTTGTTCAAGAGATGGCGCGTGTGATGCTTCACAGCCGGAATTTACCGCTACATTTTTGGGCTGAAGCTGTGAACACCGCTGTCTATGTCATTAATCGAGTGTTTTTGCGCCCGGGAACGTTAAATACACCATATGAACTATGGTGTGGTAGAAAACCCAACATCAAATATTTTCGCATCTTCGGGATTCGGTGTTACATTTTACGTGACCGTGAAAATTTTGGAAAGTTTGACTCACGAAGTGACGAAGGGATTTTCCTGGGGTATTCTACTAATAGTAGAGCATATCGAGTATTTAACTTGGAATCTAAGACGATCGTAGAATCTATAAATGTTAAAGTAGATGAAGCTTTTCACTTTGCATCTGAAAAATCTACCCTCGATATCTCTCTAGATGATGATTCTCCTGCCGTTGCATCTTCTCATAATAATACTTCCAATATTAATGATGCATCTAATGGTTCTTCAAGTTTATCTAATGTGCAGGAATCATCTCATATATCTCCGAGTACTCCGTTTCAACAAACGCTACGAATCTCCAAGGATCATCCGGAATTGAATATTATTGGAGAT
The DNA here is from genome assembly GCA_029204045.2 of Tillandsia leiboldiana. Classification (NCBI taxonomy): domain Eukaryota; kingdom Viridiplantae; phylum Streptophyta; class Magnoliopsida; order Poales; family Bromeliaceae; genus Tillandsia; species Tillandsia leiboldiana. The sequence continues at coordinate 13,853,012 of CM055061.1, forward strand.
CCACAAGAAGGAGTTAGAACTCGGAGGCAGTTGGTTTGTGGATTCGCTTGCTACGTATCTTTAATCGAACCAAAGAACATAGATGAAGCTCTTCAGGATGACTACTGGATTAAAGCAATGCAGGAAGAGCTCCATCAATTTGAGCGAAACAAAGTCTGGGAATTAACGAAGCCTCCAAAGCAACATAATGTGATAGGTACCAAATGGATCTTCAAGAACAAGAAAAATGAGGATGGTACTATCATCAGGAACAAGGCACGATTAGTTGCTCAAGGCTACTCTCAAGTAGAAGGTATAGACTTTGATGAAACATTCGCCCCTGTAGCTAGACTCGAGTCCATTCGTATACTGTTTGCTATTGCTTGTCATTTTAAAATCAAATTATTTCAAATGGACGTTAAGAGCGCATTTCTAAATGGGTTTTTAAATGAGGAAGTTTATGTGGCTCAACCGAAAGGTTTTGTAGACCATAAACAACCTAACCATGTTTTTCGTTTGAAAAAGGCTCTTTACGGTCTGAAACAAGCACCGCGAGCTTGGTACGAAAGGTTGACAAAGCACCTTTGGAGAAGGGCTACACTCGAGGGGGAGCTGATAGGACTCTCTTTGTGAAGCATTATCAAAACAATTTCATTGTAGCACAAATCTATGTCAATGACATTGTATTTGGCGGCAACAAGAGATAATGATGCTTCTAAATTCGCGGAGACTATGGAAAGCGAATTTGAGATGTCCATGATGGGCGAATTGACTTATTTCCTTGGATTGCAAATTAAACAAAATGATGAAGGTATTCACTTGAGTCAATCCAAGTATGCAATGGAGTTGGTTAAAAAGTTTGATCTTGAAAATTCGAAGGATTTTCCGACTCCAATGGGAACTAGCCACAAGGGACTTGGAAGTGAATCACAAAGTGAGAATGTAGACGAGAAACTGTATCGAAGTATGATTGGAAGTCTACTTTACCTCACGGCTAGTCGCCCGGATATATCTTTTGGTGTTGGGATCTGCGCGAGATATCAATCTGCACCAAAGGAGGTTCACCTGAAAGCGGTGAAAAGGATCATCCGGTATATCAAAGGATCAATTAATTTCGGAATTTGGTATCCTATGGGAACAAGTTTGGATATTGTTGGATACTCAGATGCCGATTGGGCAGGATCAGTGGATGATCGGAAAAGCACGAGTGGTGCATGCTTCTATCTTGGCCATTGCCTTGTTGCATGGCACAGTAAAAAGCAGAATTGCATAGCACTCTCGACTGCCGAAGCGGAATACATTTCGGCGGGTAGTTGTTCAACCCAACTCATTTGGATGAAAAGTGTGTTGAGCGACTTCCGGATTTCAGCATCTTCGGTAACATTCTTTGTGACAACACAAGTGCAATTAACATTTCTAAAAAACCCTGTGTTGCACTCTAGAACAAAACATATTGAACTTAGATATTATTTTCTTAGAGAGCTAGTTGAATCAAATACTCTTCAACTTTCATATATTTCAACTGAGGATCAATTAGCTGACATTCTAACAAAACCTTTGGATCAAAAATGTTTTATTCATTTGCGAAAAGCAATTGGAATGCTTTCCTTGAATAAACTTTTTTTTGAAACCTTTGCTTAGGATAGGTTTTGTTTTTGTTTTGTTTTGTTCATTATCTATGTTTGTACATAGGACATTAATTGAGCATAGATCATAATTGACTTTAATTGCATCTTTTCGCACATTTAGAAATTTATTATGCTTTTGCCATCATAATATTTCACTGTTGCAATGATCATTTATGTTAATTAAATCATCTTCTGAGTGATCAAAGTCAATTCTCTCTCAATGATCTCTTGGTATAGTCATTATCTTATTGACTGCTTAGTCGAGTATGAAATCGAGATCAATTTTTGGTTGAATACTTTATATTTTAAATAATTGATAGCCAATTGAGGGGGAGTCAAAGAAAAGTAAAATGCTCAAAAGATGTGGAAAGAGTTACATCCCAATGAGGAGTGTGAAAACTACCACCACATGGAGGAAAGAGCTACCACCTCGGTCGTCCGAGTATTGTGTGCAGCTACCCATGTATACCAAGCATGGTTGTTCAAAATTTTGATTAAGTAAAATGCATGTTGAAATACTTGACTCCGTTCAAATTTCAAGGTTGGTATAAGGTGGGTTTTTTAAAGAAAGATGCTCAAAGAGCCACTCTCTTCAACAGATTGTCTAGATACATTATCTACTATATTTGGAGTTTCAAACATCTATTGATCTTTGTATTTCATTTTCTTTACTGAATTGATGATTTGATAAAGGCATTACTCATAAGATCAAGTTAGATGTAATTGAAGGTGTTCAACTTTAAGGGATTTAATTTTTGTAAATTTTGTTTCATTTTTGGATATTATTGATAGATTTGGCATAATCTAATTCTTGTTGTATGAAACGATGATTTTTGTTTAAAGTTGATCCACATTTGTGCTTACACTCTTTTTCTGGTTTTTTCTTGCAATTTCTCTGAAATTTTCTAAAGAAAAAGTTGGGAGCCGATCCGGATCGGGCAAGATGATCCGGATCCCGAACGCAGGAATTTTCTGCGGGCTGACGATCCGGATTGGATCTGCCGATCCGGATCCCGAACGCAGTTTCTCACTGCGGGTGTATCATCCATAATACGGATCCGGATAGGGGTTATAAAGACCAAAGGGGTTTTGAATTTTTTTTAACTCCCAATCTTTTGTCAAAGTT
>CM055061.1:13855844-13890759 GCA_029204045.2 Tillandsia leiboldiana
CGTGTCACATGACCGGTGACAAAAATAGTTTTCAAAATCTTGAGAAAATCTCCGGAGGACACGTTGTTTTCGGAGACGGTCGATCTTCCAAAATTGTTGGAAAAGGGACGTAGCTATTCCAGATGGCCCGATTTTGAAAAACGTCTTATTTGTTGATGGCCTTAAGACTAACCTCATAAGCATAAGTCAACTTTGCGACAATGGTTTTTCAGTTAACTTTTCATCGGTTGAATGCGTTGTAACTGATAAGGACCATGCTTCTCTTCTAAAAAGGGGTTAGATCTGAAAACAATGGTTATGCTGTTCCTAACAAATTTTCTGAAAATTGTAAACTTAGCCGCTTTGAATAATGAAACTCTTGGCACGAAAGGCTAGGTCACTTAAATTTTAAGGAACTTACTAGAATTTCAAACAAGGACGTGGTCAAGGGGATTCCAAAGCTTTATTTAAACAAAACGTTGTGTGTGGTGGTTGCCAAAAAGGGAAACAGTCTAGACTGACACACAAGAACTTGAACCACGTTGGTACAAAACGGCCCTTGGAACTTTTGCACATGGACTTAATGGGGCCGACCCGTCAACCATCTTTGGGAGGTAAATGGTACATCTTTTTATTGGTTGATGATTTCTCTCGGTTTTCTTGGGTAGCATTTTTGAGAGAGAAAGCTGATACGTTTGACTCTTTTCATGAGATTTGCCATCGTATTATGATTGAAAAGAATGAAAAGATCATTCGTGTTAGAAGTGATAGGGGTGGAGAATTCATAAATTCAAAATTCATTGACTTTTGTACTTCAAATGGCATTAAACATGAATTCTCGGCACCCTATACACCTCAGCAGAATGGTGTTGTTGAGCGCAAAAAACAGGGTTGTTCAAGAGATGGCGCGTGTGATGCTTCATAGCCGGAAATTACCGCTACATTTTTGGGCTGAAGCTGTGAACACCGCTGTCTATGTCATTAACAGAGTGTATTTGCGCCCAGGAACCTTGAATACACCATATGAGCTGTGGTTTAGTAGAAAACCGGATATCAAGTACTTTCGTATCTTCGGGAGTCGATGTTACATCTTACGTGACCGTGAAAATCTCGGAAAGTTTGACTCTCGAAGTGATGAAGGGATCTTTTTGGGTTATTCTACGAATAGCAGAGCATATCGAGTATTTAACATTGAATCTAAGACGATCGTAGAATCTATAAATGTTAAAGTAGATGAAGCTTCTCATTTTGATTCTGAAAAATCTACCCTCGATATCTCTCTAGATGATGATTCTCCTGCTAGTGCATCTTCTCATAATAACACTTCCAATATTAATGATGCATCTAATGGTTCTTCTAGTTTATCTGATGTGCAGGAATCATCTCGTGTACCTCCGAGTACTCCGTTTCAACAAACGCTACGAATCTCCAAGGATCATCCGGAATCGAACATCATTGGAGATCCACAAGAAGGAGTTAGAACTCGAAGGCAGTTGGTTTGCGGATTTGCTTGCTACGTATCTTTAATCGAACCAGAGACAATAGATGAAGCTCTTCAGGATGACTACTGGATTAAAGCAATGCAGGAAGAGCTCCATCAATTTGAGCGAAACAAAGTCTGGGAATTAACGAAGCCTCCAAAGCAACATAATGTGATAGGTACCAAATGGATCTTCAAGAACAAGAAAGATGAAGATGGTACTATCATCAGGAACAAGGCACGACTAGTTGCTCAAGGCTACTCTCAAGTAGAAGGTATAGACTTTGACGAAACTTTCGCCCCTGTAGCTAGACTCGAGTCCATTCGTATATTGTTTGCTATTGCTTGTCATTTTAAAATCAAATTATTTCAAATGGACGTCAAGAGCGCATTTCTAAATGGGTTTTTAAATGAGGAAGTTTATGTAGCTCAACCGAAAGGTTTTGTAGATCATAAACAACCTAACCATGTTTTTCGTTTGAAAAAGGCTCTTTACGGTCTGAAACAAGCACCGCGAGCATGGTACGAAAGGTTAACAAAGCACCTTTTGGAGAAGGGCTATACTCGAGGGGGAGCTGACAGGACTCTCTTTGTGAAGCATTATCAAAATAATTTCATTGTAGCACAAATCTATGTCGATGACATTGTATTTGGTGCAACAAAAGATAATGATGCTTCTAAATTCGCGGAGACCATGGAAAGCGAATTTGAGATGTCCATGATGGGCGAACTGTCTTATTTCCTTGGATTGCAAATTAAACAAATGATGAAGGTATTCACTTGAGTCAATCCAAGTATGCAATGGAGTTGGTCAAAAAGTTTGATCTAGAAAATTGTAAAGATTTTCCAACTCCAATGGGAACTAGCCACAAGGGACTTGGAAGTGAATCACATAGTGAGAATGTAGACGAGAAACTGTATAGAAGTATGATTGGAAGTCTACTTTACCTCACGGCTAGTCGCCCGGATATATCCTTTAGTGTTGGGATTTGCGCAAGATATCAATCAGCACCAAAGGAGGTTCACCTGAAAGCGGTGAAACGGATCATCCGGTATATCAAAGGATCAATTAATTTCGGAATTTGGTATCCTATGGGAACAAGTTTGGATATTGTTGGATACTCAGATGCCGATTGGGCAGGATCAGTGGATGATCGGAAAAGCACGAGTGGTGCATGCTTCTATCTTGGCCATTGCCTTGTTGCATGGCACAGTAAAAAGCAGAATTGCATAGCACTCTCGACTGCCGAAGCGGAATACATTTCAGCTGGAAGTTGCTCAACTCAACTCATTTGGATGAAAAGCGTATTGAGTGACTTCCGCATTTCAGCATCTTCGGTAACAATTCTTTGTGACAACACAAGTGCAATTAACATTTCTAAAAACCCTGTGTTGCACTCTAGAACAAAACATATTGAACTTAGATATCATTTTCTTAGAGAGCTAGTTGAATCAAATACTCTTCAACTTTCATATATTTCAACTGAGGATCAATTAGCTGACATTTTAACAAAACCTTTGGATCAAAAACGTTTTATTCATTTACGAAAAGCAATTGAGATGCTTTCCTTGAAATAATCTTCTTTTTGAAATCTTTGCTTAGGATAGGTTTTGTATTTGTTTTTGTTTTGTTCTTTATCTATGTTTGTACATAGGACATTAATTGAGCATAGATCATAATTGACTTTAATTGCATCTTTTCGCACATTTAGAAATTTATTATGCTTTTGCCATCATAATATTTCACTGTTGCAATGATCATTTATGTTAATTAAATCATCTTCTAAAGTGATCAAAGTCAATTTCTCTCTCTCAATGATCTCTTGGTATAGTCATTATCTTATTTGACTGTTTAGTCGAGTATGAAATCGAGATCAATTTTTGGTTGAATACTTTATATCTTAAATAATTGATAGCCAATTGAGGGGGAGTCAAAGATAATGTAAAATGCTCAAAAGATGTGGAAAGAGTTACATCCCAATGAGGAGTGTGAAAACTACCACCACATGGAGGAAAGAGCTACCACCTCGGTCGTCCGAGTATTGTGTGCAGCTACCACATGTATACCAAGCATGGTTGTTCAAATTTTTGATTAAGTAAAATGCATGTTGAAATACTTGACTCTGTCAAATTTCAAGGTTGGTATAAGGTGGGATTTTAAAGAAAGATGCTCAAAGAGCCACTCTCTTCAACAGATTGTCTAGAAATATTATCTACCATATTTGGGATTTCAAACATCTATTGATCTTTGTATTTCATTTTCTTACTGAATTGATGATTTGATAAAGGCATTACTCATAAGATCAAGTTAGATGTGATTGAAGGTGTTCAACTTTAAGGGATTTAATTTTTGTAAATTTTCGTTTCATTTTTGGATATTATTGATAGATTTGGCATAATCTAATTCTTGTTGTATGAAACGATGATTTTTGTTTAAAGTTGATACACATTTGTGCTTACAATCTTTTTCTGGATTTTCCTGAATTTCTCTAAAATTTTCTAAAGAAAAAGTTGGGGCCGATCCGGATCGGGGTAGATGATCCGGATCCCGAACGCAGAAATTCTTCTGCGGGCTGACGATCCGGATTGCATCTGCCGATCCGGATCCCGAACGCAGTTTCTTACTACGGGTAGCCGATCCGGATCGCAGTTATGAACTGATCCGGATCGCGGCTAGGTTTTATAAGGAACGAAAGGGGTTTTTGATTCCTTTACTCCAATCTTTTGTTCCGAAGTTTCCAGAGCCTCTCTCTCTAGATTTCATCCTTCCTGGAAGCTTTCAAACTCAGGTTCTTCAACTCCAAGTAAGTTTGATTGATCAAAATCTCGGTTTTTCACCGTTTTTTCTCTTTTCCTCCTCAAACGTACGAAATTCTTGGATCGATTTTGTTTGTGGATGGTTTTTGATCAAATTTCTTTTGAAATAAGAACTCTGGGTTGTTTAGTTTTGATTATATGCTAGGTTTTCTCCTGATTAACGGATTTTTAGGCTTCGATTTCTAAAAATTCGGTTTTAGGGCATATAATAAGGATTTTCAAAATTCATGCAATTGATCTATTTTTAAAAGTCCTTTTGCAAAACTAATTTGATTCTTAGTCTCTCTACATGATTATGATTCTTTGGATACAATTTTTTCAATTTTTGAAAACTAAGAATTTTTGTGTTCTTGAGTTGGTCTACTCAGGATTCTTTTTCTCAAGAAACCATCAGCAATGGTGATCACTTGGATTATTTTTCTACTTGCGGCTATGGTTCATACGAGAGACACCGTCAAGCCCAAGAGGGCTAAGAAGGCTAAGAAAGCGAAGAAGGCTAAAGATGATTCCGATACAGAATCTGAAACGGAATCAATTGATTGGGATGAACTGCAAGTTGAAGCAACGACTGTTCCGACTGCTTCAAAGGGAAGAGCACCTGCAGAAACATCGAAGGCTCCGCCTACTGCTGCTGAAAAAGGGAAAGCTCCAATGGAAGAAACTTCTGGGAAGACAAGAAGAAAAAGTGTTGCTCGCAAGAGAGGAAGTGCTCGAGGAATCACCATTGAGCAACCAGCTGCTGACCAAGCACCTGCACAAGACTTTGTCAGCTCGGCTAGAATAAAGGATTTTGAAAACAGAGAATGCATTGGAGAAAGGCATGTTGATGTAAAAGCCTTAACGCAACGTTCTCAGACGTTCAGGACTTTGTTTGACCAGAGAGATCTTGCTCCCATTTGCGATTTCCCGGAGACCACTGGGTATTGTCTTCACTCAGTGAGGATGTTTTATCAGAATGCCTGCTATCTAGTCGATCAGGAAAGCGGGCGTCGGGATTTTCAAACATTAGTCAAGAATGTCAGAATCAAAGTAACGCCTCAGCTAATTGGTGAAGTACTAGGGATGGACGCCCGAGCCGATGGTACTCATTACCTGAAGAATCAAGTCTTCAACACCTTCTCCTGGAGAGTGGTAGTTGATGGAATCTGTGTTCCAAATACTCGGTCGACAGGAAACTCCGTGTTCTCGAAAGAACTACGACCAGAGTACCGCATCTTAAATCTCATTGTTTGTTACAATATTATTCCAAACATGAACACAAAGGTTCTTCGGTGGGAAAGAATGATATTTCTTTATCTACTTGGAAACCCCGCAGCAGCAATGGGAGCTAACTTAAACATTCCCTACGTCATCTGGTCAAGGATGGCACGATATGTGGAGCAAGCTCATCCGTCAGAGAGACTACCTTTTCCAATGATCATCATGCGCATTCTTCGCAAATTTAAAGCTGACACAAATGCGAGTTCCTATCTGCACAGTTTAGGAACGATCAATGACACAACAATTGTAAAGTCTCTTTCGACGAAGCCAGATGAACCTTTCATACCTCTTCACCGGCAACGAGAACAACGACAACAAGCAACAACCTCTGCACCGGCAGCAGCTCCTTCAGTTCAACCAGCACCTCCGGCACAAGAAGCACCACAATCAACGTCTGATGATGATGCTTCTGTTACCTCAATCTATAAAGAACAGGAAAGGCTCTCCAACGAGCAAGAACGTATATCAAATGAACTAATTGAGGTAAAGGAAGAAATAAAGAAAGTAAATAAAAATCAATCAGCAATGAACAAGCGAATAAAGAAGATTTTCCAAATCCTCGGCTGTATCAGTTTAGACGAGTCTGAATGATCCGTATCCTTCTAATTTCTGTTTATTATGCACATGTTTAAATCCTACTGTTGTGCAGGTTTTTAAGTTTTAATTTGAGTTTTTAGTTCTCGAACTTAAACTGTTAACCATTCTCTCCACTTCTGTAATTTTTGGCTTTGTTTTGTGACAAAAAGGGGGAGAGAGTTAGAGAGAACTTTGAACAATGTTGACTGCATGAAACATCAAGGTAAGTGAACAATGTTTGATATGAAAACTGGATGAATATCAAGGTAAGTATTACTCCAACTTTCATTCTCAACTTGAGGTTTTTCAGCTGTATGAATGCATGCCTCGACTAACTATTTGCTAACTATTTGGGCATGTAATATAACTAACAAGTTGTTGTTCACTAACAAGTTTGTGACACTTGGTTTTTGATTGCATAGAAGATATGTTGGTTCTTAACTCTGATCAATTACATATCTATATATATATTAGTTTGTCACAAACATGTTCATGACATTTGGTATTTACGTGCAAAGAAGATATGTTGGTTTTTTTTTTTTTAACTATGATCAGTTTACATATCTGAATATAAATGTCATGGTAAGTATAAATGAGTTTAAACTTCATCTCTGTTTGTGGTTTTTGAATAATACAAAATTCTTGAGGTATCTAATGATTTCTTTTGTCAAGAATGATTTCTTTTTGCAGAGAGTACAGATGTCTAAGTCTAGAGTCTGTTTTAGGAGTTTAACTCATGTATTGTATTTTGGATCTCCATTGTAAATTTTTGTTGTATGGTGATAGCAACAAAAATATCTTTTTGAATTTTCTTTAGTGGATCTGTGTTTTGTCACGAAACCGCCAAAGGGGAAGATTGTTACGGAATTTGAGTTGGCGTAGTTTCGTGAAAGTTTCAAGTCCTGAAGATTGAAGGTGAAGAAAGTTGAATCTTTTAACTCAATCTCAAGAAAGAAGAATTCAAAAGGATCAGGTATGTTTAACTAAAGAATTTGTGTGATCCGAATACTTCTTGTAGTGTAGAAACACTTGGAAGAATCTTTCATTGCATAAAAATCAAAAACTGGACTTGGGACATGTTCAGGATCCGGATCAGGCTGTTCGATCCGGATCCCGAAGGTGGTTCGTTCATACATCGTCGCAATCCGGATCGTAGTCTCTTGATCCGGATCCCGAACGTTGAGTTTACCATCTACCTTGAACGATCCGGATCTTGCTTCGCAATCCGGATCCCGAACGTTGATGTTTGGTGAACTGTATGAACGATCCGGATCGTAGTTACATGATCCGGATCCCGAACCTTCGTTTTTCTGGAATTGGCTGTTTCGTTATGACGATCCGGATCTCAGTTATCTCGATCCGGATCGCCGTCCGTAAAATTCCAGAAATGGTTGGTTTTTGATTCTTATCTCCTTCCTAGGGTTTCTAACCTATAAATAGACCCTATGTTTTTCTTTCTAGGGTCAATCCACATAGCCGTCATTTTCATATATCATCATATATGGCTATAGATCCACATATAGAGAAGAAAGGAAATCATTAGAGAATACTCTATGTTTCTTCATCTATATTGATTAGTTTGATTCTAGGTTTTCATACTCACATCCTGAGTTGAATCAAACTAATGAATACTTAGATGGTATTTCCGATCTATCTTTGATCTAAGTATTCGGCGGATCATCACCACCCAAAAAACAACGATTACCCCAAAATCGGCGCGTGGATTCGCGTGTCCTTGTGGATTCAAGGTTCATTCGCTCTCGTGGATTCGGAGCGAGGCACGTTCGTGGATTCGAAGGGTGCTATTGGGTGAAGATCGTGGATTCGGTCGGACGTCGTGGATTCGACGTTGGACGCCGTGGATTCGGCGTTGGGCGCAGATCGTGGATTCGAGAAGCGTCTGGAGCGAGCGGAGAAGATCCTCTAGGAGCGTATGGAAAAGGTTGAGTCGTAAGTGTGTACGGTAAATCACCTTGTACGTGTTTTAATTCTAGTGGATTTCTGCCGTGTTATCGGTCCCGTGGTTTTTTACTCCGGTGATGGAGTTTTCCACGTAAAAATCTTGCGAGTTATTTTCATTTCCGCATTGGGTTTTTATCGCAACGATTTTTGAGTGTTTATACGTTTACACCTATTCACCCCCCTCTAGGTGTTTCTTCCCCTATTTAGATCCGTATTATATACGACCCAACATGAGAAGCGCCAGGTGCGACTACAGTATCCAGGGTTTCTAGAGAATGTGTACCTAGCATGCAAGAACATTTCCTTTTGTGAGGCTGGCGAACTGCGTCCCTTTTGTTATACGGGGCGAGTCTCACAAGGCCACCCTCTTCGTGGATGGGTTGCGCAGCGACATTTTCCAGGTGGTGCAAGCGGCGGACTTGCACACCTTCCAGAAGGTGGTCGACCGGGCCACCATCGTGGAGCGCGGTTTCGCCGTTACGTGCACCCGAGGAGGAGGCCCTACTCAGCAGGAGGACAGGAAGCGATCTCAGCCGTACTCCGGGGAAGGCTCTTCCAGCGGGAGTCGACCCTCTAAACGGTGGAGATCCCAGCAGAGAACCAGGAGCGCACCTACGGGAGGACAGAGATCAGATGACAGGCCTTGCGTCATCTGCGGCGGGGCACACCGGTTGACGGAGTGCTCCAGGAGGCAAGACCACTGTTTCCGATGTGGAAAGCAGGGGCATTTTCGCTTCAACTGCCCCATGAACCAAGGAGCAGTATCTTCAGTAGCTTCCACGCCAGCACCACAGCATGCGGGGCGAGGGAAAGCCCCGATGGCATCGGCCCCCAGACTTCCAGCACCTCGACCAGCAGGGGAAAGACCTCCACAACCAGGAGGCCGGGTCTACTCGATGACCCACCGGGAGGCGGACCCATCAGAGGACGTTGTAGCAGGTATTACTCTACTTTCAGTTTACCGTGCTAGAACTCTTTTTGATACCGGAGCAACCCACTCTTTTATATCTAGCGACTTTGTGCTGTCACATGGTTTTGAGGAGAGACCTCTACTAAGTGTTTTGTCAGTCCAAACCGCAGGGGGACCCTTGGAGGCCCGCAACCATATACCTTCCTGCCCGATAAGGTTGGGGAGGCTTTCTTGCCCCTGGGATTTGGTTGTCATTCCATTAAAGGAGTACGATGTGGTACTTGGAATGGATTGGCTCACTGAGTATCAAGCGGTGATCGACTGTGAGAAGCGCCAGGTGCGACTACAGTATCCAGGGTTTCTAGAGAATGTGTACCTAGCATGCAAGAACATTTCCTTTTGTGAGGCTGGCGAACTGCGTCCCTTTTGTTATACGGGGCGAGTCTCACAAGGCCACCCTCTTCGTGGATGGGTTGCGCAGCGACATTTTCCAGGTGGTGCAAGCGGCGGACTTGCACACCTTCCAGAAGGTGGTCGACCGGGCCACCATCGTGGAGCGCGGTTTCGCCGTTACGCGCGCCCGAGGAGGAGGCCCTACTCAGCAGGAGGACAGGAAGCGATCTCAGCCGTACTCCGGGGAAGGCTCTTCCTGCGGGAGTCGACCCTCTAAACGGTGGAGATCCCAGCAGAGAACCAGGAGCGCACCTACGGGAGGACAGAGATCAGATGACAGGCCTTGCGTCATCTGCGGCGGGGCACACCGGTTGACGGAGTGCTCCAGGAGGCAAGACCACTGTTTCTGATGTGGAAAGCAGGGGCATTTTCGCTTCAACTGCCCCATGAACCAAGGAGCAGTATCTTCAGTAGCTTCCACGCCAGCACCACAGCATGCGGGGCGAGGGAAAGCCCCGATGGCATCGGCCCCCAGACTTCCAGCACCTCGACCAGCAGGGGAAAGACCTCCACAACCAGGAGGCCGGGTCTACTCGATGACCCACCGGGAGGCGGACCCATCAGAGGACGTTGTAGCACGTATTACTCTACTTTCAGTTTACTGTGCTAGAACTCTTTTTGATACCGGAGCAACCCACTCTTTTATATCTAGCGACTTTGTGCTGTCACATGGTTTTGAGGAGAGACCTCTACTAAGTGTTTTGTCAGTCCAAACCGCAGGGGGACCCTTGGAGGCCCGCAACCATATACCTTCCTGCCCGATAAGGTTGGGGAGGCTTTCTTGCCCCTGGGATTTGGTTGTCATTCCATTAAAGGAGTACGATGTGGTACTTGGAATGGATTGGCTCACTGAGTATCAAGCAGTGATCGACTGTGAGAAGCGCCAGGTGCGACTACAGTATCCAGGGTTTCCAGAGAATGTGTACCTAGCATGCAAGAACATTTCCTTTTGTGAGGCTGGCGAACTGCGTCCCTTTTGTTATACGGGGCGAGTCTCACAAGGCCACCCTCTTCGTGGATGGGTTGCGCAGCGACATTTTCCAGGTGGTGCAAGCGGCGGACTTGCACACCTTCCAGAAGGTGGTCGACCGGGCCACCATCGTGGAGCGCGGTTTAGCCGTTACGCGCGCCCGAGGAGGACGCCCTACTCAGCAGGAGGACAGGAAGCGATCTCAGCCGTACTCCGGGGAAGGCTCTTCCAGCGGGAGTCGACCCTCTAAACGGTGGAGATCCCAGCAGAGAACCAGGAGCGCACCTACGGGAGGACAGAGATCAGATGACAGGCCTTGCGTCATCTGCGGCGGGGCACACCGGTTGACGGAGTGCTCCAGGAGGCAAGACCACTGTTTCCGATGTGGAAAGCAGGGGCATTTTAGCTTCAACTGCCCCATGAACCAAGGAGCAGTATCTTCAGTAGCTTCCACGCCAGCACCACAGCATGCGGGGCGAGGGAAAGCCCCGATGGCATCGGCCCCCAGACTTCCAGCACCTCGACCAGCAGGGGAAAGACCTCCACAACCAGGAGGCCGGGTCTACTCGATGACCCACCGGGAGGCGGACCCATCAGAGGACGTTGTAGCACGTATTACTCTACTTTCAGTTTACCGTGCTAGAACTCTTTTTGATACCGGAGCAACCCACTCTTTTATATCTAGCGACTTTGTGCTGTCACATGGTTTTGAGGAGAGACCTCTACTAAGTGTTTTGTCAGTCCAAACCGCAGGGGGACCCTTGGAGGCCCGCAACCATATACCTTCCTGCCCGATAAGGTTGGGGAGGCTTTCTTGCCCCTGGAATTTGGTTGTCATTCCATTAAAGGAGTACGATGTTGTACTTGGAATGGATTGGCTCACTGAGTATCAAGCGGTGATAGACCGTGAGAAGCGCCAGGTGCGACTACAGTATCCAGGGTTTCCAGAGAATGTGTACCTAGCATGCAAGAACATTTCCTTTTGTGATGCTGGCGAACTGCGTCCCTTTTGTTATACGGGGCGAGTCTCACAAGGCCACCCTCTTCGTGGATGGGTTGCGCAGCGACATTTTCCAGGTGGTGCAAGCGGCGGACTTGCACACCTTCCAGAAGGTGGTCGACCGGGCCACCATCGTGGAGCGCGGTTTCGCCGTTACGCGCGCCCGAGGAGGAGGCCCTACTCAGCAGGAGGACAGGAAGCGATCTCAGCCGTACTCCGGGGAAGGCTCTTCCAGCGGGAGTCGACCCTCTAAATGGTGGAGATCCCAACAGAGAACCAGGAGCGCACCTACGGGAGGACAGAGATCAGATGACTGGCCTTGCGTCATCTGCGGCGGGGCACACCGGTTGACGGAGTGCTCCAGGAGGCAAGACCACTGTTTCCGATGTGGAAAGCAGGGGCATTTTCGCTTCAACTGCCCCATGAACCAAGGAGCAGTATCTTCAGTAGCTTCCACGCCAGCACCACAGCATGCGGGGCGAGGGAAAGCCCCGATGGCATCGGCCCCCAGACTTCCAGCACCTCGACCAGCAGGGGAAAGACCTCCACAACCAGGAGGCCGGGTCTACTCGATGACCCACCGGGAGGCGGACCCATCAGAGGACGTTGTAGCAGGTATTACTCTACTTTCAGTTTACCGTGCTAGAACTCTTTTTGATACCGGAGCAACCCACTCTTTTATATCTAGCGACTTTGTGCTGTCACATGGTTTTGAGGAGAGACCTCTACTAAGTGTTTTGTCAGTCCAAACCGTAGGGGGACCCTTGGAGACCCGCAACCATATACCTTCCTGCCCGATAAGGTTGGGGAGGCTTTCTTGCCCCTGGGATTTGGTTGTCATTCCATTAAAGGAGTACGATGTGGTACTTGGAATGGATTGGCTCACTGAGTATCAAGCAGTGATCGACTGTGAGAAGCGCCGGGTGCGACTACAGTATCCAGGGTTTCCAGAGAATGTGTACCTAGCATGCAAGAACATTTCCTTTTGTGAGGCTGGCGAACTGCGTCCCTTTTGTTATACGGGGCGAGTCTCACAAGGCCACCCTCTTCGTGGATGGGTTGCGCAGCGACATTTTCCAGGTGGTGCAAGCGGCGGACTTGCACACCTTCCAGAAGGTGGTCGACCGGGCCACCATCGTGGAGCGCGGTTTCGCCGTTACGCGCGCCCGAGGAGGAGGCCCTACTCAGCAGGAGGACAGGAAGCGATCTCAGCCGTACTCTGGGGAAGGCTCTTCCAGCGGGAGTCGACCCTCTAAACGGTGGAGATCCCAGCAGAGAACCAGGAGCGCACCTACGGGAGGACAGAGATCAGATGACAGGCCTTGCGTCATCTGCGGCGGGGCACACCGGTTGACAGCGTGCTCCAGGAGGCAAGACCACTGTTTCCGATGTGGAAAGCAGGGGCATTTTCGCTTCAACTGCCCCATGAACCAAGGAGCAGTATCTTCAGTAGCTTCCACGCCAGCACCACAGCATGCGGGGCGAGGGAAAGCCCCGATGGCATCGGCCCCCAGACTTCCAGCACCTCGACCAGCAGGGGAAAGACCTCCACAACCAGGAGGCCGGGTCTACTCGATGACCCACCGGGAGGCGGACCCATCAGAGGACGTTGTAGCAGGTATTACTCTACTTTCAGTTTACCGTGCTAGAACTCTTTTTGATACCGGAGCAACCCACTCTTTTATATCTAGCGACTTTGTGTTGTCACATGGTTTTGAGGAGAGACCTCTACTAAGTGTTTTGTCAGTCCAAACCGCAGGGGGACCCTTGGAGGCCCGCAACCATATACCTTCCTGCCCGATAAGGTTGGGGAGGCTTTCTTGCCCCTGGGATTTGGTTTTCATTCCATTAAAGGAGTACGATGTGGTACTTGGAAGGGATTGGCTCACTGAGTATCAAGCGGTGATCGACTGTGAGAAGCGCCAGGTGCGACTACAGTATCCAGGGTTTCTAGAGAATGTGTACCTAGCATGCAAGAACATTTCCTTTTGTGAGGCTGGCGAACTGCGTCCCTTTTGTTATACGGGGCGAGTCTCACAAGGCCACCCTCTTCGTGGATGGGTTGCGCAGCGACATTTTCCAGGTGGTGCAAGCGGCGGACTTGCACACCTTCCAGAAGGTGGTCGACCGGGCCACCATCGTGGAGCGCGGTTTCGCCGTTACGCGCGCCCGAGGAGGAGGCCCTACTCAGAAGGAGGACAGGAAGCGATCTCAGCCGTACTCCGGGGAAGGCTCTTCCTGCGGGAGTCGACCCTCTAAACGGTGGAGATCCCAGCAGAGAACCAGGAGCGCACCTACGGGAGGACAGAGATCAGATGACAGGCCTTGCGTCATCTGCGGCGGGGCACACCGGTTGACGGAGTGCTCCAGGAGGCAAGACCACTGTTTCCGATGTGGAAAGCAGGGGCATTTTCGCTTCAACTGCCCCATAAACCAAGGAGCAGTATCTTCAGTAGTTTCCACGCCAGCACCACAGCATGCGGGGCGAGGGAAAGCCCCGATGGCATCGGCCCCCAGACTTCCAGCACCTCGACCAGCAGGGGAAAGACCTCCACAACCAGGAGGCCGGGTCTACTCGATGACCCACCGGGAGGCGGACCCATCAGAGGACGTTGTAGCACGTATTACTCTACTTTCAGTTTACCGTGCTAGAACTCTTTTTGATACCGGAGCAACCCACTCTTTTATATCTAGCGACTTTGTGCTGTCACATGGTTTTGAGGAGAGACCTCTACTAAGTGTTTTGTCAGTCCAAACCGCAGGGGGACCCTTGGAGGCCCGCAACCATATACCTTCCTGCCCGATAAGGTTGGGGAGGCTTTCTTGCCCCTGGGATTTGGTTGTCATTCCATTAAAGGAGTACGATGTGGTACTTGGAATGGATTGGCTCACTGAGTATCAAGCAGTGATCGACTGTGAGAAGCGCCAGGTGTGACTACAGTATCCAGGGTTTCCAGAGAATGTGTACCTAGCATGCAAGAACATTTCCTTTTGTGAGGCTGGCGAACTGCGTCCCTTTTGTTATACGGGGCGAGTCTCACAAGGCCACCCTCTTCGTGGATGGGTTGCGCAGCGACATTTTCCAGGTGGTGCAAGCGGCGGACTTGCACACCTTCCAGAAGGTGGTCGACCGGGCCACCATCGTGGAGCGCGGTTTCGCCGTTACGCGCGCCCGAGGAGGAGGCCCTACTCAGCAGGAGGACAGGAAGCGATCTCAGCCGTACTCCAGGGAAGGCTCTTCCAGCGGGAGTCGACCCTCTAAACGGTGGAGATCCCAGCAGAGAACCAGGAGCGCACCTACGGGAGGACAGAGATCAGATGACAGGCCTTGCGTCATCTGCGGCGTGGCACACCGGTTGACGGAGTGCTCCAGGAGGCAAGACCACTGTTTCCGATGTGGAAAGCAGGGGCATTTTCGCTTCAACTGCCCCATGAACCAAGGAGCAGTATCTTCAGTAGCTTCCACGCCAGCACCACAGCATGCGGGGCGAGGGAAAGCCCCGATGGCATCGGCCCCCAGACTTCCAGCACCTCGACCAGCAGGGGAAAGACCTCCACAACCAGGAGGCCGGGTCTACTCGATGACCCACCGGGAGGCGGACCCATCAGAGGACGTTGTAGCACGTATTACTCTACTTTCAGTTTACCGTGCTAGAACTCTTTTTGATACCGGAGCAACCCACTCTTTTATATCTAGCGACTTTGTGCTGTCACATGGTTTTGAGGAGAGACCTCTACTAAGTGTTTTGTCAGTCCAAACCGCAGGGGGACCCTTGGAGGCCCGCAACCATATACCTTCCTGCCCGATAAGGTTGGGGAGGCTTTCTTGCCCCTGGGATTTGGTTGTCATTCCATTAAAGGAGTACGATGTGGTACTTGGAATGGATTGGCTCACTGAGTATCAAGCGGTGATAGACCGTGAGAAGCGCCAGGTGCGACTACAGTATCCAGGGTTTCCAGAGAATGTGTACCTAGCATGCAAGAACATTTCCTTTTGTGATGCTGGCGAACTGCGTCCCTTTTGTTATACGGGGCGAGTCTCACAAGGCCACCCTCTTCGTGGATGGGTTGCGCAGCGACATTTTCCAGGTGGTGCAAGCGGCGGACTTGCACACCTTCCAGAAGGTGGTCGACCGGGCCACCATCGTGGAGCGCGGTTTCGCCGTTACGCGCGCCCGAGGAGGAGGCCCTACTCAGCAGGAGGACAGGAAGCGATCTCAGCCGTACTCCGGGGAAGGCTCTTCCAGCGGGAGTCGACCCTCTAAATGGTGGAGATCCCAGCAGAGAACCAGGAGCGCACCTACGGGAGGACAGAGATCAGATGACTGGCCTTGCGTCATCTGCGGCGGGGCACACCGGTTGACGGAGTGCTCCAGGAGGCAAGACCACTGTTTCCGATGTGGAAAGCAGGGGCATTTTCGCTTCAACTGCCCCATGAACCAAGGAGCAGTATCTTCAGTAGCTTCCACGCCAGCACCACAGCATGCGGGGCGAGGGAAAGCCCCGATGGCATCGGCCCCCAGACTTCCAGCACCTCGACCAGCAGGGGAAAGACCTCCACAACCAGGAGGCCGGGTCTACTCGATGACCCACCGGGAGGCGGACCCATCAGAGGATGTTGTAGCAGGTAGTACTCTACTTTCAGTTTACCGTGCTAGAACTCTTTTTGATACCGGAGCAACCCACCCTTTTATATCTAGCGACTTTGTGCTGTCACATGGTTTTGAGGAGAGACCTCTACTAAGTGTTTTGTCAGTCCAAACCGCAGGGGGACCCTTGGAGGCCCGCAACCATATACCTTCCTGCCCGATAAGGTTGGGGAGGCTTTCTTGCCCCTGGGATTTGGTTGTCGTTCCATTAAAGGAGTACGATGTGGTACTTGGAATGGATTGGCTCACTGAGTATCAAGCGGTGATAGACTGTGAGAAGCGCCAGGTGCGACTACAGTATCCAGGGTTTCCAGAGAATGTGTACCTAGCATGCAAGAACATTTCCTTTTGTGAGGCTGGCGAACCGCGTCCCTTTTGTTATACGGGGCGAGTCTCACAAGGCCACCCTCTTCGTGGATGGGTTGCGCAGCGACATTTTCCAGGTGGTGCAAGCGGCGGACTTGCACACCTTCCAGAAGGTGGTCGACCGGGCCACCATCGTGGAGCGCGGTTTCGCCGTTACGCGCGCCCGAGGAGGAGGCCCTACTCAGCAGGAGGACAGGAAGCGATCTCAGCCGTACTCCGGGGAAGGCTCTTCCAGCGGGACTCGACCCTCTAAACGGTGGAGATCCCAGCAGAGAACCAGGAGCGCACCTACGGGAGGACAGAGATCAGATGACAGGCCTTGCGTCATCTGCGGCGGGGCACACCGGTTGACGGAGTGCTCCAGGAGGCAAGACCACTGTTTCCGATGTGGAAAGCAGGGGCATTTTCGCTTCAATTGCCCCATGAACCAAGGAGCAGTATCTTCAGTAGCTTCCACGCCAGCACCACAGCATGCGGGGCGAGGGAAAGCCCCGATGGCATCGGCCCCCAGACTTCCAGCACCTCGACCAGTAGGGGAAAGACCTCCACAACCAGGAGGCCGGGTCTACTCGATGACCCACCGGGAGGCGGACCCATCAGAGGACGTTGTAGCAGGTATTACTCTACTTTCAGTTTACCGTGCTAGAACTCTTTTTGATACCGGAGCAACCCTCTCTTTTATATCTACCGACTTTGTGCTGTCACATGGTTTTGAGGAGAGACCTCTACTAAGTGTTTTGTCAGTCCAAACCGCAGGGGGACCCTTGGAGGCCCGCAACCTTATACCTTCCTGCCCGATAAGGTTGGGGAGGCTTTCTTGCCCCTGGGATTTGGTTGTCATTCCATTAAAGGAGTACGATGTGGTACTTGGAATGGATTGGCTTACTGAGTATCAAGCGGTGATCGACTGTGAGAAGCGCCAGGTGCGACTACAGTATCCAGGGTTTCCAGAGAATGTGTACCTAGCATGCAAGAACATTTCCTTTTCCACCATCATTCCAGCATCGCGAGCCAGAAAACTGATCGAGGGAGGGTGCGTGGCCTACTTGGCGTCGGTGGACTTGACCACTAGACCCTCTGCGATGCTCTCCGACATCCCGATCGTGAAGGACTTCCCAGATGTTTTCCCTACCGAACTGCCGAGGATGCCCCCCGAACGGGAGGTTGTTTTTTCGATCGTGTTTCTACCCGGCACCCGACCGATCACAAAGGCCCCCTACAGAATGGCCTTTGCAGAACTGAAGGAACTTAAGGCACAGCTCGAAGATCTTCTGGATAAAGGTTTCATCAGACCGAGTGTGTCGCCTTGGGGCGCACCGGTACTTTTCGTGCGAAAGAAGGACGGAACCTTGCGGCTGTGCATCAACTACAGGGAAATAAACAAAGTCACAGTGAAGAACAAGTACCCCTTGCCCAGGATCGATGACCTTTTTGATCAGCTACGGGGAGCAACGGTCTTCTCAAAGATTGATTTGCAGTCAGGCTACCATCAGCTCAGAGTGTAGGATGAGGACATCCCAAAGACGGCTTTCCGGACCCGGTACGGCCACTACAAGTTTACTGTAGTGCCGTTCGGGCTTACCAACACCCTAGTGGTATTTATGGATATGATGAACCGAGTCTTTAGGCCTTTCTTGGATCAGTTCGTAGTGGTCTTTATGGACGACATCCTGATCTACTCGCCCACCGATGAGGAACATGAGGAGCACTTACGGCTTGTTCTGCAGACTCTCAGGGATCAGAGGTTGTTTGCCAAACTTAAGAAGTGTGAGTTTTGGCTTCGCAAGGTGGAGTTTCTGGGGCACATAATTTCAGCAGCGGGAATTGCAGTGGATCCCAAGAAGGTGGAGTCGGTGACCGACTGGCCCTAACTGACTACGGTAACGAAAGTCCGTAGCTTCCTGGGCCTAGCAGGATATTACAGACGTTTCGTCGATGGCTTCTCGAAGATTGCGACCTCCCTAAACCGCCTGACCCGGAAAGGAGAAAAATTCATCTGGACGGCCCAATGCTAAGGGAGTTTTGAAGAACTCAAGAGGAGGCTAACAAGAGCACCTGTACTTGCGCTACCAACGCCCGGAGAGGACTTCGAGGTTTACTGCGACGCATCACGGATCAGATTGGGGGGTGTATTGATGCAACAGGGGAAAGTCATAGCCTATGCCTCAAGACAGCTCAAGGAATATGAACGGAACTACCCGACACACGACCTGGAGCTTGCCGCAGTCGTCTTCGTTCTGAAGCTTTGGAGGCACTATCTCTTTGGTATCCATTGTAATGTGTTCTCTGACCACCAAAGTCTTAAGTATCGTTTTACCCAGAAGGAGCTGAACCTGCGACAGAGACAATGGTTGGAGTTGCTGAAGGACTACGACCTAACTATTCTATACCACCCAGGAAAAGCAAATGTGGTAGCAGATGCTTTGAGCAGAAAGGGACAGACAGAGGGGACATCAGCAGGCACGATTACTCAGCAGGATGACTTGATCGCAGGGTTCTCGCGATTGAGGCTAGAAGTGGTACCGGCAGGGACGGTTGAGCGACTAATGTCTTTAATAGTCGTGCCTACCTTGTTCGAGAGGATCCGAGAAGGCCAAAGTACCGATCCACAATTACAGCTTGTACGGGATAGAATTTCCCCGGGGCAGGAGGGGGACTTTACGGTGGGGACAGATGGCACACTCCGGTTTCGAGGGCGGATCTGCGTGCCCGATTCGCCAGACCTGAAGAGGGAAATCTTGACTGAAGCGCACTGCGCTCCCTATGCGGCGCACCCTGGGGGCACAACGATGTACAGGGATCTCAGGCAGACCTTCTGGTGGCCGAAGCTGAAGGGGGACGTGACACGGTTCGTAGCACACTGCCTGATCTGTCAACAGGTAAAAGCCGAACACCAGCGGCCGGCGGGGAAGTTGCATCCACTACCTGTGCCAGAATGGAAATGGGAGCGAATCACTATGGATTTTGTCACCGGGCTCCCGCGTTCGCAACAGGGACACGACACCATCTGGGTCATTATGGATCGGTTAATAAAGTCAGCTCACTTCCTACCTATCCACTGTAGTAACCGCCTTTGTTAAATTATCTTTTCAGAAATTCTTATTTTTATTTACCCCTTTTTTTGTGGTCCGGCGGGGGGGTGGGTTAATAATTCTTTGTTTCTGGGCAGACTGTCGGGGCTCGCGGGTATTTTTAGGCAATAAAGCTCGCGAAACGGAGAACAGTGGCGCGATCGGATTCGAATTCTGACCCCGGGATCTCCCAGAATAAATTTCTGAAGGTTACCAGCGGTTCCGGGTGCATCAAAAGGCGTGCAGGCGATCGGCATGCTTTTCGAGGTAAACCAGCAGTTTTGGGTGCATCAAAAGGCGTGCGGGAGATCGGCACGCTTTTCGAGATAAGTTGGACCTTGGTCCGCACCCGATCGCTAAGTTTCGAATTTGGGGGTTTAGGGTTCAATCCCAACCCCCATTCACACCTGAACAACTATTTAATTTTGTTTGGGGGGCGTAGGGTTTTTCCCCACACCTCATTCCTGTGCGTTAGTTCCCCATCCGAGCGTGAGCGAGGAACCCTGTTTTCCTAACCTCGTCCCTCTAGCAGGCGGCGTGAAGAACCGAGGATCGTGACGGGGAGAAGGAAGGGATGATCGCCTTCCCGCGGAATCCGACGAGCGCGAATGGGACGATCCTTCTCCTTCACCCATTGCCGACGAAACCGAGGTGAGCGGTTTTATTGTTTCCTTTTCGGTTCTTGATTTCAGCGAGGGGAGGGGGTTCCCGGAATTTCCGGCCGTAGGGCACCCGACGCCCGCGGGGGGGGAGGGCGAGCCACCCGCCGGCAGGGCACCCGCACGGGCTTGACGCCACGCGGGGCCGCCCGTGCCTGCGGGCAGCTCACCCGCGCAGGTCGGGCGCCCCGCGGGGCCGCCGCGGGTGGGCGCCGCGCGGGGTCTGACGCCGCGCGGGGCCGCCGCGGGCGGGCGCCGCGCGGGGTTTGACGCCGCGCGGGGCTGCCGCAGGCGGGGTGCCGCCCGGGGTCCGGCATCGCGCGGGGCAGCCCGCGCATGCGGGCAGCACGCTGCGCGGGCTGGGCGCCGCGCGGGGCCGCCCGCAGACGGGGCGCCCGCGCGGGGTCCGGCACCGCGCGGGGCAGCCCGCGCATGCTGGCAGCGCACCAGCGCAGGGTTAGGCGCCGCGCGGGGCTGCCCGCGCATGCGGGCAGCACGCCGCGCGGGCCGGGCGCCGCGCGGGGCCGCCCGCAGGTGGGGCGCCGCGCGGGGCCATGCGAGTGGTGGGCTGTCCGTGCCCTTGTCCTCGCCCCGGGACGTCGCCGCCGTCGCCGGATCGGCGGGCCGCGTTCCGCGACCGACCGGGAGAGTCTTTTATTCCATGGTCCTTACTTGGGGTTTCGAGTTACTGATTTCTTTGCGGCGGGTTCGTGTAGGTCCGGGGAACACACCAAGACGCGGAGGAATCGCGCGTTGATCACCGCCTGAGACAGGTGGGTTTTTATTTGGAGACTTAGCGTGGCACACCCGACACTTGTAACTAACTCTATTTGTGCGTTTAACTGTGATATTGTTGATAGTCTCTATGGTTCTCGCTACTTGATTATGTACGGTATCCTTGGTTACTATGCTCGAGGCTGCAGCACGCGCACCCGCGGTTTGGCCGCCGCAAAGGGTGCCCTTTTCCGGAAAAGTGGTCTCTGACCCATGTAAACCCACGAGGTGACATAGTGGGGCCCCCGTAGGTGTGGGGTTTTGAGGCGCCAAGGTGTGAGCGGTGCGACCTGTCGGGGTAGGTGCCCGACGTGGTCAGGTTTTGCAGGTGTTCGCAGTTTTTCCCTCTTGGGAGGGTAGTTGCTCCGGATAGCCTTACGGTTGGCTTTACTACTTTTTCCTGCTTTATTATTAGTATTATCGTGTCGCTGACTTCCCACTCCGTGACAGGTTCCTTCAGGGGTGAGAACTAGGCGACGGTGAGGCCGAGTCTGGAGCTTTCGGGTCCTATGAGATCCCAGACTGTATTTTCCCTTTTCTATCGCATTTCATTTACTACTTGTATACTATTGTGTGGTTCTCGATACCCTCGTGGGGTCGGTGTGAATGTCGGTACTCTACTCTTTGGTTATGTGGATGTTGAGCTCTTATCTCTGTTCGGCCATTTTTCAAAAGGAAAGAAAGAAAAAGAAAAAAAAAGAATTGCGAAAATCGTTTTCAAAACTTGGGCGTCGTGTGGGCACCGTTTTCAAAACCCTGTGGATTTATGGATTTTAGAAAATGGATTTCAAAACTTGAGTGTCGTGTGGGCACTATTTTAAAAACTCTGTGGATTTATGGTTTTCGAACTGTTTTAGAAATCTGGGTGCCGGGTGGGCACCGCTTTTAAAATTGTGGATTTATCCCTTCAAATTGGTCGGCCTTGAGAGTGGTTCTGTTGTGTAAGTGTTGAGAACTGTTGTGATTGAATAAACTACTATGATTGCATGTTGTATTAGCCGCGACGCCGTGCATATACAGAGGAGACTCTGTCCGTTTGCAGGGTGATTCTGTGTATGCGGCGGGTCTGGGCACGCACCGGGGAAGAAGGAATTTCAAAAAAAATTGATACGCAAAACAAATCCCTTTTTTTCGTTGATTGTTTCCGCTGAATGAAACCCCCGGGGCGTGACATCCACACGACCTGGACGCGCGATCGACTGGCTCAGGTCTACATCAGCGAGATTGTGAGGTTACACGGGATACCTGCATCGATCACCTCAGACAGGGACACACGGTTTGTCTCAAACTTATGGCAGAGTCTACAACGAGCCTTGGGGACCAAGCTACACTTTAGCACAGCCTTTCACCCCGAGACGGACGGACAATCTGAGCGGGTGATCCAGATCCTCGAGGACATGCTCCGAGCCTGTGTACTTGATTTGGGAGACGGATGGTCACGCCACCTACCTCTTGTGGAGTTCGCCTACAACAACAGCTACCAGGCTAGCATCCGTATGGCGCCGTATGAAGCTTTATATGGCAGACGCTGTAGGTCCCCGATTTGTTGGGACGATCTGGGGGAGCGAAAGTTTTTGGGACCGAACTTGGTGGAGGAAATTGAGGAAAAGGTGCGCCTCATCAGACAGCGGTTGGTGACCGCCCAAAGCCGACAAAAGAGCTACGCAGACCAGAGATGCCGCGACTTGGAGTTCCAGGTTGGGGGAGCACGTGTTACTGCGGGTTTCGCCGTCCAAAGGGGTGAAGGGATTCGGGCTGAGAGGCAAGTTGAGCCCCCGCTATGTGGGGCCGGTTGAGATCTTGGAGCGCATCGGCCCGGTGGCCTATCGCCTTGCCCTACCGCCGAACCTCGACCGGATTCATGACGTGTTCCACGTGTCCATGCTTCGAAAGTACGTTCTCGACCCATCGCGGGTGCTCGATGTTGCCGCTGTCGAACTTAAAGAGGACCTGAGCTTCGAGGAAGTACCAGTGCGGATCCTGGCAAGGGAAGACAAGAAGTTGCGCAACCGGACGATCCCCTATGTGAAGGTGCTTTGGAGTAACCATGAAGAATGCGAAGCGACCTGGGAGCCAGAGTCAAAGATGAGGGAGTGCTATCCTGACCTTTTCATCGCGTACCTGGGTTAAGTTTCGGGGATGAAACTTGTTCTTAGTGGTGAGTGATGTAATACCCGCTCCCTTTTGTTAATTTTATTTTATTTTATTTTATTTTTTCCCCACTTTTAGTGGATCGATGGGGGCTAATAGTGGTTTGTTTTTGACAGCCCTGTTGGGTTATATGAAATATAGATCTAAATAGGGGAAAAAACACCTAGAGGGGGGTGAATAGGTGTAAACAATAAACACTCAAAAAATCATTGCGCAATAAAACCCAATGCGGAAATAAAAATGAACACGCAAGATTTTTACGTGGAAAAACTCCAAACCGGAGTAAAAAACCACGGGACCGATAACACGGCGAAATCCACTAGAATTAAAACACGTACAAGGTGATTTACCGTACACACTTACGACTCAACCTTTTCCATACGCTCCTAGAGGATCTTCTCCGCTCGCTCCACGACGCTTCTCGAATCCACGATCTGCGCCCAACGCCGAATCCACGGCGTCCAACGTCGAGTCCACGACGTCCGACCGAATCCACGGTCTTCACCCAGTAGCACGCTTCGAATCCACGAACGTACCTCGCTCCGAATCTACGAGAGCGGTTGAACCTTGAATCCACAAGGACACGCGAGTCCACGCGCCGATTTTGGGGAAATCGTTGTTTTTGGGTGGTGATGATCCGCCGAATACTTAGATCAAAGATAGATAGGAAATACCATCTAAGTATTCATTAGTTTGATTCAACTCAAGATATGAGTATGAAAACCTAGAATCAAACTAATCAATATAGATGAAGAAACATAGAGTAATATCTAATGATTTCCTTTCTTCTCTATATGTGGATCTAGGGCCGTATAAGATGATATTTGAATATGACGGCTCTATGTGGATTATCTGGATTACCCTAGAAAAATGAATCATAGGGTCTATTTATAGGTTAGAAACCCTAGGAAGGAGATAAGAATCAAAAACCTACCATTTCTGAAAATTTTACGGACGGCGATCCGGATCGGATTAGCTGTGATCCGGATCGTCGTAACGAGTCAGACAATTCCAGAAAAACGAAGGTTCGGGATCCGGATCGAAATGGCTGATCCGGATCGTTCATACAGTTTCACCAAACATCAACGTTCGGGATCCGGATTGCGAAGCCTGATCCGGATCGTTCAAGAAAAATGGTAAACTCAATGTTCGGGATCCGGATCAAGAGAAGCTACGATCCGGATTGAACTGGTGTATGAACGAACCACCTTCGGGATCCGGATTGAACAATCTGATCCGGATCCTGAACATGTCCTATGTCCAGTTTTTGATTTTTATGCAATGAAAAATTCTTCCAAGTGTTTCTACACTACAAGAAGTATTCGGATCACCAAAAATATTTAGTTAAACATACCTGATCCTTTTGAATTCTTCTTTCTTGAGATTGAGTTAAATGATCCAACCTTCTTCACCTTCAATCTTCAAGACTTGAACCTTTCACGAAATTACGCCAACTCAAATTCCGTAACAATCTCCCCCTTTGGCGGTTTCGTGACAAAACACAGATCCACTAAAGAAAATTCAAAAAGATATTTTTGTTGCTATCACCATACAACAAAAATTTACAATGGAGATCCAAAAATTTAAAAACATGAGATAAACTCCTAAAACAGACTCTAGACTTAGACATCTGTACTCTCTGCATAAAGAAATCATTCTTGACAAAAAGAATCGTTAGATACCTCAAGAATTGAAACATACAAAACCAAGTACAGAGATAGAGTTTATCTGATCATCATGACATTTGAGAATTCAGATATGTAAGAGAATCATAGTTAAAAACCAACATATCTTCTATGCAATCAAAAACCAAATGTCACAAAGTGTTAGTCCAACATCAACTTGTTAGTCATATTACATGCCCAAATAGTTAGTCGAATAGTTAGTGACATGCAACAAATCACAAGATAAAACCAAAGTTGAAGTTGAAGTGATACTTTCCTTGATGTTCACTTACCTTGATGTTCACATTCACACAGTTTTCACATCATCATTGTTCAAGTTCTCTCTAAACTATGTTCAAGTTCTCTCTAAACTCTCTCCCCCTTTTTGTCACAAACAAAGCCAAATATACAACATTTAAGGAGAGTTAAATATTCCAAAATCAAGAAAAACCTGAGAACTAAACTAAAGCAAAGTAAAAACAGAACATTAAAACCTAAAAGCTGAAATCCTGCACAAGAGAATTAGTGGACAAACGATTCAAGCATCTGAATCTGAGTCATTCGAGGCGGAGTCCTCAGAGCTCGTGCAGCCCAGCTTCTTCAAAATTCCTTTAAGCATTCCCGAAATCGTAGAACACTCTTGTTTCATCTGATGTATGTCCTTGGACATCTTTCTGAGTCCTAGAGCCATTTTGTCTTGCTCTTGTTTGAGGGAAGACTCCATGTTTCCCTTTTGGTCAATTCTTCTGGAATTTGAAGACCGTTGTGTGACGATCGACGGAGCAGTCTGTCCTTCATTCCGAGGAGATCTTCTTGGCAAAGAATGTGAGTTGTCAAGAGGTTCATTGCATGGCACATTCTTTTTCTTTGTGGTAGACTTTGTCAGCTTCCTGCTCTTTAGGTAAACCTTATTTTCTTCATCAATACCTTGTTGTACTTCATCAAGAAATGTGTCCCAATCGTCTTCAGACTCAGTTTCAGTTTGAGGAGTATCCTTTGTTTTTGCTTGACCTGTTTCATTTATTTCAATACCCCTAGCTCGTCCAAGTCGTCGAGCAAGTCTTTTTCTTTTAGTCTTCCCAGAAGTTTCTTCCATGGGAGCTTTGCCCTTTTCAGCAGCAGTAGGAGGAGCCTTTGACGTTTCTGCAGGCGCCTTTCCTTTTGAAACAGTGGGAACAGTCGTTGCTTCAACTTGAAGCTCATCCCATTCTATTGATTCCGTCTCCGACTCTGTGTCGGAATCATCTTTCGCTTTCTTTGCTTTCTTAGCCCTCTTGGGCTTGACAGTGTCCTTGACATGAACCATGGCAGTAAGTAAGAAAATAATCCATGTGATCACCATAGCTATTGGTTTCTTGTGAGAAGAAAATCCTGTGAGCAACAACTCAGGAACACGAAAAATTGTTAATTTTCAAAAATTAGAAAAATTGTACCCAAACAATCATTATCGTGTAGAGAGACTAGGAATCAAATTAGTTTTGCAAAAGGAAATTTAAAAATAGATCAATTCATGATTTTGGAAAATTCCCATTATATGCCCTAAAACCGAATTCTTTGAAATCAAAGACCAAAAATCCGTTAATCAGGAGAATACTTAGCATATAATCAAAACTAATCTACCCAGAGTTCTTATTTCAAAAGAGATTTGATCAAAAACCATCCACAAACGAAATCGATACAAGGAATTCATCACGTTTTGAGGAGGAATAACAAGAACGGTGAAAAACCGAGATTTGATCAATAAAACTTACTTGGAGTTGAAGAACTTGAGTTTGAAAGCTTCCAAGATGGATGAAATCTAGAGAGAGAAGCTCTGGAAGCTTTGGAACAAAAGATTGGAGTAAAAGAAATCAAAACCCTTTTGTTCTTTATAAAACCCTAGCCGCGATCCGGATCAGTTCATGATTGCGATCCGGATCGGCTACCCGCAGTGAAAAACTGCGTTCGGGATCCGGATCGGCAGGTCCAATCCGGATCGTCTGCCCGCAGAAGAATATCTGCGTTCGGGATCCGGATCGGCAGGTCCAATCTGGATCGGCTCCAATTTTTTTTTTCTTTAGAAAATTTCAGAGAAATTCAAGAAAAACCAGAAAAAGATTGTGAGCACTTTTGTGTATCAACTTTAAACAAAAATCATCGTTTCATACAACAAGAAATAGATTATACCAAATCTATCAATAACATCCAACAAACGAAACGAAAATTTATAAAAATTAAATCCCTTAAAGTTGAACAACTTCAATTACATCTAACTTGATCTTATGAGTAATGCCTTTATCAAATCATCAATTTGGTAAAGAAAATGAAATACAAAGATCAATAGATGTCTAACATCCCCGATAAGTTAGATAATATATCTAGTCAATTTATTGAAGAGAGTGGCTCTTTGAGCATCTTTCATTAAAAATCCCACCTTATACCAACCTTGAAATTTTGACAGAGTCAAGTATTTCAACATGCATTTTATTTAATCAAACTTGAAAAACCTTGCTTGGTATTCATGTGGTAGCTGCACACAGTACTCGGACGACCGAGGTGGTAGCTCTTTCCTCCATGTGGTGGTAGTTTTCACACTCCTCATTGGGATGTAACTCTTTCCACATCTTTTGAGCATTTTACTTTTTCTTTGACTCCCCCTCAATTGGCTATCAATTATTTAAGATATAAAGTATTTAGCCAAATATTGATCTCGATTTCATACTCGACTAAACAGTCAAATAAGATAAAAACTATACCAAGAGATCATCGAGAGAGAAATTGACTTTGATCAAAACAAAGATGAGTTAATTGACATAAATGATCATTGCATCAAATGAAATATTACGATATCTAAAGCATAATAGATTTCTAATTATATGAAAGGATGCAAGTAAAGTCACATGCTCAATTAATGTACTATGTATAAACATAGATAAAGAACAAAAACACAAAAACAAAACCTAACCTAAGCAAAAGTTTCAAAAAGAAGTTTATATCAAGGAAAGCATTCCAATTGCTTTACGTAAATGAATAAAACGTTTTTGATCCAAAGGTTTTGTTAAAATGTCAGCTAATTGATCTTCAGTTGAAATATATGAAAGTTGAAGCGTATTTGATTCAACTAGCTCTCTAAGAAAATGATATCTAAGTTCAATGTGTTTTGTTCTAGAGTGCAACACAGGGTTTTTGGAAATGTTTATAGCACTAGTGTTATCACAAAGAATTGTTACCGAAGATGCTGAAATCCGGAAGTCACTCAACACACTTTTCATCCAAATAAGTTGAGTTGAACAACTACCCGCTGAAATGTATTCCGCTTCGGCAGTCGAGAGTGCTATGCAATTCTGCTTTTTACTGTGCCATGCAACAAGGCAATGGCCAAGATAGAAGCATGCACCACTCGTGCTTTTCCGATCATCCACTGATCCTGCCCAATCGGCATCTGAGTATCCAACAATATCCAAACTAGTTCCCATAGGATACCAAATTTCGAAATTAATTGATCCTTTGATGTATCGGATGATCCTTTTCACCGCTTTCAGGTGAACCTCCTTTGGTGCAGATTGATATCTCGCGCAAATCCCAACACCAAAAGATATATCCGGGCGACTAGCCGTGAGATAAAGTAGACTTCCAATCATACTTCGATACAGTTTCTCGTCTACATTCTCACTATGTGATTCACTTCCAAGTCCCTTGTGGCTAGTTCCCATTGGAGTCGGAAAATCCTTCGAATTTTCTAAGTCAAACTTTTTAACCAACTCCATTGCATACTTGGATTGACACAAGTGAATACCTTCATCATTTTGTTTAATTTGCAATCCAAGAAAATAAGTCAATTCACCCATCATGGACATCTCAAATTCGCTTTCCATGGTCTCCGCGAATTTAGAAGCATCATTATCTCTTGTTGCGCCAAATACGATGTCATCGACATATATTTGTGCTACAATGAAATTGTTTT
This sequence comes from Tillandsia leiboldiana, assembly GCA_029204045.2. Lineage (NCBI taxonomy): Eukaryota > Viridiplantae > Streptophyta > Magnoliopsida > Poales > Bromeliaceae > Tillandsia > Tillandsia leiboldiana. The sequence goes on from CM055061.1 coordinate 13,884,529, forward strand.
GATAATGCTTCACAAAGAGAGTCCTGTCAGCTCCCCCTCGAGTATAGCCCTTCTCCAAAAGGTGCTTTGTCAGCCTTTCGTACCATGCTCGCGGTGCTTGTTTCAGACCGTAAAGAGCCTTTTTCAAACGAAAAACATGGTTAGGTTGTTTATGGTCTACAAAACCTTTCGGTTGAGCCACATAAACTTCCTCATTTAAAAACCCATTTAGAAACGCGCTCTTAACGTCCATTTGAAATAATTTGATTTTAAAATGACAAGCAATAGCAAATAGTATACGAATGGACTCGAGTCCAGCTACAGGGGCGAAAGTTTCATCAAAGTCTATACCTTCTACTTGAGAGTAGCCTTGAGCAACTAATCGTGCCTTGTTCCTGATGATAGTACCATCCTTATTTTTCTTATTCTTGAAAATCCATTTGGTACCTATCACATTGTGTTGCTGTGGAGGCTTCGTTAATTCCCAGACTTTGTTTCGCTCAAATTGATGGAGCTCTTCCTGCATTGCTTTAATCCAGTAGTCATCCTGAAGAGCTTCATCTATATTCTTTGGTTCGATTAAAGATACGTAGCAAGCGAATCCACAAACCAACTGCCTCCGAGTTCTAACTCCTTCTTGTGGGTCTCCAATGATGTTTGATTCAGGATAATCCTTGGAGATGCGTAAAGTTTGAGGTAACGGAGTACTCGGAGGTACATGAGACGATTCCTGCACATCAGATAAACTTGAAGAACCATTAGATGCATCATTAATATTGGAAGTATTATTATGAGAAGATACAATGGCAGGTGTATCATCATCTAGAGAGATATCGAGGGTAGATTTTTCAGATGCAAAGTGAAAAGCTTCATCTACTTTAACATTTATCGATTCTACGATCGTCTTAGATTTCAAGTTAAATACTCGATATGCTCTACTGTTTGTAGAATACCCCAAGAAAATCCCTTCGTCACTTCGAGAGTCAAACTTTCCAAGATTTTCACGGTCACGTAAAATGTAACACCGACTCCCGAAGATGCAAAAATATTTGATGTTGGGTTTTCTACCGCACCATAGTTCATATGGTGTATTTAACGTTCCCGGGCGCAAATAAACTCGATTAATTACATAGATTGCAGTGTTCACAGCTTCAGCCCAAAAATGTAGCGGTAAATTCCGGCTGAGAAGCATAACACGTGCCATCTCTTGAACAACCCTGTTTTTGCGCTCGACAACACCATTCTGTTGAGGTGTATAGGGTGCTGAGAATTCATGCTTAATACCGTTTGAAGTGCAAAAGTCAATGAATTTAGAGTTAACGAATTCTCCACCTCTATCACTTCTAACACGAATGATCTTTTCATTCTTTTCAATCATAATACGATGGCAAATCTCGTGAAAAGAATCAAAAGTATCAGCTTTCTCTTTTAAAAATGCTACCCAAGAATACCGAGAGAAATCATCAACCAATAAGAAAATATACCATTTACCTCCCAAAGACGGTTGACGTGTTGGCCAAAAGAAAGAAAAAATAGTCTACATAAACTACACAACATTTAATCGTAGAGCGATTAAAGACAAGGAAGGATTTCACCTTTGCATACCCAAACCTTTTGAGTTTTGGAGTATGTTGGCAATGGTTGAGAAATTTTCCTTGATGAAGACGTTTTGTATGATTGATCTTTTTCTTTTGTCATCGTCTTGTTTGAAGTACTACCAATGTTCTTTTCTTTTGAAAAGTCCTTCTTTGAATTCCGGGGAGTGAACTTATTGGTAGCAGTTGCAAGATGTGGTTGATTTGATCTTTGAACTCCAATCTTGCAATTTCTTTCAATGTGCCCTGCAAAATTACAACGAAAACATACCTTTGTGCTTGACGATTCCGAAGAGGATGAAGTAGGCTTGTTGTCGTTGGTTGTCGTGAATTTCGGTGTCGGAGGAGGAGATACCGACTGAGGCACAAAGACTATCCCAACCGAACTAAAATTGTCTTCAGTTCGATTGTATCCGAGGCCGAACTTGTTTGTTTGACCAAGACCAAGAAGTTTATCCAACTTACTCCTTCCAGAAGAAAAATGCTGTAAGTCATCCTTGAGTTGGAAAATGGTCTCTGTCATTTCCAATTTTTCCCGTCAGGCCTCGCCGTAGAGCTTCAAGAAGTAATTCGCTTTGTTCACCATATCTATATAATTCTTCTCGAGTTGCTCATTGGACTCTTGAAGGGAAACATTTGCTTTTATCAGATTATCCCTTTCCGTTTCAAGATCGGTCGAGAGAGAAGTTACCCTTTTTACTTCTTCTTCGAGATCCTGCAATCTCCCTCTCAACCCCTTGTTTTGCTTAGCCGGTTTCTTTGAATCCCGTAAAAGTCTATGGTAGGCTAAAGAAAAATCTTCACCTTCCGAATCATCCGATTCATTGTCCGTTGCATTCTTTTCAACAGTGGAGTTGGACAATGACTCGGATGTACTTGCCATTAAGCACATGAATGGTGAAGATGTGGACGCGTGGAATGCCGTTGCGCTTTCTTCTTCATCACTTGAAGACGACTCATTTGACGTTGAGTTGTCATCCCAAGTGACGACTTGCATCGCTTTCTTCTTTGACGGATTCTTAGTTGGACACTCCGTTGAGATATGACCGTATCCTCGGCACTTGAAGCATTGGACTTGTCCCTCTGAACTTTTCTTATCCTTTGAGAAGTTCTCTTGCTTTCTTGACTTGTAACTTGAAGTACCCTTGCCTTTCTTCGACTTTCCGAAGGATGGAGATTTACTTGAATTACCCCTTCGAAAGTTGCGGCGAAACTTCCTTGTCAAGAGAGCGAGTTGCTTCTCAAAGTCCTCCATAGAAAGGTTCTCGTCATCGTCCGAGGAGGATGTATCCGCGTCTTCTTCCTTAGTTGTTTTCAACGCATAACCTGAAGACTTAGAAGAGGATGCTTTTCCAGAAGAATAGTTAGTAGTAAATGTCATTTCATAAGTTTGTAATGAACCAACTAATTCTTCTACACGTATTTCGTCCGGGTGTTTAATAGTTTCAATGGCTGTAACCTTTGGGCGAAATCGTTCAGGAAGAGTTCTTAAGATCTTTCTTACAACCTTAAATTCTGGAATCTTCTCTCCCAGGTTAGCACATGAATTTACGATATCTTGCAATCGTGTATAGTAGTCCGTGAAAGATTCATTTTCTGCCATAAAAATGGAGTCAAATCTGCTCATAAGCATTTGCAGCTTTTGAATCTTCACGAGGTTAGTTCCCTCATGTGTAACCTGAAGAACATCCCAGATTTCTTTCGCAGTCTCACATGCCGAGACGCGAGAGAATTCAGTTTGAGATAAGGCATTAAAAATAGCATTAATTCCCTTGCCATTGTAAGAAGATGAGTCTAACTCTTCCTTGGTCCATTTCGACCTAGGTTTTAAGGTGCGAACATCAGAAATAATCTCAGTTGGATTAGACCATCCTAATTCAATTGATTGCCACACCCTTTCGTCGATGGAAATTAAAAAGGCTTTCATCCGTACTTTCCAGTACGCATAATTTGTTCCATCAAAGAAAGGGGGTCGATTGATGGTTTCCACCTTCAACCATTGTTTACAACCCTATTCCCGCTCTGATACCAACTTGTTGGGTCATATGAATATAGATCTAATAGGAGAAAAAAACACCTAGAGGGGGGTGAATAGGTGTAAATAATAAACACTCAAAAAAAATCATTGCGCAATAAAACCCAATGCGGAAATAAAAATGAACACGCAAGATTTTTACGTGGAAAAACTCCAAACCGGAGTAAAAAACCACGGGACCGATAACACGGCGAAAATCCACTAGAATTAAAACACATACAAGGTGATTTACCGTACACACTTACGACTCAACCTTTTCCATACGCTCCTAGAGGATCTTCTCCGCTCGCGTCCACGACGCTTCTCGAATCCACGATCTGCGCCCAACGCGAATCCACGGCGTCCAACGTCGAGTCCACGATGTCTGACCGGAATCCACGGTCTTCACCCAGTAGCACGCTTCGATCCACGAACGTACCTCGCTCCGAATCCACGAGAGCGGTTGAACCTTGAATCCACAAGTGACACGCGAGTCCACTGCGCTCGATTTTGGAGAAAATCGTTGTTTTTGGGTGGTGATGATCCGCCGAATACTTAGATCAAAGATAGATAGGAAATACCATCTAAGTATTCATTAGTTGATTCAACTCAAGATATGAGTATGAAAACTAGAATCAAACTAATCAATATAGATGAAGAAACATAGAGTAATATCTAATGATTTCCTTCTTCTCTATATGTGGATCTAGGGCCGTAATAAGATGATATTGAATATGACGGCTCTATGTGGATTATCTGTATTACCCTAGAAAGATGAATCATAGGGTCTATTTATAGGTTAGAAAACCCTAGGAAGGAGATAAGAATCAAAACCTACCATTTCGGAAATTTTACGGACGGCGATCCGGATCGGATTAGCTGTGATCCGGATCGTCGTAACGAGTCAGACAATTCCAGAAAAACGAAGGTTCGGGATCCGGATCGAAATGGCTGATCCGATCGTTCATACAGTTTCACCAAACATCAACGGTCGGGATCCGGATTGCGAAGCCTGATCCGGATCGTTCAAGAAAATGGTAAACTCAAGTTCGGGATCCGGATCAAGAGAGCTACGATCCGGATTGAACTGGTGTATGAACGAACCACCTTCGGGATCCGGATTGAACAATCTGATCCGGATCCTGAACATGTCCCATGTCCAGTTTTTGATTTTATGCAATGAAAATTCTTCCAAGTGTTTCTACACTACAAGAAGTATTCGGATCACCAAAATTCTTTAGTTAAACATACCTGATCCTTTTGAATTCTTCTTTCTTGAGATTGAGTTAAATGATCCAACCTTCTTCACCTTCAATCTTCAAGACTTGACCTTTCACGAAACTACGCCAACTCAAATTCCGTAAAGTAACAATCCCGTCGGGCTCGCGGGTATGTTTTAGCTAGAGCTCGCGAAAAGGGGAACGATGGCGTGATCGGATTCGAATTCCGACCCTGAATCTCCCGAAATAATTTTTGAGGGTTCGCTATTTGAGCGCGCCAGGAAGCGTGCTGGCGAGGCAAACGCTTTTCGAGGTAAATCGGACCGCTTTTTCTTGAAATCCGATGGACTGGGTCAGCATTTTGGAGGCTTAGGGTTTTGTTTCGCTCCTTCTCTCGTGGCGTTAGGGCAGACCGGAGGCGATCGAGGGAAAAGAAGGGGGAAAACGAAATCCCCATTCTCTCCCTCTTTTGTTTCAAGGGGCGACAGTGATCAGGGCGGTGAGCAGGGAAGGGACAGATCCTTCTTGCTCGCGGAAATCGATCGGGCAACGGTAGGATGATCCCCTCCTTCCTCTTCCTCTCGCGAATCAAGGTGAGTATTTCCCGTTCGTGTTTTAGGTTTACGTGGTTATGTTCTTGTCGGTCGTCGAGGACGGGGAACACCGCGCCGCCGCCGCCATCGTCGAGGCGGCTTGCCGGCGTCCGGGGCCACCCGCATGGCAGGGCACCCGCGCGGCTGGGGCCGCGCGGGGTCTCCCCGTGCTTGCGGGCAGCGCACCCGCGCGGATCAGGACGCGCGGGCCGCCCGCAGGTGAGGCGCCGGCGGGATGGTGTCGCGCGGGGTCGCCCCTGCCTGCGGGCAGCGCGCTGATCGGTGCCGCGCGGGCTGGCGCCGCGCGGGGTCGCCGCTCTGCGGGCAGCGTCCCGCGCGGATCGGTGCTGCGCGGCCGCCCGCAGGTTGGCGTCCGCGCGGGCTGGCGCTGCGCGGGGTCCGCCCGCCCCTGCGGGAACGCGCCCGCGCGTATAAAGGCCGCGCGGGGCCGCCCGCAGGTGGGGCGCCCTCGCGGGCTTGTACCGCGCGGGGTCGCCCGTGGTATGCTGGCAGCGCGCCCGCGCGGATCGGTGCCTGCGCGGGCCGCCCGCAGGTGGGGAGCCCGCACGGGCCTGGCGCCGCGCGGGTTCGGCCCGCGGCCTGTGTGCAGCCGCCCGCGCTGGGCCGCCTGCAGGTGGGCGCCCGCGCCTGCGTGCAGCTCGCCCCGGCGCGGAGTAAAGGCCGCGCGGGGCCGCCCGCATGTGGGCGCCCGCGCGGGCTGGTGACCGGCGGGGTCACCCGCGCATGCGGACAGCGCACGCCGCACTGACCAGTGCCACGCGGGGCGGCCCGCAGTGGTGCACCCCATGCGGGCTTGTGCCGCGCGGGGT
>CM055061.1:13890859-13929758 GCA_029204045.2 Tillandsia leiboldiana
CAAAAGCAAGAAAAAATAGTCTACATAACTACACAGGATTTAATCGTAGAACGATTAAAGACAAGGAAGGGATTTCACCTTTGCATACCCAAACCTTTTGAGTTTTGGGTATGTTGGCAATGGTTGAGAAATTTTCCTTGATGAAGACGTTTTGTTATGATTGATCTTTTTCTTTTGTCATCGTCTTGTTTGAAGTACTACCATGTTCTTTTCTTTTGAAAAGTCCTTCTTTGAATCCGGGGAGTGAACTTATTGGTAGCAGTTGCAAGATGTGGTTGATTTGATCTTTGAACTCCAATCTTGCAATTTCTTTCAATGTGCCCTGCAAAATTACAACGAAAACATACCTTTGTGCTTGACGATCCGAAGAGGATGAAGTAGGCTTGTTGTCGTTGGTTGTCGAATTCCGGTGTCGGAGGAGGAGATACCGACTGAGGCACAAAGACTGTCCCACCGAACTAAATTGTCTTCAGTTCGATTGTATCCGAGGCCGAACTTGTTTGTTTGACCAAGACCAAGAAGTTATCCAACTTACTCCTTCCAGAAAAAATGCTGTAAGTCATCCTTGAGTTGGAAATGGTCTCTGTCATTTCCAATTTTTCCCGTCAGGCCTCGCCGTAGAGCTTCAAGAAGTAATTCCGCTTTGTTCACCATATCTATATAATTCTTCTCGAGTTGCTCATTGGACTCTTGAAGGGAAACATTTGCTTTTATCAGATTTATCCCTTTCCGTTTCAAGATCGGTTCGAGAGAGAAGTTACCCTTTTTACTTCTTCTTCGAGAATCCTGCAATCTCCCTCTCAACCCCTTGTTTTGCTTAGCCGGTTTCTTTGAATCCCTAAAGTCTATGGTAGGCTAAAGCAAAAATCTTCACCTTCCGAATCATCCGATTCATTGTCCTTGCATTCTTTCAACAGTGGAGTTGGACAATGACTCGGATGTACTTGCCATAAAGCACATGAATGGTGAAGATGTGGACGCGTGGAATGCCGTGGAGCTTCTTTCTCTTCATCACTTGAAGACGACTCATTTGACGTTGAGTTGTCATCCCAGTGACGACTTGCATCGCCTTCTTCTTTGCCGGATACTTGTTAGGGACACTCCGTTGCAATGTGGCCGTAGCCTCGACATTTGAAGCATTGGAGTTGTCCCTCTGAACTTTTCTTATCCTTTGAGAAGTTCTCTCTGCTTTCTTGACTTGTAACTTGAAGTACCCTTGCTTTGTTCGACTTTCCGAAGGATGGAGATTTTACTTGAATTACCCCTTCGAAAGTTGCGGCGAAACTTCCTTGTCAAGAGAGCGAGCTGCTTCTCAAATTCCTCCATAGAAAGGTTCTCGTCATCGTCCGAGGAGGATGTATCCGCGTCTTCTTCCTTAGTTGTTTTCAACGCATAACCTGAAGACTTAGAAGTGGATGCTTTTCCAGAAGAATAGTTAGTAGTAATGTCATTTCATAAGTTTGTAATGAACCAACTAATTCTTCTACACGTATTTCGTCCGGGTGTTTAATAGTTTCAATGGCTGTAACCTTTGGGGCGAAATCGTTCAGGAAGAGTTCTTAAGATCTTTCTTACAACCTTAAATTCTGGAATCTTCTCTCCCAGGTTAGCACATTGAATTACGATATCTTGCAATCGTGTATAGTAGTCCGTGAAAGATTCATTTTCTGCCATAAAAATGGAGTCAATCTGCTCATAAGCATTTGCAGCTTTTGAATCTTCACGAGGTTAGTTCCCTCATGTGTAACCTGAAGAACATCCCAGATGTTCTTTCGCAGTCTCACATGCCGAGACGCGAGAGAATTCAGTTTGAGATAAGGCATTAAAAATAGCATAATTCCCTTGCCATTGTAAAGAGATGAGTCTAACTCTTCCTTGGTCCATTTCGACCTAGGTTTTAAGGTGGCGAACATCAGAATAATCTCAGTTGGATTAGACCATCCTAATTCAATTGATTGCCACACCCTTTCGTCGATGGAAATTAAAAAGGCTTTCATCCGTACTTTCCAGTACGCATAATTGTTCCATCAAAGAAAGGGGGTCGATTGATGTTTCCACCTTCAACCATTGTTTACAACCCTATTCCCGCTCTGATACCACTTGTTGGGTCATATGAAATATAGATCTAAATAGGAGAAAAAAACACCTAGAGGGGGGTGAATAGGTGTAAATAATAAACACTCAAAAAATCATTGCGCAATAAAACCCAATGCGGAAATAAAAATGAACACGCAAGATTTTTACGTGGAAAAACTCCAAACCGGAGTAAAAAACCACGGGACCGATAACACGGCGAAATCCACTAGAATTAAAACACATACAAGGTGATTTACCGTACACACTTACGACTCAACCTTTTCCATACGCTCCTAGAGGATCTTCTCCGCTCGCTCCACGACGCTTCTCGAATCCACGATCTGCGCCCAACGCCGAATCCACGGCGTCCAACGTCGAGTCCACGATGTCTGACCGAATCCACGGTCTTCACCCAGTAGCACGCTTCGAATCCACGAACGTACCTCGCTCCGAATCCACGAGAGCGGTTGAACCTTGAATCCACAAGGACACGCGAGTCCACGCGCCGATTTTGGAGAAATCGTTGTTTTTGGGTGGTGATGATCCGCCGAATACTTAGATCAAAGATAGATAGGAAATACCATCTAAGTATTCATTAGTTTGATTCAACTCAAGATATGAGTATGAAAACCTAGAATCAAACTAATCAATATAGATGAAGAAACATAGAGTAATATCTAATGATTTCCTTTCTTCTCTATATGTGGATCTAGGGCCGTATAAGATGATATTTGAATATGACGGCTCTATGTGGATTATCTGGATTACCCTAGAAAGATGAATCATAGGGTCTATTTATAGGTTAGAAACCCTAGGAAGGAGATAAGAATCAAAAACCTACCATTTCTGGAAATTTTACGGACGGCGATCCGGATCGGATTAGCTGTGATCCGGATCGTCGTAACGAGTCAGACAATTCCAGAAAAACGAAGGTTCGGGATCCGGATCGAAATGGCTGATCCGGATCGTTCATACAGTTTCACCAAACATCAACGTTCGGGATCCGGATTGCGAAGCCTGATCCGGATCGTTCAAGAAAAATGGTAAACTCAATGTTCGGGATCCGGATCAAGAGAAGCTACGATCCGGATTGAACTGGTGTATGAACGAACCACCTTCGGGATCCGGATTGAACAATCTGATCCGGATCCTGAACATGTCCTATGTCCAGTTTTTGATTTTTATGCAATGAAAAATTCTTCCAAGTGTTTCTACACTACAAGAAGTATTCGGATCACCAAAAATATTTAGTTAAACATACCTGATCCTTTTGAATTCTTCTTTCTTGAGATTGAGTTAAATGATCCAACCTTCTTCACCTTCAATCTTCAAGACTTGAACCTTTCACGAAATTACGCCAACTCAAATTCCGTAACAAGCCCGTCGGGGCTCGCGGGTATTTTTAGATGCTAGAGCTCGCGAAAAGGGGAACGATGGCGTGATCGGATTCGAATTCCGACCCCGGAATCTCCCGAAAATAATTTTTGAAGGTTGCGGCTAGTTTGAGCGCGCCAGGAAGCGTGCTGGCGATCAACACGCTTTTCGAGGTAAATCGGACCGCTTTTTCTTGAAATCCGATGGACTGGGTCAGCATTTTGGAGGCTTAGGGTTTTGTTTCGCTCCTTCCTCTCGTGGCGTTAGGGCAGACCGGAGGCGATCGAGGGAAAAGAAGGGGGAAAACGAAATCCCCATTCCTCTCCCTCTTTTGTTCAAGGGGCGACAGTGATCAGGGCGGTTGAGACAGGGAAGGGACAGATCCTTCTTGCTCGCGGAATCGATCGGGCAACGGTAGGATGATCCCCTCCTTCCTCTTCCTCTCGCGAATCAAGGTGAGTATTTCCCGTTTCGTGTTTTAGGTTTACGTGGTTATGGTTCTTGTCGGTCGTCGAGGACGGGGAACACCGCGCCGCCGCCGCCATCGTCGAGGCGGCTGCCGGCGTCGCGGGGCCACCCGCAGGCAGGGCACCCGCGCGGGCTGGGGCCGCGCGGGGTCGCCCGTGCTTGCGGGCAGCGCACCCGCGCGGATCAAGGCCGCGCGGGGCCGCCCGCAGGTGAGGCGCCCGCGCGGGATGGTGTCGCGCGGGGTCGCCCCTGCCTGCGGGCAGCGCGCTGATCGGTGCCGCGCGGGCTGGCGCCGCGCGGGGTCGCCCGCGCCTGCGGGCAGCGTGCCCGCGCGGATCGGTGCTGCGCGGGGCCGCCCGCAGGTGGGGCGTCCGCGCGGGCTGGCGCTGCGCGGGGTCGCCCGCCCCTGCGGGCAACGCGCCCGCGCGGATAAAGGCCGCGCGGGGCCGCCCGCAGGTGGGGCGCCCGCGCGGGCTGGTACCGCGCGGGGGTCGCCCGTGGTCTGCTGGCAGCGCGCCCGCGCGGATCGGTGCCGCGCGGGGCCGCCCGCAGGTGGGGAGCCCGCACGGGCTGGCGCCGCGCGGGGTCGCCCGCGCCTGTGGGCAGCGCGCCCGCGCGGGGCCGCCTGCAGGTGGGGCGCCCGCGCCTGCGGGCAGCTCGCCCGCGCGGATAAAGGCCGCGCGGGGCCGCCCGCAGGTGGGGCGCCCGCGCGGGCTGGTGCCACGCGGGGTCACCCGCGCATGCGGACAGCGCACCCGCACGGACCAGTGCCACGCGGGGCGGCCCGCAGGTGGGGCACCCATGCGGGCTTGTGCCGCGCGGGGTGGGGGGACCGCCGCCGACGGGGCGAGGCCGCGCGGGGCTGTCCGCATGCGGGATGCGCGCAGCACGGGTTGTCGTCGTGCGAGAACTTCGCGCGCGGGGTTTTAGGAACATGTCGGATTTCCGTCTCCTGCTTGAGTCATCGTTAGGTGTTTTTGATCACCAGGTCTTAGTTTTCACTCCTTCAGGGACGCGGGACGTTGTGGGCTCGGCAAACACGCAAACGCGGACAAACCGGACGCCGGCCTCCATCCAAGGTGGGTACTCTTTCCAGGGTCAGTTGGGAAAGGGTGTTAGTTGTAAGATGCATGTTTGGGCAAAGGTGGAATTTTAAAATGATTACTGTTTACAATGCTAACCCCATTTACACTATTTATTTAATTATTCATCTAGTTATTTGATTATGAGGCTCGTGTTTGCTACATGCACACCGGCGGTTTGGCCACCGCAAGGGTGTGTTTTTCCGGAAAAAATGGTACGTTGACCCGTGTACCCCACGTGACGGTGACGTAATGGGGGCCCTCGTGGGTGGGGGATGTGAGCGGTCATGCCGAGGCAGGTGCTCGGCGGCCGAGGCAGGTGCTCGGCAGAGTTTTCCGAGGTAGGTGCTCGGTGTGGTTGCCGGGGGAGGTGTCCGGTTTGTTTTTACACAGGGTTGCACACCGTTGGTTGCACATTGAGGAGGGGGTTGCTCCGGTTGTCAGTGGTTTGCCTGTTTTATGGCCCTTATTGCTCTTACCTTTATATCTGGTCACTGACTTCCCACTTCGTGACAGGTTCGTCCAGGGGTTGATGGCTAGATGTGGATTGCGATACCCCTGTGGGATCGACGTGGATGTTGGGCGATTGGTATAACTTTTGGATAAATGTTATTCTTATTTCTTTACTTGGCCGTTTTCAACTACAAACTACAAACAAGAAAACTGTTGCGAAAACTGATTTTTAAAATATGGGTGTCGTGTGGGCACCATTTTCAAACCCTGTGGATTTATGTGATTCTGGAAAAGGCTTTATAAAATCTGGCACCGGGTGGGTGCCGTTTTCAAAATTTGTGGATTTATGTGGTTTCGAAACTGGTTTTACAAAACCTCGGTGTTGAGTGGACACCGCTTTCAAAATCCTGTGGCTTTATCCTTTCAAAAACATTCGGCCCCTTTATCACTTGTTAAAGGTTGATTTGTATGTATTTCGTAGTCGGGACGCCGTGCATATACAAAGGAGACTCTGCCCGTTTGCAGAGTGAATTTGTATATGCGGCGGGTCTGGGCATGCACCGGAGGAGATTGGTTTCAAAAAAAAAATACGTTGTTTTGGGAGCATCGGTGGCTCTTCTTCCGCGCATTTAAACCCCCGGTGCGTGACAACGGGATTTACGTAGGGCGTCTCACACGGACGGCATCGACAAGTCGCGATAGCAAAGTAACAGGCCTAGCTCCGGAGCGGCACTCGAGGGGTGCGACCTCACCGAGGAAAGTATCCGCGCATCTCTATCGAGCTCAATATGGCTCCTGCAGGCTATAGTCCAAATCCACGATCAATCAAATCGATAATGTCTAACTCACAACACTAACCCACTGGCTGGAGGTACTCAACAGCCGGGACCGCCGTCAACACAAACGGCTCCCAAAACAGGAATCCAACTCAACACACTAAACTCACTGGCTGGAGATACTTCACAGCCCCAACAACGAAGGGTCCGAAAATCCCGGAAGACTAATACCTACAACTCCAATCAAACAAGAATAGGCTATAGGCGTAGCCTTCCATTGTTCTCGGCCTGCGGAAGAAAACAGCCCTTAGAACCCAGATCACTCAAACCCTCTCGGGTAAGGAAGTTTGTAAGGAAAGATGATTTTTATTGCTAAATACCATTTCCACTCAAAGCCTCTCGGGGTGGGGATAAAATGGCTCACTTTTTAGAAAACCATCTTGATTTGAGAAAACCACTTTTATATATTTTAGTTCTTGTGAAAACGGTTAAAACAAGTTTATTTTTCGAACCCCGAAGGGCTAATGCCTTCGCCCAATCAGACAAGAACAGGCTCCGGAGACCCCTAGAAATTCGAAAGGAAAAATACTGGTTTACTAAAATCATGAGTGTCCAAAAATATTCTCAGTTCAAGGTCCTGATATCGCAAGCACACCACGACCACAATCTCGGTGGCGACAACAAATCGGAGCATAACCGACGACCCGGGACCACCGTTTACCCAAACGGTTCCCAACACTAGCACAACACTAGCCACAGCTACCAGACTCCACTCGGCCCCCAGCCATGAGTGTGACATGCATCCCACACTATTCTGACCACTCGGCCCATTGCCCAGGCAAGGAAAAGCTCTCTGTCCAGGAAAAATGAATGCAAGGGGTGGAAACTAGAACATACAAGAACCTAGCCCAAGTGAGAGTTTTCTAGCAGTATGGTTAAATACATGCAATCATATATCGGGGTGCTAGTCAAGTCCTATAACTCTATAAACATCATAATACAACAATAATAGCACCTATTCTAGTATGTTGAAAGCTACAATACTAGAATTAATGGAAAATCCGCAGTTTTGGAGAAAATCAAACCAACCCACCTAAATGTGTGTGTTGATCCGGAGTCCAAAAGAGCCGAAACTGGACAGGCACGATCCTCAGGTTCCCATGATTGCAAAGAACCAAGAATTACCTGAAAACTCCTTCCGGTCACTGAGATATAAGCCAAACACCACGGTAAGTCCAAATTACCCAAAACAGTAACACCGCCGCAAGTTTGTCCACAAAACCGCAAAATACCTCCTGCGAGATGCCCTCTAAAAATTCCAAGAAAAATACGGCTGCGATCCTTGCAAAGTGTAGATAGAAATCGAGTCCTTAAACACAAAATTTCGCTACCCGTAGGCCAAGAAAATGCAAGATTACTCCTTTGTTGTCCAGAAAAATGCCGCAGAAAAATGGGTTCTGAAAAAGCTCCAAAAGACCCCATAAAAACCCAAAAAGGAGAGGAATGGTAAACACGGAAATCGAAGGCCTACCTCTCGTAGAAGTGTCGTCGCAAAAATCGGCGAAAAACTCCAAGAACTCAGCTCGAGGGAGCCCGCAAACAAAGAATCGACGGAAAAGATCGGTGTCGAAGAAACATCGAAGCTCGCGAGGTCGGGGAGGAAAAATATGAAACGATCTCCAAAAATCTTCCAAAACCCCAAGAAGTGAAGAAGACTCGATGAAGAAGCTCTCTGTCAAAAACGACCCCAAAATCGGATCCAAAAACTCCTCAAAAGAAGCCCAAGATGGGCTATTTATAGCTGCAATCCCAAAGAAGACCAATTTTCGGGTCGAGGCCACATTCGGGCGCCCAGATCCGATTCACACAGTGCCCGGACACGCGGTGTCCATCCGCGCGTTCACGCCCAACGCCCCGAATCGCTGGGATGCTGCCACGTGTCCCATGCCCTGTGCTCCGCGCGCCCCGTGCACGCGCGACGGTTTACACCTGCCAATGGCAGCACGCCACGTGGCCCGCGCGGCCCATGCTGCGGTCCATGCGTCGCGCTTTACGCCGGATCTTTTGGGTCGTTATCGGCCAATCGGAAGGTGCCACGTGGCGCCGCCCGCTAATCGCGTGCTGCCACATGGCTGGCACGCTCGCTCGCTGGTCCCAGTGCACGCGCTAAGGGACGTGGACCGGCCTGCCCGCGCCCCTGGGCCTGCCCGTGCCACAGCCCGCGGCTGCCCTGCCGCGCTCCGGCACCTGCCCACGGCCGTTGGCATTGCCCGGCCTGCCCGAGCTACAGTAAAAATGTCCGATGTCCGTTTTAGGGCGTTCGGGTCCCGAAAAATACATCCAAATAGCCGATTTTGACCGTTTTTGCGCGCTGAGTCAGTTTTTGACGTCCTTTTTGCAAGAATCCACTTCTAAATTTTGATGAAGGCATCTGGATGGGCAAACTTGATCTAATTTTTGCGCTGGGTTCAATCCTGAGGTCCGATTTGTGCGCAACCATCTCCATCACACAAATAGGCCTCTAGAAGTCGCTGATCACACCGCAAAACCTCCGCGGAGATCCGGATCATCACATCTACGGATGGTAGGACAACCACTTCTGGTAAGATAAGGTTTTTGCTACGAAGATCTCGTGGCGGGTGTTGTTTCTTGTTGGGTTTTACCCAATAGGTCTTTTGGTGTTTTAGTTACATCGGTCAGTCAGTCGGCTGTTGCCTAAGTCGGGAAATTCCTCTACGGTTGTTGCCTTTAGTTTCGGCTGTTGCTGTGGTTACTATGAAGGCTTTGGAAAATCTTCGTAGTGGATTTTTGGGGTGCTCCTTGGGGTTAGAAGGAGATCACCGGGTTTTAGATGTATTGATCGTTTCTCGATTAGCCCTTTGGTGCGTAGGTGGCGACTCTGTGTCGCAGGTTTTGTTGTTTGTTCTTACGTTTAGCCGGTTGGTTTTCCCTTGGGGGTTGGCTCTGGGTTGGGTTTTGTACCCTGTGCAAGATAACCGTTTTAGGTGGTCTTGTATGTAGGTTGGTGCGTGATCCTTTTTATGCACGCGGTGAACCTAAGTGATTCCTTGGCGTTTTGCTCGACTGGTTTATCAACGTTGAAAAGTCGATGCTCGTCCTTTTTCTGACCGGGTAGTATGAGAGCCCTGTTTTGGGTTTCGTACAATAGGAAGGTTAGATAGGTGGGACGGACTTGGTTGTTGATCTGGGCTATGTCTGGTTATAGGTGCATAGGTTGAGGCACGCGAAAGTGTATGCGGTTTGGTTTTGTCTGACCCCAAGAGTTTCGGAGTGTTGGGTACTCTTGAACTTTTGTGGACACAATCATCTATTTGGTCTCGTGGTCTCTTTGGGATTGGTACTAAGTGTAACCCGGAGACATCGATCGCTAGTCCCTTGTGGACGGAAGCGACAGGGTCTCGTAGAGACAGGTGTGGGTTTCACTGGTAGGTTTTGGATGAGTAGTCCGTATTACTTGGAGATCGTTGTACGTGGTATCCTTCAGTGGGCACACTATGGGGAGGTGTTCACGGATCTTTAGAGTTTGTAGTACCCATTTTCGTGGTTGGAGTTAAATCTCCGATTAGAATTTTGGTCTGAACACGGGAAGTGTAGAGTTATTAATCCCAAGGGATCTAAATAGGTACTATCAAACACCTAGAGGGGGGGTGAATAGGTGTAATACTTAAAAACTCAATCTCAGTGCAAAATAAAAACCAATGCGGAAAATAAAAACAGCACACCGAGATTTACGTGGAAACTCCAATCCAGGAGAAAAACCACGGGACCAACACGCAATAACAATCCACTAAGAATAGAAGAATAACAAGGTGATTACCGACTCCACGGACTCAACCCCTCCTTCAGCTTCTTCGGACCTTGCGCTGACCGGTTGGATATCCGCGCAATAACAATCCCTAAGAAAAGAAGAATAACAAGGTGATTACCGTCTCCACGGATTTAACCCCTCCTTCAATTTCTTGGACCTCGCGCTCCACCGTTTTGCCCGTCCACTGCTCACGTTCGAATCCACGAACGCACGCTTCGAATCCACGAAACGCCTTTAGCACACCGAATCCACGATGCCACGTCGAATCCACGACGCAAACTCAGTCGATAAGAATATTGACTTCGATGGTGATCCTTTGCTTAGATTATCAATGAAGAACCGTAGAAGAAATCTCTAAGCAAAGATTAGATCAATTCGACAAAAGATATGTTCTTGAAAGAACCATCGAATTGACCTAAAAGAGGCTATAAAGAAGAACGATGAAAACCTAGCCTCTAGGGTTGCTCTCAAAAGTTTTATAAAAAGATCGGCCGTAGCTCCCCCGTTTTTGAGAAACCCTAAGTGTCTATTTATAGTTTAGAAACCTTTGGAAAGAGATAAGAATCAAAAACTTACCTTATCTGGAAATTTTCAGGACGGCGATCCGGATCGGATTTACTGCGATCCGGATCGTCGTAACGAGATTGACGATTCCAGAAAACCAAGGGTTCGGGATCCGGATCGCATTGCCCGATCCGGATCGTTCATACAAATCAGAAAACTTAACATTTGGGATCCGGATCGGAAATTGCATGTATCCGGATCGAAGTCTTGTATGAAGCAACAACCTTCGGGATCCGGATCGTTGGCCCTGATCCGGATCCTGAACATGTCCGAACACCAGTTTTTGATTATTATGAAATTAAAAATTCTTCCAAGTGTTTCTATACTATAAGAAAGTATTCGGATCACCAAAATTATTTAGTTAACCATACCTGATCCTTTTGAATACTTTCTTCTTGAGATTGATGTAACTGATCCACAATTCTTCAACTTCAATCTTCAAGATTCAAGACACTGAGTGTCAACTTGAGCTCTTGTTGAATCTTCTCTAAGTCTTTGATTGCTGATTGACAATTTGATCCCTTTAAGACTCCGACTCAACTCACTGACTTGACTCACGAAATATGCCAACACCAAAATGCCGTAACAATCTCCCCCTTTGGCAATTTCGTGACAAAACCCAAAAATACATAAAAGCGCTCAAGTCACTCATCTTAAACCAAAAAATCGAAATTCAATGTCATCACCAAAACATTGATTTTCTTTGCGTGAAAGATCCAATAAATACAAAATTACATTTGAACCAAACAGTCCTAGAACATACTCTATGACTTAGGACTTGGAGTCTTAAAGTGATGTAATTCCTGCAAAACAAAACTCCAAACAAAATCAAACGTTAGTTGTTAGAAATTAAAATCCTACATTTGATCCGTCTTCCTTTTGGTTCTTTTGTTTTTCTGCTCTTTCAATTTTTTCTTTGTCTCCCCCTATCTTGAGCATCTCTAACATGTTCTCCATGTTCTTGAGCATCTATGTTCTCCCCCTTTGTGATACGATCATCATTTTCCGTTCTCCCCCATTTTTCCATTTTCGTTTCGTTTATCCTCTCTTGATGATCTCATCTCCGTCATTTCTCTTCTCCCCCTTTTTGTCACAAATTGTCAAACAGTGAACATACTAGACAAAAGAAAATCACTAACAATATTAGTTCATAGAGAAAGAGAGATAAAAGCTCAGTTCTGGTATATAACAAAAATGCAGATTCCGTACCTGTACCAGAAAGCAAAAATCAAATAATTTCTTGAAACAAATCCAGATTTTAGAATCTTTTCAAAAAACGATTTGTATTCCATCAAGAAATCAATTTAAGTGCTTTAAACAGTGAATTCACACAGATGTCATTCAATCCAATTAATTTCACAAAATTAAAAAGATTTACTCCAAAATCATGAAAAATAAAGGTAAAACATTATAAACCGTTTTTCATGTTATATTCATCAAACACAAGTCATCAAAAATAATCTTGAGATCCAAAGTCTATCAAGATGTAACGGATGTACAAAGATGACTTACAGAGATTTCCAAATGACATCAATTTGATTTCTTACCCTTTCAAATTTGAGATAAGCACTAAAATACCTAAGGGAGGCTCTTTGAGCATCTTTCAACTATCCCACCTTATACCAACCAGGAGATTGTTCAAAATATAAGAGTTTTGCATATAAATCTCCAAATGCTTCAACTAAAGATTTTCTCATAAAATACTATCAAGCATCCATAACATGTGGTAGCTTCACACACAAACCGGACGACCGGGGTGGCAGCTCTTTCCTACATGTGGTGGTAGTTTTCACACTCCTTTCGGATGTAACTCTTTCCACATCTTTTGCAAATCATTTCAATACCCTTGAAAGAATGCAATCTCTTACGTGAAAGAATTAAATCCCAAATTTTAGTCTATCGGTTGTCTCACGTTTATCACAATGAATTCACACAACCGAGATAGATTAAGCATCTAAAGATCACACATGATTTCTAAAATTTGATGCTTATAAAATCAAAAACTCCTATAATGAAGTATCTTCAAGATTATGATTAAGGAGTAAAGTTGATAATCCAAATAAAATTAATTTGGAGTGAATAAACGTGAAGCCCTTTTTATTCAATGCACTTGTTCAGTAAAAACCCTTTTGTTCAAAAACAAAGTATAAAAACGAAGAGCATTGTAAAAACATGTAATGCAAAGATTAAGAAAGATATGAAGGGAAAACCAATCAAAGCATTACATATAGTCATAAGCTATTTAGAACTTAAGACAAGGAAAGATATCACCTTTCGGAATCCAAAATCGCTGGATTTTGGGTTGTCTTGATTCGTTGTGGCCGGGGGTTGTCCGCTTTGACTGTTGATCCACCTTAGGTCTTTGCCTCGCAGTGATCCACTTGAATGATTGATGTTGTGGCTCGGACCTTTGGTGGGTTGAGTGAACTCCTTTGACTTGATGTGTCTTTTGATTCCGTTGAGTTCGCTCCGTAGATGAAGTTGCCGAAGGACTCTTCTTTCTCTTTTTCGGGCAATTCTTCACCAAATGTCCTTCAAGTCCACATAGGTGACAAGTTCTTCCTTTCAATTTCATTGTGGAACTTGAAGCATTCACAGTTTGGTTCTTTTTGAATCCCAAACCAACCTTGCTTGTTTGACCTAATCCGGACATACATTCAAGTTTCTTGGAACCGGTTGAAATCCTTTGTATGTCGGATTTAAGTTGACGAACTTGCTTGGTCAATGCTTGATTGGTGACATGTATTTCCTCAAACTGCTTTTCAAGAAAATCAATCTTGTTAATATGGGAATTAACGACCGTTTCCGATTGATTTATCTTTTCTTGGAGGATTTTATTATTATCCAATAAAAGCTCTCGTTCCTCCTCGAGATCATGAAGTTTGATCTTTAAAGCATGATTCTCGTCTTGATCTTCAAGTCGTTGCTTTCTCAACTTCTTGATATGTTTGGCCATCTTCTTAGATTCCTCAAGAAGTTGTTGATATGCCTCAACGAGTTCTTCCTCGTCCGACTCCCCCTCACTTGATGACTCTCCGCCGGTTGTTGATGTTTCATACAAAATCAAAGGAGTAGAGTTAGTGACTAATGATGATAAACAATTATTAGAAGAGGGAAAATGAAAGGCATGAGAAGCAACGATTTTTTCCTCTTTACTTGAGGTTGATTCATTAGAAGTAAAATCGTCCCAAGTTTTCGCTTGCAAAGCCTTCTTTTTATATAATTTCGGAGTAGGACAATCCGTTGAAATATGGCCGTAGCCTTTGCATCTATAACATCGGATTTCCCCTTCGAATTCATCTTTTTCCTTAGAAGGTTTTGCAAGGAATTTGAGGTTAGAGGATTTAGAACCCGATGATCCTTTAGATGGTTTCGTGGATGAAGATCCATCGGTTCGATTCTTCCAAAATTTCCGACGAAATTTCTTTGTGATCCGCGCCAATTGTTCTTCAAAATCGGCAAAAGAGATTTCATCGTCGGAACTCGATTCGCTATCTTCTTTCTTTGTGGATTTGAATGCAATACCTGTAAGCTTAGAAGAAGACTTGGAAGAAACTTGATTAGTAGGAAAAGTCAATTCATAAGTTTGCAAAGCACCTACTAATTCCTCAACACTCATCTCATCCGGATGACTAACGGTTTCAATGGCGGTAACCTTTGCCCTAAACCGTTCCGGAAGAGTCCGAAGTATCTTTCTTACAATTTTCGACTCCGGGATCTTTTCTCCTAGATTAGCACATGTATTAATTACATCTTGAAGTCTAGTGTAATAATCTGTAAACAATTCATGCTCTTCCATATGAATAGAGTCAAATTGACTTGTAAGCATCTGGAGCTTTTGAATTTTTACAAGATTAGTACCCTCATGTGTAATTTTGAGAATATCCCAAATTTCCTTCGCGGTTTCACACGCGGAAATTCTTGTAAATTCAGTCGAGGAAAGAGAGTTAAATAAAGCGTTCATACCTTTCCCATTGTAAGAAGATCTTTCAAATTCCTCTTTGGACCATCTAGAGCGAGGTTTTGGGGTAGTAGAATTTCCTACTTCCTCAACAGGATGCACCCAACCGCATTCCACGGATTGCCATACTCGCTCATCAATTGCGATGAGAAAAGCTCTCATACGCACTTTCCAATAAGCATAATTAGTCCCATCAAAAAGAGGAGGTCTATAAATATTACCACTTTCACCCAACATGATAGATAAACCTAAAACCCTCTCTGATACCAATTGTAGAGTTATTATGGATCCACAAGGATCTAAATAGGTACTATCAAACACCTAGAGGGGGGGTGAATAGGTGTAATACTTAAAAACTCAATCTCAGTGCAAAATAAAAACCAATGCGGAAAATAAAAACAGCACACCGAGATTTACGTGGAAACTCCAATCCAGGAGAAAAACCACGGGACCAACACGCAATAACAATCCACTAAGAATAGAAGAATAACAAGGTGATTACCGACTCCACGGACTCAACCCCTCCTTCAGCTTCTTCGGACCTTGCGCTGACCGGTTGGATATCCGCGCAATAACAATCCCTAAGAAAAGAAGAATAACAAGGTGATTACCGTCTCCACGGATTTAACCCCTCCTTCAATTTCTTGGACCTCGCGCTCCACCGTTTTGCCCGTCCACTGCTCACGTTCGAATCCACGAACGCACGCTTCGAATCCACGAAACGCCTTTAGCACACCGAATCCACGATGCCACGTCGAATCCACGACGCAAACTCAGTCGATAAGAATATTGACTTCGATGGTGATCCTTTGCTTAGATTATCAATGAAGAACCGTAGAAGAAATCTCTAAGCAAAGATTAGATCAATTCGACAAAAGATATGTTCTTGAAAGAACCATCGAATTGACCTAAAAGAGGCTATAAAGAAGAACGATGAAAACCTAGCCTCTAGGGTTGCTCTCAAAAGTTTTATAAAAAGATCGGCCGTAGCTCCCCCGTTTTTGAGAAACCCTAAGTGTCTATTTATAGTTTAGAAACCTTTGGAAAGAGATAAGAATCAAAAACTTACCTTATCTGGAAATTTTCAGGACGGCGATCCGGATCGGATTTACTGCGATCCGGATCGTCGTAACGAGATTGACGATTCCAGAAAACCAAGGGTTCGGGATCCGGATCGCATTGCCCGATCCGGATCGTTCATACAAATCAGAAAACTTAACATTCGGGATCCGGATCGGAAATTGCATGGATCCGGATCGAAGTCTTGTATGAAGCAACAACCTTCGGGATCCGGATCGTTGGCCCTGATCCGGATCCTGAACATGTCCGAACACCAGTTTTTGATTATTATGAAATTAAAAATTCTTCCAAGTGTTTCTATACTATAAGAAAGTATTCGGATCACCAAAATTATTTAGTTAACCATACCTGATCCTTTTGAATACTTTCTTCTTGAGATTGATGTAACTGATCCACAATTCTTCAACTTCAATCTTCAAGATTCAAGACACTGAGTGTCAACTTGAGCTCTTGTTGAATCTTCTCTAAGTCTTTGATTGCTGATTGACAATTTGATCCCTTTAAGACTCCGATTCAACTCACTGACTTGACTCACGAAATATGCCAACACCAAAATGCCGTAACAGGAAGGGTTACGACTTATTGATCCAGTGTTTTTCTAGGAAGGTAAATGTCGTGGTTGTTGCGTTGAGCGGGAAGGGTTAGGCTCCGAAGCGTCAGTATAGTTCTTTACTAAGTAGAATGACTTGGTGGTTGTTTCCTGCGGGTAGGACTAAAGGTTGTGCCTCAGGGCACGGTTGGGCGATTGATGACTTTGGGAGTGGCACCTATCCTGTTCAAGCAGAGCTTGGAAGGCCAGTCGGCTAACGTTCCTTTTAGGATCTTGTGTTTGGGTTTCCCATATTTATGGAAGGTTGTGACTGTGATGACCCGGATCTCCGCAGAGCTTTTGAAGTGTGATCAGCGACTTCTGGAGGCTTATTCGGTGTGATGGAGGTGCTTGTGCGCAAATCGGACCGCAGGTTTGGACCCAGTACGAAATTTGGATTAAGATTACTTATCTGGATGCCTTCGACCAATTTTAGAAGTGGAATTGGGCAAAATGGACATCGTATTTGGATTCAGCACGAGAAAATGATGAAAGTGGACTATTTACTTGTATTTTTCGGAGCCCGGATGCCAAAACACGGATTTTGAGGCACTTGGTTACTGTTCTTGCAGGCGAGTAGCACTGGCGGCGGCGGGCAGGCGGCGCCGGCGCAGGCAGGCGCGGGCGCGGCCGTGGGCAGGTTGGTCCATGACCTTTAGCTCGTGCACCGGGACCAGCGGGCGCAACGGGTGGACGCGTGGCAGGCCCTGATTGGGCGGTCAACGGGTGTGACGTGAGGCGTGATTCGCGTCGGGCACGACGCACGGTGGACCGCGTCAGGCCACGTGTCGCCCGCCCATTGGCGGGTGCAGTGACCCGGCTGACCCGGCGTGAACCGCAGCCCATGCTTCCTGCTGTGGACCGCGCTGCCACGCGTCGCTGCGCGATTGGCGGGCGTACGTGCGGTGGGCGCGCGGGGCGCGGAGAGGGCCATGTGGCGTGCTGTGGGCGTTTCGGGCGCGCACAGTAGCGGGCCGGGGCCGAATTCGGGCGCCTGAATCCGGCGCCCGAATCCGGATCCCTCCTTTGGTGGACTTGGGCTATAAATAGCCCATGCGGGCTTCATTTTTTGGGCTTTTCCTCCCAGCTTCTGAGCCCTTCTTTGGCAAGGAGCGTCGTCTACGAGTCTTCTTCGATATTTGTGATCCCGGGGATTTTTGGGCGTCGTGCCATCTGCGTTCTTCTCAACATCGCGAGCTTCGACGCGCCTTTGATACCGAGTTTTTTCGTCGACGCTTCTTCCGCGAGCTCCCCAGGACTGACGGGAGGGAGTTTTTGGCTGATTTTTGTGGCATTGGTTTCACGAGAGGTAGATTGTCATTTTTTGTGTTTTCTGCTCCTCTCAATTTTGGGTCTTTATTATGGTTTCTGGAACATCTTTGAACCCCCTTTCTTGCTGGTGATTTTCATGGACAGCGGAGCTTGTCAGATTTTTATCTCCGCGCTCGGTTATCGGATTTCAACCTGTGAGGACTCGATCGACATCTACGCTTTGCGAGGATCACAACCATATTTTTATTGAAATTTTTGGATATCATCTCGCAGGTGATATTTTGGATTCTTTCGGATTGATCTTTCCGCAGATTTGTGATCGTGGGGATTTTTGCTTACCGCGATGTTTAGACTGCATGCTAGATGATGTTCTTTTACTTGTTGGAGACTATGATTGATGCATGTCTGCTCTATTTTGTTTAAGCTTGTGAGCATGTATGACTAGAGTATACTACCTTTGATTGGAAGCAAGCATGTATGACTAGAGTATACTCCCTTTGATTGGAAGCAAGCATGTTATGAATTGTCCATGTTGTTGGTTCAGTTTTATGCTTAATATGGTTAGAGGATTATATATTGATTATTGGAACTTGACCTAGCACCCTGTCACATTTTTTCTTCTAACAATCGTAGTTCCATTCTATTGATTGTCCACTAAAGCGAGGGGCTAAACACTCCTTTCAGGAAGCAATGGTGCCATCTTCCGCCGAACAGAAGCGACTGTAGTGAAGAGAGCTAGCAATGCAACGAGAACCTGGAGGCCGTCCAGCGCTTGAATGGGATGAATGTCCTTTTTGAGCTGCACATTGTCACTTGCAGATTAGCTGCCTTATGTCACTAGTGGCATCCCTTAGTTGTAGCTGAATGTTGGCACTGGGAAAAGTCAATTACTATTATAGGACGGGAAAGCGGCTACTAGTCCAGGCTTGCGTTCGCATTCGCAAGGACCTGCGTTGAAGTTGATTCTACCTCTGTTTTACCAACGGAAATGCTTTTCCTAGTGTTTTACAATATAGTATAGCTATGGTGTTTTCGGCCCGGGGACTTCAACGCTATACGTTCAGAGAAGGATCAAATCGGAGGTAATCCTGTCACTAAAATTGTCCTTCAGTATCTCACTGGCAGTCCCTCGTGAGTGCGGCACGCACCCTTTTCTTTGCCATTAGAACACCTTCCTTTTCTGTCAGTGGCTCTAGTGATCTAGACGAGCGAAAGCTCTCTCGTTGGTTGAGTTAGTTTCACTTTTGACTTCCTCTCTTGTTGTTGATTGAGCCCATGCCTTTTCCTCATCGGGGCCTATCTATCAAATACAAACGGGAAAGAACCCCAACAAAATGAAAGGGAGTGGGAGCTATACTTTGACGGTTAGAGCATGTTCAACCAGACTAGTAGAGAACCTTCACTTGGGCTAGGTTCTTTTATGCTATAGACATCCCACACCTTGCATTTTTTCTGGACATAGAGTTCCCTCGCTCGGGTAGTGGGCCCAGAGGTCAGGTTATTGTGGGACGTGTGTTGCACTTGTGCCTGGGGGCTGAGTGGAGTCTGGTAGCGGAGTTTAGACCAGTGCTAGTGTTGTTGGGAACCGTTTGGGTTGACGGTGGTCCCGGGTCGTTGAGTGTCGTCTGACCAGTTTTGTTAGCCCTAAGTTGTGGGTCGATCCCGGCTGTGGAGTAGCTCCAGCCTGTGTGTTTTGCGTGGCGAGTTGGATGTTTTGTTGGGAGCCATTTGGGTCGACGGTGGTCCCGGCTGTGGAGTATCTCCAGCCAGTGAGTTTAGTGCCACGAGTTGGTTGAGTTCGCTAGTGTCTCGTGTTTCGTGAGAGCTTTGTTGGTTGAGTCGTCGAGAGTACTCCAACCATCATGCGAGATGTTTGAGGATCTTGAGTCCTTCCGTTCTGAGAATGAGCGTGGATTTTGACTATAGCCTGCATGAGCCACTTTGAGCTCAACAGAGATGCGCGGATACTTTCCTCAGTGGGGTCGCGCCCCTCGAGTGCCACTCCGGAGCAGAGCCTGTTACCTTACTATTGCCACTACGGAGTAGAGCCTATTACTTTTGTATCACGACTTGTCGATGCTGTCCCTCTGGTTGGGCATTTTTTAGGCAGTCACGGACACAATCCTTCTGGCTGGGCCAGTTTTGGCAGTCACGGACGCCCTACGTAAGTCCAGTCCTCCATGGATGTAATGGCAGTAGGTAGGTGCGGGTTTGACTGGACCCTATGTGGCAGTCAGTTCGATTAGGTCGATTGAGCACCTCGTGTTCGAGTGGTTGCATATCTCTTCATCTGTATCACCCATTGAGCATTTAGATAGAGGCATGGTAGCTGTAGAGTATCTCCAGCCTTTGTTATTCAGTTTTTACTGCATTGTTATCTTATGCCTCTAGTAGACTTAGTGGGCAGACCGTCGGGCTTGGTGACGGTACCCACTGAGAACTACGTGTTAGTGTAGTTCTCACACCCGTTGGGGGTTCCCCCCCTATTTTCTTTCCTCTTCTTTATTTTGCAGAGTCTTCTGCGAGAATGGCTGCTCCTTCTGTTGCTGATCGAGGCGAGGGAGTTGCGAGCTAGATCCCTACCTGTCTTTGGAGAGTAGCTGTACCCCCCTCTTTGGGATTTATAGTACAGTCGGTTAGTTTTGTATATTTTACTTTGAGAGTTTTCTGTATTTTGAGAGACTATTGTATTGTGAGGATTCGACTTGTACTGTGAGCCTGTACACTGATGTATCATTATTTTAGTTATCTCCTTTGGGTTCTTAGACGTTGTATCAGAGGATGCTGTATGATGATTTTGTGTGAGATGGTTATTAGATCTTTATTTCCAGTAGTACAGTGGTTGAATTTTAGTTTTACAGTAGTTTACTTTACAGCTCTGATATATGTTTAGCTGTAGTTTTATTTTTGCAGGTTGGACGCTTCGCCTATACGGGGTTTTCCGTATAGGTGGCGGATCTGTTGGCGAGCCCGGGTAGCAGTTTCGACCCCGGGGCGTGACAGTGACTTTTTCGTCGCTCGATGCTTGGAGGGTCATCAGGTTAGGGCTGATCATCAACAAGTGGCAGGAATATTGCACCCACTTCCGGTGTCTAAATGGAAGTGGAAGCGGATTCTTTTGGATTTTGTCACTGGCTTTCCACGATCATGGCATGGTCATGGTGAAATTTTGGTTGTGGTTTGTCGGTTAACAAAGTCGGCATGTCTCCTGCCGTGTCCCATGTTGTGGTCTTAACGATCGACTAGCACAATTGTAGGTTAATGAGTTTGTTAGATTACATGGAGTTCCAGCGTCGATCACTTCTGATTGGGATACACGGTATGTATCTCAATTCTGAGCAGACCTTGTAGTAGGTTTTGGGGACGAAAGCTAGTTTTGGCTTTACTTGTCACCTTGGAGGGACGGACAGCCGGAGCAGGTGATCCAGTGTGGTGTCCCGGTTGCCCGCGTGGCTTGACCGTGTGGTCAGCAGTGAGGAAACACCTATTATCGGTGTATAGAGTGCGTTGTGTATCAAACGAATGCAAAAAACGGACTCAGTGCATGAAAACGGTCAGAAATGGCTATTTCCGGGCGAAAAACGACTTTCGGGTGTGTGTTTCACTGTGCGCCGGTCTACCGGGCTTGGCGGTGCAGTGGGCGCAGCAGGGAGGGGCATGGGACAGCTGGCGGAAGCTCGTTGGCGCGCCATGCCATGTGGCGCGCCTATGTTGGGCAGGGCGCGCCCGCGTGAAGCTGCGGCGCGGTGCGCGTCCCAGCGCATCGCCACGTGGCGCCCTCCCAATGTAGGGTGCCCACTAACCTTGCAGGGGCGCGTGGCCCTATCTGGGCCGCCCGCCCGATTGTGGGAGCGCCCGGATAGGCACCACGTGGCCTTCCCGCCATGGGCCTGGGCCGAGGCTAGGCTCGGCCCAGCACTGTGCCCCGCACAGTGAGAACTCCTCTCTCTCTCTCTCTCTCTCTCTCTCATTTTCTTTTTATTTTCTTCTTCTTTCTCTTTCTATTTAACTTCTTCTTCCACCTCCTTCTCCCCCTTTTGAAGGTTTTCTCCCTTGGGCCTTTTCACAGAGTATCCTCACCTTCTTCCTCTTCATCTTCATCAGCAAAAAGGTGGACCCAAGGAGCTGTATCTCCATCATCTTCTCCAAGAAGCAAGCACCACCATTGTTGCACTTTGTGATCTTCTCCGCTGCGTTTTAGTGCAAAAATTCCCCAGGGCTCATTTCTTGGAATTTTTGCATGATATTTGGTTCTGCATCTTCACAAGATGTAGGCCTATAACTTTGGTATTCAACTCTCGTCATGGATCATGAGATTTCTCAGAGTTTTGAAGCCATCTTTGAGACCCTTTGTTTCAGCCTGGAAATATAGACAGTCCTCGGTGTTTTGGCTTTTATAGACTGTAGAATGGGAGTTTTGGGATGATTTTTGTGGAAACATTCATAGGACTCAAAGATCTACAACATTGGTATGTATCATTTTTCCTAAATCTGAGTTTTTATTGGGGTTTATTTACCATCTTTGGAACACTTTGCTGCATTCGTGTACAGATTGAACTTGTTGGATAGTTCATAGTATTTATGGGTTTTCTTCTTCATTCGTGCATGGATTTTGGAGTTCTTTAGCTCGATTTATATCTACTCTCGACAAGGAATCCATTGGCAGCTTTCTTGCTAGATTTGGAGCACGTTTGACCTGGTAAATCTTTTGTTCTTTTCAGCTTTGTTATAAGGTTTACTGCAGTCCCTATTTTAGATTTTAAATTGAGTATTGCACCTTGGAATGCAGATATCTTTGGAAATATTAGATCTTTTTTAGAATTTCAAGGTGAGCAAGTTCTCTTGCGTGATATGTGGATAATTCCCTATAGAAAAGCCTCTAATTAAGCTTGAAGTTCAAGCTATGTTTATGTTAACAGTTTTGGAACAGCATGTAATGTTTTGTTATTTTGTTTATTAAAGGGAATTTATGATAGATTTTTAAAGCTTTAAAGATATTCATGTAATTGAGGACACTTCATTTTTGCTGTGGGAAGCTTCATTTTGAAGTATTGGGTGTTACTTGTGCATTTTAATTAGCCTAAGACTACATGCTGAAATTTTGGAATGTGTTTGCGCAGCATGTAGTAATTCGGCAATTGCGCTCAATTCGAGAGGTGGATTGGGTTGATTTTCATGGCGTTGGACTCCTGAGAGGTTGAGGATTCTACATGCCAAATTTCAAATTGATCGGAAAGTGGATCATCAAGTTTCAGGCGGGTTGTTTTGGTCTCTAAAATCGGCGGATGGTTCTCTAACTCTATTCGTTAATATGCATGCATGAATTAATGTACATCTTATATGATTGAGTTGTAAGCATGAGAGATGGTCTAAATTATGTGGATTAAGGCTTACTTGATGAATTGTACATGTATTGTGGATTTGAGAGTTTGCATGTTTGGGTTATGGGATCCAAGGATCTAAATAGGGGAAAAACCAACTAGAGGGGGGGTGATAGGTGTAAACAATAAAACTCGAAATTTTTGCGTAAAAATAATCCAATGCGGAAAATAAATAAAGTACGCAAGATTTTACGTGGAAAATTTCGTCACGGGAGTAAAAAACTACGTGACCGATAACACGGTGAAATTTACTAAGATTAAACACGTACAAGGTGATATAACGTAACACTACGACTCAACCTTTTCCATACGCTCCGAGTAGATCTTCTCCGCTCGCTTCGCAATGCGCCTCGATCACACGAATTGCATCCAACACCGAATCCACGGCATCCAACCAAATCCACGGTTTTCACCAATGTAGCATGTATCGATCACACGAACGCGCCTCGCTCCGAATCCACAAAAGCGGTAGCACCTTGAATCCACAAGGCCACGCGAATCCACGCGCTGATATTCCTTTCAAAAATCGTTGTTTTGTTTATTGGTGGTGATGATAATCGAATACTCAGATCATATAGATAGACAAGGAAAACACCATCTAAGTTGTCACGCCCCGGGGTCGAAACTGCAACCCGAGCTCGCTAACAGATCCGCCGCCTATACCAAACCCCGCATAGGTGAAGCGTCCTACCTGCAAGAAAAGGGACTACAGCTAAACAGATATCAGAGCAATATAATAAAAGTGCTGTAAAACTAAAACCAATCATCTGTACAACTAGAAATAATGATACAATATCCATCTCCCATAATGATAATCATACAATATCCTCAAATACAATAAACCAGAACTCAGAAGGGAGGTAATCTGAAATAATACATCAGTGTACAGGCTCTCAGTACAAGTCAGATCCTCACAATACAATGATCTCTCAAAAGCGGAAAAATAAATAATCTACTGACTGTACTCAGGGTCTCCAATGTAGGGGTACCGCTACTCTCCACAGACGGGTAGGGATCTAGCTCGCGACTCCCTCGCCTCGTACAGCAACCGCAGAATCAGCAACATCCGCTAAGACTCTGCAAAACAAAGGAGAGAAAGAAAAAGGAGGGGAAAAACCCCCAATGGGTGTGAGAACTACACCAAAAAGGGAGTTCTCAGTGGGTACCACCGCCAGGCCCGACGATCTGCCCACTAAGTCTACTAGAGGCATAAAATAACCATGCAGTAAAAACTGAACAAGAATGCTGGAGGTACTCAGCAGCTACCATGCCTCTATCTAAATTCTCAAAAGAGGAGAACCAAAGAAAGGTATGCAACCTCTAGTACATGAAGTGCACAATCGACCCAATCGAGCTGACTGCCATATCTGGTCCAGTCAAGCCTGCGCCCACCTACAACCACCTCCCACTGCCGGGTAGGAATTATGTAGGGTGTCCAAACGGACTAACTCGCTATCGAATAATGGCACATATAGGCTATAGTCAAAATCCACGCTCTCTCTCAGAACGGATAGACTCAAGATCCTCCACCTCTCGCACAACGGTCGAAAACTCACAACGACCACGGGACCACCGTTAACCCCAAACGGTTCCCAACAACACTAGCACTGGTCTAAACACAGCTACTAGACTCCACTCGGCCCCCTAACACGAGTGCAACAACAAAAGTACCGGCCTGAATAAACCCAATCCAATCACCAGTAAACACTGGTACTACCTGCTCTGTTGTCGAACTCAAGAACTCATCCACGGGATACAGACCGGCACCTGATCGGCACGGTCGCATCCCAAAATAAGTAGCAGACTGGCTCCTGACCGGCACGGTCGCACACTTCGGAGTGCCACTCGAGGGGAGCGACCCACACGAGTAAAGTATCACCGTAACAAGTATCACGATATGCAGGACTGGATAACGACTCTGATCGAAGTGGGAAATCCATCCACTAAAGAAACCTGATCCCCAATCTGATGCACAAGTAACCTCCGGTCAACAGCCCAATGTCCGCGGTCGCCGTAATACCCTGCCATCCACAATCAAGTACAACAGACACTCGACCGACCGCCCAATATCCGCGGTCACCGCAATACCCACAATCAAATCCAACCTGTCCCAGACCCAAAGTGTCACGCCCCGGGGGTTCGAATCGCGCGGAAGAGGAGCCACCGATGCCCCTAATTCAGCCATGTATTTTTTTTGTAAACCAATGCTCCCCGGTGCGTGTCCAGACCCACCGCATACACAAATTAACTCTGCAAACGGGGAGAGTCTCCTTTGTATATGCACGGCGTCTCAATTACAAAGTGTCTCACAAGGTGTAGCACATACAATCTCTAACCACATCAGTTGGGGTCTCGTACACATACAACCAAACAACTCACATGACATTCTAGTATTCACATAGAACATAGAGGCCAAGGTTTTGAAAGGATAAATAATCACAAGGTTTTGAAAGCGGCACCCACACGATGCCATCGTTTTAGGAAAGACCGTTTGAAATCCACATAAATCCACAGGGTTTAAAAACGGCACCCACTCGATGCCGAACTTTGTGAAAACAGTTCGCAAACACATAAATTCCACAAGGTTTGTAAAATTCGGTGCCCACACGACACCCACGTTTTAAAAGTAGTTTTTGCAAACGGTTTTCTTTGCTTTTCATTGTTTAAAATGGCCAAGTAAGAAAGAATGTAACAATCATTCGTTTATTCGAAAAAGGGAAGAGGCAACATCCACTTCAACCCCACGGGGGTGTCGCAATCCACAACTAGCTAGCATGAGTAATAAAAGAACAGGGAAAGAAGAGTCACTGTATCTGAAGTCACTAAAAGTCAGAACAGCACCCTCGCGGCCTCACCGGTGCCCTAGCACTCGCCCCTGGACGAACCTGTCACGGAGTGGGAAGTCAGTGACTAGAAATATCATAGTGAGCAAAAGAAAGCTAAAATAAAGCAAACCACAATAACCAGAGCAACCGTCACCCCTCATACACCGTCAACAATGGTCATATCCTGCACCAAACAAAAACCGGGCACCATTCCCGAACACCGCACCGGGCCCCTGCCCCGGTGCCCCCCTCTGCCGAGCACCTGTCTCGGCCGCCGAGCACCAGCCTCGGCGTCACCGCTCACACCCTCCACCCACGAGGGCCCCCATTCCTAACGCCACCGTCGCGTGGGTTACACGGGTCAACGTACCACTTTTCCGAAAAAGCACACCCTTGCGGTGGCCAAACCGCCGGTGTGCGTGTAGTAACACCAGTGCCTTATAACCAGATATGTATAGATGATAAATCAAATGAAGTAAAGGCGGGGTCAGCATTGCTCATAAGGGACAACTTAGAAGAGAAAACACCTTTGCTCATGAGGAATAACTTAAAGGAGAAAACACCTTTGCTCATGAAGAATAACTTAGAAGAGAAAACACCTTTGCTCATGAAGAATAACTTAAAGGAGAAAACACCTTTGCTCATGAAGAGTAACTTAGAAGAGAAAACACCTTTGCTCATGAGGAATAACTTAAAGGAGAAAACACCTTTGCTAATGCTAACACCTTACATATGTACGCCCTTACCCAATTAACCTTGGCGAAAGTACCCACCTTGTGAGTGTCGTCCGGTGTTCGGCACGTCCGCGATCGTGCGCCTGTTCCCTGTAGAGTCTCGCACTCCTGAGGAACAAAGACATGTCAAAACTAAGGGACTCGAAACCCCAGACGCTGACTCTAGGCCGAAAAGTCGACCGCCGCGAACTTCGGGCTTCGCGCGGCGGAGTTCCCCGCACAGCACCGACCCGTGCGGCGCGCGCTTGGCCTACGGACAGCCTCCTCCCCGCGCGGCCCCGACCCGACACGGATCCATGCGGCGCGCTTGCCGTGCGGCGTGCAGCCTGCAGGCGGCCCGCGCGGCCCCCAGCCCGCGCGGTGGCCTCGTGCAGGCAGCGCCCGCCCGGCGCGCATGCCGCGCGGAGCCCCGTCTGCAGGCGGCCCGCGCGGCACCTGTCCGCGTGCTGCCCGCTTGCGGGCGGTGCCCGCGCGGCCCCCCTGCTGCGCGGTGCCCCGCCTTCAGGCGGCCCGCGCGGCACCTGCCCGCGCTGTGCCCGCCTGAGGGCTGTGTCCGCGCTGCGCGCCTGCCGCGCGGTGCCCCGCCTGCAGGCGGCCCGCGCGGCATCTGTCCGCGCGGTGCCCGCCTGCGGGCGGTGCCCGCGCGGCGTCCCTGCCGCGCGGTGCCCCGCCTGCAGGCGGCCCGCGCGGCACCTGTCCGTGCAGTGCCCGACTGCGGGCGGTGCCCGCGCGGCGCCCCGACCGCGCGACGCCCCGACCGCAGGCGGCCCGCGCGGCACCTGTCCGCGCGGTGCCTACCTGCGGGCGGTGCCCGCGCAGCACCCCTGCCGCGCGGTGCCCGCCTGCGGGCGGTGCCCAGGCGGTGCCCCTGCCGCGCGGTGCCCCGCCTGCAGGCGGCCCGCGCGGCATCTGCCCGCGCGGTGCTCGCCTGTGGGCGGTGCCCGCGCGGCGCGCCTGCCGCGCGGTGCCCCGTCCGCAGGCGGCCCACGCGGCATGTGCCCGCGTGGTTCCCGCCTGCGGGTGGTGCCCGCGCGGCGCTCCTGCCGTGCGGCGCCCCGCCTGCGGCCGGCCCGGCGGCGGCGGCAACCCTCTCCGCGAAAACTCCACCCCGAAACGCAAAACAAAAACCTAACGGAAAAACTCACCTTCGATCCGCCGAGAAAAGAGAAGAAGAGGATGGTCCTATCATTGTCCGGTTGATCCCGCGAGCAAGAAACCTTCGTCCCTCTCCCGAATGCCCCGCCGTCGGTCGTAACGAGAGCGAAATAGGGATTGGGTCCCGTTTTTCTCTTTTTCCCTCTCGTAGCGACTCTTAAAACCCTAGCCGCCGAACGAAGGAACCTAAGAGGGAAAACCTAAAACCCTAGGTTCTCAAAGGGATCTTAAAGAAATATTAGGAACAGATCCGGCGGCTAGAGTTACCCCGAGAAACGTGCCGATCGTTCGCACGGATCCCGGGGCGCCTAAAAGGGGGTCCGAACTTCAAAATTTTATTCTGGGAGAACCGGGAGTCGGAATCCGAAACCGATCGCGTCCCCGTTCTCCGTTTCGCGAGCCCTTCCGCCTAAAAATGTCCGCGAGCCCGACGGACTTTCCGGAAAAACACCAAAAAATTGTCCCACAGTCGGACAGTCATAAGAAAAGGGATAATGGGAAGGGTCAAGGAAAGGCCAGGTCTTACACCACTCACCAATAAAAACAAGTTTCGTCCCCGAAACTTAACTCCCGCCTGCGGCGAAGAGGTCCGGGTAGCACTCCCCCATCTTTGACTCTGTTTCCCACGTTGCCTCAAGCTCTTCTTGATTGCTCCAAGGCACCTTCACGTAGGGAGTTGTCCGACTTCGTAGCTTTTCGGTTCTCTCGCGCTAGGATCCGCACCGGCACTTCCTCGCAGTTCAGGTTCTCTTTGGGCTCGATTGCAGAGACGTCAATCACTCGCGACGGGTTGGGGGGATACTTCCGAAGCATGGATGCGCGGACACGATAAGAACTCGGTCGAGATTCGGTGGTAGGGCGAGGCGATGGGCCACGGGGCCGACGCACTCCAGAATCTCGAAAGGTCCTACGCGCCGTGGGCTCAACTTGCCTCTCAACCCGAACCGCTTCACCCCTGATCGTCCCAACAAATCGGGGGTTTACAGCTCCTGCCGTACGATGCTTCGTACGGCGCCGCCCGGGCGCTCGCCTGGTAGCTGACGTTGTAGGCGAACTCGACGAGGGGTAGATAGCGTGACCATCCGCCTCCCGGATCCAGTATGCACGCTCGGAGCATGTCCTTGAGGATCTGGATCGCCCGCTCGGATTGCCCATCCATCTGGGGTGAAAGGCCGAGCTGAGGTGTAACTTGGCCCCCAGAGCTCGTCGTAGACTCTGCCAAAAGTCCGAACGAACCTTGTGTCTCGGCCCGAAGTAGTAGGTGTCGGCATCCCGTGTAGCCTCACCACTTCCCGATGTATACTTGGGTCAGTCGGTCGCGTGTCCGGGTCGTAATCCTTCAGCAATTCTAACCACCGTCTTCGCCGTAGGTTCAGCTCCTTCTGGGTGGAAAGACGCTTAAGGCTTTGGTGGTCCGAGAATACGTTACAGTGGGCACCGAAGAGGTAGCGCCTCCTCAGTCTCAGGATGAAGACGACTGCGGTAAGCTCCAGGTCGTGTGTCGGGTAGTTCTATTTGTAGTCCTTGAGTTGCCTTGACGCATAGGCTACGACTCTTCCTTGCTGCCTTAGTACTCCTTCCGGTCCTATTCGCGATGCATCGCAGTATACCTCGAAGTCTTCCTGGGTGTTGGTAAGGCAAGCGCGGGTGCTCTCGTTAACCGCTTCTCAAGCTCTTCAAAACTTTCCCGGCGTTGGGCCGTCCGAAAGAGCTTGACCCCTTTTCGGGTCGAGCGGTTCAAGGGGGTACATGCTCTTTATAGGGCTTCGTCTAATTCCGGCCAGTCGACGCACAGCCGCAAGCCCCCATCCTGTTCCCGTACCAGTAGGTCGGCCGTGCACCCAGACGGTGCCTTCTGCCCTTTACTTTTCGCTACTAAGTGCATGGTCCCTAAGTAGGAAAGAAACAAAAGGACGCGCGCCTAAATAGATCAAGGCCTAATTCGGTTGGTTTCGGACGAAAGAGAAAAAAAAAAAAAAAAAAAGGAACTTAGAAAAAAAAATATCTGAGGACTACGCCAACGGTGAGTCCCCGCAACCCTTTCAAAGGCGCTCGCCCCTCCCCAAATGACCCGGGGAAAAGAAAAAGGAAAACAACGAAGCTATTACTAACGACGAGACGTAACCAAAGCACACATCCAAAAAGAAGGATGGTATAACCCAAAAGACCTGGGGGGTTAGACGGGGTCAGACAGGGATGGGTTACTCTGGTTCGACGGGTGCCCCCAACTAGAATAAAGTGGTTCAAGTATTACCTGTCGTCACTCAGTCCGGGACGTTGCGTCATCTGCTGGGGTGGCTGGGGTAGTCCACCCACAACCCCTGGGCCAGCGCCGCACTGCGTGGTAGGGCAGGGTCCTGGTATCGTACGAGTCCGCCAACCGCGAGCCGTTGGGTTGGTCCCTCTGTGGGTCGGGAGCCGCGGCATCCTCCCGTCCTTCCGGTTGTGGCGTTGCGGCTGTAGCGGCCTGTTCTTGAGGACACGAAGCACGGGTGTGATCGGGTTTGCCGCAACCATTGCAGTGGGAGTACCTCCAACGGCAGTTCGTCACTCGATGCGCCTTTCCGCAGATGACGCAGGGCCTTTGCAGCGATTCCGGGGTTCCTGTCGGCACCTGCCTGCCCTTCCTTGCTTTCTCCAGGCGTTGGTTCGCCCGGTTCTTTGGATTGGGGCTCCCTTGCAGGGCGGGGGGGGTAGCTTTCTCTGCTTCGTCAGGTCGCGGCGCCGGGGGGCTAGTGACAGCAGGCTTCCGGGGGCACGTGTGGCGCGTGTGACCCGGTTTACCACACCGGAAACAGTGATCATCCCGCCAGGGGCAGCCCATCATTCGATGTGCACCACCGCAAATGATGCACGGCTTCAATGGGTCGGGCCCCTCCTTCTTCGCTTGCCCAGTCTTCGGTCCTATCTTCGGGCGTTTGGTCGCCCGGCTCATCAGATAGGGGTCCTCCGCCGGGTCAGGGTAGGGGCATCCCTGCCGGGCGTACTCTTGCTCCGCACGCATGGCCAAGTTGACCGCATCATGATAGGTGGGAAAGCCCGCCGGTGGCATCCTGCGAGGGGTATCGTCCCATGTGCCGTGCTGGAAGTGGTCAACACTCTCAAGCTCCCGCGTCAGCATGCACAGACGCTCCGTGAGAGTCAGCAGCTGCCCTGCCACGTCGCGCAGCTGGTTGCGCAGCAAGTGGTTCGCTCCGGCTGCGGCGTCCATTTCCGTCGGTCGTTGCTCAATGAGCCGGACTGCTATATGCGTACGTAAGGAAAGCATACCGATCATCACAAAACAAAGAAACTTAATCTAACAAGGTAACCTGGCTCCCAATTGGGTTCTACTTAAATCTCCCCCCCCCCCCACGCACACTCGTGCTCTATTTATTTATCCCCAGTTCACTTTATTAATCAGTAGCCAGAGTATTGCGCCCCGTGGATGTTAGGCCCCGACTGTTGTGGTTAAAGTTTACCGCTCTGATACCATCTTAATCTGTCACGCCCCGGGGGTTCGAATCGCGCGGAAGAGGAGCCACCGATGCCCCTAATTCAGCCATGTATTTTTTTTGTAAACCAATGCTCCCCGGTGCGTGTCCAGACCCGCCGCATACACAAATTCACTCTGCAAACGGGCAGAGTCTCCTTTGTATATGCACGGCGTCTCAATTACAAAGTGTCTCACAAGGTGTAGCACATACAATCTCTAACCACATCAGTTGGGGTCTCGTACACATACAACCAAACAACTCACATGACATTCTAGTATTCACATAGAACATAGAGGCCAAGGTTTTGAAAGGATAAATAATCACAAGGTTTTGAAAGCGGCATCCACACGATGCCATCGTTTTAGGAAAGACCGTTTGAAATCCACATAAATCCACAGGGTTTAAAAACGGCACCCACTCGATGCCGAACTTTGTGAAAACAGTTCGCAAACACATAAATTTCACAAGGTTTGTAAATTTCGGTGCCCACACGACACCCACGTTTTAAAAGTAGTTTTCGCAAACGGTTTTCTTTGCTTTTCATTGTTTAAAATGGCCAAGTAAGAAAGAATGTAACAATCATTCGTTTATTCGAAAAAGGGAAGAGGCAACATCCACTTCGACCCCACGGGGGTGTCGCAATCCACAACTAGCTAGCATGAGTAATAAAAGAAAAGGGAAAGAAGAGTCACTGTATCTGAAGTCACTAAAAGTCAGAACAACACCCTCGCGGCCTCACCGGTGCCCTAGCACTCGCCCCTGGACGAACCTGTCACGGAGTGGGAAGTCAGTGACTAGAAATATCATAGTGAGCAAAAGAAAGCTAAAATAAAGAAAACCTCTGTAACCAGAGCAACCGTCACCCCTCATACACCGTCAACAATGGTCATATCCTGCACCAAACAAAAACCGGGCACCATTCCCGAACACCGCACCGGGCCCCTGCCCCGGTGCCCCCCTCTGCCGAGCACCTGTCTCGGCCGCCGAGCACCAGCCTCGGCGTCACCGCTCACACCCTCCACCCATGAGGGCCCCCATTCCTAACGCCACCGTCGCGTGGAGTACACGGGTCAACGTACCACTTTTCCGGAAAAGCACACCCTCGCGGTGGCCAAACCGCCGGTGTGCGTGTAGTAACACCAGAGCCTTATAACCAGATATGTATAGATGATAAATCGAATGAAGTAAAGGCGGGGTCAGCATTGCTCATAAGGGACAACTTAGAAGAGAAAACACCTTTGCTCATGAGGAATAACTTAAAGGAGAAAACACCTTTGCTCATGAACAATAACTTAGAAGAGAAAACACCTTTGCTCATGAAGAATAACTTAAAGGAGAAAACACCTTTACTCATGAATAGTAACTTAGAAGAGAAAACACCATTGCTCATGAGGAATAACTTAAAGGAGAAAACACCTTTGCTCATGCTAACACCTTACATATGTACGCCCTTACCCAATTAACCTTGGCGAAAGTACCCACCTTGTGTGTGTCGTCCGGTGTTCGGCACGTCCGCGATCGTGCGCCTGTTCCCTGTAGCGTCTCGCAATCCTGAGGAACAAAGACATGTCCAAACTAAGGGACTCGAAACCCCAGACGCTGACTCTAGGCCGAAAAGTCAACCGCCGCGAACTTCGGGCTTCGCGCGGCGGAGTTCCCCGCACAGCACCGACCCGTGCGGCGCGCGCTTGGCCTACGGACAGCCTCCTCCCCGCGCGGCCCCGACCCGACATGGATCCATGCGGCGCGCTTGCCGTGTGTCGTGCAGCCTGCAGGCGGCCCGCGCGGACCCAGCCCGCGCGGTGGCCTAGTGCAGGCAGCGCCCGCACGGCGCGCATGCCGCGCGGAGCCCCGTCTGCAGGCGGCCCGCGCAGCACCTGTCCGCGTGGTGCCCGCCTGCGGGCGGTGCCCGCGCGGCGCCCCTGCTGCGCGGTGCCCCGCCTGCAGGCGGCCCGCGCGGCACCTGCCCGCGCGGTGCCCGCCTGCGGGCGGTGCCCGCGCGGCGCGCCTGCCGCGCGGTGCCCCGTCCGCAGGCGGCCCACGCGGCATGTGCCCGCGCGGTGCCAGCCTGCGGGTGGTGCCCGCGCGGCGCTCCTGCCGTGCGGCGCCCCGCCTGCTGCCGGCCCGGCGGCGGTGGCAACCCTCTCCGCGAAAACTCCACCCCGAAACGCAAAACAAAAACCTAACGAAAAAACTCACCTTCTATCCACCGAGAAAAGAGAAGAAGAGGATCGTCCTATCGTTGTCCGGTTGATCCCGTGAGCAAGAAACCTTCGTCCCTCTCCCGAATGCCCCGCCGTCGGTCGTAACGAGAGCAAAAAAGGGATTGGGTCCCGTTTTTCTCTTTTTCCCTCTCGTAGCGACTCTTAAAACCCTAGCCGCCGAACGAAGGAACCTTAGAGGGAAAACCTAATACCCTAGGTTCTCAAAGGGATCTTAAAGAAATATTAGGAACAGATACGGCGGCTAGAGTTACCCCGAGAAACGTGCCGATCGTTCGCACAGATCCCGGGGCGCCTAAAAGGGGGTCCGAACTTCAAAATTTTATTCTGGGAGAACCGGGAGTCGGAATCCGAAACCGATCGCGTCCCCGTTCTCCGTTTCGCGAGCCCTTCCGCCTAAAAATGTCCGCGAGCCCCGATGGACTTTCCGGAAAAACACCAAAAAATTGTCCCACAGTTGGACAGTCATAAGAAAAGGGATAACGGGAAGGGTCAAGGAAAGGCCAGGTCTTACACCACTCACCAATAAAAACAAGTTTCGTCCCCGAAACTTAACTCCCGCCTGCGGCGAAGAGGTCCGGGTAGCACTCCCCCATCTTTGACTCTGTTTCCCACGTTGCCTCAAGCTCTTCTTGATTGCTCCAAGGCACCTTCACGTAGGGAGTTGTCCGACTTCGTAGCTTTTCGGTCCTCTCGCGCTAGGATCCGCACCGGCACTTCCTCGCAGTTCAGGTTCTCTTTGAGCTCGATTACAGAGACGTCAAGCACTCACGACGGGTTGGGGGGATACTTCCGAAGCATGGATGCACGGACACGACAAGAACTCGGTCGAGATTCGGTGGTAGGGCGAGGCGATGGGCCACGGGGCCGACGCACTCCAGAATCTCGAAAGGTCCTACGTGCCGTGGGCTCAACTTGCCTCTCAACCCGAACCGCTTCACCCCTGATCGTCCCAACAAATCGGGGGTTTACAGCGCCTGCCGTACGATGCTTCATACGGAGCCGCCCGGGCGCTCGCCTGGTAGCTGACGTTGTAGGCGAACTCGACGAGGGGTAGATAGCGTGACCATCCACCTCCCGGATCCAGTATGCACGCTCGGCGCATGTCCTCGAGGATCTGGATCGCCCGCTCGGATTGCCCATCCATCTGGGGTGAAAGGCCGAGCTGAGGTGTAACTTGGCCCCCAGAGCTCGTCGTAGACTCTGCCAAAAGTCCGAACGAACCTTGTGTCTCGGCCCGAAGTAGTAGGTGTCGGCATCCCGTGTAGCCTCACCACTTCCCGATGTATACTTGGGTCAGTCGGTCGCGTGTCCGGGTCGTAATCCTTCAGCAATTCTAACCACCGTCTTCGCCGTAGGTTCAGCTCCTTCTGGGTGGAAAGACGCTTAAGGCTTTGGTGGTCCGAGAATACGTTACAGTGGGCACCGAAGAGGTAGCGCCTCCTCAGTCTCAGGATGAAGACGACTGCGGTAAGCTCCAGGTCGTGTGTCGGGTAGTTCTATTTGTAGTCCTTGAGTTGCCTTGACGCATAGGCTACGACTCTTCCTTGCTGCCTTAGTACTCCTTCCGGTCCTATTCGCGATGCATCGCAGTATACCTCGAAGTCTTCCCGGGTGTTGGTAAGGCAAGCGCGGGTGCTCTCGTTAACCGCTTCTCAAGCTCTTCAAAACTTTCCCGGCGTTGGGCCGTCCAAAAGAGCTTGACCCCTTTTCGGGTCGAGCGGTTCAAGGGGGTACATGCTCTTTACAGGGCTTCGTCTAATTCCGGCCAGTCGATGCACAGCCGCAAGCCCCCATCCTGTTCCCGTACCAGTAGGTCGGCCGTGCACCCAGACGGTGCCTTCAGCCCTTAACTTTTCGCTACTAAGTGCATGGTCCCTAAGTAGGAAAGAAACAAAAGGACGCGCGCCTAAATAGATCAAGGCCTAATTCGGTTGGTTTCGGACGAAAGAGAAAAAAAAAAAAAAAAAAGGAACTTAGAAAAAAAAATATCTGAGGACTACGCCAACGGTGAGTCCCCGTAACCCTTTCAAAGGCGCTCGCCCCTCCCCAAATGACCCGGGAAAAGAAAAAGGAAAACAACGAAGCTATTACTAACAACGAGACGTAACCAAAGCACACATCCAAAAAGAAGGATGGTATAACCCAAAAGACCTGGGGGGTTAGACGGGGTCAGACAGGGATGGGTTACTCTGGTTCGACGGGTGCCCCCAACTAGAATAAAGTGGTTCAAGTATTACCTGTCGTCACTCAGTCCGGGACGTTGCGTCATCTGCTGGGGCGGCTGGGGTAGTCCGCCCACAACCCCTGGGCCAGCGCCGCACTGCATGGTAGGGCGGGGTCTTGGTATCGTACGAGTCCGCCAACCGCGAGCCGTTGGGTTGGTCCCTCTGTGGGTCGGGAGGCGCAGCATCCTCCCGTCCTTCCGGTTGTGGCGTTGCGGCTGTAGCGGCCTGTTCTTGAGGACACGAAGCGCGGGTGTGATCGGGTTTGCCGCAACCATTGCAGTGGGAGTACCTCCAAAGGCAGTTCGTCACTCGATGCGCCTTTCCGCAGATGACGCAGGGCCTTTGCACAGCGATTCCGGGGTTCCTGTCGGCACCTGCCTGCCCTTCCTTGCTTTCTCCAGGCGTTGGTTCGCCCGGTTCTTTGGATTGGGGCTCCCTTGCAGGGCGGGGGTGGTAGCTTTCTCTGCTTCGTCAGGTCGCGGCGCCGGGGGGCTAGTGACAGCAGCTTCCGGGGGCACGTGTGCGCGTGTGACCCGGTTTACCACACCGGAAACAGTGATCATCCCGCCAGGGGCAGCCCATCATTCGATGTGCACCACCGCAAATGATGCACGGCTTCAATGGGTCGGGCCCCTCCTTCTTCGCTTGTCCAGTCTTCGGTCCTATCTTCGGGCGTTTGGGTCGCCCGGCTCATCAGATAGGGGTCCTCCGCCGGGTCAGGGTAGGGGCATCCCTGCCGGGCGTACTCTTGCTCCGCACGCAGGGCCAGTTGACCGCATCATGATAGGTGGAAAAGCCCGCCGGTGGCATCCCGTGAGGGGTATCGTCCCATGTGCCGTGCTGGAAGTGGTCCGACACTCTCAAGCTCCCGCGTCAGCATGCACAGACGCTCCGTGAGAGTCAGCAGCTGCCCTGCCACGTCGCGCAGCTGGTTGCGCAGCAAGTGGTTCGCTCCGGCTGCGGCGTCCATTTCCGTCGGTCGTTGCTCAATGAGCCGACTGCTATCTGCGTACGTAAGGAAAGCATACCGATCGTCACAAAACAAAGAAACTTAATCTGACAAGGTACCTGGCTCCCAATTGGGGTTCTACTTAATCTCCCCCCCCCCACGCACACTCGTGTTCTATTTATTTATCCCGAGTTCACTTTATTAATCAGTAGCCAGAGTATTGCGCCCCGTGGATGTTAGGCCCCGACTGTTGTGGTTAAAGTTTACCGCTCTGATACCATCTTAATCTGTCACGCCCCGGGGGTTCGAATCGCGCGGAAGAGGAGCCACCGATGCCCTAATTCAGCCATGTATTTTTTTGTAAACCAATGCTCCCCGGTGCGTGTCCAGACCCGCCGCATACACAAATTTACTCTGCAAACGGGCAGAGTCTCCTTTGTATATGCACGGCGTCTCAATTACAAAGTGTCTCACAAGGTGTAGCACATACAATCTCTAACCACATCAGTTGGGGTCTCGTACACATACAACCAAACAACTCACATGACATTCTAGTATTCACATAGAACATAGAGGCCAAGGTTTTGAAAGGATAAATAATCACAAGGTTTTGAAAGCGGCACCCACACGATGCCATCGTTTTAGGAAAGACCGTTTGAAATCCACATAAATCCACAGGGTTTAAAACGGCACCCACCTCGATGCCGAACTTTGTGAAAACAGTTCGCAAACACATAAATTCCACAAGGTTTGTAAAATTCGGTGCCCACACGACACCCACGTTTAAAAAGTAGTTTTCGCAAACGGTTTTCTTTGCTTTTCATTGTTTAAAATGGCCAAGTAAGAAAGAATGTAACAATCATTCGTTATTCGAAAAAGGGAAGAGGCAACATCCACTTCGACCCCACGGGGGTGTCGCAATCCACAACTAGCTAGCATGAGTAATAAAAGAAAAGGGAAAGAAGAGTCACTGTATCTGAAGTCACTAAAAGTCAGAACAGCACCCTCGCGGCCTCACCGGTGTCCTAGCACTCGCCCCTGGACGAACCTGTCACGGAGTGGGAAGTCAGTGACAAGAAATATCATAGTGAGCAAAAGAAAGCTAAAATAAAGCAAACCACTGTAACCAGAGCAACCGTCACCCCTCATACACCGTCAACAATGGTCATATCCTGCACCAAACAAAAACCGGGCACCATTCCCGAACACCGCACCGGCCCCCTGCCCCGGTGCCCCCCTCTGCCGAGCACCTGTCTCGGCCGCCGAGCACCAGCCTCGGCGTCACCGCTCACACCCTCCACCCATGAGGGCCCCCATTCCTAACGCCACCGTCGCGTGGGGTACACGGGTCAACGTACCACTTTTCCGGAAAAGCACACCCTCGCGTTGGCCAAACCGCCGGTGTGCGTGTAGTAACACCAGAGCCTTATAACCAGATATGTATAGATTGATAAATCGAATGAAGTAAAGGCGTGGTCAGCATTGCTCATAAGGGACACTTGAGGAGAGAAAACACCTTTGCTCATGAGGAATAACTTAAGGAGAAAACACCTTTGCTCATGAGAATAACGTAGAAGAGAAAACACCTTTGCTCATGAAGAATAAACTTAAAGGAGAAAAACACCTTTGCTCAGGAAGAGTAACTTAGAAGAGAAAACACCTT
This sequence comes from Tillandsia leiboldiana, assembly GCA_029204045.2. Taxonomy (NCBI): domain Eukaryota; kingdom Viridiplantae; phylum Streptophyta; class Magnoliopsida; order Poales; family Bromeliaceae; genus Tillandsia; species Tillandsia leiboldiana. Next base: position 13,929,017 of record CM055061.1, read on the forward strand.
TGCTCATGAGGACTAACTTAAAGGAGAAAAACACTTTGCTCACCTAACCACCTTACATAGTACGCCCTTACCCATTAACCTTGGCGAAAGTACCCACCTTGTGTGTGTCTCCGTGTTCGCACGTCCGCGATCGTGCGCCTGTTCCGTGTAGCGTCCGCAATCCTGAGGAACAAAGGACAGTCAAAACTAATGGACTCGAAACCCCAGACCTGACTCTAGGCCGAAAGAGTCGACCGCCACAGCGAACTTCGGGCTTCGCGCGGCGGAGTTCCCCGCACAGCACCGACCCGTGCGTCGCGCGCTTGGCCTACGACAGCCTCCTCCCCGCGTGGCCCCGACCCGCACGGATCCATGCGGCGCGCTTGCCGTGCGGCTGCAGCCTGCAGGCGGCCCGCGCGCCCCCCAGCCCGCGCGGTGGCCTCGTGCAGGCAGCGCCCGCACGGCGCGCATGCCGCGCGAGCCCCTGTCAGGCGGCCCCGCGGCCCTGTCCGCTGGTTCCCGCCTGCGCGTGTGCCCGCGGCGGCGCCCGGCCGCGCCCTTGCCGCGCGTTGCCCCTCCAGCGGCCCGCGGCACCTGTCCGCGCAGTGCCCGCCTGTGGGCGGTGCCCGCGCGTCGCCCCGACCGCAGGCGGCCCGCGCGGCACCTGTCCGCGCGGTGCCCGCCTGCGGGCGGTGCCCGCGCAGCACCCCTGCCGCGCGGTGCCCGCCTGCGGGCGGTGCCCATGCGGCGCCCCTGCCGCGCG
>CM055061.1:13929858-13969072 GCA_029204045.2 Tillandsia leiboldiana
AAGATATATATGAAAAATGACGGCTATATGGATTCCCCCTAGAAAAAGAGTCATAGGGTCTATTTATAGGTTAGAAAACCAGTATAAGGAGATAATATAAAAAACCTACACATTTCTGGAAATTTTAAAACGGACGGCGATCCGGATCGGATTAGCTGTGATCGCGGATCGTCGTAACGAGTCAGTAGTTCCAGAAAAATGAAGGTTCGGGATCCGGATCGAAGTGCTTGATCCGGAGCGTTCATACAGTTCACCAAACATCAACGTTCGGATCCGGATTGCGAAGCCTGATCCGGATCGTTCAAGGAGATGGTAAACTCAGTGTTCGGGATCCATCAAGAGAGGCTACGATCCGGATTGAACTGGTGTATGAACGAACCACCTTCGGGATCCGGATCGAACAACCTGATCCGATCCTGAACATGTCCCAAGTCCAGTTTTTGATTTTTATGCAATGAAAGATTCTTCCAAGTGTTTCTTCTACACTACAAGAAGTATTCGGATCACACAAAATCTTTAGTTAAACAGACCTGATCCTTTGAATTCTTCTTTCTTGAGATTGAGTTAAATGATCCAACTTTCTTTCACCTTCAATCTTCAAGACTTGGACTTTCACGAAACTACGCAACTCAAATTCTGTAACATAAACATGCCAATCACTCATCCCGTCTCTTGGGAGAGGTAGTAAAACTCAATCAGGACTCGTCGCTAAAAGTCACGACTCTCACGTAGTCATCCTAATGTCCAACCACAAGCCTAGGTTTTCATAGTCCACATGACCTACAACCTAGGCTCTTATACCACTCTAATCTGTCACGCCCCGGCGTCGAAACTGCGACCCGGCTCGCCAACAGATCCGCCGCCCCATAAGGAAACCCGTATATACGAAGCGTCTAACTGCAATAGAACCACTACAGTATACAGATATCAGAGCTGAAAGTAACTACTGAACAAACTGAAATCCCAAATCGCTGTACAACTGAAAATAATACAAATCCATCTCCCAAATACGATCGTAGAAAAAATCCTCAATACAAAACTCAAAAGGGAGATATCCCCAATAATACAACAGTGTACCTCTCAATACAAAAATATCCTCACTACATCAGTCTCTCAACCGTAAAATAAATACAACTCTATACCTCACAACAAGGGTCTCTCAACAGAGGGAAAAGAGGGAAACTAATCTACTGAAGCTCTCCCCTCCGAAGGGGTACCGCTACACTCCAAGCGGGTAGGAACTAGCTCGCGACTCCCTCTCCTCGGTCAGAAAGATCAGCAACTGGAGCCAACAGGAACAGGAGAAGAAGTCCCTGTGGAAAAGACACCACGACGGGTGTGAGAACTACTTCCCACAGTAGTTCTCAGTGGGTGCCGTCAACAATCCCAACGGTCTGCCCACTAAGTCTACTAGAGGCATAATAACAAGCAGGGCTGAAAGAGGAAAAGCTGAAAATAACTCTACACCTACTATGCCTCTATCTAGAGCTCAAGAGTGGAACATATGATAATATGATGCATCCACTGACTCTCAAGTATAATCACCCAATCTACACTGACTGTCTCCTCGGTCCAGCAAACCTGCGCCTACCTACTGCCGTTACATCCCTGAGGACCGGACTGACGTAGGGCGTCCGTAGCTGCCAAAACTTGGGCCAGCCAGAGGGACTGTGTCCGTGACTGCCAAAACTGGGCCAGTGAGAGGGACGGCGTCGACAAGTCGCGATACCAAAGTGCAAACCCACTCCGGACGTGTGCACTCGAGGGTGACGACCCCAACGGGACAAGGGTATCCGCGCACTCTGTCGAGCTCAAAGTGGCACTGCAGGCTATATCACAATCCACGCTCACGCACTGAACGGAAAGACTCAATCCTCAAACATCTCGCACAACAGTCGGAGCACTCTCAACGACTCAGCTGATCACTCTCACAAACACGAGACACTAGCCTCTCCAATAGCTCGCAACACAACACACACTAGCTGGAGATACTCCACAGCCAGGAACGACCCACAACTCAGGGCTAACGACACTGGTCGGACAACACTCAACGACCCGTGACCACCGTCAACCCAACGTTTCCCAAACACATACCGGAAATACTCGACAGCCTGGGACCACCGTCTACTCGACGCTTCCCAACGACAGAGACATCAAACTCACAGATAGCACAGGAGACCGGACACCATAAGGTTTGGAAAACCCGATAGGTTCGGTGCTAAGAACCCTATCAAACAAGAAGACTCTAGGCTCGCGCCTATCGAAGTTCCCGGCCCCCTTACAGTTCGGAACACGACAACCTCGGTACACACGCAGAAGATACAACACCAGGGCCCTAAAGCCCGAACCCCAGATCACCACCACTACACACCCTCTCAACAAGAACAGGTTCCAGGCTCGGCCCCCGTGGCTTTCGTCCCGACAAAGGAAGGCCCCTACCACCCAGACCACTCGAATCCTTACGTGTGGGGAAGCTTACACGAAAACGGGGACATTAGTTACTGAAAACCATTTCCACTCAACCCACGCGGGTGAGGACTAAAGTAGTTCCCTTTTTGAAAAAACCATCTTGATTTGAGGAGAAACCCATTTTTTAATGATTTTTTAGTTCTTTTTAGAAAAACAGTTAGAAAACAAGTGTTTTATCCAAACCCCGAAGGGCTGATGCCTTTGTCCAATCAAACAGAACAGACTCCAGCGGCCCTTCGATGCTTTGGAAGAAAACATTTGATATTCTAAATCATGTGTATGTCGAAAAGGTTTCTGGTTCTAGTCCGCTAACCACAGTACACTACTGCCACTAACACAGTAGCGACAACCCAAACAGGGGAGACAAGACCTCCTGGTACCACCGTTTACCCCAAACGGTTCCCGGTACAGACAAACGATTCACTACTCTCCCATACTCCACTCCGCTCCCAAGCACGAGTTGCAAATGCATCCCACACTAAAAGAAAGTCCCAACCTCTCGGCCCACTACCCGGCCGAGGATAACACTATGTCCAGGAATGAAGAACAGTGTGGATGTCTAAACATAAATAACCCTAGCCCAAGTGGAGGGTTTTCTACTGGTCTGGTTCACACATGCAACATATGACGAGGGTGCTAGGTCAATTCCAAGAGAACTATCATTAACAGATGATAGAGAGCAAGGAGGTCACAAGAACCTCAGATAATAAAGGAAATAACAATTCCTACAATCTACATGCTACACAAAAAATACTCTAACATGCATGATCCTACATCAGTAGAATTACTGTTCAGTCCATAAAACTTGGAGACAAGGCCACCCACCTGAATGTGCTCACTGTCCAAGATTCCACAGCTGAAAAAACCAAGGAAATTGATATGTCCAAATCCAACGGTCAGCAACACTCGCAAACCCTCCTGGTTACAACACAAGTCTAATATTACACTTATTCCACAATTTACCCAAATAAGTTACAGTTTTAAATCAGCCACAAAGTGTCACTTTTTTCACCTGCAAACAATGCTCGAAAAATTCATAAAATACCATGGCGATCCTCACTCGATACCTTCGAAACGGGTACCTGCGGGTCCAAATCCAGCAACGTAGGCCAAGTTACAAATTTCACAGTAACGTGCGCAAAATCTCACAACCACATAACTATAAACCTAGCACAGATAAGGGGAAAACATATACCTTCGGGAAAACCTCAGAAAATCCAAGAAAATACTGTGAGAATCCTTGCGTCGAGTAGATGAAAAAGTCCTGGGGCTCGTCTCAATCCGATGCCCTTGCGGAGATATCCTCGAAACACCACGCCGCTGTCCCAGTATTCCTCACAGCAACAGCATCCCAGTAAGCATGCAAGAACTCCATGAAAAGTGCGAACTGAGAGGAAACTGAAAATACCTCGATCGAAGCTATGTCCGTAGCGGATCCCGGCGAAGAAATCGCTCAAAAATGTTGGAGAAGGCCGGGGAGCTCTCGCATCGAAACGCGACGAAGGGAACACAAATGACGAGCGTCGCGCCGCGCCGTAAAATGGAAACCTCGGGAACGTGCCACAAAAATCTCAAACTCTGCAGATAGATGCAGCACTGCTTGGGGATCATCTTCCCTGAAGGCCTCAAGTCGGTTTTGTTACGGAATTTGAGTTGGCGTAGTTTCGTGAAAGTCTCAAGTCTTGAAGATTGAAGGTGAAGAAAGTTGGATCATTTAACTCAATCTCAAGAAAGAAGAATTCAAAAGGATCAGGTATGTTTAACTAAAGATTTGTGTGATCCGAATACTTCTTGTAGTGTAGAAACACTTGGAAGAATCTTTCATTGCATAAAAATCAAAAACTGGACTTGGGACATGTTCAGGATCCGGATCAGGTTGTTCGATCCGGATCCCGAAGGTGGTTCGTTCATACACCAGTTCAATCCGGATCGTAGTCTCTTGATCCGGATCCCGAACAGTGAGTTTACCATTTCCTTGAACGATCCGGATCAGGCTTCGCAATCCGGATCCCGAACGTTGATGTTTGGTGAACTGTATGAACGATCCGGATCAAGCACTTCGATCCGGATCCCGAACCTTCGTTTTTCTGGAATTGGCTGACTCGTTACGACGATCCGGATCACAGCTATCCGATCCGGATCGCCGTCCGTAAAATTCCAGAAATGTTAGGTTTTTGATTCTTATCTCCTTCCTAGGGTTTCTAACCTATAAATAGACCCTATGACTCTTTTCTAGGGTGAATCCACATAGTTAGCCGTCATTTTCATATATCATTTTATACGGCTATAGATCCACATATAGAGAAGAAAGGAAATCATTAGAGAATACTCTATGTTTCTTCATCTATATTGATTAGTTTGATTCTAGGTTTTCATACTCACATCTTGAGTTGAATCAAACTAATGAATACTTAGATGGTATTTCCGATCTATCTTTGATCTAAGTATTCGGCGGATCATCACCACCCAAAACAACGATTTACCCCAAAAATCGGCGCGTGGATTCGCGTGTCCTTGTGGATTCAAGGTTCAACCGCTCTCGTGGATTCGGAGCGAGGCACGTTCGTGGATTCGAAGGGTGCTATTGGGTGAAGACCGTGGATTCGGTCGGACGTCGTGGATTCGACGTTGGACGCCGTGGATTCGGCGTTGGGCGCAGATCGTGGATTCGAGAAGCGTCGCGGAGCGAGCGGAGAAGATCCTCTAGGAGCGTATGGAAAAGGTTGAGTCGTAAGTGTGTACGGTAAATCACCTTGTACGTGTTTTAATTCTAGTGGATTTCTGCCGTGTTATCGGTCCCGTGGTTTTTTACTCCGGTGATGGAGTTTTCCACGTAAAAATCTTGCGTATTATTTTTATTTCCGCATTGGGTTTTTATCGCAACGATTTTTTGAGTGTTTATACGTTTACACCTATTCACCCCCCTCTAGGTGTTTTTTCCCCTATTTAGATCCGTATTACATATAACCCAACAAGTGGTATCAGAGCGGGAATAGGGTTGTAAACAATGGTTGAAGGTGGAAACATCAACCGACCCCCGTTCTTCGATGGAACAAATTATGCGTACTGGAAAGTACGGATGAAAGCCTTTTTAATTTCCATCGACGAACGGGTGTGGCAATCAATTGAATTAGGATGGTCTAATCCAACTGAATTTATGGTGATGTTCGCACCTTAAAACCTAGGTCGAAATGGACCAAGGAAGAGTTAGATTCATCTTCTTACAATGGCAAGGGAATTAATGCTATTTTTAATGCCTTATCTCAAACTGAATTCTCTCGCGTCTCGGCATGTGAGACTGCGAAAGAAATCTGGGATGTTCTTCAGGTTACACATGAGGGAACTAACCTCGTGAAGATTCAGAAACTGCAAATGCTTACGAGCAAGTTTGACTCTATCTTAATGGCAGAAAATGAATCTTTCACGGACTACTATACACGATTGCAAGACATCGTAAACTCATGTGCTAATCTGGGAGAGAAGATTCCAGAATTTAAGATTGTAAGAAAAATCTTAAGAACTCTTCCTGAACGATTTCGCCCAAAGGTTACTGCCATTGAAACTATTAAACACCCGGACGAAATACGTGTAGAAGAATTAGTTGGTTCATTACAAACTTATGAAATGACATTTACTACTAACAATTCTTCTGGAAAGGCATCCACTTCTAAGTCTTCAGGTTATGCGTTGAAAACAACTAAGGAAGAAGACGCGGATACATCCTCCTCAGACGATGACGAGAACCTTTCTATGGAGGAATTTGAGAAGCAGCTCGCTCTCTTGACAAGGAAGTTTCGCCGCAACTTTCGAAGGGGTAATTCAAGCAAATCTCCATCCTTCGGAAAGTCGAACAAAGGCAAGGGTACTTCAAGTTACAAGTCAAGAAAGCAAGAGAACTTCTCAAAGGATAAGAAAAGTTCAGAAGGACAACTACAATGCTTCAAATGTCGAGGCTACGGCCACATTGCAACGGAGTGTCCTAACAAGTATCCGGCAAAGAAGAAGGCGATGCAAGTCGTCACTTGGGATGACAACTCAACGTCAAATGAGTCGTCTTCGAGTGATGAAGAAAAGAGCTCCACCGCATTCCACGCGTCCGTATCTTCACCCTTCATGTGCTTTATGGCAAGTACATCTGAGTCGTTGTCCAACTCCACTGTTGAAAAGAACGCAACGGACAACGAATCGGATGATTCGGAAGGTGAAGATTTTGCTCTAGCCTACCACAGACTTTTGAGGGACTCAAAGAAAGTGGCTAAGCAAAACAAGAGTTTGAGAGGGAGAGTGCATGATCTCGAAGAAGAAGCAAAAAGAGCGACTTCTCTCTCAAACGCTCTTGAAGTGGAAAGGGAAAACCTGATAAAAGCAAATGCTTCCCTTCAAGAGTCCAATGAGCAACTTGAGAAGGAACATACAAATCTGGTGGATAACGCGAATCACTTCTCAAAGCTCTACAACGAGGCTCGACAGGATAACCTGGAAATGACAAAGACCATTTTCCAACTCAAGAATGACTTACAGCGATTCTCTTCAGGAAGGAGTAAGTTGGATAGACTTCTTGGTCTTGGTCAATCAAATAGGTTCGGCCTCGGATACACTCAAACTGGAAACAGTCCAAGTTCGAGTGAGACAGTTTTTGTGCCTCAGTCGGTATCTCCTCCTCCGACACCGGAATTCAAGACAAACAACGACAACAAACCTACTTCATCCTCTTTGGGATCGTCAAGATCTAAGGTATGTTTTCGTTGTGGTGTTTCAGGGCACATAAGAAGATATTGCAAGACGGGAGTCGAACGCTCATCTCAAGACCTCTTGCAACAACTACCAAAAAGGCTCCTCCCCGAAAATCAAAGCAAAACTTTTCAAATGAAAAGAGACTTGGTAGTTCATCGCGCAAGACGATTTCATCAAGGAACAACAATCGCTATAACAAGACGCCTTCACCTAGGCATATAACTTCACGACCATTACCGACGCACTCCAAAAGGGTTTGGGTGCGCAAAGGTGAAATTTTCCCTTGTCCTTGTTTCCAATGTTTCCTTGCATGCATATGATAGGTCGTCTTGGTATCTAGATAGCGGGTGTTCCCGTCACATGAACCGGTGACAAAAATATCGTTTCAAAAATCTTGAGAAAATCTCCGGAGGACACGTTGTTTCGGAGACGGTCGATCTTCCAAAATTGTTGGAAAGGGACGGTAGCTATTCCAGATGGCCCGATTTGAAAAACGTCTTATTTGTTGATGGCCTTAAGACTAACCTCATAAGCATAAGTCAACTTTGCGACAATGGTTTTTCAGTTAACTTTTCATCTGTTGAATGCGTTGTAACTGATAAGGACCATGTCTTCTTTCTAAAAGGGGTTAGATCTGAAAACAATTGTTATGTTGTTCCTAATAAATTTTCTGAAAATTGTAACTTAGCCGCTTTGAATAATGAAACTCTTTGGCATGAAAGGCTAGGTCACTTAAATTTAAGGAACTTACTAAAATTTCAAACAAGGACGTGGTCAAGGGGGGTTCCAAAGCTTTTATTTAAACAAAACGTTGTGTGTGGTGGTTGCCAAAAGGGAAAACAGTCTAGGACTGCACACAAGAGCTTGAACCACGTTGGTACAAAACGGCCCTTGGAACTTTTGCACATGGACTTAATGGGGCCGACCCGTCAACCATCTTTGGGAGGTAATGGTACATTTTTTTATTGGTTGATGATTTCTCTCGGTTTTCATGGGTAGCATTTTTAAAAGAGAAAGCTGATACGTTTGACTCTTTTCATGAGATTTGCCATCGTATTATGATTGAAAAGAATGAAAAGATCATTCGTGTTAGAAGTGATAGAGGTGGAGAATTCATAAATTCAAAATTCATTGATTTTTGCACTTCAAATGGAATCAAACATGAATTCTCGGCACCCTATACACCTCAGCAGAATGGTGTTGTTGAGCGCAAGAACAGGGTTGTTCAAGAGATGGCGCGTGTGATGCTTCATAGCCGAATTTACCGCTACATTTTTGGGCTGAAGCTGTGAACACCGCTGTCTATGTCATTAATAGAGTTACTTGCGCCCAGGAACTTTAAATACACCATATGAGCTGTGGTTAGTAGAAAACCCAATATCAAATATTTTCGTGTCTTCGGGAGTCGATGTTACATTTTACGTGACCGTGAAAATCTTGGAAAGTTCGACTCTCGAAGTGATGAAGGGATCTTTCTGGGTTATTCTACGAATAGCAGAGCATATCGAGTATTTAACATTGAATCTAAGACGATCGTAGAATCTATAAATGTTAAAGTAGATGAAGCTTTTCACTTTAAAACTGGAAAATCTACCCTCGATATCTCTCTAGATGATGATTCTCCTGCTAGTGCATCTTCTCATAATAATACTTCCAATACTTATGATGCATCTAATGGTTCTTCTAGTGTATCTGATGTGCAGGAATCATCTCATATATCTCCGAGTACTCCGCTTCAACAAACGTTACGAATCTCCAAGGATCATCCGGAATCGAATATTATTGGAGATCCATAAGAAGGAGTCAGAACTCGGAGGCAGTTGGTTTGTGGATTCGCTTGCTACGTATCTTTAATCGAACCAAAGAACATAGATGAAGCTCTTCAGGATGACTACTGGATTAAAGCAATGCAGGAAGAGCTCCATCAATTTGAGCGAAACAAAGTCTGGGAATTAACGAAGCCTCCAAAGCAACACAATGTGATAGGTACCAAATGGATCTTCAAAAACAAGAAAAATGAGGATGGTACTATCATCAGGAATAAGGCACGATTAGTTGCTCAAGGCTACTCTCAAGTAGAAGGTATAGACTTTGACGAAACATTCGCCCCTGTAGCTAGACTCGAGTCCATTCGTATACTGTTTGCTATTGCTTGTCATTTTAAAATCAAATTATTTCAAATGGACGTTAAGAGCGCATTTCTAAATGGGTTTTTGAATGAGGAAGTTTATGTGGCTCAACCGAAAGGTTTTGTAGATCATAAACAACCTAACCATGTTTTTCGTTTGAAAAAGGCTCTTTACGGTCTGAAACAAGCACCGCGAGCATGGTACGAAAGGTTAACAAAGCACCTTTTGGAGAAGGGCTATATTCGAGGGGGAGCTGATAGGACTCTCTTTGTGAAGCATTATCAAAACAATTTCATTGTAGCACAAATATATGTCGATGACATAGTATTGGCGCAACAAGAGATAACGATGCTTCTAAATTCGCGGAGACCATGGAAAGCGAATTTGAGATGTCCATGATGGGCGAATTGACTTATTTCCTTGGATTGCAAATTAAACAAAATGATGAAGGTATTCACTTGAGTCAATCCAAGTATGCAATGGAGTTGGTCAAAAAGTTTGATCTAGAAAATTGTAAAGATTTTCCGACTCCAATGGGAACTAGCCACAAGGGACTTGGAAGTGAATCACATAGTGAGAATGTAGACGAGAAATTGTATCGAAGTATGATTGGAAGTCTACTTTACCTCACGGCTAGTCGCCCGGATATATCTTTTGGTGTTGGGATTTGCGCGAGATATCAATCAGCACCAAAGGAGGTTCACCTGAAAGCGGTGAAAAGGATCATCCGGTATATCAAAGGATCAATTAATTTCGGAATTTGGTATCCTATGGGAACAAGTTTGGATATTGTTGGATACTCAGATGCCGAATGGGCAGGATCAGTGGATGATCGGAAAAGCACGAGTGGTGCATGCTTCTATCTTGGCCATTGCCTTGTTGCATGGCACAGTAAAAAGCAGAGCTGCATAGCACTCTCGACTGCCGAAGCGTAATACATTTCAGCTGGAAGTTGCTCAACTCAACTCATTTGGATGAAAAGCGTACTGAGCGACTTCCGCATTTCAGCATCTTCGGTAACAATACTTTGTGACAACACTAGTGCTATTAACATTTCTAAAAACCCTGTGTTGCACTCTAGAACAAAACATATTGAACTTAGATATCATTTCCTTAGAGAGCTAGTTGAATCAAATACTCTTCAACTCTCATATATTTCAACTGAGGATCAATTAGCTGACATTCTAACAAAACCTTTGGATCAAAAACGTTTTATTCATTTACGAAAAGCAATTGGGATGCTTTCCTTGAAGTAATCTTCTTTTGAAATCCTTGCTTAGGATAGGTTTTGTATTTGTTTTTGTTTTGTTCATTATCTATGTTTGTACATAGGACATAAATTGAGCATAGATCATAATTGACTTAATTGCATCTTTTCGCACATTTAGAAATTTATTATGCTTTTGCCATCATAATATTTCACTGTTGCAATGATCATTTATGTTAATTAAATCATCTTCTAAAGTGATCAAAGTCAATTTCTCTCTCTCTATGATCTCTTGGTATAGTCATTATCTTATTTGACTGCTTAGTCGAGTATGAAATCGAGATCAATATTTGGTTGAATACTTTATATCTTAAATAATTGATAGCCAATTGAGGGGGAGTCTTAGAAAAGGTAAAATGCTCAAAAGATGTGGAAAGAGTTACATCCCAATGAGGAGTGTGAAAACTACCACCACATGGAGGAAAGAGCTACCACCTCGGTCGTCCGAGTATTGTGTGCAGCTACCACATGTATACCAAGCATGGTTGTTCAAATTTTTGATTAAGTAAAATGCATGTTGAAATACTTGACTCTGTCAAATTTCAAGGTTGGTATAAGGTGGGTTTTTAATGAAAGATGCTCAAAGAGCCACTCTCTTCAACAGATTGTCTAGATACATTATCTATTATATTTGGGATTTCAAACATCTATTGATCTTTGTATTTCATTTTCTTTACTGAATTGATGATTTGATAAAGGCATTACTCATAAGATCAAGTTAGATGTAATTGAAGGTGTTCAACTTTAAGGGATTTAATTTTTGTAAATTTTCGTTTCATTTTTGGATATTATTGATAGATTTGGCATAATCTAATTCTTGTTGTATGAAACGATGATTTTTGTTTAAAGTTGATACACATTTGTGCTTACAATCTTTTTCTGGTTTTTCTTGAATTTCTCTGAAATTTTCTAAAGAAAAAGTTGGGGCCGATCCGGATCGGGCTAGATGATCCGGATCCCGAACGCAGGAATTCTTCTGCGGGCTGACGATCCGGATTGGACCTGCCGATCCGGATCCCGAACGCAGTTTCTTACTGCGGGTAGCCGATCCGGATCGCAGTTATGAACTAATCCGGATCGCGGCTAGGTTTTATAAGGAACGAAAGGGGTTTTTGATTTCTTTACTCCAATCTTTTGTTCCAAAGTTTCCAGAGCCTCTCTCTCTAGATTTCATCCTTCCTGGAAGCTTTCAAACTCAGGTTCTTCAACTCCAAGTAAGTTTTATTGATCAAAATCTCGGTTTTTCACCGTTTTTCTCTTTTCCTCCTCAAACGTGATGAATTTCTTGGATCAACTTTGTTTGTGGATGGTTTTTGATCAAATTTCTTTTGAAATAAGAACTCTGGGTAGATTAGTTTTGATTATATGCTAGGTATTCTCCTGATTAACGGATTTTTAGGCTTCGATTTCTAAAATTTCGGCTTTAGGGCATATAATAAGGATTTTCGAAAATCATGCAATTGATCTATTTTTAATAGTCCTTTTGCAAAACTAATTTGATTCTTAGCTTCTCTACATAATTATGATGGTTTGGGTACAATTTTTCAATCTTTGAAAATTAACAATTTTTTCATGTGTTCTTGAGTTGGTCTTTCACAGGACAATTTCTCTTAACTCAAGCACTTTGATCAATGGCACTCTCTTGGTTAATCCTGTTACTGGTCACAATGGTGCACAAGAGTACATCTGTAAAAGAGGAACCGGATGTTTCAACAGGAGATAAGACAACCGAAGGCAGGGAGGACAGCTCAGAGTACGATACGGAAGAATGGGATGAATTCTTCAAAGATGTTCAACAGAAGATTGATGAGGAAAACAGGAAATCTGTCAAAGGCAAAAGGCTTATGAAATCTGCATCAACAACTAAGCAATATACAAGACGAAAGAATGTCCTAAGAAGTGAAAGTTATCATAGTAGGCCTCTTACTAGAGCTCGCTCACTCTCTGGGGTTCTACAAACTGAATCTCCATGGGTTACGGGATTGGATGCACCATCTGCTTCTAGACAGCATCCATCACACTCGAAAAGACAGGATACAGACGCTGCTGTATTGGAATCGCTTCGCCAGGAACAACAAAGACTCTCTGCTGCACAAGAGAGGATATCGAAAGAACTTCAACAAATTTCCTCTGAACACAAGAAGATAAAGAAGAAGTGTTCAACTATTTCGACAATGCTTAAAGGGATTTTGAGCAAGCTGAGTTGTACCAGCTCCGACTCCTCCGACTGAACTGCACCTTCCTTCTCTTTTTGTGCAGGATTTTGACTTTAGGATTTAGTTTTATACTTACTTTAGCTTAGTTCTCAGGTTTTACGTTTTATTGGAACTTTTCACTCTCCTAACATTTCGTAGTCTTAACTACATTTTGGCTTTGTTTTGTGACAAAAAGGGGGAGAGAGTTAGAGAGAACTTTGAACAATGAATGATGAAATATCAAGGTAATGAATGATGAAATATCAAGGTAAGTATGATCTCTACAATGAATGATGTAAATGAACATCAAGGTAAGGGAACTTGAACAATGATTATGAAAATCTTGATGATGAAATATCAAGGTAAGTATGATCTCAACTTCAACTTTTGGTTTTTCATCTTGTGATTGTTTGCATGTCTCGACTAACTATTCGACTAATTATTTGGGCATGTAATATAACTAACAAGTTGATGTTGGACTAACATTTTGTGACATTTGGTTTTTAGTTGCATAGAAGATATGTTGGTTTTTGACTATGATTCTCTTACATATCTGAATTCTCAAATGTCATGATGATTAGATAAACTCTATCTCTGTACTAGGTTTTATATGCTAAATATTCTTGAGGTATCTAACGATCTCTTTTTGTCAAGAATGATTTCTTTGTGCAGAGAGTACAGATGTCTAAGTCTAGAGTCTGTTTTAGGAGTTTATCTCATGTTTTTAAATTTTTGGATCTCCATTGTAAATTTTTGTTGTATGGTGATAGCAACAAAAATATCTTTTTGAATTTTCTTTAGTGGATCTATGTTTTGTCACGAAACCGCCAAAGGGGGAGATTGTTACGGAATTTGAGTTGGCGTAGTTTCGTGAAAGTCTCAAGTCTTGAAGATTGAAGGTGAAGAAAGTTGGATCATTTAACTCAATCTCAAGAAAGAAGAATTCAAAAGGATCAGGTATGTTTAACTAAAGATTTTGTGTGATCCGAATACTTCTTTTAGTGTAGAAACACTTGGAAGAATCTTTCATTGCATAAAAATCAAAAACTGGACTTGGGACATGTTCAGGATCCGGATCAGGTTGTTCGATCCGGATCCCGAAGGTGGTTCGTTCATACACCAGTTCAATCCGGATCGTAGTCTCTTGATCCGGATCCCGAACAGTGAGTTTACCATTTTCCTTGAACGATCCGGATCATGCTTCGCAATCCGGATCCCGAACGTTGATGTTTGGTAAACTGTATGAACGATCCGGATCATGCACTTCGATCCGGATCCCGAACCTTCGTTTTTCTGGAACTAGCTGACTCGTTACGACGATCCGGATCACAGCTAGTCCGATCCGGATCGCCGTCCGTAAAATTTCCAGAAATGTTAGGTTTTTGATTCTTATCTTCTTCCTAGGGTTTCTAACCTATAAATACACCCTATGACTCTTTTTCTAGGGTGAATCCACATAGTCTTTAGCCGTCATTTTCATATACCATTTTATACGGCTATAGATCCACATATAGAGAAGAAAGGAAATCATTAGAGAATACTCTATGTTTCTTCATCTATATTGATTAGTTTGATTCTAGGTTTTCATACTCACATCTCGAGTTGAATCAAACTAATGAATACTTAGATGGTATTTCCGATCTATCTTTGATCTAAGTATTCGGCGGATCATCACCACCCAAAACAACGATTTACCCCAAAAATCGGCGCGTGGATTCGCGTGTCCTTGTGGATTCAAGGTTCAACCGCTCTCGTGGATTCGGAGCGAGGCACGTTCGTGGATTCGAAGGGTGCTATTGGGTGAAGACCGTGGATTCGGTCGGACGTCGTGGATTCGACGTTGGACGCCGTGGATTCGGCGTTGGGCGCAGATCGTGGATTCGAGAAGCGTCGCGGAGCGAGCGGAGAAGATCCTCTAGGAGCGTATGGAAAAGGTTGAGTCGTAAGTGTGTACGGTAAATCACCTTGTACGTGTTTTAATTCTAGTGGATTTCTGCCGTGTTATCGGTCCCGTGGTTTTTTACTCCGGTGATGGTGTTTTCCACGTAAAAATCTTGCGTATTATTTTTATTTCCGCATTGGGTTTTATCGCAACGATTTTTTGAGTGTTTATACGTTTACACCTATTCACCCCCCTCTAGGTGTTTTTTTTTTTTCCCCTATTTAGATCCGTATTACATATAACCCAACAGGTTTGCAGCCCGGAAATGGCGGAAAAAGGGGAGAAGAAGCAGCTCGGGTCGCTTAAATAGGCCCAGAAAACAATTCCGAAAATGACATCTGTGTCCCCAGAACCGGGCGCCCGAAAAATCCGGGCTCCTACAGTGTCGGGCCCGGCCCAACACTGTGCAGGCCCGAATCCTCCACGGGCCTCCACGTAGCCCGCCAAACAGGCGACAGCAACGCCCGCCGCACACAACGCGACACGTGGCGCCCCCAGACGCCGACACGTGGCCGCCCAAGTGCGGGAACAGCGCGTCAACGCGCCCACGTGCGCCCTGCGCCCGCCGCCTGCGCCTCTGCACGCAGCTTCCCGAGGCGCTCCCCAGCCTGCTCCGTGGACCGAGCGTGCTACACCGCACCAACCACACGCCGCCACGTGTCACCCTCCGGTCCACCGTACACTGCGCTTCTCCCGTGGACCGCGCCCGCTGCGCCGGCCAATCGGGAGCCGCCACGTGGCCCGCGCCCGGTGCACGCCTCCGCGGTGGACCGTGCACCTGCCCGCGCCTGCTCGCGGCCGCTCCGCCGCTGCCCGCCGCCGCCGCCGCTGCCCGCCGGTGGCCGGAACAGTAGCATTTGCCTCGAAAAACGTGCGCGTCATCCGGGCTCCGAAAAATACAAGTGAATAGTCCATTTTCATCATTTTCGCACGCTGAATCCAAATTCGATGTCGGTTTTGCCAAATTTCAACTCTAAAAATTGCCGAAGGCATCCGGAGAGGTGATCTTTTATCCAAACTTCGTCCTGAGTCCAATTTTTGACATCTGTGTCGCGCGGAACCAGTTCTAAACACACGACGGGTCCTCCAATTACCCACGTGATCCCTTTTTAAGCCCGAAGTCCACCACTTGTGTCCAAATTGCGCACAAACACCCCCGAGACACCACACAGGCCACCAAAAGCTGCGAAACAACCAGCAAACCCAATGCGGGGATCTGGGTCCTCACATGAATACTGCTGGCTTTTCATCATTGGAAGTTTCGCGTGTACCGCGATGATTAATTTGTATCTTGGCCTACAGGTGTCGGAATGGGACGAGTAAGTACTCGTTTTTCATCTGCTCGTCGCAAGGATCGCAACTGTGATTTTTCCAGATTTTTTCTTAGGACTGTACTGAGGTGAATTTCCTTGTTTTCTGTGCTATTTGGAAAAACAACAAATGCTGTTTTTGGGTGTTGTTATTTACACCGGGTGCGATCTATTTTGCAGTAGTTCACTGATTTGGAGGTTTGCGGGGATTGAGGATCTTGGACAGCGGGGAATCTCTTATTGTTGTTGTTCACGTCTTTCGAGGTGGGTGGTAGTTGTATCCCTCTCTTTTGGTATGCTCACTAGGAACATCAGAATATCCCAATGTTAGAAAATGCTGAACAAAATATTGATAAACCTTGCATGCAAAAAAGGGACTAAATAATTGATAGCCTATCCATGTAATTGAGACATTGGTATTTGGACATGATCATTATGCCATAATCACTCCTGTTAAAGTATTTATTTATCTGGAACGGCATGATCAATTGTATGTTAGTACTTAGTGATTATTGCAAAAAGGGATCATCACTTTGAGACATTAGTGTTGGAGCTCGTTGCTATGTCATAACTATTCATGTGAAATAGATTAGTATATTGGGACATTACGATTTATTACATGTGAGAGCACTGGTGGACGCTTCTCCTTCTATTCTAGATGAGGACATTTGCATGCTTGTATGGACATCTAGATAGGCCACTATTTACTGATGTACTATCATATTGGAATTTGACTTAGGAGAACCCATATTGGCACCTCTTCTCCTTTTATTGAGATACATGTGGTATTGCTCGGGTTGAGCAGGGTTGTAGGATAGTGTAGCCGGGTTTGTTGAGTGGGTTTGTCATACCAGATTGTGGTTGTGGGTTATTGCGGCGACCGCGGACATTGGGCGGTTGACCGGATGTTTACTTGTGCATCAGATTGGGGATAGGATTCCTCTAGTGGATGGAGTTTCCCACTTATTGAGTATTATTGCATTAGATTGGGGGATCAGGTTTTCTTTAGTGGATGGGTTTTCCCACTTCGATCTTAGTCGTGATCCAGTCCTGCTATATCTTGATACTTGTGACAGAGGTACTTTACTCGTGTGGGTCGCTCCCCTCGAGTGCCACTCCGAAGGTAGGCCTATGACCGAGCCATGTGTGCCGGGCTGATACTTATTTTGGGCTGCGAGCCATGTGTGCCGATCATGCGGATTCGAGCCATGTGTGCAGATTCCGCTACTGAGATCTTGAGTTCGACGGAGAGCAGGCAGTGCCAGTTTTTACTGGTGGTTAGATTTGGTTTATTCGGTCAGGCACATACACTGATGCATTCTTATAGTTACACATTTCTGACTCTGCATTTTAGAGGCATAGTAGTGGTAGCTTCATGTTATTCACAGTCCTCTTTATAGCTTACCACCTCTCCTTTCCTTTTGCCTCTGATAGACCTAGTGGGCATGTCAGAGTTTGAGGCTTAACCCACTAGGGGAGGCTACTCTTTTTATAGTAGTTCTCACCCCCATCGTCTTTTTCTTTGTTTCTTCCTTTGTTTTGCAGAGTCCTCTGTGGGAGTTGCTGGGCCGTCAGCAGCGGATCAAGGTAAGAGGATAGCGGACTAGATAGAGTGTCCACCCGACAGTTGCAAGCTGGACTTTTGATGTACCCCTATCTTCTTAGATCGTTTTATTGTACTTTATTTTGGGTCTGGCGTTAGCTAGCTGTTTGTATATTTGTGGTGAGCTGGGAGAGTACTTGTATTTATTTTTAGTCATTCTTTACTTTATTTCCAGCTTTGGTCTGAGATGTAGTAGTTTTAGTTCAGCTCTGATTTTATGCTCTATTATTATTATCTCTTTTCTGAGCAGGTTACTGACACTTCGTGTACGCGGGAAATACCATGTGCACGGCGGATCTGTAGATGGCCCCGGGTTCTGGTTTACACCCAGGGCGTGACAGATTAGGTGGTATCAGAGCTCAGGGATAGGTCAGTTTGGACTTAGGAAACCCTAGGCTTTTTGGGCAGACCCTAGGATGATAGGGAGTGAGTGGCGTGATATTTTGCGAAAGTTGATGATTTATTTTGTTAACTCTTCCAGTAAGGGAAGAGGGATCGACATATCCTATTTCCGTTGACCAGTTATGTTGGCTGCAGACAACATAAAGTTACAGAAATAGGGGGATGTCTTTGACTTCCGCTAGATTTGGTCGTGTCGGGTTGTGTTGCTGATTTGTGATTTCTTGTGGCAGGATGCCTCCCCGACGCCAGATCCCTACCCGGGGTACTCCTATACCCCCGGATGAGCCGGAGCAGTCCAGGCCTTCGGAGCTTAGTGAGTTGAGGGCCTTGGTGGCCCAGTTAGCTGAGAGTACTCGCCGACAGGAGCAGAGGATGGATCAGTTTCTTGCCTAGAGAGAGGCACCACCCCCGGCTGTTTCTGAGGCCTATGCACCACCAGTTGTACCATCTGTGCCAACGGCACCATCGTCTAGTAGCGGGGCTCCGGGAGCGATCCAGCCTTTGACATCAGAGGAGGAGCAGGATATCGCTGACAAACTCACCAAGTTCTGTCAGCGAGGACCGCCTAGATTTTCGGGGCGGGATGCACAGCCCTGGGAGATTGGGATGTGGCTTTCAACGATGGAGAAGCTTTTCAGGGACTTCTTCATCGATCCGAGGTACCGAGTGCACATGGCGGTGCACTGTTTGGATGGTGATGCTGATGCCTGGTGGCATCGGGTAGAGCCACTAGAGTTTCAGATTACCCGACAGCTACCATGGTCCGAGTTTCGACGGATGATATTGGATACCTACTTTTCGACCAACGTGAAGAGGAAACTGGAGGATGATTTGAAGAACCTTCAGCAGGGCGACCGACCGGTTCAGGCTTATTATCAGGAGTTTATGCAGTTGCTCAACTGTGTACCATTCGTCGCTCGTGATAGTCCCCATCAGGTGGAGTTATTCGAGGCAGGCCTCCGTACCGAGATATACACTTTAGTGCATGCCCAGAGGCTCCAGACTCTCGAGGAGGCCGCAGAGCTTGATCAGTGGGTTGAGAGAGGAGATCACGCGGTTGCCAGACGAGGTGGTATGGTCGCGCAGAGCTCCGACAGGAAGCGACCAACACCAGATGACGGGGGACAGGCCATGTGAAGACCCAGAACTTTGTGGTCATTACAGTGTGATCGACAGCTTGTGGAGGCCTATTTTTGTGAATAGTGTTGGTTGCGCGCAAATCGGACCCGAGAAACGGACTCAATGCGAGAAATGGATCAAGATTGCTTATTTGGGAGTTTTGCCGAAAATTAGAACTGGATTCTTGCAAAACAGACTTCGTATTTGGATTCAGCGCAGAAAAACGATGAAAATCGGCTGCTTTGTTGTATTTTTCGGAGTCCGGACGAGTGAAAACGGGCAACCGGAAGTTTCGGGGGTACTTTCGGGTGCGTGGCGGGCTGTGGACCGGGGTGCCACGTGTCGGCACCCCATTGGGCCGGCGCAGGAGACCCGGCCCATGGGGCGCGCCAGCGGGACGCGTGGCGGGCCGCAATTGGCCCGCCACCGCGCGCACGTGGGCTCCGCAGCGCGGTCCCCGCGTGGGGGCACGCGGCGCGCGCCCATTGTGCGGCGCCGTGGCCACCCGGATCAAGCCGCGTGGCTTGATCCGGGCGGCCCAACCGAGCGACGTGGCGGCCCGGATAGCCGCCACGTGTCCGGGTCCCCCTATTGACTGTCCGAGGGAGAGAGAGAGAGGGAGAGAGAGGGGATTTTATTCACTTCTCCTTCTTCTTCTCTTCTTCTTCTTCTTCTTCTTCCTCCTTCCTCCTTCTTTGAGCTTGGTTTTCTTTGGAGGACTTCACAGGCAGAGCATCTTCATCACCTCCTTCATCTTCATCAGCCAAGAGATGGACAAAAGGGGCTTCATCACCATCATCTTCTCCATGAGGCAAGTACCACCATTGTTGCTGATTGGTGGACCTTCCTGTCGCGTTTCAGTACGAAAATTCTCCAGGCTTCATTTCTTGGAATTCCCAGCTTATTCTTGGTTCTACGTTTTCACAAGAGGTAAGGCTACAATCTTTGTATTCAACTCACCCCTCAGATCGCATGTTTTTACAGAGTTTTAGGGCCATCTTTGGGACCCTTTGTTTCAGTCTGGATTTTTGGGCACCCTTTAGTATTTTGGCTTTTCTGAATGGTAGGAGTGGAATTTTTGGATGATTTTTGCGGGAAAATTTCCAAGACTCGAAGATCTACAATATTGGTACATACCATTTTCCCTAGATATGAGCTTCTGTTCGGGTTTATGTTTAATCTTTGGAACACCTTCCTGCATTCATGCACAGATTGAACTTGGTGGATAGTTCAAAGTGTTTATGGGTTTTCTCCTCCATCCGAGCATGAAATTTGGAGTTCTTTAGCTAAATTTGTATCTACTCTCGACAAGGAATCCAATGGTACATATCTTGCAGGATTTGGAGCACGTTTGGTTAGGTAAAATTAATGATCTTTTCAAGTGCTATTATATGGATTACTGCAGTCCCTCTTTTATTTTGGATTTGAGCAATGCACCTTGGAATGCAGATAACTTTGTGGATACAAGGTCTTTTTCAGAAATTCAAGTTGGAACTTCTTCTTAACTTCAAGGTGATCAAATTATCTTTTGTGATCTGTGGATAAATTGTCACGCCCCGGCGTCGAAACTGCGACCCGGGCTCGCCAACAGATCCGCCGCCCATACGGAAACCCCGTATAGACGAAGCGTCTAACCTGCAAAAAGAACCAACTACAGTATACAGATATCAGAGCTGAAAGTAAACTACTGAAAAACTAAAATCCAATCCCCGTACAACTGAAAATAATACAATATCCATCTCCCAAAAAAACGATCATATACAAGTCCTCTGATACAAAACTCAAAAGGGAGACATCTCCAATAAATACATCAGTGTACAAGCTCTCAATACAAAAATATCGTCACTACATCAGTCTCACAAACTGTAAAATAAAATACAACTCTATACCTCACAACAAGGGTCTCTCAACAGAGGGAAAAGAGGTAAACTAATCTACTGAAGCTCTCCTCAGAAGGGGTACCGCTACACTCCAACGACGGGTAGGGAACTAGCTCGCGACTCCCTCGCCTCGGTCAGAAGAAACAACAACTGGAGCAACAGGAACAGGAGAAGAAGTCCCTGGGGAAAAACACCACGACAGGTGTGAGAACTACTTCCCACAGTAGTTCTCAGTGGGTGCCGTCAACAAGCCCAACGGTCTGCCCACTAAGTCTACTAGAGGCATAAAGTAACAAAGTAATACTGAAATGAAAGGGGCTGGAAAAGTAACTCTACAGCTACTATGCCTCTATCTAGATGCTCAAGTAGTGGAACAGATGATAATATGATGCATCTACTGACTCTCAAGTCTAGTCACCCAATCTACACTGACTGCCTCCTCGGGTCTAGTCAAACCTGCGCCTACCTACTGCCGTTACATCCCGGAGGACCGGACTGACGTAGGGCGTCCGTAGCTGCCAAAACTGGGCCAGCCAGTGGGACTGTGTCCGTGACTGCCAAAACTGGGCCAGTGAGAGGGACGGCGTCGACAAGTCGCGATACCAAAGTACAAACCCACTCCGGACGTGGCACTCGAGGGGAGCGACCCCAACGAGGACAAGGGTATCCGCGCACTCTGTCGAGCTCAAGTGGCACTGCAGGCTATAGTCAAAATCCACGCTCACGCACTGAACGGAAGACTCAATCCTCAAACATCTCGTACAATAGTCGGAGCACTCTCGACGACTCAGCTGATCAACTCACACGAAACACGAGACACTAGCCTCACCAACCGCTCACAGCACAAACACACTAGTTGGAGATACTCCACAGCCAGGACCACCGTCCACCAGACGGTTCCCACAACAGAACACTAAACTCACAGGAAAGACCGACACCATAAGGGTGCGGAAACCCGATAGACCGGTGCTAAGAACCCTATCAAACAAGAACAGACTCTAGGCTCCGCCTATCGAAGTTCCCGACCCCCTTATAGTTCGGGAACACAATAATCACGGTACAACACGCAGAAGACACCAACAGGGCCCGAAAGTCCCGGGAGACCTACACCTACAACCCTATCAAACAAGAACAGGTTCCAGGCTCGGCCCCCGTGGCTTTCGTCCCGACAAAGGAATGGCCCCTAGAACCCAGACCACTCGAATCCTTTCGAGTGGTGAGATTTACAGGAAAAGGTGCCATTTGTTATTGAAAACCATTTTCACTCAACCCATACAGGGTGAGGATTAAAAGTAGTACCCGTTTTTTTGAAAAGCTATGTTGTTTTGAGAAGAAATCCATTTTTAATGATTTTTAGTTCTTTTTAGAAAAACAGTTAGAAACAAGTGTTTTACCGAAACCCCGAAGGGCTGATGCCTTTGTCCAATTAAACAAGAACAGACTCCAGCGGCCCTTCGATGCTTGGAAAAAAACATTGGTAGACTAATATCATGTGTATGTCAAAAAGGGTTCTGGGTTCTAGGTCCGGCTAACACTAGTAAACTACTGCCACTAACACAGTGGCGACAACCCAAACAGGGGAAAAATAAGACCTCCCGGGACCACCGTTTCCCCCAAACGGTTCCCGGTACAGACAAGCGATCCACTACATCAACCAGACTCCACTCTGCTCCCAAGCACGAGTGCAAATGCATCCCACACTAAAAAGAAGTCCCGACCGCTCGGCCCACTACCCGGACAAGGATAACACTAAGTCCAGGAATGAACATAAAGTGTGGACGTCTAAACATAAATAACCCTAGCCCAAGTGAGGGTTTTCTACTGGTCTGGTTACACATGCAACATATGACGGGGGTGCTAGGTCAGGTTCCAAGATAACTATCATTAACAGATGATAGAGAGCAAGGAGGTCACAAGAACCTCAGATAATAAAGGAAATAACAATTCCTACAATCTAGCATGCTACACAAGAAATACTCTAACATGCATGATCCTACATCAGTAGAATTACTGTTCAGTCCATAGAAGTTGGAGACAAGGCCACCCACCTGAAGGCGCTAACTGTCCAAGATTCCACAGCTGAAAATACCAAGAAATTGATAACTCCATGTCTAACAGGTCCAGCACAGTCCACAAACCCTCCTGGGTACAACACAAGGCTACAATTACACTTTCTTCCCAAAATTTTACCAAGTAATACAATCTGAAATTTCAGCCGCAAAGATGTCGATTTTTCACCTGAACAAAGGGATCCAAAAATTCTAATATAAATACCACAACGATCATCGCGTCGAGACCTTCGAAACGGGTACCTGCGGGTCCAAATCCGAGCACCGTAGGCCAAGTTACAAATTGCACAGTAACGGTGCGCAAAATCTCATAACCAACAACTGTAAACTCTTGTACAGATAAGGGGGAAAACATATACCTTCGGGAAAACCTCAGAAAAATCCAAAAAAAATACTGTGATAATCCTTGCATCGAGTAGATGAAAAAATTCCAAAGGCTCGTCTCAATCCGATGCCCGGTTACGGAGATATCCTCGAAACACCACGCCGTTGTCCCAGTATTCCTCACAGCAACAGCATCCCAGTAAGCATGGAAGAACTCCTCGAAAAGTGTGAAATGAGAGGAAACTGAAAATATCTCGATCGAAGATCTATCCGTCGCGGATCCAACGGCAAAGAAATCGCTCGAAAAGGTGGTCGGAGAAGGCCGGGGGAGCTCTCGCACCGAAACGCGACGAAGGGGAACACAAATGGACGAGCGTCGCGCCGCGCCGTAAAAATGGAAACCTAGAAGTGCGTGCCACCAAAAATCCTAGGAATCCTCCAGAAGATGCAGAACAGGAAGGGGAGTAACATTTCTTAAGGGCTCGGGGTGAGGGGAAGCTCAGAAATACGGTAAAAGGGGTGAAGAAGGAGGCTCGGAACCTTTAAATAGGCTGCCCGAAACAATTCAGAAAATACCGAACGTGTCCCGGTTTTCGGGCGCAATGGGACATTCGGGCGCGCACAGTGTTGGGCCGGCCCAACACTGTAGCAGCCCGAATCTCTCGTGGGCCTCCACGTCGCCCGCCAAACAGGCGACAGTGGAAGCGCCCACTACGCGAGCGACACGTGGCCGCCTCCCCACGCCGTCGTGTGGCCCCGGCAGCCAGTCAACGCGCGCCTGGCGCGCGCCTGGCACGCCGCCTGCACCGCCTGCACGCACGCGCCCCGAGGCGGTGCAGCGGTTCCGTGGACCGAGCGTACACCCGCCGGTCCACCGTACACCCGCGATAAATTCCGTGGACCGCGTCTGCTGCGCCGGCCAACCGAGAGCCGCCACGTGTCCACTGCCCGGGTGCACGCCTCCGCGGTGGACCGCGCTCCTGCCCGTGCGCCTGCGCGCCTGCCTGCGCGCCTGCCGCCGCGCTCCGCCGCTGCCCGCCGCCGCCGCCGCTGCCCGCTGGCCGCCGGAACAGTGTCAAGCTGCCTCGAAATCCGTGTGCGACATCCGGGCTCCGAAAAAAGCAAGTAAATAGTCCATTTTCATCGTTTTCGCGCGCTGAATCCAAATCCGATGTCCATTTTGCCAAATTCCAACTCGAAAAATTGCCGAAGGCATCCGGAGAGGTGATCTTCTATCCAAACTTCGCCCTGAGTCCAATTTTGACATCCCCGTCGCGCGAAACCACTTCTAAACACTCGACGGGTCCTTCAATTACCCGCGTGATCTCTTTTTTTAAACCCGAAGTCCATCACTTGTGTCCAAATTGCGCACAAACACCACCGAGACACCACACAGGCCACCAAAAGCCGCCAAACAACCAGCAAACCCAACGCGGGGATCCGGGTCCTCACATCCTCCCCCACTAAAAGAAAGTTTCGTCCCCGAAACTAAAACACACCACAACGACAAGACCAACCCGACAGAAACAACGCAAACAAACAAGAAAGGTAAGGCCCCACCAGCAGGAAAGTCATCAACCCCAACCCCCAAATTTAGAAAACAGCTGAAATTGGCGAAAAGTCCAAAAATTCCGAAAGGTCAGTGCCTTCGCCCCAATCAAACAAGAACAGGTTCGGGCACTGTCTCCATTTCTGGAGCAGCCTTTCGAAGTTTTTGTCCCACTCGTAAATTTCAGCACAAAGGCGAGAAAAATGGGGGAAACGAAGTGTTGATGCCGTTCCTGCTGTCGCTACAAAAATGAAGCTACAATCTAACCAAGACCTCTAAGGACACAACCTCTAGTCCTAAACAAACAAACAAACAAACAGACCAACACACAAACAACAATGCTCCCGAGGTGGCGTCTGTCCAATGCCGCTGAAGCCAACGTCGCAGGAAGAAAACTTCGGCAACCGTGGGGATGAACTCCTCCTGTCCAACTCGCGGAAGGGTGACTGCTCTCATTCCACAATCAGTCTTGCCCGGCACCGCACCAACCAGTCCAACCTGTGTGCTCAATCCAAGTCCTAGTGTTGTCCTTGAATCGTCATATCAGCAGGTGAAGTCCCAAGTCTCAACTGCACTGATCACAACCCACTAGGCTCCCCCACATGCACAACACCAACATGAACATGTACCTCTAGTGCACGTGGTAACAACTCTACCTCCAGTCCAGACAGGAAAGCCAAAAACACCCAACTAAGACTGCTGTAAAGAAATCATGCCCGCGACAACCTGGTCCACTGCCGTAGCGCCCTCCAACCGGGCGGTACAGACTCATCCGCTCGATGTAGGTGGTCGTCGCTCAGTCTGCCTCTGCTCACACTAGGGTGACAAATGCGGTCCTCCGTAGATAACCAATCCATGCTACCGCTGCGCCACTCTGATGTAGGTGTTGATGCTGCCATCGGGGTCCACCCGATCTCTGGCATCTCTGAAATCCGCTACCCTGGAAAAAGAAATCACTGCCAACCGATCTATGCTCCATCACCCGGCACGAAGATCCAAAAATCCAGAACTCGCCTCTGGCGGCAGATCCCTATCCAATGGAACTGCAACGCCACGCTCCATATACCACGCCTACTCCATCGAAGCGTCAAAAATCCATAACGGAGGGACCAACTAAACTGAAAGGCATCCTGGCGCAATCCACTCCCAATCACGCATATCCTATGCGCCTCGTCCCTCGAAACCTGGAGCGCGCAGTTCAACCACTGCATAAACTCCCTAGCACAGGGAGGCTCTCAACTAGTCTCTCCATCACCACCAACCCCAATTCTGCCAACAAGGGCTCCAACTCAAACCTATGAATCGGGATGGTTCAGACTGCCGGGACTGACTTCATCGATCAACGATGTCCCAAAGCTCATCTACTATCCACTATCCACCCTGCCTCGGTGCCTCGGCACTACACGTCGGCACGGAGGGGGCTGCTCGTTCAATCGGTGCCATCTGGGTCCATAACTCCTGGGTCTCGCTCTGCTCTGATAGCTCTGCCTCCCGCTGCTCGGGTACCCATCAGATGCGGGGTGTGTCCTCTTTACAACACGACGTCTCAGGGGCATCGTAGTCCACTGCACAATAACAAACATCAGGACACAACAACCATACGACCCAATCCAGCGAAAGTCTAAGACATGTCATCCATTCCATAGCATTATGTTGTCTGCAGCCAACATAATCGCTTAGGAGAATAAACATGCCAATCACTCATCCTGTCTCTTGGGAGAGGTATAAAACTCAATCAGGACTCTCGCTAAAAGTCACGACTCTCACGTAGTCATCCTAATGTCCAACCACAAGCCTAGGGTTTCTAAGTCCACCATGACCTACAACCTAGGCTCTGATACCACCTAATCTGTCACGCCCCGGAGTCGAAACTGCGACCCGGGCTCGCCAACAGATCCGCCGCCCATACGGAAACCCCGTATAGACGAAACGTCTAACCTGCAAAAAGAACCAACTACAGTATACAAATATCAGAGCTGAAAGTAAACTACTGAAAAACTAAAATCCAATCCCCGTACAACTGAAAATAATACAATATCCATCTCCCAAAAAAACGATCATATACAAGTCCTCTGATACAAAACTCAAAAGGGAGACATCTCCAATAAATACATCAGTGTACAAGCTCTCAATACAAAAATATCGTCACTGCATCAGTCTCACAAACTGTAAAATAAAATACAACTCTATACCTCACAACAAGGGTCTCTCAACAGAGGGAAAAGAGGTAAACTAATCTACTGAAGCTCTCCTCAGAAGGGGTACCGCTACACTCCAACGACGGGTAGGGAACTAGCTCGCGACTCCCTCGCCTCGGTCAGAAGAAACAGCAAATGGAGCAACAGGAACAGGAGAAGAAGTCCCTGGGGAAAAACACCACGACGGGTGTGAGAACTACTAGCCGCAGTAGTTCTCAGTGGGTGCCGTCAACAAGCCCAACGGTCTGCCCACTAAGTCTACTAGAGGCATAAAGTAACAAAGTAATACTGAAATGAAAGGGGCTGGAAAAGTAACTCTACAGCTACTATGCCTCTATCTAGATGCTCAAGTAGTGGAACAGATGATAATATGATTCATCTGCTGACTCTCAAGTATAGTCACCCAATCTACACTGACTGCCTCCTCTGGTCCAGTCAAACCTGCGCCTACCTACTGCCGTTACATCCCGGAGGACCGGACTGACGTAGGGCGTCCGTAGCTGCCAAAACTGGGCCAGCCAGTGGGACTGTGTCCGTGACTGCCAAAACTGGGCCAGTGAGAGGGACGGCGTCGACAAGTCGCGATACCAAAGTGCAAACCCACTCCGGACGTGGCACTCGAGGGGAGCGACCCCAACGAGGACAAGGGTATCCGCGCACTCTGTCGGGCTCAGGTGGCACTGCAGGCTATAGTCAAAATCCACGCTCACGCACTGAACGGAAGACTCAATCCTCAAACATCTCGCACAACAGTCGGAGCATTCTCGACGACTCAGCTGATCAGCTCACACGAAACACGAGACACTAGCCTCACCAACCGCTCACAGCACAAACACACTGGCTGGAGATACTCCACAGCCAGGACCACCGTCCACCAGACGGTTCCCACAATGGAACACTAAACTCACAGGAAAGACCGACACCATAAGGGTGCGGAAACCCGATAGACCGGTGCTAAGAACCCTATCAAACAAGAACAGACTCTAGGCTCCGCCTATCGAAGTTCCCGACCCCCTTATAGTTCGGGAAGACAATAATCACGGTACAACACGCAGAAGACACCAACAGGGCTCGAAAGTCCCGGGAGACCTATACCTACAACCCTATCAAACAAGAACAGGTTCCAGGCTCGGCCCCCGGGGCTTTCGTCCCGACAAAGGAACGGCCCCTAGAACCCAGACCACTCGAATCCTTTCGAGTGGTGAGATTTATAGGAAAAGGTGCCATTTGTTATTGAAAACCATTTTCACTCAACCCACACAGGGTGAGGATTAAAAGTAGTACCCGTTTTTTTGAAAAGCTATCTTGTTTTGAGAAGAAATCCATTTTTAATGATTTTTAGTTCTTTTTAGAAAAACAGTTAGAAACAAGTGTTTTACCCAAACCCCGAAGGGCTGATGCCTTTGTCCAATCGAACAAGAACAGACTCCAGCAGCCCTTCGATGCTTGGAAGAAAACATTGGTAGACTAAAATCATGTCTATGTCAAAAAGGGTTCTGGGTTCTAGGTCCGGCTAACACTAGTAAACTACTGCCACTAACACAGTGGCGACAACCCAAACAGGGGAAAAATAAGACCTCCCGGGACCACCGTTTACCCCAAACGGTTCCCGGTACAGACAAGCGATCCACTACATCAACCAGACTCCACTCTGCTCCCAAGCACGAGTGCAAATGCATCCCACACTAAAAAGAAGTCCCGACCGCTCGGCCCACTACCCGGGCGAGGATAACACAAAGTCCAGGAATGAACATAAAGTGTGGACGTCTAAACATAAATAACCCTAGCCCAAGTGAGGGTTTTTACTGGTCTGGTTACACATGCATCATATGACGGGGGTGCTAGGTCAGGTTCCAAGATAACTACCATTAACAGATGATAGAGAGCAAGGAGGTCACAAGAACCTCATGTGAGGACCTGGATCCCCACGTCGAGATTACTGGATCATCTACAGCTCCCGGAGGCCTATGTGGCGTGTTGGTGGGATTTGTGCCCCAATTGGACATTAGTGTTGGGCTCAGTGTGTTTAATGGATCATGTGGGTGATCATTGGACTCCGTCGGATCGTTAGAAGTGGTTTCGCGCGAAGTGGATATTAAATTTGGACTCAGCGCGAAGTTTGGACCA
This sequence comes from Tillandsia leiboldiana, assembly GCA_029204045.2. Taxonomy (NCBI): domain Eukaryota; kingdom Viridiplantae; phylum Streptophyta; class Magnoliopsida; order Poales; family Bromeliaceae; genus Tillandsia; species Tillandsia leiboldiana. The sequence continues at coordinate 13,959,176 of CM055061.1, forward strand.
AGGATTACCTTTCCGGATGCCTTCGGCAAATTTTGGAGTTGGAATTTGGCGAAATGGACATCAAATTCGGATTCAGTGCGCGAAAACGGTTAAAACGGACTACCCACTTGTCATTTTTGAGCACCGGACACTGTTCACGCCGGAACAGTGTTTCCGGCGGCGGCGGCAGCGGCGGAGCGGCCGCCGGCAGCGCGGCGGACGGAGGCGCGGGCCGCCCGGTCCACGCGGCAGGCGTGCACCGGGGGCTGGACGCGTGGCGGCTCAGGTGTGGGCCGGTCCGCGGGGCGCGGTCTACGGAGAGTGCGGGGCGCATGGTGCACCGGGGGGGTGGACACGTGGCATCATCCTAGAGGTGGGTTCACGGTGGTTGGTCTACGCAGTATTCGGGATGGCTCATGGTTTATGGTGCACCGGGCTTGGACACGTGGCAGGTTTCTATTGGTTCGGTCCACGTGATTTCGTGCACCGGGTTCACTAGGCAGAGGCATGACACGTGGCATTCACCTATTGGTTGGTCAACTGTGCGCGGCAGGGGTGGCAGGCGGCGGCGTCAGGCGGGCACGTGGGCGCGGCAGGCGGGCGCTGACCGGGTGCGTGCCACGTGTCGTCGTCCGCGGGTGGCCACGCGGCGCGACGCGTGCGGCGGGATCGGCTGTCGCCTGTTTGGCGGGCGACGTGGAGGCCCAGGATGGATTCGGGCGGCTACAGTGTTCGCGCGCGGGGATTTCGGGCTGCTACAGTGCGCGCCCGAAAACCCCCAGCGCCCGGAAATTGGGACTAAATGGGTATTAAGTGATTTGTTTCCTGCAATGTATAAAAGGGCCGAGTTCAACTGAAGAGAACTTTCTCCCTGTTCCTCCTTTCACAGTGCCACCTTCACGAGTTTTCTTCATCTCCCTGGGACGGATCCATCTGCAGAGTTCCAGATTTTTCAGCGGCACGCATCCCGAGGTTACCATTTTTACGGCGCGGCGCGACGCTCGTTCGTTTGTGGTCTTCTTCGTCGCGTTTTGGTGCGAGGACTCCCCCGGCTTACCCCGAGCACCTTTTTCTGTGATTCTTGCGCCGTTGGCTTCACGACAGGTAGGGTTATGTTTCCCATGTTTACTGGTCTTTCCCATTCCGAGCTTTTCATGGGTCTTTCGGATCATCTTGTAACCTCTTTTTCTGGGCGGAGTTCTGGGACAGCGGCGCAGTGTTTTGGTGATATCTTCGCGCACAGGCATCGGATTGGGGCGATTCAAGAGGCGATTTGCATCTACACATCACGAGGAATATGCCCAAATTTTCTTGGAATTTTCTGAATATTTCTCGAAGGTGAAGAATATCTGTGAACAGTAGTTATTGCTACAGTTTTTGAGAGTAGTTTAATTCGAGGTGGTTCCCTTGTCGGAATTGTTTCTCAGTGTAGGAAGCTCGGAATTGGACGTGCAGGTACTCGTTTCGAAGGTATCGACGCGAGGATTGCTGTGGTATTTTTATTGGATTTTTCTAAGCACTTGCAGCAGGTGAAATAGGCACGGCTTTGGGACTGATTTTCAGATTGTGTATGTTTGGTTAATTTTGGAATAAAAGTGTAATGTTAAGCCTTATTGTTGTACTCAGGGGTGTTTTCAGCTGTTTGAAGCCAAGGCTTGCGCGACTTGTACAGATGGTGTTATGTTGGCAGATTTTGGACCCGGGCCGTCTACCCACTTCACCGACTTCAGGTTTGCCTTGGTTTAAGCACTTCAGGTGGGTAAGCTTGTTATCAGTAATTGTTTAAGGCAATGTTTATGCTGTGGCAAATATAAGTCCACTTGTGGGGATGTCACCCCTCTATGACTGATGCATGCATGTGTAGGGTACATGGGTTGTGTTGGTAAGTAGGTAAGCTTGTTAATGATATTGGTATAAATGATTGCAAGAATAGTATTTATGAGGTATACTGAGGACTTGCATGACTTGGACATCTATGTGATGACTAGTGTAAGCTTACCTAGGATAATGTTACCCTATGAGATTATGTAACATGCCATGTTAGCACATAGCCTTTCTTGTGGTGGGATTATGCTTTGGGACAGGATTTCGTAGCTATGTGCGGATTTGTACTCTGAGGAGTTATTATGATCATTCTATTAATGAACCCTGAGTTGTGGACAGGTCTAGTTTTGGGATTCCGGCATGTTGTTTATTCCTAATGGAACTATTATTATGCTTTACCCCCTTTTATTTCCTTGAGGACATTTGCATGCTTGTATGGTCATGTAGTTAGGCCATCTTTTACTGCTGCACTACTTATTGGAACTTGACTTAGGAGAAACCATGCTTTTCCTTTCTCCTTCTTGTTAGTCAGGTGGTCAGTGTTGCTCGGGTTCGAGCAGGGGGTCTGGGTAGTGTAGTCGGGACATCGTGTCTGGGCAGGTTGATTTAGTTGTGGGGCTTTGCGGCAACCGCGGATATTAGGCGGTTGACCGGATGTTTCTCTATGCACCAGATTTGGGTGTCGGTTTTCTCTAGTGGATGGAGTTTCCCACTTATCGTTCAGTTGCATCCGATTGAGGTCGGGTCTTTCCTTGGTGGTTGAGTATTCCCACTTTGATCAGATTAATGATCAAGTCCTGCTGTTTCGTGATACTAATGATGTTGATGACAGAGATGCTTTACTCGTGTGGGTAGCTCCCCTCGAGTGCCGCTCCGGAGTAGGCTTCAGACCGTGTTGGGTTCCGGTCAGACCGTGTTGGGTTCCGGTCAGACCGTGTCGGGTGCCGGTCAGACCGTGTTGGGTTCCGGTCATTTGGACAGTGGATATACTGAGTTCGAGAGATTGGTGACAGAGCAGGCAGTACCGGGTTTTATACCGGTTCATTCGATTGAGTTTATTTCGGTCAAATACTTTTATTGTTACACTCGTGCCTGGGGGCCGAGTGCAGACTGGTAGTTGAGTTTAGATCAGTGCTTATATTGTTGAGAGCCGTCTGGTTGACGGTGGTCCCGTGTTGTTGCGAGTACTTTGACCGCTGTGTGAGAGGTTGAGCATCATGATTCTATCCGTTCTGAGAGAGAGCGTGGATTTTGACCATAGCCTGCATGATCCTCTACTCGATAGCGAGTTAGTCCGTTTGGACACCCTACGTAATTCCTGCCCGTCAGCGGGAGGTGGTTGTAGGTGGGCGCAGGTTTGACTGGACCAGGTGTGGCAGTCAGCTCGATTGGGTCGATGGTGCACTTCATGTGCTAGTGGTTGCATACCACTGTTTGGTTCTCCCTCTTTTTGCCTTTAGTTAGGGGCAGGGTAGCTGTTGATAGTCTCCAACTTACTCATTTCAGTCTTATGACTTTGGTTAGTTTTTGTCTCTTGAGGACTTGGTGGGCAGACCGTCGGGTCTGGCGGTGGTACCCACTGAGAACTCCCTTTTTGGAGTAGTTCTCACACCCTTTGGGGGTTTTCCCCCCTCTTTCTCTCCTCTCCTTTGTTTTGCAGAGTCTTGCGGGTGTTGCCGACTCTGCGGTTGTTGATCGAGGCGAGGGAGTCGCGAGCTAGATCCCTACCCGTCGTTGGAGAGTAGCGGTACCCTTCAGAGGAGATCATCTGTAGTTTAGTTATTTCTTTTTCCTCTTTTGAGAGACTATTGTAGTGAGGATATTTTGTATTGAGAGACTGTACACTGTTGTATATATTGGGGTTACCTCCCGGTTGGGTTTAGAGCTTGTACTTGAGGATATTGTATTATTATTATTTTTGGGAGGCAGACGGTGTTGTTTCATTTCCAGTTGTACAGTGATTGATTTTAGTTACAGCAGATTTTCATTTATAGCTCTGATATCTGTTTAGTTATAGTACTTTTCTTGCAGGTAGGACACTTCGCCTATGCGGGTTGGCATAGGTGGCGGATCTGTTTGGCGGGCCCGGGTCGCAGTTTCGACCCCGGGGCGTGACAGATTAGAGTGGTATCAGAGCCTAGGTTGTAGGTCATGGTGGACTTAGAAACCCTAGGCTTTTGGTTTGACCCTTGGTTGACTTTGTGAGAGTCGTGATTTTTGCGAGAGTCCTGATTGAGTTTTATGCCTCTCCCGAGGGACGGGAGGAGTGATTGGCATGTTTATTCTCCTAAGTGATTATGTTGGCTGCAGACAACATAATGCTGTGGAACGGGTGACATGCTTTAGACTTTCGCTGGATTGGGTCGAGTGTTGTTGTGTGCTGTTTTGTTGTTTCGTCGTGGCGAGCGGTGTCTCCCCGACGCTGGGTTTTGACCCGTGTGCATCCTGTCATAGCGGTTGAGCTTGAGCAGTTGGTTTTGGGCCGGATACCTGGATTGAGGTCAGAGAACCCCGGACCCAGATGACAGGATTGTCAGAGGCTTATCAGCGGCTGTGGGAGCACCTGGTCTTGGTGACACAGTTGTCGGAGCACTGAGTAGCCCCCTCTGTGCCAATGTTTAGTGTCGAGGCACCGAGGCAGGGTGGATGGTTGACAGCTGGTGAGCTGTGGGACATGATCGACCTATTGAGCCATATTTGGCAGATGAACCACCCCGACTCGTAAGATTGAGTTTGGAGCCTTTGGAGGCAGAGTCGCGGCTGGTGGTGATGGAGTGATTAATTGAGAGCCTCCCTGTGCTTGTGAGTGTATGCAGTTGTTGAACTGCGCGCTCCAGATTCAAGGGACGAGGCGCATAGGATATATGAGACTGGGAGTGGATTGCGCCAGGACACCTTTCTGTTATTCAGTCCCTCCATTGTAGATTTAGACGCCTCGTTGGAGCAGGCATTTTGTATGGAGCGTGGCATTGCAGTTCCTTTGGGCAGAGATCTGCCGCCAGAGGTGAGTTCAGGATTTTGGCGCTTGGCGCCGGATGATGGAGGACAGATTGGCCGGCAGGGGCATGACTAATTTTCTTTTCTTGGATGACGAATTCCCGAGATGTCAGAGGTCGGGTGGACCCCGAAGGCGACGTCGGTATTTTATTTGAGTGGCGCAGCGATGGCGTGGATTTGTTATCTACGGAGGATCTTGTTCGTCGCCTCAATGTGATCAGAGACAGAGGTCGTGCTTCCTAGTGATAGCCCTGATTTTCAGGCAGATTGAGCGACAACCACTTGCTTTGAGCGGATGAATCTGTGCCGCCCGGTGTGAGGGCGCCACGGTAGTGGATTGAGTGTCGCAGGTGGGATTTCACCACGGTAGTCGGAGTTAGAGCATGTTCCACTCTTACATGGGTTAGAGGCAGATTTGTTACCACGTGCACTAGAGGTACAGGTTCCTGTTGTTGTTGTGCACGTGGAGGAGGCTTTTGGATCATGTCCAGTGCGGCCGAGACCGCGAGTTACCGGCAGAATTATTGGAAATTATAGCAATTAGGTGTTTTGACCTTATGCTAGAGATTGTTGGGCACTATGCCACCGGATGTTCGACTGCGGCAAGAGAGGACTTTTGATCTTCGGCAAGGCGGGCAATTGGAGGCTTGCTCGTTGAGGTTGTTAGAGCACTCTGGTTTTAGCGGGAGAGTGAGAGGTGCTTACGGCGGCACCGGGACTCATGGATATCTCTGTTTCCCATGAGATCCCGGGTGTGATTTCACCTTAGTCGTTGGTAATGCCGCCGGTTAGGGAGATAGAGATTGCGTTTGACGTGGTTCGAGGAACCGCGCCACCCTGGACGGCACCTCATTGGATATCGCCGTAGAGCTGAGAGAGAGCCTTGGCACTGTTGCAGGGTCCGATGGATCGAGGGGTCTGTTGACCTAGTGCCACGCCGTTGGTATACGGTGGTGATGCCACATCGTTGATACACGAATGTGAGGGTCCTTTTATGGTATCTAGGACCTTATGATGGAGTTGTACTCCGGCAGTTGGTGTATGATGCGAGTACCCACTTGGTGTTAGACAGCTGAGGACTTCGCCTAGGTGGCGTTTTGGACGCGGTGGGGGGCATTATGAGTTGTTAGTGAGGCCAATGGAATGACGAATGCCCTGTGGACTTCAAGATCTGAGGGATAGTAGGTCCCAGTTGTACTTGGACGGACTGGGAGTGGTGTTTTCCGAGGATATTTTGATTTACTCCCAGAGTGACTTGGAGTACGAGGAGCGCTTTGTGGATGTGCTACCATGCCCGTGTGGATGAAGCGGTATGCCAAGTTATTGAGGTACAAGATGTAGCTGCAGAAGCATACCTTCTTGGGTCGCTTTTTTTTCGAGCCGTAGGGACGGCGGTGGAACCCGACCAAGTGGATGTTATTCAAGTTGACTGAGACCACTTCATTCTTGAGGTGAGGAGCTTCTAGACTTGGCGGTGCCAAGAGAGCATGGCCAATGGTTAATGTGACTGGTATTAGCGCCAATGCTAGTGTTTCCTGTGTTGGGAGATGGAACTGTGTGTGTTTTAGTGATGCCTCCCATTGTGGCGGTAGAGTTACCGTGGGTGGATCTTCGGTCCACACTTCATTAGTCCAACCCTATGAGTGTTGGGCAGGATGAACCGCTGTTTTGCAGGCAGCTTGGGTTCCACAGTTGAGCCTTTCAGTACGTCCTTATTTCCAGCTTGGATTGTTATACCTGGGCGTAGGCCATGCCTGCTTGGCTATCAGTTTTGATTACTCAGCATCTTGAGTGGGATTTTCGCGGATTGTTGTTGCTGATTTGGGATTTTTGACCGCGAGTTTGAGCCTCCGCATTTTGATCACCTTTCGAGCCAGTTTTCCCTCCCGTTCACTGACGGTTTGGTCCCCGTCAGGGCATCCTTTCGACCCGTGGATCTGTTGGAGTTATGTTGGCTTGTTGAGTGTCCAACCGTGGCTTGAGATTGTGTCTCTTGAGGATCCCTTTTGAGGGTAGCTCATGGTTGAGTAGGCCACTCGGGTGATTTTGGATCGGAAGTAACCGAGTGAAGACCCCAGCTTATTGGATCTTTTTCCTCATGGGATGAATCTGTGGGTATTCTTCGGGTGGTCCTAGTTGAGTAGACACCAGGAGGTGGTTTAGTGCGTGTTGCGCGGATGGTTATTCTGTATCCCCCGGCTCTTGATGGGGCCTCTGTGTTGTTTCACGTCTCAGCTCAGGATTGTTTTGCTTTTGGATCCCTCGCCCGTGATTGACTTGCCCCTTCTGAGATCTGTGATTGTTGGAGTACGAGGGATGCCCGTTGCGATTTCTGGCTCGAGAGATGAGAAAATCGCATGTCGGGCCATGCCGTACTTGTTGTTGTTGTTGTTGGGAAGTAATCACGGGGAGTGAGCGATGTTTCGGGAGCTGGAGGCGTTATTGATGGATACCTACCCGTGGTATGTGGGACCCTTGGGGGATTTGAGTTAGTTTCGAGGACGAAACTTTTCTTAGTGGGGGAGGATGTGAGGACCTGGATCCCCACGTCGAGATTACTGGATCATCTACAGCTCCCGGAGGCCTATGTGGCGTGTTGGTGGGATTTGTGCCCCAATTGGACATTAGTGTTGGGCTCAGTGTGTTTAATGGAATCACGGGGTGATCATTGGACTCCGTCGGATCGTTAGAAGTGGTTTCGCGCGAAGTGGATATTAAATTTGGACTCAGCGCGAAGTTTGGACCAAGGATTACCTTTCCGGATGCCTTCGGCAATTTTGGAGTTGGAATTTGGCGAAATGGACATCAAATTCGGATTCAGCGCTCCGCGAAAACGGTTATAAAACGGACTACCCACTTGTCATTTTTGCAGCACCGGACACTGTTCACGCCGGAACAGTGTTTCCGGCGGCGGCGGCAGCGGCGGGAGCGGCCGCCTGGCAGCGCGGCGGACTGAGGCGCGGGCCGCCCGGTCCACGCGGCAGGCGTGCACGGGGGCTGGACGCGTGGCGGCTCAGTGTGGGCCGGTCCGCGGGCGGGCGGTCTACGGAGAGTGCGGGGCGCATGGTGCACCGGGGGGGGTGGACACTTGGCATCATCCTAGAGGTGGGTTCACGGCGGTTGGTCTACGCAGTATTCGGGATGGCTCATGGTTTATGGTGCACCGGGCTTGGACACGTGGCAGGTTTCTATTGGTTCGGTCCACGTGATTTCGTGCACCGGGTTCACTAGGCAGAGGCATGACACGTGGCATTCACCTATTGGTTGGTCAACTAGTGCGCGGCAGGGGTGGCAGGCGGCGGCGTCAGGCGGGCACGTGGGCGCGGCAGGCGGGCGCTGACCGGGTGCGTGCCACGTGTCGTCGTCCGCAGGGTGGCCACGCGGCGCGACGCGTGCGGCGGGATCGGCTGTCGCCTGTTTGGCGGGCGACGTGGAGGCCCAGGATGGATTCGGGCGGCTACAGTGTTCGCGCGCGGGGATTTCGGGCTGCTACAGTGCGCGCCCGAAAACCCCCAGCGCCCGGAAATTGGGACTAAATGGGTATTAGTGATTTGTTTCCTGCAATGTATAAAAGGGCCGAGTTCAACTGAAGAGACTTTCTCCCTGTTCCTCCTTTCACAGTGCCACCTTCACGAGTTTTCTTCATCTCCCTGGGACAGATCCATCTGCAGAGTTCCAGATTTTTCAGCGGCACGCATCCCGAGGTTACCATTTTTACGGCGCGGCGCGACGCTCGTTCGTTTGTGGTCTTCTTCGTCGCGTTTGGTGCGAGGACTCCCCCGGCTTACCCCGAGCACCTGTTTTCTGGATTCTTGCGCCGTTGGCTTCACGACAGGTAGGGCTATGTTTCCCATGTTTACTGGTCTTCCCATTCCGAGCTTTTCATGGGTCTTTCGGATCATCTTGTAACCTCTTTTTCTGGGCGGAGTTCTGGACAGCGGCGCAGTGTTTTGGTGATATCTCACGCACAGGCATCGGATTGGGGCGATTCAAGAGGCGATTTGCATCTACACATCACGAGGAATATGCCCAAATTTTCTTGGAATTTTCTGAATATTTCTCGAAGGTGAAGAATATCTGTGAACAGTAGTTATTGCTACAGTTTTTGAGAGTAGTTTAATTCGAGGTGTTCCCTTGTCGGAATTGTTCTTCAGTGTAGGAAGCTCGGAATTGGACGTGCAGGTACTCGTTCGAAGGTATCGACGCGAGGATTGCTGTGGTATTTTTATTGGATTTTCTGGGCACTTGCAGCAGGTTAAATAGGCACGGCTTTGGGACTGATTTTCAGATTGTGTATGTTTGGTTAATTTGGAATAAAGTGTAATGTTAAGCCTTATTGTTGTACTCAGGGGTGTTTTCAGCTGTTTGAAGCCAAGGCTTGCGCGACTTGTACAGATGGTGTTATGTTGGCAGATTTGGACCCGGGGCGTCTACCCACTTCACCGACTTCAGGTTTGCCTTGGGTTAAGCACTTCAGGTGGGTAAGCTTGTTATCAGTAATTGTTTAAGGCAATGTTTATGCTGTGGCAAATATAAGTCCACTTGTGGGGATGTCACCCCTCTATGACTGATGCATGCATGTGTAGGGTACAGGGTTGTTGTTGGTAAGTAGGTAAGCTTGTTAATGATATTGGTATAATGATTGCAAGAATGTATTTATGAGTATACTGAGGACTTGCATGACTTGGACATCTATGTGATGACTAGGTGTAAGCTTACCATAGGATAATGTTACCCTATGAGATTATGTAACATGGCCATGTTAGCACATAGCCTTTCTTGTGGTGGGATTATGCTTTGGGACAGGATTTCGTAGCTATGTGCGATTTGTACTCTGAGGAGTTATTATGATCATTCTATTGATGACCCCTGAGTTGTGGACAGGTCTAGTTTTGGGATTCCTGGCATGTTTGTTTATTCCCTAAGGAACTATTATTATGGTTTAACCCCTTTTTATTTCCTTGAGGACATTTGCATGCTTGTATGGTCATGTAGTTAGGCCATCTTTTACTGCTGCACTACTTATTGGAACTTGACTTAGGAGAAACCATGCTTTTCTTTCTCCTTCTTGTTAGTCAGGTGGTCAGTGTTGCTCGG
>CM055061.1:13969172-14042378 GCA_029204045.2 Tillandsia leiboldiana
GAGTTACCCCGAGAAACTTGCCGATCGTTCGCACAGATCCCGGGGCGCCTAAAGGGGTCCGAACTTCAAATTTTAGCTGGGAGAACCGGAGTCGGAATCCGAACCGATCGCGTCCCCGTTCTCCGTTTCGCGAGCCCTTCCGCCTACAATTCCGCGACGCCCCGATGGACTTTCCGTAAAAAAAAACCAAAAATTGTCCCACAGTTGGACAGTCATAAGAAAAGGGATAACGGGAAGGGTCAAGGAAAGGCCAGGTCTTACACCACTCACCAATAAAAACAAGTTTCGTCCCCGAAACTTAACTCCCCGCCTGCGGCGAAGAGGTCCGGGTAGCACTCCCCCATCTTTGACTCTGTTTCCCACGTTGCCTCAAGCTCTTCTTGATTGCTCCAAGGCACCTTCACGTAGGGAGTTGTCCGACTTCGTAGCTTTTCGGTCCTCTCGCGCTAGGGATCCGCACCGGCACTTCCTCGCAGTTCAGGTTCTCTTTGAGCTCGATTACAGAGACGTCAAGCACTCACGACGGGTTGGGGGGATACTTCCGAAGCATGGATGCACGGACACGACAAGAACTCGGTCGAGATTCGGTGGTAGGGCGAGGCGATGGGCCACGGGGCCGACGCACTCCAGAATCTCGAAAGGTCCTACGTGCCGTGGGCTCAACTTGCCTCTCAACCCGAACCGCTTCACCCCTGATCGTCCCAACAAATCGGGGGTTTACAGCGCCTGCCGTACGATGCTTCATACGGAGCCGCCCGGGCGCTCGCCTGGTAGCTGACGTTGTAGGCGAACTCGACGAGGGGTAGATAGCGTGACCATCCACCTCCCGGATCCAGTATGCACGCTCGGCGCATGTCCTCGAGGATCTGGATCGCCCGCTCGGATTGCCCATCCATCTGGGGTGAAAGGCCGAGCTGAGGTGTAACTTGGCCCCCAGAGCTCGTCGTAGACTCTGCCAAAAGTCCGAACGAACCTTGTGTCTCGGCCCGAAGTAGTAGGTGTCGGCATCCCGTGTAGCCTCACCACTTCCCGATGTATACTTGGGTCAGTCGGTCGCGTGTCCGGGTCGTAATCCTTCAGCAATTCTAACCACCGTCTTCGCCGTAGGTTCAGCTCCTTCTGGGTGGAAAGACGCTTAAGGCTTTGGTGGTCCGAGAATACGTTACAGTGGGCACCGAAGAGGTAGCGCCTCCTCAGTCTCAGGATGAAGACGACTGCGGTAAGCTCCAGGTCGTGTGTCGGGTAGTTCTATTTGTAGTCCTTGAGTTGCCTTGACGCATAGGCTACGACTCTTCCTTGCTGCCTTAGTACTCCTTCCGGTCCTATTCGCGATGCATCGCAGTATACCTCGAAGTCTTCCCGGGTGTTGGTAAGGCAAGCGCGGGTGCTCTCGTTAACCGCTTCTCAAGCTCTTCAAAACTTTCCCGGCGTTGGGCCGTCCAAAAGAGCTTGACCCCTTTTCGGGTCGAGCGGTTCAAGGGGGTACATGCTCTTTACAGGGCTTCGTCTAATTCCGGCCAGTCGATGCACAGCCGCAAGCCCCCATCCTGTTCCCGTACCAGTAGGTCGGCCGTGCACCCAGACGGTGCCTTCAGCCCTTAACTTTTCGCTACTAAGTGCATGGTCCCTAAGTAGGAAAGAAACAAAAGGACGCGCGCCTAAATAGATCAAGGCCTAATTCGGTTGGTTTCGGACGAAAGAGAAAAAAAAAAAAAAAAAAGGAACTTAGAAAAAAAATATCTGAGGACTACGCCAACGGTGAGTCCCCGTAACCCTTTCAAAGGCGCTCGCCCCTCCCCAAATGACCCGGGGAAAAGAAAAAGGAAAACAACGAAGCTATTACTAACAACGAGACGTAACCAAAGCACACATCCAAAAAGAAGGATGGTATAACCCAAAAGACCTGGGGGGTTAGACGGGGTCAGACAGGGATGGGTTACTCTGGTTCGACGGGTGCCCCCAACTAGAATAAAGTGGTTCAAGTATTACCTGTCGTCACTCAGTCCGGGACGTTGCGTCATCTGCTGGGGCGGCTGGGGTAGTCCGCCCACAACCCCTGGGCCAGCGCCGCACTGCATGGTAGGGCGGGGTCTTGGTATCGTACGAGTCCGCCAACCGCGAGCCGTTGGGTTGGTCCCTCTGTGGGTCGGGAGGCGCAGCATCCTCCCGTCCTTCCGGTTGTGGCGTTGCGGCTGTAGCGGCCTGTTCTTGAGGACACGAAGCGCGGGTGTGATCGGGTTTGCCGCAACCATTGCAGTGGGAGTACCTCCAAAGGCAGTTCGTCACTCGATGCGCCTTTCCGCAGATGACGCAGGGCCTTTGCAGCGATTCCGGGGTTCCTGTCGGCACCTGCCTGCCCTTCCTTGCTTTCTCCAGGCGTTGGTTCGCCCGGTTCTTTGGATTGGGGCTCCCTTGCAGGGCGGGGGTGGTAGCTTTCTCTGCTTCGTCAGGTCGCGGCGCCGGGGGGCTAGTGACAGCAGGCTTCCGGGGGCACGTGTGGCGCGTGTGACCCGGTTTACCACACCGGAAACAGTGATCATCCCGCCAGGGGCAGCCCATCATTCGATGTGCACCACCGCAAATGATGCACGGCTTCAATGGGTCGGGCCCCTCCTTCTTCGCTTGTCCAGTCTTCGGTCCTATCTTCGGGCGTTTGGTCGCCCGGCTCATCAGATAGGGGTCCTCCGCCGGGTCAGGGTAGGGGCATCCCTGCCGGGCGTACTCTTGCTCCGCACGCAGGGCCAAGTTGACCGCATCATGATAGGTGGGAAAGCCCGCCGGTGGCATCCCGTGAGGGGTATCGTCCCATGTGCCGTGCTGGAAGTGGTCGACACTCTCAAGCTCCCGCGTCAGCATGCACAGACGCTCCGTGAGAGTCAGCAGCTGCCCTGCCACGTCGCGCAGCTGGTTGCGCAGCAAGTGGTTCGCTCCGGCTGCGGCGTCCATTTCCGTCGGTCGTTGCTCAATGAGCCGGACTGCTATCTGCGTACGTAAGGAAAGCATACCGATCGTCACAAAACAAAGAAACTTAATCTGACAAGGTAACCTGGCTCCCAATTGGGTTCTACTTAAATCTCCCCCCCCCCACGCACACTCGTGTTCTATTTATTTATCCCGAGTTCACTTTATTAATCAGTAGCCAGAGTATTGCGCCCCGTGGATGTTAGGCCCCGACTGTTGTGGTTAAAGTTTACCGCTCTGATACCATCTTAATCTGTCACGCCCCGGGGGTTCGAATCGCGCGGAAGAGGAGCCACCGATGCCCCTAATTCAGCCATGTATTTTTTTTGTAAACCAATGCTCCCCGGTGCGTGTCCAGACCCGCCGCATACACAAATTTACTCTGCAAACGGCAGAGTCTCCTTTGTATATGCACGGCGTCTCAATTACAAAGTGTCTCACAAGGTGTAGCACATACAATCTCTAACCACATCAGTTGGGGTCTCGTACACATACAACCAAACAACTCACATGACATTCTAGTATTCACATAGAACATAGAGGCCAAGGTTTTGAAAGGATAAATAATCACAAGGTTTTGAAAGCGGCACCCACACGATGCCATCGTTTTAGGAAAGACCGTTTGAAATCCACATAAATCCACAGGGTTTAAAAACGGCACCCACTCGATGCCGAACTTTGTGAAAACAGTTCGCAAACACATAAATTCCACAAGGTTTGTAAAATTCGGTGCCCACACGACACCCACGTTTTAAAAGTAGTTTTCGCAAACGGTTTTCTTTGCTTTTCATTGTTTAAAATGGCCAAGTAAGAAAGAATGTAACAATCATTCGTTTATTCGAAAAAGGGAAGAGGCAACATCCACTTCGACCCCACGGGGGTGTCGCAATCCACAACTAGCTAGCATGAGTAATAAAAGAAAAGGGAAAGAAGAGTCACTGTATCTGAAGTCACTAAAAGTCAGAACAGCACCCTCGCGGCCTCACCGGTGTCCTAGCACTCGCCCCTGGACGAACCTGTCACGGAGTGGGAAGTCAGTGACAAGAAATATCATAGTGAGCAAAAGAAAGCTAAAATAAAGCAAACCACTGTAACCAGAGCAACCGTCACCCCTCATACACCGTCAACAATGGTCATATCCTGCACCAAACAAAAACCGGGCACCATTCCCGAACACCGCACCGGGCCCCTGCCCCGGTGCCCCCCTCTGCCGAGCACCTGTCTCGGCCGCCGAGCACCAGCCTCGGCGTCACCGCTCACACCCTCCACCCATGAGGGCCCCCATTCCTAACGCCACCGTCGCGTGGGGTACACGGGTCAACGTACCACTTTTCCGGAAAAGCACACCCTCGCGGTGGCCAAACCGCCGGTGTGCGTGTAGTAACACCAGAGCCTTATAACCAGATATGTATAGATGATAAATCGAATGAAGTAAAGGCGGGGTCAGCATTGCTCATAAGGGACAACTTAGAAGAGAAAACACCTTTGCTCATGAGGAATAACTTAAAGGAGAAAACACCTTTGCTCATGAAGAATAACTTAGAAGAGAAAACACCTTTGCTCATGAAGAATAACTTAAAGGAGAAAACACCTTTGCTCATGAAGAGTAACTTAGAAGAGAAAACACCTTTGCTCATGAGGAATAACTTAAAGGAGAAAACAACTTTGCTCACGCTAACACCTTACATATGTACGCCCTTACCCAATTAACCTTGGCGAAAGTACCCACCTTGTGTGTGTCGTCCGGTGTTCGGCACGTCCGCGATCGTGCGCCTGTTCCCTGTAGCGTCTCGCAATCCTGAGGAACAAAGACAAGTCAAAACTAAGGGACTCGAAACCCCAGACGCTGACTCTAGGCCGAAAAGTCGACCGCCGCGAACTTCGGGCTTCGCGCGGCGGAGTTCCCCGCACAGCACCGACCCGTGCGGCGCGCGCTTGGCCTACGGACAGCCTCCTCCCCGCGTGGCCCCGACCCGACACGGATCCATGCGGCGCGCTTGCCGTGCGGCGTGCAGCCTGCAGGCGGCCCGCGCGGCCCCCAGCCCGCGCGGTGGCCTCGTGCAGGCAGCGCCCGCACGGCGCGCATGCCGCGCGGAGCCCCGTCTGCAGGCGGCCCGCGCGGCACCTGTCCGCGTGGTGCCCGCCTGCGGGCGGTGCCCGCGCGGCGCCCGCGCGGCGCCCTTGCCGCGCGGTGCCCCGCCTGCAGGCGGCCCGCGCGGCACCTGTCCGCGCAGTGCCCGCCTGTGGGCGGTGCCCGCGCGTCGCCCCGACCGCAGGCGGCCCGCGCGGCACCTGTCCGCGCGGTGCCCGCCTGCGGGCGGTGCCCGCGCAGCACCCCTGCCGCGCGGTGCCCGCCTGCGGGCGGTGCCCAGGCGGCGCCCCTGCCGCGCGGTGCCCCGCCTGCAGGCGGCCCGCGCGGCATCTGCCCGCGCGGTGCTCGCCTGCGGGCGGTGCCGGCGCGGCGCGCCTGTCGCGCGGTGCCCCGTCCGCAGGCGGCCCACGCGGCATGTGCCCGCGCGGTGCCCGCCTGCGGGTGGTGCCCGCGCGGCGCTCCTGCCGTGCGATGCCCCGCCTGCGGCCGGCCCGTCGCCGGCGGCGGCGGCGGCAACCCTCTCCGCGAAAACTCCACCCCGAAACGCAAAACAAAAACCTAACGGAAAAACTCACCTTCGATCTGCCGAGAAAAGAGAAGAAGAGGATCGTCCTATCGTTGTCCGGTTGATCCCCGAGCAAGAAACCTCCGTCCCTCTCCCGAATGCCCCGCCGTCGGTCGTAACGAGAGCGAAAAAGGGATTGGGTCCCGTTTTTCTCTTTTTCCCTCTCGTAGCGACTCTTAAAACCCTAGCCGCCGAACGAAGGAACCTAAGAGGGAAAACCTAAAACCCTAGGTTCTCAAAGGGATCTTAAAGAAATATTAGGAACAGATCCGGCGGCTAGAGTTACCCCGAGAAACGTGCCGATCGTTCGCACGGATCCCGGGGCGCCTAAAAAGGGGTCCGAACTTCAAAATTTTATTCTGGGAGAACCGGGAGTCGGAATCCGAAACCAATCGCGTCCCCGTTCTCCGTTTTGTGAGCCCTTCCGCCTAAAAATGTCCGCGAGCCCCGACGGACTTTTCGGAAAAACACCAAAAAATTGTCCCATAGTCGGACAGTCATAAGAAAAGGGATAACGGGAAGGGTCAAGGAAAGGCCAGGTCTTACACCACTCACCAATAAAAACAAGTTTCGTCCCCGAAACTTAACTCCCGCCTGCGGCGAAGAGGTCCGGGTAGCACTCCCCCATCTTTGACTCTGTTTCCCACGTTGCCTCAAGCTCTTCTTGATTGCTCCAAGGCACCTTCACGTAGGGAGTTGTCCGACTTCGTAGCTTTTCGGTCCTCTCGCGCTAGGATCCGCACCGGCACTTCCTCGCAGTTCAGGTTCTCTTTGAGCTCGATTGCAGAGACGTCAAGCACTCGCGACGGGTTGGGGGGATACTTCCGAAGCATGGATGCGCGGACACGATAAGAACTCGGTCGAGATTCGGTGGTAGGGCGAGGCGATGGGCCACGGGGCCGACGCACTCCAGAATCTCGAAAGGTCCTACGCGCCGTGGGCTCAACTTGCCTCTCAACCCGAACCGCTTCACCCCTGATCGTCCCAACAAATCGGGGGTTTACAGCGCCTGCCGTACGATGCTTCGTACGGCGCCGCCCGGGCGCTCGCCTGGTAGCTGACGTTGTAGGCGAACTCGACGAGGGGTAGATAGCGTGACCATCCGCCTCCCGGATCCAGTATGCACGCTCGGAGCATGTCCTCGAGGATCTGGATCGCCCGCTCGGATTGCCCATCCATCTGGGGTGAAAGGCCGAGCTGAGGTGTAACCTGGCCCACAGAGCTCGTCGTAGACTCTGCCAAAAGTCCGAACGAACCTTGTGTCTCGGCCCGAAGTAGTAGGTGTCGGCATCCCGTGTAGCCTCACCCCTTCCCGATGTATACTTGGGTCAGTCGGTCGCGTGTCCGGGTCGTAATCCTTCAGCAATTCTAACCACCGTCTTCGCCGTAGGTTCAGCTCCTTCTGGGTGGAAAGACGCTTAAGGCTTTGGTGGTCCGAGAATACGTTACAGTGGGCACCGAAGAGGTAGCGCCTCCTCAGTCTCAGGATGAAGACGACTGCGGTAAGCTCCAGGTCGTGTGTCGGGTAGTTCTATTTGTAGTCCTTGAGTTGCCTTGACGCATAGGCTACGACTCTTCCTTGCTGCCTTAGTACTCCTTCCGGTCCTATTCGCGATGCATCGCAGTATACCTCGAAGTCTTCCCGGGTGTTGGTAAGGCAAGCGCGGGTGCTCTCGTTAACCGCTTCTCAAGCTCTTCAAAACTTTCCCGGCGTTGGGCCGTCCAAAAGAGCTTGACCCCTTTTCGGGTCGAGCGGTTCAAGGGGGTACATGCTCTTTACAGGGCTTCGTCTAATTCCGGCCAGTCGACGCACAGCCGCAAGCCCCCATCCTGTTCCCGTACCAGTAGGTTACCCGTGCACCCAGACGGTGCCTTCAGCCCTTTACTTTTCGCTACTAAGTGCATGGTCCCTAAGTAGGAAAGAAACAAAAGGACGCGCGCCTAAATAGATCAAGGCCTAATTCGGTTGGTTTCGGACGAAAGAGAAAAAAAAAAAAAAAAAGGAACTTAGAAAAAAAAATATCTGAGGACTACGCCAACGGTGAGTCCCCGTAACCCTTTCAAAGGCGCTCGCCCCTCCCCAAATGACCCGGGGAAAAGAAAAAGGAAAACAACGAAGCTATTACTAACAACGAGACGTAACCAAAGCACACATCCAAAAAGAAGGATGGTATAACCCAAAAGACCTCGGGGGTTAGACGGGGTCAGACAGGGATGGGTTACTCTGGTTCGACGGGTGCCCCCAACTAGAATAAAGTGGTTCAAGTATTACCTGTCGTCACTCAGTCCGGGACGTTGCGTCATCTGCTGGGGCGGTTGGGGTAGTCCGCCCACAACCCCTGGGCCAGCGCCGCACTGCGTGGTAGGGCGGGGTCTTGGTATCGTACGAGTCCGCCAACCGCGAGCCGTTGGGTTGGTCCCTCTGTGGGTCGGGAGCCGCAGCATCCTCCCGTCCTTCCGGTTGTGGCGTTGCGGCTGTAGCGGCCTGTTCTTGAGGACACGAAGCGCGGGTGTGATCGTGTTTGCCGCAACCATTGCAGTGGGAGTACCTCCAAAGGCAGTTCGTCACTCGATGCGCCTTTCCGCAGATGACGCAGGGCCTTTGCAGCGATTCCGGGGTTCCTGTCGGCACCTGCCTGCCCTTCCTTGCTTTCTCCAGGCATTGGTTCGCCCGGTTCTTTGGATTGGGGCTCCCTTGCAGGGCGGGGGTGGTAGCTTTCTCTGCTTCGTCAGGTCGCGGCGCCGGGGGGCTAGTGACAGCAGGCTTCCGGGGGCACGTGTGGCGCGTGTGACCCGGTTTACCACACCGGAAACAGTGATCATCCCGCCAGGGGCAGCCCATCATTCGATGTGCACCACCGCAAATGATGCACGGCTTCAATGGGTCGGGCCCCTCCTTCTTCGCTTGTCCAGTCTTCGGTCCTATCTTCGGGCGTTTGGTCACCCGGCTCATCAGATAGGGGTCCTCCGCCGGGTCAGGGTAGGGGCATCCCTGCCGGGCGTACTCTTCCTCCGCACGCAGGGCCAAGTTGACCGCATCATGATAGGTGGGAAAGCCCGCCGGTGGCATCCCGTGAGGGGTATCGTCCCATGTGCCGTGCTGGAAGTGGTCGACACTCTCAAGCTCCCGCGTCAGCATGCACAGACGCTCCGTGAGAGTCAGCAGCTGCCCTGCCACGTCGCGCAGCTGGTTGCGCAGCAAGTGGTTCGCTCCGGCTGCGGCGTCCATTTCCGTCGGTCGTTGCTCAATGAGCCGGACTGCTATCTGCGTACGTAAGGAAAGCATACCGATCGTCACAAAACAAAGAAACTTAATATGACAAGGTAACCTGGCTCCCAATTGGGTTCTACTTAAATCTCCCCCCCCCCACGCACACTCGTGTTCTATTTATTTATCCCGAGTTCACTTTATTAATCAGTAGCCAGAGTATTGCGCCCCGTGGATGTTAGGCCCCGACTGTTGTGGTTAAAGTTTACCGCTCTGATACCATCTTAATCTGTCACGCCCCGGGGGTTCGAATCGCGCGGAAGAGGAGCCACCGATGCCCCTAATTCAGCCATGTATTTTTTTTGTAAACCAATGCTCCCCGGTGCGTGTCCAGACCCGCCGCATACACAAATTTACTCTGCAAACGGGCAGAGTCTCCTTTGTATATGCACGGCGTCTCAATTACAAAGTGTCTCACAAGGTGTAGCACATACAATCTCTAACCACATCAGTTGGGGTCTCGTACACATACAACCAAACAACTCACATGACATTCTAGTATTCACATAGAACATAGAGGCCAAGGTTTTGAAAGGATAAATAATCACAAGGTTTTGAAAGCGGCACCCACACGATGCCATCGTTTTAGGAAAGACCGTTTGAAATCCACATAAATCCACAGGGTTTAAAAACGACACCCACTCGATGCCGACCTTTGTGAAAACAGTTCGCAAACACATAAATTCCACAAGGTTTGTAAAATTCGGTGCCCACACGACACCCACGTTTTAAAAGTAGTTTTCGCAAACGGTTTTCTTTGCTTTTCATTGTTTAAAATGGCCAAGTAAGAAAGAATGTAACAATCATTCGTTTATTCGAAAAAGGGAAGAGGCAACATCCACTTCGACCCCACGGGGGTGTCGCAATCCACAACTAGCTAGCATGAGTAATAAAAGAAAAGGGAAAGAAGAGTCACTGTATCTGAAGTCACTAAAAGTCAGAACAGCACCCTCGCGGCCTCACCGGTGCCCTAGCACTCGCCCCTGGACGAACCTGTCACGGAATGGGAAGTCAGTGACTAGAAATATCATAGTGAGCAAAAGAAAGCTAAAATAAAGCAAACCACTATAACCAGAGCAACCGTCACCCCTCATACACCGTCAACAATGGTCATATCCTGCACCAAACAAAAACCGGGCACCATTCCCGAACACCGCACCGGGCCCCTGCCCCGGTGCCCCCCTCTGCCGAGCACCTGTCTCGGCCGCCGAGCACCAGCCTCGGCGTCACCGCTCACACCCTCCACCCATGAGGGCCCCCATTCCTAACGCCACCGTCGCGTGGGGTACACGGGTCAACGTACCACTTTTCCGGAAAAGCACACCCTCGCGGTGGCCAAACCGCCGGTGTGCGTGTAGTAACACCAGAGCCTTATAACCAGATATGTATAGATGATAAATCGAATGAAGTAAAGGCGGGGTCAGCATTGCTCATAAGGGACAACTTAGAAGAGAAAACACCTTTGCTCATGAGGAATAACTTAAAGGAGAAAACACCTTTGCTCATGAAGAATAACTTAGAAGAGAAAACACCTTTGCTCATGAAGAATAACTTAAAGGAGAAAACACCTTTGCTCATGAAGAGTAACTTAGAAGAGAAAACACCTTTGCTCATGAGGAATAACTTAAAGGAGAAAACAACTTTGCTCACGCTAACACCTTACATATGTACGCCCTTACCCAATTAACCTTGGCGAAAGTACCCACCTTGTGTGTGTCGTCCGGTGTTCGGCACGTCCGCGATCGTGCGCCTGTTCCCTGTAGCGTCTCGCAATCCTGAGGAACAAAGACATGTCAAAACTAAGGGACTCGAAACCCCAGACGCTGACTCTAGGCCGAAAAGTCGACCGCCGCGAACTTCGGGCTTCGCGCGGCGGAGTTCCCCGCACAGCACCGACCCGTGCGGCGCGCGCTTGGCCTACGGACAGCCTCCTCCCCGCGTGGCCCCGACCCGACACGGATCCATGCGGCGCGCTTGCCGTGCGGCGTGCAGCCTGCAGGCGGCCCGCGCGGCCCCCAGCCCGCGCGGTGGCCTCGTGCAGGCAGCGCCCGCACGGCGCGCATGCCGCGCGGAGCCCCGTCTGCAGGCGGCCCGCGCGGCACCTGTCCGCGTGGTGCCCGCCTGCGGGCGGTGCCCACGCGGCGCCCTTGCCGCGCGGTGCCCCGCCTGCAGGCGGCCCGCGCGGCACCTGTCCGCGCAGTGCCCGCCTGTGGGCGGTGCCCGCGCGTCGCCCCGACCGCAGGCGGCCCGCGCGGCACCTGTCCGCGCGGTGCCCGCCTGCGGGCGGTGCCCGCGCAGCACCCCTGCCGCGCGGTGCCCGCCTGCGGGCGGTGCCCAGGCGGCGCCCCTGCCGCGCGGTGCCCCGCCTACAGGCGGCCCGCGCGGCATCTGCCCGCGCGGTGCTCGCCTGCGGGCGGTGCCCGCGCGGCGCGCCTGCCACGCGGTGCCCCGTCCGAAGGGCGGCCCACGCGGCATGTGCCCGCGCGGTGCCCGCCTGCGGGTGGTGCCCGCGCGGCGCTCCTGCCGTGCGACGCCCCGCCTGCGGCCGGCCCGTCGCCGGCGGCGGCGGCGGCAACCCTCTCCGCGAAAACTCCACCCCGAAACGCAAAACAAAAACCTAACGGAAAAACTCACCTTCGATCTGCCGAGAAAAGAGAAGAAGAGGATCGTCCTATCGTTGTCCGGTTGATCCCCGAGCAAGAAACCTCCGTCCCTCTCCCGAATGCCCCGCCGTCGGTCGTAACGAGAGCGAAAAAGGGATTGGGTCCCGTTTTTCTCTTTTTCCCTCTCGTAGCGACTCTTAAAACCCTAGCCGCCGAACGAAGGAACCTAAGAGGGAAAACCTAAAACCCTAGGTTCTCAAAGGGATCTTAAAGAAATATTAGGAACAGATCCGGCGGCTAGAGTTACCCCGTGAAACGTGCCGATCGTTCGCACGGATCCCGGGGCGCCTAAAAGGGGGTCCGAACTTCAAAATTTTATTCTGGGAGAACCGGGAGTCGGAATCCGAAACCGATCGTGTCCCCGTTCTCCGTTTTGCGAGCCCTTCCGCCTAAAAATGTCCGCGAGCCCCGACGGACTTTTCGGAAAAACACCAAAAAATTGTCCCATAGTCGGACAGTCATAAGAAAAGGGATAACGGGAAGGGTCAAGGAAAGGCCAGGTCTTACACCACTCACCAATAAAAACAAGTTTCGTCCCCGAAACTTAACTCCCGCCTGCGGCGAAGAGGTCCGGGTAGCACTCCCCCATCTTTGACTCTGTTTCCCACGTTGCCTCAAGCTCTTCTTGATTGCTCCAAGGCACCTTCACGTAGGGAGTTGTCCGACTTCGTAGCTTTTCGGTCCTCTCGCGCTAGGATCCACACCGGCACTTCCTCGCAGTTCAGGTTCTCTTTGAGCTCGATTGCAGAGACGTCAAGCACTCGCGACGGGTTGGGGGGATACTTCCGAAGCATGGATGCGCGGACACGATAAGAACTCGGTCGAGATTCGGTGGTAGGGCGAGGCGATGGGCCACGGGGCCGACGCACTCCAGAATCTCGAAAGGTCCTACGCGCCGTGGGCTCAACTTGCCTCTCAACCCGAACCGCTTCACCCCTGATCGTCCCAACAAATCGGGGGTTTACAGCGCCTGCCGTACGATGCTTCGTACGGCGCCGCCCGGGCGCTCGCCTGGTAGCTGACGTTGTAGGCGAACTCGACGAGGGGTAGATAGCGTGACCATCCGCCTCCCGGATCCAGTATGCATGCTCGGAGCATGTCCTCGAGGATCTGGATCGCCCGCTCGGATTGCCCATCCATCTGGGGTGAAAGGCCGAGCTGAGGTGTAACCTGGCCCACAGAGCTCGTCGTAGACTCTGCCAAAAGTCCGAACGAACCTTGTGTCTCGGCCCGAAGTAGTAGGTGTCGGCATCCCGTGTAGCCTCACCACTTCCCGATGTATACTTGGGTCAGTCGGTCGCGTGTCCGGGTCGTAATCCTTCAGCAATTCTAACCACCGTCTTCGCCGTAGGTTCAGCTCCTTCTGGGTGGAAAGACGCTTAAGGCTTTGGTGGTCCGAGAATACGTTACAGTGGGCACCGAAGAGGTAGCGCCTCCTCAGTCTCAGGATGAAGACGACTGCGGTAAGCTCCAGGTCGTGTGTCGGGTAGTTCTATTTGTAGTCCTTGAGTTGCCTTGACGCATAGGCTACGACTCTTCCTTGCTGCCTTAGTACTCCTTCCGGTCCTATTCGCGATGCATCGCAGTATACCTCGAAGTCTTCCCGGGTGTTGGTAAGGCAAGCGCGGGTGCTCTCGTTAACCGCTTCTCAAGCTCTTCAAAACTTTCCCGGCGTTGGGCCGTCCAAAAGAGCTTGACCCCTTTTCGGGTCGAGCGGTTCAAGGGGGTACATGCTCTTTACAGGGCTTCGTCTAATTCCGGCCAGTCGACGCACAGCCGCAAGCCCCCATCCTGTTCCCGTACCAGTAGGTCGGCCGTGCACCCAGACGGTGCCTTCAGCCCTTTACTTTTCGCTACTAAGTGCATGGTCCCTAAGTAGGAAAGAAACAAAAGGACGCGCGCCTAAATAGATCAAGGCCTAATTCGGTTGGTTTCGGACGAAAGAGAAAAAAAAAAAAAAAAAAAGGAACTTAGAAAAAAAAATATCTGAGGACTACGCCAACGGTGAGTCCCCGCAACCCTTTCAAAGGCGCTCGCCCCTCCCCAAATGACCCGGGGAAAAGAAAAAGGAAAACAACGAAGCTATTACTAACGACGAGACGTAACCAAAGCACACATCCGAAAAGAAGGATGGTATAACCCAAAAGACCTGGGGTGTTAGACGGGGTCAGACAGGGATGGGTTACTCTGGTTCGACGGTTGCCCCCAACTAGAATAAAGTGGTTCAAGTATTACCTGTCGTCACTCAGTCCGGGACGTTGCGTCATCTGCTGGGGCGGCTGGGGTAGTCCGCCCACAACCACTGGGCCAGCGCCGCACTGCGTGGTAGGGCAGGGTCCTGGTATCGTACGAGTCCGCCAACCGCGAGCCGTTGGGTTGGTCCCTCTGTGGGTCGGGAGCCGCGGCATCCTCCCGTCCTTCCGGATGTGGCGTTGCGGCTGTAGCGGCCTGTTCTTGAGGACACGAAGCGCGGGTGTGATCGGGTTTGCCGCAACCATTGCAGTGGGAGTACCTCCAAAGGCAGCTCGTCACTCGACGCGCCTTTCCGCAGATGACGCAGGGCCTTTGCAGCGATTCCGGGGTTCCTGTCGGCACCTGCCTGCCCTTCCTTGCTTTCTCCAGGCGTTGGTTCACCCGGTTCTTTGGATTGGGGCTCCCTTGCAGGGCGGGGGTAGTAGCTTTCTCTGCTTCGTCAGGTCGCGGCGCCGGGGGGCTAGTGACAGTAGGCTTCCGGGGGCACGTGTGGCGCGTGTGACCCGGTTTACCACACCGGAAACAGTGATCATCCCGCCAGGGGCAGCCCATCATTCGATGTGCACCACCGCAAATGATGCACAGCTTCAATGGGTCGGGCCCCTCCTTCTTCGCTTGTCCAGTCTTCGGTCCTATCTTCGGGCGTTTGGTCGCCCGGCTCATCAGATAGGGGTCCTCCGCCGGGTCAGGGTAGGGGCATCCCTGCCGGGCGTACTCTTGCTCCGCACGCATGGCCAAGTTGACCGCATCATGATAGGTGGGAAAGCCCGCCGGTGGCATCCCGCGAGGGGTATCGTCCCATGTGCCGTGCTGGAAGTGGTTGACACTCTCAAGCTCCCGCGTCAGCATGCACAGACGCTTCGTGAGAGTCAGCAGCTGCCCTGCCACGTCGCGCAGCTGGTTGGGCAGCAAGTGGTTCGCTCCGGCTGCGGCGTCCATTTCCGTCGGTCGTTGCTCACTGAGCCGGACTGCTATCTGCGTACGTAAGGAAAGCATACCGATCGTCACAAAACAAAGAAACTTAATCTGACAAGGTAACCTGGCTCCCAATTGGGTTCTACTTAAATCTCCCCCCTCCACGCACACTCGTGTTCTATTTATTTATCCCGAGTTCACTTTATTAATCAGTAGCCAGAGTATTGCGCCCCGTGGATGTTAGGCCCCGACTGTTGTGGTTAAACTTTACCGCTCTGATACCATCTTAATCTGTCACGCCCCGGGGGTTCGAATCGCGCGGAAGAGGAGCCACCGATGCCCCTAATTCAGCCATGTATTTTTTTGGTAAACCAATGCTCCCCGGTGCGGGTCCAGACCCGCCGCATACACAAATTCACTCTGCAAACGGGCAGAGTCTCCTTTGTATATGCACGGCGTCTCAATTACAAAGTGTCTCACAAGGTGTAGCACATACAATCTCTAACCACATCAGTTGGGGTCTCGTACACATACAACCAAACAACTCACATGACATTCTAGTATTCACATAGAACATAGAGGCCAAGGTTTTGAAAGGATAAATAATCACAAGGTTTTGAAAGCGGCACCCACACGATGCCATCGTTTTAGGAAAGACCGTTTGAAATCCACATAAATCCACAGGGTTTAAAAACGGCACCCACTCGATGCCGAACTTTGTGAAAACAGTTCGCAAACACATAAATTCCACAAGGTTTGTAAAATTCGGTGCCCACACGACACCCACGTTTTAAAAGTAGTTTTCGCAAACGGTTTTCTTTGCTTTTCATTGTTTAAAATGGCCAAGTAAGAAAGAATGTAACAATCATTCGTTTATTCGAAAAAGGAAAGAGGCAACATCCACTTCGACCCCACGGGGGTGTCGCAATCCACAACTAGCTAGCATGAGTAATAAAAGAAAAGGGAAAGAAGAGTCACTGTATTTGAAGTCACTAAAAGTCAGAACAGCACCCTCGCGGCCTCACCGGTGCCCTAGCACTCGCCCCTGGACGAACCTGTCACGGAGTGGGAAGTCAGTGACTAGAAATATCATAGTGAGCAAAAGAAAGCTAAAATAAAGCAAACCACTGTAACCAGAGCAACCGTCACCCCTCATACACCGTCAACAATGGTCATATCCTGCACCAAACAAAAACCGGGCACCATTCCCGAACACCGCACCGGGCCCCTGCCCCGGTGCCCCCCTCTGCCGAGCACCTGTCTCGGCCGCCGAGCACCAGCCTCGGTGTCACCGCTCACACCCTCCACCCATGAGGGCCCCCATTCCTAACGCCACCGTCACGTGGGGTACACGGGTAAACGTACCACTTTTCCGAAAAAGCACACCCTCGCGGTGGCCAAACCGCCGGTGTGCGTGTAGTAACACCAGAGCCTTATAACAAGATATGTATAGATGATAAATCGAATGAAGTAAAGGCGGGGTCAGCATTGCTCATGTAGAATACCGGGATTTCGGATGGCGCACCGACCTCGCTAGATGGCGTGGTGCAGTGAAATCGCTTCGAGCGTGTTCCATATTGGATTACAGATGAGTTCGGGTCGACTCGGATCTACGCGAAAGCCCCAGGTCGATTCGGGGTTTTCCGAGCATTGTCCGCCGTTAGAGGACTGGTTTGGGGAAAGCCTCGACTTCACAGTGGAGTGTAGAAATATTGGGAACACTTGGATCAGGTGTATTTTGGAATTACAGCGGAGTTCGGGAGGTTCCGGACTGACGCGGAGGACCCGTAGGCGAAAAGTGAGTTGGAACTGACAATTTTGGAGCCGGTTTTTGGATTTAGCACACCGACTCAACGGTTGAGCTTTTTGAGGAGAAAAAGTTGTGGACATGTGTATTTTCAGATTACAGCGGGGTTCGGGAGGTTTCGGACCGGTGCGGAGACCCCGAAGGCAAAAAGTGACTTGGAGTTGGCTCAAATTTGGATTAATTAATTATTTAATTTAATTGGTAATATAAGCTGGTGAAAATTAGAGAAAGGATGTGAGAGTGATGGGTGTTTTATTTATGTTAGTGTGCTACAGCTTGCCTCACGCCCTCACCAGCCATTAATTAGCCAAATTAATTAATGTATGCCACCTCATCATCTCTTTCAAACATGAAAGCAGAGTAAATGAAAGTAAACAGAGGAAGAGAGAAAGGAGGAAAAGAAGGAAAAAGAAGAAGAAGAAAAGAAGGAAAAAGAGATTTGATGGAAGAGTCTTATTGGTGGAACCCCCCCTGCTAGGAGCCGTGGCGCCGAACGGAGAGTGCGGCGAGAGGGTGCGTGCGCGTCGATCTCCAAGGTAATCCTTTCTTTTTTTTTTGGAAGCTGGGATTGATGTGTTTTTTTTGGGATTTAAGGTTGGCTTGGATTTTGGAGGTACGGTGTTGCTGGATTTTGGTGTGGGGGGTGATTTTTCTCCACGGATGGCATGCGGCTGCAGCAGGGAGGCGCTGGCGCGCAGGCGGGCGCGCAGCGCGCAACGGGCGCGCGCTGCGCACAGCGCGCAGCGGCAGCGCGCTGCGCACCGCGCGCAGCAAGCCGCGCGGCGGGCCCGGGCAGCGCAGCGGCAGCAGCGTGGAGGCTGCGGCGCCACCGCCACGCCCAGCGACGCTTGTGTGGGCAGTTCTCGCGTGGGCGAGCGGCGTTTCGACTGCCGGTAGGCCGCGTGCGCGCACGCCGAGGCCATGGGTTGCCCGAGGGTCGCGTGGACCTTTTTGTTGACCGTTTTTGACGCAGCTTTTTATTTCTTTTGCTCTCAGAGGACGACGCTCGTGTGGCGGAATTCGGCATGGTGCCGTGCGGAGCTCGGACCAAGTGCGTGGTAGGGTATTGATTTCGGTTAGTGCGAAGCGAAGAAATTAGAGAGAGGTTGAATCCTTGCTTGTTGGCTGTGTGTAATTGGACTTATGTTTGAAGCAAGTGGAGTTTTGTTTGGTGCCTAAGTGGAGCTTATATTATTCTTGTGGATGTAACTTGGCTTGTGTATTGAAGGAGTGCAATGGGAGCAAGCTTTTTTTTGGGCTGAAGCGTACATGTTGTGTTTTGGTGTGTAATTGGGTTATGTGAGCAGGGTGAGTGCTTTAGCCTTGTGTGAATGAGAGGGTGGACTAATGTATTTGGTAAGTAGGTGAGCAAGAGTTTTAAGTGCACTGTGGATTATGGATGTGTCCATGGAATCATGTGAGTATTTTGTTGGCTGGGGGTGTGCAGAGGAGTTGATGTGTGTGCGAACTGTTGTGTGAAGTGAGATTCAAGTGGATTCATGTAAATTGTTATAAGAGCTTGTTTCTTATTAGCTGAAAGCTGTCGAAGTTGTGGTGGACTTGTTGTGATCAGATGCTTGATGTTGGAGCTTGGGTGTGGACCATTGTGCTGTGAGTGTGGGAGGTGTTTGTGCATAGGTGAGCACTTATTTATTGTTGCGCAGTTTTCTTTTAATGGATGTAGATTATGAAGTTGGCTTGTTTGAGCTTGATTTTTTGTGTAAGCTGCTAGTGTTGTTGGTGGAGCTCTTGACAGCCCTTTTCTCTTCTACTTTAAACAGTATGTACTGGAGGTCTATGTGAGGACTCGATAGAATTTATTGGAGCTTCCGAGGATTTTTCCGGGATTTGCGGCACGATTTTCGAGGTTTCCTCAGTTCGAGGTTCCGGCACTTCACCGACTTCAGCGATTGCCTGTGGAAAGCGTTCCAGGTGGGTTGGAATTTCTTCCAAAATTGCGAAATGCCCTTTAATGCTTCTGAATGCAGTTTGTTCATGTCTAGAGTGCTATTTTTCACTATTACTAAATCTGATAGTTGCCTGGAATTTTCTGTAAAATTCATTGGAACTCCGGATCATTTTTAGTATACTCCTGATACTATATGACACTAGACTTCATATTTTGTTGGCATTATATTTGCACCTGGATCGTTTTAAAAATCGAGAAAGCCCGTTTTAAGGAAAATCAGCATTTTCAAAGTGGTTTTTAAATTATGAGTTCGCCAGGGGTATGACATAGGTCCAGGTGGCCCGTTATGCTTGTATACTCGTGCCAGGGGGCCGAGTGGATTTTTAGAGATTTGTGAGATGAGTTTCTAGTGTCATGTGAGTGTGAGCTTTTTGTTGGGATCGATGAGGTTTTCTAGATTATGGGTCGTGCATATCAGATTTAGTCGGGGAGGTGGTTCTCCGACATAACTGTGAGAGTGTTGGGCACTTCCTGATCGAGTCGTGGAGGGTTTTCCCGACTGAGTTGTGTCGTTTGAGCATTTGAGTTTCCGATCTATTTGATCGTGGATCATAGCCTGCTATATAGAGATACTTGTTACTGAGACACTTTACTCGTGCGGGTCGCTCCCCTCGAGTGCCACTCCGGAGGTAGGCCTGACCGAGCCGTGTGCCGGTCTGTTACTTATATTTTGACCGAGCCGTGTGCCGGTCCGTTACTTACATGGAGATCGAGCCGTGTGCCGATCAGTTACTGAGTTCGACAGCAGAGCATGCAGTACCGGTTTTACTTGTGGATTGATTGGGTTATCTTTGGTCAGGTACTTTTATTGTTGCACTCATGCCTGGGGGCTGAGGGGTGTCTTATAGCTGTGTTATACCCGTGCTAGTGTTGTTGGGAACCGTGGGGTTGACGGTGGTCCCGGATCATTGAGAGTACTTTGACCGTTGTGTGAGATGTGAGGAGCTTGAGTCCATTCCGTTCTGAGAGAGAGAGCGTGGATTTCGACTATAGCCTACATGTGCCACTTTTCGATAGCGAGTTAGTCCGATTGGACACCCTATGTTGATATACTAGGGAGGCGCAGGTGTGACTGGACCCGGTGTGGCGGTCAACTCGATTGAGTCGATTGAGCACCTCGTGTGCGAGTGGTGTTTGCATAGTATGTTCTTAGATGAGTTTTTCTTTCAGCATGGTGTTGTTACTTATTAGCTGTAGTTCCTTCCCTGCTTTCCTTTTATCTATCTATCTGCATACCTATCTATTTTTTTGCCTCCAGTAGACTTAGTGGGCATACCGTGGACATTGGGACGGTACCCACTGAGATCTGCCTTCTGCAGTAGATCTCACACCCGCTGCGGTGACAGGTTGAGGCAGCTGTTCCGGCTTGGTTCGCGCGGAGACAGCAGATCGAGGTGAGGACGTGGCCGAGTAGTTCCTTACTAGCATTGAGAGTCCGAGGTAGATGTACCCGGTTTTATTTTTATGTTCCACTTTTGTACTGTACATTCTGAGAGATTAGGGAGGATTTCATGTATTGTTTTTATATAGCTGAGAGACCCTGTATTGAGATTTATTTATATCAGATGTTCAGTGGATTTCTGTAGCTTTTGGTTTTAGTTCTATTTCAGCTCTGATACATTTTAGCTATAGTTCTAACTTGCAGGGTAGACGCTTCGTCTGTACGGCAGTTTTCGTACAGATGGCGGATCTGTTGGCGAGCCCGGGTCGCAGTTTCGACCCCGGGGCGTGACAGATTAGGGTGGTATCAGAGCCTAGGTATATAGGTCGTTGAGGACTTAGAGACCCTAGGCTATTGGTTGGACAGTAGGATGACTGCCGAGAGAGACACGACTTTAGCGAGAGTCCTGATTGAGTTGTACCTCCCCCAGAGGATTGGGGCGAGTGATCTTACATGTTATTTCTCTAAAGATGATTATGTTGGCTGCAGACAACATAATGCTTTAGTATGGGTAACATGTTCTAGACTTTCGTTTGATTGGGTCGAGAGAGAGTTCTTGGTCCTAATGTTCGTTTTGTTGCAGTGGTTTTGATGCTTCCGAGACGCCGTGCAGCGGCAATGGCGTGTTTGACCTTGGATGAGGAGTCGAACAGCGGGAGGCTAAATGGATAGAGCAGGGTGAGGTCTGAGAGTTACAGGCCCAAGTAGCCCAGACATTTGAGGCGATGCGGCGCCAGGAAGAGAACATGGAGCGCGTGATGCGCATGATTGAGCTGAGAGCATCTCCCGGGGCATCGCCAGTAGTACTTCCGGCCGCGACATCGTCGATTTCGACCCTGATCGCACCACGGATGGTGCAGAAGCAGCGAGAGGTTGCTGACTGGTTGTTTACTTCATCCAGTTCCATCCCCTGCAGTTTTCGGGATAGAGTTTGGAGCCTGGGGAGGCCGAGAACTGGATAGCTGCTATGGAAAAGTTATTGGAAGAATTGTTCATCCAGGAGAAGCATCTGGTGCACTTGGTTGTGCACTTTTGGATAAGGACGCCGAAAGATGGTAGCGTCGAGTTCGTCCTGTTGGACCACCCGGAGCACAGTTGATGACCTGGGACGAGTTCCCGCGACGGTTGAGCAGTGTACCCCTTGTCGCCCAGGATGAGGCTTAGAGGTTGGTCTGATTGAGTGGGGACTACATCGGGATATCTATTTCTTTGTGCATTCTCGGCGAGTGCCGACTTTTGATGCAGCGATTGTGCATGCTCGATGGATTGACCGAGGATCAGTGATCACTTCCAGGAGGGACGAGGAGCGAGGGACCAGCTCCAGTGAGAGACGTCCAGCGACGTCAGATTTTGGGTTAGTTGAGTGGGTCGAGGTTGCCATGATTCCAGTCTCAGGATCATGGGTCTCAGAGGAGACAAAGACCAGGAGGTTCTCGACGGACGAGGTACCAACAGTAGTGTCAGGATATCTTCAAGCTGAGTGTCCCAGAGTGGTACTCATGGTTTTGCCGCTTGCGACGGCATCCCCACTACCCCTTCTGGATGAAGAGGTTCATCCGATGTACCGACAGACTGATGGAGCCGTCATGCCGAGGCAGTTAGAGCGAT
The DNA here is from genome assembly GCA_029204045.2 of Tillandsia leiboldiana. Lineage (NCBI taxonomy): Eukaryota > Viridiplantae > Streptophyta > Magnoliopsida > Poales > Bromeliaceae > Tillandsia > Tillandsia leiboldiana. Next base: position 13,990,715 of record CM055061.1, read on the forward strand.
GGCCACCAGTATCTATTTGTTGAGTTTGTGCAGCCGGCTGGAGAGCGCCAGGATAGTGGATCACATTTTACCTGGTGCGGTTTCCTTTGGTCGTCGAAGTTAGTGCTTGTTGATGCCGACACAGCTTGTGCATGTTTTAGTGAAGCAGGGGTAGCTTCGCATGGGCCAGAGATGAGGCTGTTGGCTTGTGCACGTGAGGATCAGGTTCCAGATCACGAATAGCACATGGAAGAGTGTTGCCAGTCCTGCCAGTGCAGTTAGGACCTTGGATTGATCATCGAGATGTTAGTCCTACATCAGTTCAGAGATGCTGATATGAGGTTGGAAAGGGATTGGTTATCCTATTGTCGTGCTATCATGGATTGTCGAGAGAGGACAATGACCCTCTGTGGACCTGGTCAGGAGGAGTGTGTTTTAGGGGATGCTGGAGCATGACAGAGGTTGAGTCGTGGTCGTATCGCCTTATTAGCGACTGAAGAGGAGGTGCCTACGGCGGCACCGGGAATAAAGGATATCCTTATCTCCCATGTGATCCCGGGTATGAGTCTACCTGAGCTGGTATTGAAGCCGCCGTCTAGTGAGATTGAGATCGAGATAGTGATTGACATGGTTTTGGAAACTGCGCCGACTATGGTAGCACCTATTGGAGTATCACCTGCGAGACAGAGAGTGAGAGCTGATAGCGCAGTTGTGGTTTCTATTGGATCGAGGGGTCTATGTGACCCAGTACCACGTCGTGGGAATACGACAGTGAAGATCTGAGAGATTGATATTTGTGTAGGTTGTCACACTGTAGATTCACGGTGTTGTTGCCATGCCGTTGGTACGCGGCAATGATGCCACGTTGTGGGTACCCGACGGTGAGGGTTCTATGATGGTTCAAGCCCAGACAGGGTTGGATTGCCTTTCGGCAGATGCCCCTTTGTGAGATAGATAGCTTTGTGGAACCATACAGCCGAGGGCTGTGCCCTGATAGTGTTCAGGACCCGGTAGGGGCATTTTGAGCTTACAGCGAGGCCATGTGGATTGACTAATGCTCTGCCGCCTTCATGAGTTAAGGATCTGGGTGTATTCCAGTTGTGTTTGGACGGGTTAGTAGCAGTACCCGTCGTAGATATTTGGATTATTTCCGAGGCGACTTAGAGCATGAGGAGCACTTGGGGATAGTTCAGCAACTTCTGAGAGAGAAGTCGGATGTCGAGTTGTTAGAGTATGTTTTTGACTTTGAAAGGTTCTATGGATTGGCCATGTGAGTTCAGCTGCAAAGTATTAGTAGACCCAACGAAGAGTTTTACCGTTTGGGATTTAGCTTTAGCCTATGTTAATGACAGGGGTCAGAAGCTCTTGGGCTATGCAAGGCCGGTGTAGTTTGGAAGAGAAAAAGCTGACGAGGATACTAGCATGGATGGGGATGAATGCCAGTGATGGAGAGAGCATGGAGTTATCCCTAGACCCTTGAACCTGAAGTACTTGGTTACTCAGGAGGATTTTGGTTGAGGCAACACCTGTGGACAGAGTTATTGGAACTTTATGATTGATTTAGTATATCATTATCCCGGCGAGAACTTTATGGTCAGTTATGCCTTGACTAGGCGAGCAGTACAACCTTGGAATGAGGTGTTCGATCCGTGGTGGCCACTTTTGGAACTTGGGATTTGAGAGTTGGAATTTGAGCATTGTTTCCCGATGTTGAACTTTTCCTCTGTAGATGGATGTGAGAGTTATATTTGTGGAATTCGAGCATCTTAGTTGCTAAGGAGCAACGGAGGTGTCATGTCGATTGGAGGCCTGGAATGTGGGTCTGGGAGATCTTGAGTTGTGGAAGCGCTATCCGCAGGGTTTTGTAGATTTGAAGTTACGCGGGGAACTTGGTCCGCGAGCTTTTATCTGGCCGGAAGAAGTTTATTTGATCACCGCATGTTTTGGGTTTTGCTTCTTTGGAGTTGGACAAGGAATTGAGCTGTCGGAAGCAACCGGTGCAACTCTTGCTCGTGGAACTGAGGAATTTTGCAATTGGATTATACCCGGTGAAGGTTCAGTGGTGCCAGTATATTGAGTTAAGACGACCACCTAAGAGCCCGAGGAGGAGTTGGGAATCTCCTATCCCTATTTGTTTGAGTTACTCTCCTGTGTATGGATTTATTCTGGTTTCGGGGACGAAACCCTTTTAAGGAGGGGAGAGTGTAGAATACCGGGATTTCGGATGGCGCACCGACCTCGCTAGATGGCGTGGTGCAGTGAAATCGCTTCGAGCGTGTTCCATATTGGATTACAGATGAGTTCGGGTCGACTCGGATCTACGCGAAAGCCCCAGGTCGATTCGGGGTTTTCCGAGTATTGTCCGCCGTTAGAGGACTGGTTTGGGGAAAGCCTCGACTTCACAGTGGAGTGTAGAAATATTGGGAACACTTGGATCAGGTGTATTTTGGAATTACAGCGGAGTTCGGGAGGTTCCGGACTGACGCGGAGGACCCGTAGGCGAAAAGTGAGTTGGAACTGACAATTTTGGAGCCGGTTTTTGGATTTAGCACACCGACTCAACGGTTGAGCTTTTTGAGGAGAAAAAGTTGTGGACATGTGTATTTTCAGATTACAGCGGGGTTCGGGAGGTTTCGGACCGGTGCGGAGACCCCGAAGGCAAAAAGTGACTTGGAGTTGGCTCAAATTTGGATTAATTAATTATTTAATTTAATTGGTAATATAAGCTGGTGAAAATTAGAGAAAGGATGTGAGAGTGATGGGTGTTTTATTTATGTTAGTGTGCTACAGCTTGCCTCACGCCCTCACCAGCCATTAATTAGCCAAATTAATTAATGTATGCCACCTCATCATCTCTTTCAAACATGAAAGCAGAGTAAATGAAAGTAAACAGAGGAAGAGAGAAAGGAGGAAAAGAAGGAAAAAGAAGAAAAAAGAAGAAGAAGAAAAGAAGGAAAAAGAGATTTGATGGAAGAGTCTTATTGGTGGAACCCCCCCTGCTAGGAGCCGTGGCGCCGAACGGAGAGTGCGGCGAGAGGGTGCGTGCGCGTCGATCTCTAAGGTAATCCTTTCTTTTTTTTTTGGAAGCTGGGATTGATGTGTTTTTTTTGGGATTTAAGGTTGGCTTGGATTTTGGAGGTACGGTGTTGCTGGATTTTGGTGTGGGGGGTGATTTTTCTCCACGGATGGCATCGGCTGCAGCAGGGAGGCGCTGGCGCGCAGGCGGGCGCGCAGCGCGCAACGGGCGCGCGCTGCGCACAGCGCGCAGCGGCAGCGCGCTGCGCACCGCGCGCAGCAAGCCGCGCGGCGGGCCCGGGCAGCGCAGCGGCAGCAGCGTGGAGGCTGCGGCGCCACCGCCGCGCCCAGCGACGCTTGTGTGGGCAGTTCTCGCGTGGGCGAGCGGCGTTTCGACTGCCGGTAGGCCACGTGCGCGCACGCCGAGGCCATGGGTTGCCCGAGGGTCGCGTGGACCTTTTTGTTGACCGTTTTTGACGCAGCTTTTTATTTCTTTTGCTCTCAGAGGACGGCGCTCGTGTGGCGGAATTCGGCATGGTGCCGTGCGGAGCTCGGACCAAGTGCGTGGTAGGGTATTGATTTCGGTTAGTGCGAAGCGAAGAAATTAGAGAGAGGTTGAATCCTTGCTTGTTGGCTGTGTGTAATTGGACTTATGTTTGAAGCAAGTGGAGTTTTGTTTGGTGCCTAAGTGGAGCTTATATTATTCTTGTGGATGTAACTTGGCTTGTGTATTGAAGGAGTGCAATGGGAGCAAGCTTTTTTTTGGGCTGAAGCGTACATGTTGTGTTTTGGTGTGTAATTGGGTTATGTGAGCAGGGTGAGTGCTTTAGCCTTGTGTGAATGAGAGGGTGGACTAATGTATTTGGTAAGTAGGTGAGCAAGAGTTTTAAGTGCACTGTGGATTATGGATGTGTCCATGGAATCATGTGAGTATTTTGTTGGCTGGGGGTGTGCAGAGGAGTTGATGTGTGTGCGAACTGTTGTGTGAAGTGAGATTCAAGTGGATTCATGTAAATTGTTATAAGAGCTTGTTTCTTATTAGCTGAAAGCTGTCGAAGTTGTGGTGGACTTGTTGTGATCAGATGCTTGATGTTGGAGCTTGGGTGTGGACCATTGTGCTGTGAGTGTGGGAGGTGTTTGTGCATAGGTGAGCACTTATTTATTGTTGCGCAGTTTTCTTTTAATGGATGTAGATTATGAAGTTGGCTTGTTTGAGCTTGATTTTTTGTGTAAGCTGCTAGTGTTGTTGGTGGAGCTCTTGACAGCCCTTTTCTCTTCTACTTTAAACAGTATGTACTGGAGGTCTATGTGAGGACTCGATAGAATTTATTGGAGCTTCCGAGGATTTTTCCGGGATTTGCGGCACGATTTTCGAGGTTTCCTCAGTTCGAGGTTCCGGCACTTCACCGACTTCAGCGATTGCCTGTGGAAAGCGTTCCAGGTGGGTTGGAATTTCTTCCAAAATTGCGAAATGCCCTTTAATGCTTCTGAATGCAGTTTGTTCATGTCTAGAGTGCTATTTTTCACTATTACTAAATCTGATAGTTGCCTGGAATTTTCTGTAAAATTCATTGGAACTCCGGATCATTTTTAGTATACTCCTGATACTATATGACACTAGACTTCATATTTTGTTGGCATTATATTTGCACCTGGATCGTTTTAAAAATCGAGAAAGCCCGTTTTAAGGAAAATCAGCATTTTCAAAGTGGTTTTTAAATTATGAGTTCGCCAGGGGTATGACATAGGTCCAGGTGGCCCGTTATGCTTGTATACTCGTGCCAGGGGGCCGAGTGGATTTTTAGAGATTTGTGAGATGAGTTTCTAGTGTCATGTGAGTGTGAGCTTTTTGTTGGGATCGATGAGGTTTTCTAGATTATGGGTCGTGCATATCAGATTTAGTCGGGGAGGTGGTTCTCCGACATAACTGTGAGAGTGTTGGGCACTTCCTGATCGAGTCGTGGAGGGTTTTCCCGACTGAGTTGTGTCGTTTGAGCATTTGAGTTTCCGATCTATTTGATCGTGGATCATAGCCTGCTATATAGAGATACTTGTTACTGAGACACTTTACTCGTGCGGGTCGCTCCCCTCGAGTGCCACTCCGGAGGTAGGCCTGACCGAGCCGTGTGCCGGTCTGTTACTTATATTTTGACCGAGCCGTGTGCCGGTCCGTTACTTACATGGAGATCGAGCCGTGTGCCGATCAGTTACTGAGTTCGACAGCAGAGCATGCAGTACCGGTTTTACTTGTGGATTGATTGGGTTATCTTTGGTCAGGTACTTTTATTGTTGCACTCATGCCTGGGGGCTGAGGGGTGTCTTATAGCTGTGTTATACCCGTGCTAGTGTTGTTGGGAACCGTGGGGTTGACGGTGGTCCCGGATCATTGAGAGTACTTTGACCGTTGTGTGAGATGTGAGGAGCTTGAGTCCATTCCGTTCTGAGAGAGAGAGCGTGGATTTCGACTATAGCCTACATGTGCCACTTTTCGATAGCGAGTTAGTCCGATTGGACACCCTATGTTGATATACCAGGGAGGCGCAGGTGTGACTGGACCCGGTGTGGCGGTCAACTCGATTGAGTCGATTGAGCACCTCGTGTGCGAGTGGTGTTTGCATAGTATGTTCTTAGATGAGTTTTTCTTTCAGCATGGTGTTGTTACTTATTAGCTGTAGTTCCTTCCCTGCTTTCCTTTTATCTATCTATCTGCATACCTATCTATTTTTTTGCCTCCAGTAGACTTAGTGGGCATACCGTGGATATTGGGACGGTACCCACTGAGATCTGCCTTCTGCAGTAGATCTCACACCCGCTGCGGTGACAGGTTGAGGCAGCTGTTCCGGCTTGGTTCGCGCGGAGACAGCAGATCGAGGTGAGGACGTGGCCGAGTAGTTCCTTACTAGCATTGAGAGTCCGAGGTAGATGTACCCGGTTTTATTTTTATGTTCCACTTTTGTACTGTACATTCTAAGAGATCAGGGAGGATTTCATGTATTGTTTTTATATAGCTGAGAGACCCTGTATTGAGATTTATTTATATCAGATGTTCAGTGGATTTCTGTAGCTTTTGGTTTTAGTTCTATTTCAGCTCTGATACATTTTAGCTATAGTTCTAACTTGCAGGGTAGACGCTTCGTCTGTACGGCAGTTTTCGTACAGATGGCGGATCTGTTGGCGAGCCCGGGTCGCAGTTTCGACCCCGGGGCGTGACAGCTCATAAGGGACAACTTAGAAGAGAAAACACCTTTGCTCATGAGGAATAACTTAAAGGAGAAAACACCTTTGCTCATGAAGAATAACTTAGAAGAGAAAACACCTTTGCTCATGAAGAATAACTTAAAGGAGAAAACACTTTTGCTCATGAAGAGTAACTTAGAAGAGAAAACACCTTTGCTCATGAGTAATAACTTAAAGGAGAAAACACCTTTGCTCATGCTAACACCTTACATATGTACGCCCTTACCCAATTAACCTTGGCGAAAGTACCCACCTTGTGTGTGTCGTCCGGTGTTCGGCACGTCCGCGATCGTGCGCCTGTTCCCTGTAGCGTCTCGCGCTACTGAGGAACAAAGATGTGTCAAAACTAAGGGACTCGAAACCCCAGACGCTGACTCTAGGCCGAAAAGTCGACCGCCGCGAACTTCGGGCTTCGCGCGGCGGAGTTCCCCGCACAGCACCGACCCGTGCGGCGCGCGCTTGGCCTACGGACAGCCTCCTCCCCGCGCGGCCCCGACCCGACACGGATCCATGCGGCACGCTTGCCGTGCGGCGTGCAGCCTGCAGGCGGCCCGCGCAGCCCCCAGCCCGCGCGGTGGCCTCGTGCAGGCAGCGCCCGCACGGCGCGCATGCCGCGCGGAGCCCCGTCTGCAGGCGGCCCGCGCGGCACCTGTCCGCGCGGTGCCCGCCTGCGGGCGGTGCCCGCGCGGCGCCCCTGCCGCGCGGTGCCCCGCCTGCAGGCGGCCCGCGGGGCACCTGCCCGCGCGGTGCCCGCCTGCGGGAGGTGCCCGCGCGGTGCCCGCGCGGTGCCCGCGCGGTGCCCGCCTGCGGGCGGTGCCCGCGCGGCGCCCCTGCCGCGCGGTGCCCCGCCTGCAGGCGGCCCGCGCGGCATCTGTCCGCGCGGTGCCCGTCTGCGGGCGGTGCCCGTGCGGCGTCCCTGCCGCGCGGTGCCCCGCCTGCAGGCGGCCCGCGCGGCACCTGTCCGCGCAGTGCCCGCCTGCGGGCGGTGCCCGCGCGGCGCCCCGACCGCGCGGTGCCCCGTCTGCAGGCGGCCCGCGCGGCACCTGTCCGCGCGGTGCACGCCTGCGGGCGGTGCCCGCGCAGCACCCCTGTCGCGCGGTGCCCGCCTGCGGGCGGTGCCTAGGCGGCGCCCCTGGCGCGCGGTGCCCCGCCTGCAGGCTGCCCGCGCGGCATCTGCCCGCGCGGTGCTCGCCTGCGGGCGGTGCCCGCGCGGCGCGCCTGCCGCGCGGCATGTGCCCGTGCGGTGCTCGCCTGCGTGTGGTGCCCGCGCGGCGCTCCTGCCTTGCGGCGCCCCGCCTGCGGCCGGCCCGGCGGCGGCGGCAACCCTCTCCGCGAAAACTCCACCCCGAAACGCAAAACAAAAACCTAACGGAAAAACTCACCTTCGATCCGCCGAGAAAAGAGAAGAAGTGGATCGTCCTATCGTTGTCCGGTTGATCCCGCGAGCAACAAACCTCCGTCCCTCTCCCGAATGCCCCGCCGTCGGTCGTAACGAGAGCGAAAAAGGGATTGGGTCCCGTTTTTCTCTTTTTCCCTCTCGTAGCGACTCTTAAAACCCTAGCCGCCGAACGAAGGAACCTAAGAGGGAAAACCTAAAACCCTAGGTTCTCAAAGGGATCTTAAAGAAATATTAGGAACAGATCCGGCGGCTAGAGTTACCCCGAGAAACGTGCCGATCGTTCGCAGGGATCCCGGGGCGCCTAAAAGGGGGTCCGAACTTCAAAATTTTATTCTGGGAGAACCGGGAGTCGGAATCCGAAACCGATCGTGTCCCCGTTCTCCGTTTCGCGAGCCCTTCCGCCTAAAAATGTCTGCGAGCCCCGACGGACTTTCCGAAAAAACACCAAAAAATTGTCCCACAGTCGGACAGTCATAAGAAAAGGGATAACGGGAAGGGTCAAGGAAAGGCCAGGTCTTACACAAAGTCTCGACTACACTATCCCAAACCCTTGCTCGAACCCGAGCAACCTGAATCTAGAAAGAAAGGAGAAAGAACAAACATGGTTTCTCCTAAGTCAGATTCCAACATGATAGTGTAGCAATAAATGATGGCCTATCTAGATATCCATACAAGCATGCAGATGTCCTCAAGGAAAATGAAAGGGAGTAAAGCATATAATAGATCCACTAGGGTATAAACAACATGCCAGAATCCCTAATAAACTACACCTGTCCATAATCCATGGTCCGTCAAAAGAATGATCAGAATAATACCCGCACATAGATCTAGTGTGGTGACCCGGATCTTTGCAGGGCTTCTACAGTGTGACCAGCAGCTTCTGGAAGCCTACGTGGCATGTCGGTGGTGTTCGTGCGCCAATTTGGACACAAGTGATGGACTCGAGGCTTAAAATGGATCACGTGGGTAATCGGGGGACCCCGTCGGATGTTTAGAGGAGTTTGCGCGCAGAATGGATGTCAAATTTAGGCTCAGCGCGAAATTCGGATTAAAAATACCTTTTCGGGAGCCTCCGGCAATTTATAGGATTGGAATTTGGCAAAATGGACGCCGGATTTGGACTCAGCGCGCGAAAACGGTCAAGATGGGCTATTTACTAGTATTTTTCGGAGCTTGCTACAGTAATTTTTACTGTTCACCGCCGGAACAGTGTTCCCGGCGATCGCCGGCGGCCGGCGCGGCGGCGGGCAGCGGCGGCAGCGGCGGCACGGGCTCGGGCAGACGGCGCGCGGCCGCGGGCAGGCGCACAGGGCCGCGGGGAGGCGCGCAGGGGCGCGGGCAGGTGCGCGGTCCACGGGCGAGGCGTGCACCAGGGGAGAGACACGTGGCGGCTGGTTATTGGAGCGGTGTTGTGCCCGCGGTCCACGCAAGGAGCGGGGCAGGTGGTCGGGGAAGGTGGCCGGGGCAGGTGGCCGTACGCACGGGGCAGGTGGCCGTACGCGCGGGTCAGCCGGGCACGTGCGCGGGGCAGGTGCGGGGTACCACGCGGCACGGCCGGGGAGGACGGCGCCGCTGTTTGCTGTTCGAGCGCGGGCGACGTGGCGCAGCGCGGATGGCGGAGGTTGCTGTTTGCTGTTTTGGGGTGACGTGGCAGCATCTGGTGGATTCGGGCGCTGATGGACGGCCAGATTCGGGCGCACTGTGCGCGCCCGAATCTTTTCGGGCGCCCGGAAGTTGGGACACATTGGGTATTTTGTGATTTGTTCAGTTTTGGCTATAAATGCTCCCTTTGGCCTGCAGTTGGATGCTTTTCCCGAGCTCCCCTCTCTATGCAACCTTAAGCAAAGTTGTTCATCTTCTTATGGAGCATCTCGTGGAGAAGTTTGGGAATTTTTGGTGGCACGCACTTCGAGGTATGTGGCATTTCGGCACAGTGCGACTTTCCTTCACCGGTGATCCCCTTCGTCGCGTTTCGGTGCGCAGGCTCCCTTGGCTTACTCAGACCATCGTTTTCGACGATTTTTGTGGCAGCGCGTTCATGAGAGGTAAGGCTTCGTTTTTTATGTTGATTACTTCTCCGCATTTCGAGTTTTTGGCATAGTTCCCGAGGCATCTCTGAGCCACTATTTTTCTGTGGTGATTTTGGACAGCATGAGCTTGTTGGATTTATTTCTCAGCCTATAGACATATGATTGAGGTGTTTAAAGACTCGATTGATATCTACTCTTCAAGAGGAACGCACCCGTATTTTTATTGGATTTTTCTGAGGTCATTTCGAGGGTGAGAATTAAGCTTCTTTGCTGCTACCTTTTCAGCAGAATTGTGTTCTTGAGGGAATGGCTCCCAATGTTGTCCGAATTGTTTCTTGGCCTACAGGTATCGGAACGGGGCGTTTAAAGAGTCGATTTGGGGCTACTCGTCGCGAGGATCGCAACCGTGATTTTTTGGGATTTTTTGGAGGTCTGTGTTCAGGTGAAAAGGCTTCTTCTCTCTGCTGGTTGGTGGAAAACAGCATGTGCTGTTTTGAGAGTTTTGATTGTGGTGTAATTAATCCTCGGCTTCGATGTTGTTTGTTGGAACAGTGGTTTGTGCGACTGTTTACCGAGGGTGCGGTTCCGGCGAATTTTGGATTTCGTGTGGCTGCGTACTTCACCGACTTCGGCTTTGCCTGCGGAATGCGTTTCAGGTGGGTGCTTTGTTCCGAGAACCGGTGGACGGTTCTCTAACTCTATATGTTAGAATTGCATGCAGGTGTAGGGTACAATACCTGGGATTGATTGGTAAGCTTAACAATGTTGATTTATGGGAATTGCAAGTTAATTATTCATATTATGACAATGGTATTAATCAGACATTTATGTTGATGTTTAGTGGAAGCTTACCTAAGGCAAGGTTACCCTATATGATTAATTATCATGCCATGTTAGCACATAACCTTTTACGAGGCTGGTTTATGCAATGGGATAGGACTTTGTAGTTATGTGCAGGTTCTACTCTGAGGAGCGATTATGGATCGAGGATTATGGAGAGGTATAGTCATTGATAATTCTGGCATGAGGTTTATTTTCTTTATCTTCTTTGAGGACAAATGCATGCTTGTATGGACATACAGTTAGGCCATCTTTTACTGCTGCACTACATATTGGAACTTGACTTAGGAGAAACCATGTTATTCCTTTCTCCTTCTTGTTAGTCAGGCAGTCTGTGTTGCTCGGGTGCGAGCAGGGGTCTGGGGTAGTGTAGCAGGGACATTGGTGACAGGGATGGGTTGTGCTGGATTGAGACTTGGCAGGGTTTTGCGGTGACCGCGGACTTTGGGCGGTTGACCGGAGGTCGGTTTAGGACTTGATTATAGACGGCAGGGTATTGCGGCAACCGCGGATTTTGGGCGGTTGACCGGATATTTATTTATGCATCAGATTGGGTTTCAGATTTCTCTAGTGGACAGAGTTTCCCACTCTTTGAGTACTTTTGCATCTGATTGAGGACCGAGGCTTTCTTTAGTGGTTGAGCTTTCCCACTTTGATCAGAGTCATGATCCAGTCCTGCTACATCATATTACTTTTGGCTACTTACTTTATTCGTGTGGGTCGCTCCCCTCGAGTACCACTCAGGAGTGTGCGTCAGACAGACTTTGAGTGCTTGAGACTCCTTTGCTTCGGTGTTATGCATCAGCTGGCATACCCGTTGCGGCAGGCAGAGCCAGACAGACTTTGAGTCCTTGAGACTCCTTTGCTTCGGTGTTATGCATCAGCTGGCATACCCGTTGCGGCAGGCAGAGCAGGCAGTACCAGTGTCTACTGGTGATCGGATTGGGTTATTTAGACAGGCTTATAGATACTGATGCATACTTTCAGTTGTGTTTGGACCAGTACTAGTGTTGTTGGGAACCGTTCGGGGTTTGACGGTGGTCCCGTGGTCGTTGTGAGTTCTTTGACCATTGTGTGAGAGGTTGAGCATCTTGAGTCTATCCATTCTGAGAGAGAGGGCATGGATTTTGACTATAGCCTGCATGAGCCACTACTCGATAGCGAGTTAGTCCGTTTGGACGCCCTACGTAATTCCTGCCCGTCAGAGGGAGGTGGTTGTAGGTGGGCGCAGGTTTGACTGGACCCGATGGGCAGTCAGCTCGATTGGGTCGATTGAGCACCTCGTGTGCGAGTGTTGCATATTTTTATCAGAGTTTCCCCATTTGAGCTTTTAGATAGAGGCATGGTAGCTGTCGAGGGTCTCCAGCTTCTTCGTTCAGTTTTATTGCATTGGTCATCTTTTGCCTCTTGAGGACTTGGTGGGCAGATCGTCGGGCCTGGTGGCGATACCCACTGAGAACTCCTTTTTTGGTGTAGTTCTCACACCCGTTGGGGGTTTCCCCCCTTTTTGTCCCTTCTCTCCCTTGTTTTGCAGAGTCTTAGCGGGTGTTGCTGTTTCTGCGGTTGCTGTTCGAGGCGAGGGAGTCGCGAGCTAGATCCCTACCTATCTTTGGAGAGTAGCGGTACCCCTTCCGGAGGAGATCTCCAGTACAGTTGGTAGATTAGTGTTTTTATTCTCTTTGAGAGACTGATGTATTGTGAGGATCTGACTTGTACTGAGAGTCTGTACATTGTTGTATCATTTATTTATTTAGGATTACCTCCCTGTTGAGTCCAGAGTTTGTATTTGAGGTTATTGTATGATTATCATTATGGGAGATGGACTTTGTACCTTTAGTTCTAGTTGTACAGATTTTGGTTTTAATTTTACAGCAGTTTTATCTTTTAGCTCTGATATCTGTTTAGTTGTAGCACTTTTCTTGCAGGTAGGACGCTTCGCCTATGCAGGTTTGGCATAGGTGGCGGATCTGTTGGCGAGCCCGGGTCGCAGTTTCGACCCCGGGGCGTGACAGATCAGGTGGTATCAGAGCCTAGGTTGTAGGTCATGGTGGACTTAGAAACCCTATGCTTGTGGTTGGACCCTAGGATGACTTCGTGAGAGTCGTGATTTGTAGCGAGAGTCCTGATTGAGTCTTACACCTCTTCCAAGGGACGGGATGAGTGATTGGCATGTTTATTCTCCTAAGTAGTTATGTTGGCTGCAAACAACATAACGCTGTGGAATGGGTGACATGCTCTAGACTTTCGCTGGATTGGGTCGAGCGTTGTTGTGTGCTGATTTGTGGTTTCGTCGTGGCGAGCGGTGTCTCCCCGACGCTGGGTTTGGGACCCTTGTGCATCCTATCATGGCAGTTGAGCTTGAGCGATTGGTTTCGGGCCGGATACTCGGATTGAGGTCAGAGAGCTCCGGACCCAGATGACAGGATTGTTAGAGGCATATCAGCGGCAGAGTGAGCAGCTGGTCTGGGTGACACAGTTGTCGGAGCACAGGATTGTTAGAGGCATATCAGCGGCAGAGTGAGCAGCTGGTCTGGGTGACACAGTTGTCGGAGCACTGAGTGGCCCCCTCCGTGCCAATGCTTAGTGTCGAGGCACCGAGGCAGGGTGGATATTTGACAGCCGAGGAGCTGTGGGGCATGTTTGATTAGGTGAGCCAGATTTGGCAGGTGAACCACCCCGACTCGTAAGATTGAGTTTGGAGCCTTTGGAGGCCGAGTCGTGGTTGGTGGTGTTGGAGTGATCAACTGGGAGCCTCCCTGTGCTAGAGAGTTATGCAGTTGTTGAACTGCGCGCTCCAGGTTTCGAGGGACGAGGCGCATAGGATATGTGAGACTGGGAGTGGATTGCGCCAGGATACCTTTCAGCTTATTCGGTCCCTCCTGTACAGATTTTGGATTGTGGATGCCTTGATAGAGTACACATTGTGTTTGGAGCTGGGCGCTGCAGTTCCTTTGGATGGGGACCTACCGCTGGAGGTGTGTTCGGGACGTTGGCGCTTGGCGCTAGGTGATGGAGGACAGATCGGCCGGCAGAGGCATTTTCGTTTTGCTTTCCTGGAGGGTGGATATCCTTGTGGATGGTTGATGTAAAGCTTACCCGAGAGAATGTTACCCTTGTGATTGATAGCATGCATTTGGGGTATAATAGATGTGATTGAGGGGTGAGCTAGTAAGGATAATTGTATAAGGAATGGCGTGAGTTATTTGTGTTTTGTCAGATGACGGTTGTATTAATGGATTTCTGTGATGTCGGTGATCGGGTGGACCCCGGTGGCAGCATCAACATCCCTGTCAAGTAGCACAGCGGTAGCGTGGTTTTGTAGTCTGCGGAGGACCGTATCCGTCGCCGCAGTGTGAGCAGAGACAGAGGTCGTACTCCCTTTGTGTTTGGTTTGGATTTTTCTGGCAGACTGAGCGACAACCGCTTGCTTTAAGTGGATGAGATTGTGATGCCTGGTTAGAGAGCGCCACGGTAGTGGATTGGGTTGTTGCAGGTGTGATTTCATCACAGCAGTCGGAGTTAGTGCACTTTGCATTCCGGCATGGACTAGAGGTAGAGTTGTTACCACGTGCACTAGAGGTACAGGATACCATTGGGTTGTGCATGTGAAGGGGGCTTGTGGATCATGTCCAGTGCCGTTGAGACCATGAGTTATACCGACAAACCTATTGGTATGGGTGGCAGTTCGGTGTTTTGACCCAGTGCTTGGATTTGGTTGGCACAGTACCACTGGATGGTTAAGTGTGGAGGTAGTGAGGACTGTGACATTCTGCGAGGCAGATAAAAGGATGCTGTTGTAGGGAGACTGTTAGAGCACACTGGTTTTAGCGATAGTGTGAGAGGAGTTTTTGGCGGCACCGGGACTAAAGGATATTTCTATTGCTGCGAAATCCCGGGTGTGAGTCCACTCGAGCCGATGATTATGCCGCCAGTTAGGGAGATTGAGATTTGCGATTGACGTGGTTTAGAAAACCGCGCCAACCTCAATAGCACCTCTTGGATATTATCTTTAAGAGCTGGGAGAGTTGATGGCACCGGTTCAGGGATCTATTGGATCGAGGGTCTGTTTGACCTCGTGCCACGTTGTTGATACACAATTGTGAGAGCTCTGTTGTGGTTCAAGCACGGGCAGGTCCGGGTATTATTTAGGACCTTTTGGTGGAGTTATACTCCGGTAGTTGTTGACTGATGTATGTACAGATTTTGGAATCATGCAGCTGAGTGTTTCGCCGGATGGCGTTCGGGACACGGTAGGGCATTATGAGCTCATAGTGAGGCCAAATAGAATGATTAATGCCCTGTTGTCTTTGAGATTTGAGGAATCGTGTGCTCTAGTTGTATTTGGACAGAGTGGGGGTGGTGTTCCCCTAGGATTTTATGATTTGCTCCCTGAGTGACCTGGAATAAGAGGAACACTTGTGGATGTGCTTTAACGTTTGGGCGGAAGAAGCTGTATGCCGTGTTATTGGAGTACAAGTTTAACTTCTGAAGCATACCTTCTTGGGTCACTTTGTGCTTGCCGTAGGGGCGGCGGTGAAAAATCCGGCCAATATGGATACTATCTGGGGATTGGCCGAGATCTATAATTATGGTCAAGGTAAGGAGCTTCTTGGACCTGGCAGTGCCAGGAGAGCATGGCTAATAGATAATGACACTGATATCAGCGTCGACTTTTGCTTTGCTAGTGCGGGGTGATGGACTGGCGAGTTGTAGCAATGCCTTCCATGGTGGCGATGGAGTTACCGTTGGTTCACTTTTGAGCATTCTGGATCACCCTGATAGGGCCACTGTGTTGGCGGATACCTGGAGCTGGAAAGCTGTCTGGGGTTGAGTTGGAATTCCACAGCTGGCGCTGTGTGGGGCCATTCTGGTGTACAGGGTTTGAGTTTGTGTCCCAGAGGATCCCTTTTGATGAGAGGCTGCGGTTGAGCAATCCACTTGGGTGGTTGAGTTTTGAGGGCGACCGAGTGTGAACCCCTGCTTGTTAGGGCCCCTTTTCTGTGCAGGTGTTTGTGTGGATGTGTTTTGGGTCGCTTTGGTTGAGTTGGCTCTTGGGAGTGATTTTAGAGCGTGTTGCTCGGGCTGTTCGTTCCTTTCCCCCAGTCTTTTGTTGGAGTTTTTGAGGTTTTTCTGCGTCTCAGCTCAGGAGTGTTATGCTTTGGACCCCTCGCCCGTGATTGACTCGTTCCTTTTGAGGTCTGTGAGAGTTTGGAGTACGAGGGACGCTCGTTGCGAATTCCGGCTCGTGAGGTGAGGGAATTGCGCAATCGGGCTATGCCGTGCTGGTTATTGCTGATGTTGTTGCTAAGGAGTAATCACGGGGAGTGTTAGGTGACTTGGGAGCTGGAGACGGCGGTGTTGAGTATTGACCCCCCCTGATTTCTGAGACTCCTTGGGAGTTACTTTAGTTTCGAGGACGAAACTTTCTTTTAGTAGGGGAGGATGTGGTGACCCGGATCTTTGCAGGGCTTCTACAGTGTGACCAGCAGCTTCTGGAAGCCTACG
Source organism: Tillandsia leiboldiana (assembly GCA_029204045.2). Taxonomy (NCBI): domain Eukaryota; kingdom Viridiplantae; phylum Streptophyta; class Magnoliopsida; order Poales; family Bromeliaceae; genus Tillandsia; species Tillandsia leiboldiana. Next base: position 14,006,720 of record CM055061.1, read on the forward strand.
TGCCATGTCGGCGATGTTCGTGCGCCAATTTGGACACAAGTGATGGACTCGGGGCTTAAAATGGGTCACGTGGGTAATCGGGGGACCCCGTCGGATGTTTAGAGGAGTTTGCGCGCAGAATGGATGTCAAATTTAGGCTCAGCGCGAAATTCGGATTAAAAATACCTTTTCGGGAGCCTCCGGCAATTTATAGGATTGGAATTTGGCAAAATGGACGCCGGATTTGGACTCAGCGCGCGAAAACGGTCAAGATGGGCTATTTAATCGTATTTTTCGGAGCTTGCTACAGTAATTTTTACTGTTCACCGCCGGAACAGTGTTCCCGGCGATCGCCGGCGGCAGGCAGTGGCGGCGGGCAGCGGCGGCAGCGGCGGCACGGGCTCGGGCAGGCGGCGCGCGGCCGCGGGCAGGCGCGCAGGGGCGCGGGCAGGTGCGCGGTCCACGGACGAGGCGTGCACCAGGGGAGAGACACGTGGCGGCTGGTTATTGGAGCGGTGTTGTGCCCGCGGTCCACGCAAGGAGCGGAGCAGGTGGTCGGGGCAGGTGGTCGGGGCAGGTGGCCGTACGCGTGGGGCAGGTGGCCGTACGCGCGGGTCAGCCGGGCACGTGCGCGGGGCAGGTGCGGGGTGCCAGGCGGCACGGCCGGGGTGGACGGCGCCGCTGTTTGTTGTTCGAGCGCGGGCAACGTGGCGCAGCGCGGATGGCGGAGGTTGCTATTTGCTGTTTTGGGGTGACGTGGCAGCATCTGGTGGATTCGGGCGCTGATGGATGGCCAGATTCGGGCGCACTGTGCGCGCCCGAATCTTTTCGGGCGCCCGGAAGTTGGGACACATTGGGTATTTTGTGATTTGTTCAGTTTTGGCTATAAATACCTCCCTTTGGCCTGCAGTTGGAGGCTTTTCCCGAGCTCCCCTCTCTATGCAACCTTAAGCAAAGTTGTTCATCTTCTTATGGAGCATCTCGTGGAGACGTTTGGGAATTTTTGGTGGCACGCACTTCGAGGTATGTGGCATTTCGGCACAGTGCGACTTTCCTTCACCAGTGATCCCCTTCGTCGCGTTTCGGTGCGCAGGCTCCCTTGGCTTACTCAGACCATCGTTTTTGACGATTTTTGCGGCAGCGCGTTCATGAGAGGTAAGGCTTCGTTTTTTGTGTTGATTACTTCTCCGCATTTCGAGTTTTTGGCACAGTTCCCGAGGCATCTCTGAGCCACTGTTTTTCTGTGTTGATTTTGGACAGCATGAGCTTGTTGGATTTATTTCTCAGCCTATAGACATCTGATTGAGGTGTTTAAAGACTCGATTGATATCTACTCTTTGAGTGGAACGCACCCATATTTTTATTGGATTTTTATGAGGTCATTTAGAGGGTAAGAATTAAGCTTCTTTGCTGCTACCTTTTCAGCAGAATTGTGTTCTTGAGGGAATGGCTCCCAATGTTGTCCGAATTGTTTCTTGGCCTACAGGTATCGGAACGGGGCGTTTAAAGAGTCGATTTGGGGCTACTCATCGAGAGGATCGCAAACGTGATTTTTTGGGATTTTTTGGAGGTCTTTATTCAGGTGAAAAGGCTTCTTCTCTCTGCTGGTTGGTGGAAAACAGCATGTGCTGTTTTGAGAGTTTTGATTGTGGTGTAATTAATCCTCGGCTTCGATGTTGTTTGTTGGAACAGTTGTTTGTGCGACTGTTTACCGAGGGTGCGGTTCCGGCGAATTTTGGATTTCGTGTGGCTGCGTACTTCACCGACTTCGGCTTTGCCTGCGGAATGCGTTTCAGGTGGGTGCTTTGTTCCGAGAACCGGTGGACGGTTCTCTAACTCTATATGTTAGAATTGCATGCAGGTGTAGGGTACAATACCTGGGATTGATTGGTAAGCTTAACAATGTTGATTTATGGGAATTGCAAGTTAATTATTCATATTATGACAATGGTATTAATCAGACATTTATGTTGATGTTTAGTGGAAGCTTACCTAAGGCAAGGTTACCCTATATGATTAATTATCATGCCATGTTAGCACATAACCTTTTACGAGACTGGTTTATGCAATGGGATAGGACTTTGTAGTTATGTGCAGGTTCTACTCTGAGGAGCGATTATGGATCGAGGATTATGGACAGGTATAGTCATTGATAATTCTGGCATGAGGTTTATTTTCTTTATTCTTCTTTGAGGACAAATGCATGCTTGTATGGACATATAGTTAGGCCATCTTTTACTGCTGCACTACATATTGGAACTTGACTTAGGAGAAACCATGTTATTCCTTTCTCCTTCTTGTTAGTCAGGCGGCCTGTGTTGCTCGGGTGCGAGCAGGGGTCTGGGGTAGTGTAGCAGGGACATTGGTGACAGGGATGGGTTGTGCTGGATTGAGACTTGGCAGGGTTTTGCGGTGACCGCGGACTTTGGGCGGTTGACCGGAGGTCGGTTTAGGACTTGATTATAGACGGCAGGGTATTGCGGCAACCGCGGATTTTGGGCGGTTGACCGGATATTTATTTATGCATCAGATTGGGTTTCAGATTTCTCTAGTGGACAGAGTTTCCCACTCTTTGAGTACTTTTGCATCTGATTGAGGACCGAGGCTTTCTTTAGTGGTTGAGCTTTCCCACTTTGATCAGAGTCATGATCCAGTCCTGCTACATCATATTACTTTTGGCACTTACTTTACTCGTGTGGGTCGCTCCCCTCGAGTACCACTCCGGAGTGTGCGTCAGACAGACTTTGAGTCCTTGAGACTTCTTTGCTTCGGTGTTATGCATCAGCTGGCATACCCGTTGCGGCAGGCAGAGCCAGACAGACTTTGAGTCCTTGAGACTCCTTTGCTTCGGTGTTATGCATCAGCTGGCATACCCGTTGCGGCAGGCAGAGCAGGCAGTACCAGTGTCTACTGGTGATCGGATTGGGTTATTTAGACAGGCTTATAGATACTGATGCATACTTTCAGTTGTGTTTGGACCAGTACTAGTGTTGTTGGGAACCGTTCGGGGTTTGACGGTGGTCCCGTGGTCGTTGTGAGTTCTTTGACCATTGTGTGAGAGGTTGAGCATCTTGAGTCTATCCATTCTGAGAGAGAGGGCATGGATTTTGACTATAGCCTGCATGAGCCACTACTCGATAGCGAGTTAGTCCGTTTGGACGCCCTACGTAATTCCTGCCCGTCAGCGGGAGGTGGTTGTAGGTGGGCGCAAGTTTGACTGGACCCGATGGGCAGTCAGCTCGATTGGGTCGATTGAGCACCTCGTGTGCGAGTGTTGCATATTTTTATCAGAGTTTCCCCATTTGAGCTTTTAGATAGAGGCATGGTAGCTGTAGAGGGTCTCCAGCTTCTTCGTTCAGTTTTATTGCATTGGTCATCTTTTGCCTCTTGAGGACTTGGTGGGCAGATCGTCGGGCCTGGTGGCGATACCCACTGAGAACTCCCTTTTTGGTGTAGTTCTCACACCCGTTGGGGGTTTCCCCCCTTTTTGTCCCTTCTCTCCCTTGTTTTGCAGAGTCTTAGCGGGTGTTGCTGTTTCTGCGGTTGCTGTTCGAGGCGAGGGAGTCGCGAGCTAGATCCCTACCTATCTTTGGACAGTAGCGGTACCCCTTCCGGAGGAGATCTCCAGTACAGTCGGTAGATTAGTGTTTTTATTTTCTCTTTGAGAGACTGATGTATTGTGAGGATCTGACTTGTACTGAGAGTCTGTACATTGTTGTATCATTTATTTATTCAGGATTACCTCCCTGTTGAGTCCAGAGTTTGTATTTGAGGTTATTGTATGATTATCATTATGGGAGATGGACTTTGTACCTTTAGTTCCAGTTGTACAGATTTTGGTTTTAATTTTATAGCAGTTTTATCTTTTAGCTCTGATATCTGTTTAGTTGTAGCACTTTTCTTGCAGGTAGGACGCTTCGCCTATGCGGGTTTGGCATAGGTGGCGGATCTGTTGGCGAGCCCGGGTCGCAGTTTCGACCCCAGGGTGTGACATCTAGCCTCCTACTCCATCGAGTAATCATCTCATAAAAGACTATGTGCAACATGGCATGCTAAAAGATCACTACTATAGTATATCAATCTGCATGATCTAGGCCATTCCTCAAGCTTCCATCTCAATGCTAAATATAGTACAATTAAACATGCATGCTAACAATCACATAGGGTAATCTCCTTAGGTAAGCTTTTACTATTTGTTATCATGGATATCCAAATCCTGCAAGTCCTCAATAATATTTAACATGAATATTAATCTTGCAATTCTCTTATACAATCATCCTTCCTAGCTTACCTCACAATAACATACAATGTACCCTAAACATGCATGCATTCTAACATAAAGAATTAGAGAACCGTCCACCGGTTCTGGAGATGAAGCAACCCACCTGAAGCACTTTCTGCAGGCAAAGCCGAAGTCGGTGAAGTGCGCAGTCACTCACTATCCAAAATCCGCCGAAGCTGCACCCTCGGTACACGCTCGTGCAACCTTTTCTCAAACCAACTTCGCAGCCAACAACACCATCAAGTCCACTGTCAAGTTGTCCACAGCCACACCACAACACACTAATCAAAATCAAAAAACTGCACTTGCTGTTTTTACCAACCAGCACAAAGAAGGGGCCTTTTCACCTGCGTGCAGTCCTCCAAAAAATCTAAAAAATTCACGGTTGTGATCCTCGCGACGAGTAGCCCCAAATCGAGTATTTAAACTCCTCATTCTGACACCTGTAGGCCAAGAAACAAATATAACAACGCCAGAAGCCAATCAATCCACAACCTGCAAAACTGCGGGAAACAACCCCAAAGAAGCTTAAATATCACCTTCGAAGAGTCCTCCAAAAATTCCGGTAAAAATATGGGCGCGTTCCTCTCGAAGTGTAGATGCCGATCGAGTCCTTATACGGCCCGATCCGATGCTCGTAGGCCGAGAAATTCCAACAATACTACACCGCTGTCCCGTACCTCGCAGCAGTACAAAGGGTCACAAAAACACCTCGGGAACCATGCCAAAAATCCAGAATGAGGTGAAACGGTAAACATGGAAAACGAAGCCTTACCTTTCGTGAACGTGCTGCCATGAAAATCGGCTCGAAACTCCATCGGGGTAGCTCAGGGGGTCTCTTGGACTGAAAAGCGACGGTAAAAGCGAAAATCCAAGGTGCGTCGAAGTGCGCCGCGTCGCAGAAAACGCCGATGCCGCGGCCTCCAAAAACATCCTAGATCCGTCGGAGAGTAGAGGATGAAGGGGTGAGGGCTCTACTCAACGGGGAGCTCCAGAAAACCTCCAAAACCCGCACAAGAGGGCACCAAAAGCCTATTTATAGGCTGAAATCTGGACGAAAAATACACATTGGGGTACATTTTTCGGGCGCCCGAAACTTTCGGGCGCCAACAGTAGCGCCTGATCCGGCCGTCCATCCCGCGCCCGGATACACCAGATTGCGCCACGTCACCCCCGAACAGGCAACAGCCGACTCCGTCATCCGCCATGCGCCATGTGGCCCGCGCGGAAGCTGACGCGTGGCGCGCCCACGCGTGGGAACCGCGCGTCAATGCGCCAGTCGCGCGCCCACGTGCGCCTGCGCGCGCCGCCTGCCACCCTGACCGGCATGCAGCCCGAGGCATCCCCCGCCTGCTCCGTGGACCGCGCCTGTTGCGCTAGCCACAGCCATGCTGCCACGCGTCCAAAGCCAGCCAACGAGAAGCCTCCACGTGGCACGCCGCCCCCGTGCACCGCGCTCACCCGCGCACCTGCCCGCGCCCTCGCGCTGCCCGCGCCCGCTCCCGTGGGCCGGGCCCACTGCGCCGCCACTCCCGCACTGCCACGTGGCGTACGGCGCCAATCCGAAGCCGCCACATGGCACACCGACGGTCCACCGGTCCACCGTGCACCCAAAAACACCAGAAAACTTTCGGGTGTCCGTTTTCGGCCGTCCGGACTCAGACAAATACAAGCAAGTAGTCGATTTCCATCGTTTTCGCACGCTGAGTCCAAATTTGATGTCCGTTTTGCCCAATTCCACTTCTAAAATTTCAGTGGGGCAACCAAATACACTCGTGATCTATTTTCTCACACTGAGTCCATCACTTGTGTCCAATTTGCGCATAAACACCTCCAATACTCAACATAAGCCTCCAATACTCAACATAAGCCTCCAGAAGCTGCTGATCCATCAGTAATCCTGTCGTGGGGATTCAGGTCCTCACATAAGTATTCATCACTTTGATTTTACAGAAAATAAAGAGTTTTGAAACCCTAGAATTAAATTGATCAATAGAGAAAGAAAACCTAAAATAAACGGTGTTTACCTTTTCTTCTCTATACGTGGATTACCTTTCATTCCTTCTTGGGATATACGAAATTTAGGACCCTTTGGAATAATCAAGGAGTTTTAGGAATACCCTAAAAGATGATATTAGGGTTTATTTATAGGTTAGAAACCTTTTGGAAAGAGATAAGAATCAAAAATTGACTTAACAGACTTTTTCCCGCAAGGCGGTCCGGACTGAATTTGGCTGATCCGGACTGTCATCTTTTTCAGAGAATTTCCTGAAAAAACAGTTCGGGGTCCGGACTGGAATGACATGATCCGGACTGATTCATGGGATTCAACAAACACAAGGTTCGGGGTTCGGACTGGAATGGGGATGATCTGGACTGGAATTCCGCATGAACCAAACCATGTTCGGGGTCGGGACTGGATGTGGTTGGTCCGGATCCTGAACGTGTAAAATGTCCAGTTTTGATTTTTTATGCAATGAAAATTTTTTCAAGTGTTTCTAAACTATAAGAATGCATTCAAATCACCAAAAATATTTAGTTAAACGTACCTGATCATTTTGAATCCATTCTTCTTGAGATTGATGTATGTGATCGACAATTCTTTAACTTCAATCTTCAACTTCAATCTTCAAGACTCAAAACACTTCACGAAATACGCCAATACAAAAATCCTTAACAGCATGATATATTTACCCATATGTGCGAGGGAGAGCTTATATGATGTTGATGTACACCCTGTGTTGAATGAGAGCATATATGATGTTGATGTACACCCTATGTTGAATCAGAGCATATATGATGATGATGTATTTATTATGTTGATTGAGAACTTGTATGCTTAAGTTACCCATGATGCTTATTGGAGCTTATATGATGAATGATATATATTATGTAAATGCGAGCTTCATGTTAAGATAAACCATGCATATGATTGAGAGCTACATATTGAATTGGACCATGCATATGATTGAGAGCTACATATTGAATTGGACCATGCTTATGATTGAGAGCCTACATGCTAAGTTGAATTATGCTTATGATAGAGAGCTTCATATTGAGACAAACCATGCTTATGATTGAGAGCCTACATGTTGAATTGATCCATGCTTATGTTTGAGAGCTACATGTTGAATTGGACCATGCTTATGATTGAGAATCACATGTTGAGACGAACCATACTTTACGATTGAGAATCATATGTGGAGATTAACCATGCTTTATGATTAAGAATATGTTGAATGAAATGCTCACTTCATGTAGTTTACGTAGCAAACTGGTTTGATAGTGTTAGTCGTTTAATCAGTGCTCTTAACAATGAATTATTGGAACTATGACCTAGGACTGTAGTATCCGGACTTTTCGGACATCGTCCATGAACCTTGTCGGGATAGGTTTAGCTATAGTAGCGTCCCTCATTTTGATCCTCAGTGGGTAGTGTGTTGCCGTTCGTTCTTATTTTTTGGTGATAGAGCTCGTGAAATGTTGAACAGTGGTGCGATCGGATCTGAAATCCGACTCCCGGATCTCCCGGAATAGAATTTCGAAGTTCGCGGTGTATGTATCGCACATCAAAATCCGTGCCTCTTAATTTGCACGCTTTTCGAGGCAATGGGGTTGGTTTCTCTTGGGTCGAACTTGGGTTTGTTTAGCTGTACGAGAGTGAAAACGAAATCAGCCTTTTTGACCTCCTTTCTTAATCCTTATTTTGTACGCTCGAGAGTTTGGGGTTTTCATTTACTTTAGGGTTTGGGATTTTTTCCTTGATATGTATATAAATACCGACATTTTACCCTAAGAAAAGGAATTACGCCTACCCTAGCCACCAGCCGCGTAGAGAGAGAGAGAGAGGGAGGCTGGGAACGGGACGGGGAACGGATCCGGAGTCTTCTTCGGGGAGCGATCGGATCATCTTCTCCATTACGGTGAGGTGAGTTTTGTGTGTTCATGGGTGTCCTTCGCCAAGGGTTATGGGTTTTTCTTTGGAGGTTTTGGAGTCGGGATGCCCTAGCCACGGTCGCCGCCGCCTTCGCCGTCGCAGCCACCGCCGAGCCGCCGCCCGCGCGGGGCATCCTGCAACTGCGCCGCCCGCGCGGGGCACCCTGTAGTCGCGCCGCCGCCTGCGCGGGCACGCTCCCGCGCGGGGCACCCTGCAGCCGCGTCACCGCCCGCGCGGGCACGCGCCCGCGCGGGGCATCCTGCAGCCGCGCCGCCCGCGCGGGGCTACCCGCAGCCGCGCCGCCGCCCTCGCGGGCACGCATCCTCGCGGGGCCACCGGCCGCACGCCGCCGCCGCGCGGGCAAGCGCCCGCGCGGGGCTATCCGCCGCCGCACCGCCGCGCGGGCATGTGCCCGCGCGGGGCCCCGCTGCCGTCGCGCTATTGCCGCGCCGCCGCACGGGCATGCGCCCGCGCGGGGTCTCGCTGCCGTTGCGTTGTGGCTGCGCTGCCCGCGTGGGCATGCGTCCGCGTGGGGCTCGCTGCCGCCGCCGCGCCACCCGCGCGGGGTCTGTGCCGCGCGGGGCGTCCCACCGCGCCTCTGCCAATGCAATTGCGGCGACCTCGCCGTGTCGCCGCCGCTCTCCTCCTTTGTTTTTCTGTCATGCGCTTTCGTGTCCCGACTGCCACTTAATTATTGTTGAGTCGTTTGTGTGTCGTGTCTTCGCAATCAATCTTCGGTCTTAACGGTTGTTTTTCTGGGGACTCCATAGGTCGGGGTGTCGTTCGCGGGGGAGCCGCGAGTCGACTTCGGGTGGTCCGGTTAACACTAGTCGAGGTGGGTACCTTCTCTGTCATCTCTGGAATTCAGTATTTCATATTATGTTTACGCATGAGCATAACAATACATACATCGTGATCCCAACTAACACCCATTTTATACATGCATCTTTATTACCACTATCTATGGCGACCGAGGGTCGCACTGTCTTACAACACACATGATCCTTAATTTGTGAGCCCATGGTTGCTTGCACGCACACCGGCGGTTTGGCCACCGTACTGGTGTGTTTTTCCGGAAAGATGGCACGTTGGCCCGTGTACCCCACAAGGTGCCGCAGTGAGGACCCCTCGCAGTTACTTAAGGTGCCGCACAAATGCCGGGGAGGGGTTACAGGCAACAAGGTGATGGCAGGCGTTCTTAGCCTGAGGTCCCCGGACATGGCAGGCGTTCTTAGCCTGAGGTCCCCGGACATGGCAGGCGTTCTTAGCCTGAGGTCCCCGGACATGGCAGGCGTTCTTAGCCTGAGGTCCTAGGACATGGCAGGCGTTCTTAGCCTGAGGTCCCCGGACATGGCAGGCATTCTTAGCCTGAGGTCCCCGGACATGGCAGGCGTTCTTAGCCTGAGGTCCTGGGACATGGCAGGCATTCTTAGCCTGAGGTCCCCGGACATGGCAGGCATTCTTAGCCTGAGGTTCTCGGACATGGCAGGCGTTTCTATTTGGCTTTACAGGGGGATTACTGTCTGACTACATTTCGGGGAGTGTGGATGCTCTGGTGTTCCGGTTTGCTTTACTTTCAGTTTCCCAGTTATCGCATATATTTTACCCTGTGTTTATGTTGCTTCCTGGTAGTGTCACTGACTCCCCAGTCTGTAACAGGTTTAGTCGGGCGCGGGCTTGGGACGACTGTGAGGACGAGTTCGAGATCGTGTTACTCCATATTTTGTTTCCATGAGGGACATTAGTTTCGTGTTTTTCCTTCTTATTGATTAGTTAGGTGTGAGTGGATATGACTGTGCGGGGTGTGGATGTTTAATTACTGTGGTGATCCTTTATATTCATGCTCATTAGCCATCCGGCCTATTTCCAAAATAAGAAAGTGTTTGCGAAAACCACTTTTGAAAATAAAGGGTGTCGGGTGGGCACCGTTTCCAAAACCCTGTGAATTTATCCTTTCAAAACTTAGTCGGCCTCTTAACTTCTTATGCAAAATGTTGTCTTTACTTTCCTTTACTTGTATGGACTATTGTGGTTAAAGTGAATGTTGTGGATGTAACGCCGTGCACGTGCAAAGGAGACTGCGCGTTCGGGGTTGAGGAATTTACACGTGTGGCGGGTCTGGCGCGTGTCGGGGGACATTGGAAAGGAAAGAAGAAAGTTTTTAATAATTCACGTTTTCCGCTTAACTAAAAAACCCCCGGGGCGTGACAGATTATATGGTATCAGAGAAAAACCACTTTAACCACAGCGGTCAACATCCAACATCCACCGAGCGCGATACCACTGGCAGCTAATCGATGAGATAGTCGAGGAATAGGTACGGAGAGCGCGGGCATCTCGGGGAAGGGTAGTGGGAGTCCCGTGTTAACCGATAGTTACGGCGCTAGCCTAATCGAGTCCAGGGCTGACTCATTTTTATGTGTACACAGATAAAGGCTGGACTTAATTTTTCTTCCAGCGACCCAGGGATGGATGCGACAGTTCCAACGGACGTGGCGTTTCTGCTACTGCGCCAGCGGCTACGAGATATGGCCGAACAGTTGCTAACCCTCGCGGAGCGCGTGTATGCCTTGGCGCAGGACATTGCCGAGACCGAATGCGTCCCTTCTTTCGGGAGAAGTGAACCGTACACCTCTCACTCCTTTAAGGACGGCCTAATGGGTGATGGATGCCGAGTGGTGCTCACCACAGGTATGCCCACTTTTCGAGAGGCAGTTGACCGGGCCATGTGGGTAGAGCAGGAGCTGGCGGGCCCTCGAGTCCGACGGGAGAACAGTGGGCCCAACCAGGGCCAGAAGCGACCCTACCTGCGCCCCGAGAAAGGCACCGCCAGGGACGACCAACTATCTAGACGCTTGAAGACGAAGCAGGAGAACAGGGGTGCGCCGACGAGAAGACAGGGACCGGGAGGAAGACCTTGCATCATCTGCGGAGGACCGCACGAGGTGACTGAGTGCACCTGGAGGCAGGATCACTGCTACAGATGTGGCAAGCCGGGGCATCTTCGCCCCTTCTGTCCTACGAAGACAGCAAAAGCCCCTCTTGTGCCACGATGGAGGGAGAAGAGTGCCGTCACCGTTCCGCAGAAGACTCCGACCGACGACCCGTCAGCTGATGACCCGTCGAAAGACGACCCGGCGGAGGAGGACCCGTCCGAAGAAGACCCACTAGAAGATGACCTGGGTGACGCCGGAACCCTCCCGCTGATGTCCCGATCTGCCGACTCGCCCGAAGACGACCGTAGTGGATCTGGGGCCAGAGGACGCTACGCCGTGCGCCACTGGCCCGCGGGCTGCGGTAGAGGCCCCCGCGACGGCTCGGCAGGTGACGTGCTATCCCGAGGAGGGCAGCATATGGTATTACCCCTTAGATGGTCTGTTACCTTTTTGTTGTTTCCTTCTTTCTTCGTTTTTCCTTTTCCTCCTTTCGTGTTTAGCATTCCGTCCGCTATCGGAGCGTCCCACCCTTGCCTACCGCGTACCTTTTCACCCTTACCCTGTTATAGTAGGAGGGGGAGGTCTTGTCCTTGTTTTGGTTTAGCAGGGGGTTAGTGTTAAGTTTCGAGGACGAAACTTCTTTTAAGGAGTGTGTGATGTAGTATCCGGACCTTTCGGACATCATCCATGAACCTTGTCGGGATAGGTTTAGCTATCGAGTGCGTTGTGCGTCGAATGGATGCCAAAAACAGACTTAGCGCGCGAAAACAATCAAAATTAGCTATTTTCGGGCATAAATGGGCTAACGGGCCCATTTTGATCGCGGGTCGGTCCATGGCCCACCCACGTGCATCGGGTGCAACGAACCCGCGCCGCTGCCACGTGGCAGGCGTGGGTTGGTCGAGCCGGTCACAGGCGCAGGCGGGAGCGCGGCGACCCAGGCGCTGTCGCGGGAGCGGGGCGCACGTGGGAGGCGCCACGCGGCTGCCCCGCGTTGGGCGCGTCAACCCACGCGTTGACCCGCGCGCGGGCCAGTGCGGGAGTCACGCGGGTGGCGACACGTGGCGGGCGCCCGTTCGTCCGCGGCGCGCGAGGGGACGCGACCCTGCCGCGTTGGTCACGGTGCACGCGGGTGCTGCCACGCGTCGGCCCCCGTGTAGTCGCGCACTGGGCACGGAGGGAGTGGTGCTGCCACGTGGCGGCTGCTGTGGCACGCGCGGCGCGGGGGAGTGTTGCGGGTTACTGTAGCGCGCCCGTTGAGGGGTTTCGGGTGCCCGAATGTGCAATTCGGGCGCCCGAATGTGCGCAGCTTGGGCTATTTAAGCCCAAAATGCCCCATTTTTCTCCTTTTTTGTCTTCTGTTCCGTCCGTGCACGCGAGGGGGAGAGAGAAAGAGCGTTGGGGAGGTTTTCGGGGTGCCGTGAGCGCACCGTTTGTGCCGTAGAGCGCGTGCGAGGTGTCCCTTGGAACCGGGCTAACGCGCGGGTGCTTGTTTGACGACGCGCCGACTATAAGGTTGGTTCCGCTCGTCCTTTCGCGGTGTTTTTCGGCACAGTTTTGGGGTTCACCCTTTTGGATTTTGGGTTTTTACCCCTTGTCCTTGTGTTTGTTAGGGACTGTTGTTTACCCCTCTGTTTTGCGTGTGGACTCCGTTTTGCGTGCGGACTCCGACACCGTGTTCCGTTTTGCGTGCGGACTCCGACGGCGTGCTCCGTTTTGCGTGCGGACTCTGGTGGCGTGCACCGTTTTGCGTGCGGACTCCGGCATCGTGCTCCGTTTTGCGTGTGTGCTCCGTTTTGCGTGCTCCGTTCTGCGTGCGGACTCTGGTGGCGTGCACCATTTTGCGTACGGACTTCGTTTTGCGTGCGGACTCCGGCACCGTGCTCCGTTTTGCGTGCGGACTCCGGCGACGTGCTCCGTTTTGCGTGCGGACTCCGACGGCGTGCTCTGTTTTGCGTGCGGACTCCGGCGGCGTGCTCCGTTTTTCGTGCGGACTCCGGTGGAGGCAAGGAATCGCGTGGAGGCCAATTGCAAGTGTCTACGAGCAATTGGTGGCATACCGAGGTGGGTTGGATTTTTCTCCAAGTCTGCGGACTTATTTCTAATTCTGTTATTATAGGATTCAGCATGCTAGAATATGTGTATTATTGGAACCTTGACTAGCACCCCCGTCATATGTTGCATGTGTTTAACCAGACTAATAGAGAACCTTAATCTGGGCTAGGTTCTTTTATGCTTTAATCATCTCACACATTGCAGTTCGTTCTGGACATAGTGTTCCTCGCCCGGGTAGTGGGCCGAGTGGTCAGGACATTGTGGGACGTATGTTGCACTCGGGCCTGGGGGCTGAGTGGGGTCTGGTAGCTGTGTTAGTCCAGGGTTAGTGTTTTGGGGAACCGTTTTGGGTAAACGGTGGTCCCGGATCTTTGGGTATTTCTCTGTTTGGTTGTCACCACCAAGTTGTGATCGTGGTGAGCGTGTGTTATCAGGACCTTGAACCCAGAATATTTTTGGACACTCATGATTTTAGTAAACCAGTGTTTTTCCTTCCGAATTTCTAGGGGTCGCCGAAGCCTGTTCTTGTTTGATTGGGCGGAGGCATTAACCCTTTGGAGTTCGGAAAATAAACTTATTTTTAACTGATTTTCTCAAGAACTAAAATATATAAATGTTGGTTTTCTCAATTCAAGACGGTATTTTATAATAAAGGTCACCTTTTCTCCTAAATTGTTCCTCACCCGACAGGGGTGAGTGATCTGGGTTCTAAGGGCTGATTTCTTTCTGGGGTCGAAAGCAACGGGAGGCTACGCCTATAGCCTGTTCTTGTTTGATTGGGGTCGTAGGTATTAGTCTCCCGGGGTTTTCGGACCCTCCGCTATTTGGTTGTAGAGCATTTCCAGCCCGTGAGTTTAGCATGTTGTGTTGGTTTCCCACTTTAACCGAGGGAGCCGAATCCCTGAACGGTAAGGGATCGAGAACTTCGATAGGCTAAGCCAAGAATCTGTTCTTGTTTGATTGGGGTTCTAGGCACCTGCCTAACGAGATTCTCGGACCCTTGATGCGTCAGATGGTTCTTCTCATCTATGAGTGGGGTGTCATTTTGGGAGCCGTTTGGGCTAACCGCGGTCCCAGTGGTTGTGTACTTTCTTTTAGTGATGGTTATTTGGGTGTTCGAGTTTCCGATCTGTTTGATCGTGGATTATAGCCTGCATGTGCCGCTTTTGCCAGATGAGACACGCTTGTGCTCGGTGGGGTCGCTCCCCACGAGTTACGCTCCGAATGTGATGATGATGATGCGCCTAGTTGATACACTAGAGGTCGCTTTGCGTGATACTGAGATAGTCCGATGGGACGCCCTGGTTGATACACTAGGGGGCGCAGGCTTGACTGGACCCTATGTGGCAGTCACCGAGATTTGGGTTACTATTAGTGAGTGGTTGTATATCATGTGTATTAGTTGTATCGAGTGGATGCATACCATCATCTGTGTTTTTCCCATTGAGCATAGTAGATAGAGGCATGATAGCTGTAGTTACTTTTCCAGCTTAGTTTTCATTATCACAGTCTTTTTCTATTATCTTTGCCTCTAGTAGACTTAGTGGGCAGACCGTGGGTCTTGGAGACGGTACCCACTGAGAACTACTGTAGGATGTAGTTCTCACACCCTCTGTCGGTGACAGGTTGCTGAGGCTTTTCCTTCCGTTCCTGCCCGAGCTGGCGCGACGGACCGAGGACAGGGAGTCACGAGATAGTTCCCTACCAGCATAGTTCTTTTAGAGTGAGGTAGATGTACCATCCCGGACTGTGGGATTCACTGTTTATTGTTATATTTCTAGTTTTAGGTATCTCCCTTTTTGGTTTCATAGATGTTGTATAGGTGGATTTTTATTTGTATCTGACCTTGTATTATTCAGGTATTTGGGAGATGGACTTTGTATTTATTTTCAGCTTATTAGTAGTTTGATTTTATATTACAACTTTTATTTTTTTCCGCTCTGATATCTGTGTAGCTGTAGTTCTATCTTTTGCAGGTTAGACGCTTCGTCGGTACGGGGCTTCCCGTGTCGACGGCGGATCTGTTGGCGAGCCCGGGTCGCAGTTTCGACCCCAGGGCGTGACAGTCTGTAAACTCCTCCAAAAATGCGAGACAAACCTCGGGTCTCTATCTGATACAATCGAGACGAGTACCCCGTGCAACCTCACCACCTCAGCTAAGTACAACTATGCCAGTCGCTCTAAAGGCCAAGTCACCTGCACCGGTAGAAAGTGAGCGGACTTGGTGAGTCTATCCACGACTACCCAGATCGCATCAGCTCCAGTCTGTGCTCTCGGCAATCCAATGACAAAATCCATAGTGATATGATCCCATTTCCATTCTGGGATTGGGAGACTCTGCAACTTGCCAGCAGGTACACGATACTCAGCCTTTACTTGCTGACAAGTTAAGCAGTGAGCCACGAATCTCCCAATGTCTCTCTTCATACCACTCTACCAAAAATGTGCCTTGAGGTCCTTATACATCTTAGTCCCACCAGGATGAATGGTATAAGGTGTATAATGGGCCTCTCTCAAGATATGCTCTCGAATCTCTGAATTCATAGGCACACAAGCTCGGTCCCTGTACCGCAGTACTCCCGAAGCATCAACTGAAAAATTCCCTGTTAACTCAGTCTGAATCTGCCCTCGGATCCTCATCAAGTGGGGGTCCTCACTCTGTTTCTCTCGAATCCTGTCCAACAGAGTGGGCTGCACGACCAAAGACATAAGTCTAGCAGAGACCCCAAGGGATACAACCTCAATCTGTAACCGTCTCATCTGCTCAACCAACTGTGCCTGCTGCGAAATCATCATACTCAGACTCGTCCTCCTACTCAAAGCATCTGCCACGACGTTGGCTTTGCCGGGATGATAAAGGATACTCACGTCGTAATCCTTTAATAACTCTAACCACCGGCGTTGCCTCAAGTTCAACTCCTTCTGAGTGAACAGATACTTCAAGCTTTTATGATCAGTGTAAATATCGCAGTGCTCTCCATACAAATAATGCCGCCACAGCTTCAAAGCAAACACGACCGTTGCCAACTCAAGATCATGAGTAGGGTAATTTTTCTCATAGTCCTTCAATTGCCGTGAAGCATAGGCAATTACCCTACCATGCTGCATCAGTACACAACCCAGACCACTGTGAGAGGTGTCGCTGTAGATCACAAATCCTTCTCCCATAACTGGGAGGGCAAGGATCGGAGCTGTCATCAATCTCTGTTTTAGCTCTTCAAAACTGCTCTGACAAGTATCACTCCAAATAAACTTAACCCCTTTCCTGGTCAGACGGGTGAGGGGAGAGGAAAGCTTCGCAAAGCCCTCCACAAATCGACGATAATAGCCAGCCAAACCAAGAAAACTCGGCACCTCGGTGATAGTCGTCGGCCTCGGCCAATCTTGAATAGCATCCACCTTGGCCGGATCGCCACTCCCGTAGCTGAAACTACGTGGCCCAAAAAGGCGACCTCCCGGAGCCAAAATTCGCACTTCTTAAGCTTGGCATACAGCTTCTTCTCTCGCAGAAGTTGTAGCACTGTCCTCAAGTGCTCCTCATGCTCCACATCACTCCGGGAGTAAATCAGTATATCATCAATAAATACCACAACAAACCGGTCCAAATACGGCTGAAATATCCGGTTCATCAAATCCATAAATGCGGCAGGGGCATTCGTCAAACCAAATGGCATCACCGTGAACTCATAATGCCCGCACCGAGACCTGAATGCCGTTTTGGAGATATCCTCGGCCCTCACCCTCAGCTGGTGGTAATCGGACTGGAGATCAATCTTCGAAAACATCGAAGCTCCCTGCAGCTGATCAAACAAGTCGTCGATCCGCGGCAATGGATACTTGTTTCGGATGGTCACTTTGTTCAGCTCCCTATAATCCACACACAGTCGAAGCGAACCATCCTTCTTCTTCACAAATAAAATAGGCGCTCCCCACGGCGAAACACTGGGTGTAACGAAACCCTTGTCCATCAGATCCTAAAGTTGCGCCTTCAGCTCTCTCAACTCGGCAGGCGCCATCCGATAAAGTGCCTTCGAGATTGGCATGGTTCCCGGGACCACGTCAATCACAAACTCTATCTCCCTCTCCGGCGGCATAGTCGTCAACTCAAGGGTAAATACATCTGGGAACTCGCGGACAATGGGGATATCCTCGAGTCCCAGTGCCACCGTAGGCACCTCCACAATAGTAGCCAGAAAGGCAGTGCAACCTCTGCTCAACATCCGCCTAGCCCTCGCCGAAGAAATAGTCGTTGCGAACAACGTGCTCTGGCAACCTCTGAAAATAAACTCCTCCTGTCCTCGCTTGCGGAGAGTCACTGTCCTCTCCCTGCAGTCAATAGTGGCAAAATACCGCGACAACCAATCCATACCTAATACCACATCAAAATCTTGGAGCTGCCGCAAGACAAGCAAGTCTGCCGGCAAGATCCAAGACCCCAACTGTATCGGGCAAGCCACACAATACTCCTCGACATGCAAAACATGATCAGGAATCCGAACCTCTAATGCATGCGACAAGGACTCTATCTCTATACCATAAAGGGATGCAAATGCTCGACTAATAAAAGAATGCGATGCTCTAGTGTCAAACAAGGTACGAGTCCTAAAGCCAGAAAGTAAGGTAATACCTGCCACCACCTGGTCAGCTGCTGAGGAGTCCGCTAACTGGGCGGCATAAACTCGCCCGCTCTGTGCTGGAGGCCGATAGTCGGTGGGGTAGGAAGAAGATGGCCTGCTCGCTGAAGCATAGGGCCGCTGAGCTGGTGGCCGCTGCTGAGGTGAAATAGGAGCCGATGCCGAAGAAGGTGCCGCTGCTGTCGAAAGAGGGCATGACGCTCGCAGATGTCCAGACTGCCCACAAATATAGCAGCGTCCCCACCGATGATCACAAGTATTAGCGGAATGCTGACCTCCGCAGAAAATAAACCTGTCAGAGAACCGGGTCTGTCTCGACTGCTGCTGTGGCCTCTGAGACTGCCGCTGAGACTTGTGCTGCCTCGACTGCGACCTCTGCTGCTGCTGATGCTGATGCTGCTGCTGCGGTGGCCTCTGGGATCCACCAGGCCCTCGCCGCTCCGAACGCCCACGGCTAGAAAACTGGGGCCGCGGCGGTCGTGGCGGTCTCCACGAACTGGCCTGTCACGCCCCGGGGTACTGCGACCCGGGCTCGCCAACAGATCCGCCGCCCATACGGGAAGCCTCATATAGACGTAGCGACTACCTGCAAAAGATCATCTACACTAACAGATATCAGAGCTGAAACTAAACTGCTAGAAATAAAAATATATACAACACAAGGTCCTCACCAAAAGTACAAAAGTCTCTCAGAATAAAAACGGAAAAGTACAACTCTATACCTCACTACAACGTCTCTCAACCAGAACTCTCAAAAAATAATAAGGGTACATCTACTCTCTGGACGACGACGGGTAGGGATCTAGCTCGTGACTCCCTCACCTCGATCTACAGAAACAGCAACTGGAGTAGCAGGAACAGGAGCGGACGTCCCTGGGGAAAAAGACACCACGACGGGTGTGAGAACTACATCCCACAGTAGTTCTCAGTGGGTGCCGTCAACAAGCCCAACGGTCTGCCCACTAAATCTACTAGAGGCATGCTGTAACAAATGAAACACTGAAGAAAAGAGATGGAAATGAATAACTCTACAGCTACCATGCCCCTATCTAGATGCTCAAAAAGTGGAACAGATGATAACATGGTGCATCTACTAACATGTCAATATAGTCACCCAATCTGAACTGACTGCCTCCTCGGGTCCAGTCAAGCCTGCGCCTACCTACTGCCGCACATCCCGGAGGAACAGACTTACGTAGGGCGTCCGTGGCTGCCAAAACTGGCTTAGCCAGAGGGACTACGTCCGTAACTGCCAAAACTGGCTCAGTCAGAGGGACTACGTTGACAAGTCGCGATACAAAAGTAACATATCCACCCCGGGCGTGGCTCTCGAGGGGCGCGACCCCACCGAGGAAAAGGTATCCGCGCACTCTGTCGCTCAGGTGGCACTGCAGGCTATAGTCAAAATCCACGCTCACGCTCTGAACGGAAGGACTCAATCCTCAACATCTCTCACAATAGTCGGAGCACTCTCGACGACTCAGCTGATCAGCTCTCACGAAACACGAGACACTAGCCTCTCCAACAACTCATAACACAAAACACACTGGCTAGAGATACTCCACAGCCAGGATCAACCCACCACTCAGGGCTAACAAAACTGGTCGGACAACACTCAACGACCCGGGACCACCGTCAACCACGACGGTTCCCAACAACAGGACATCAACCCAACCTGCAGACTCACTGACAGTATAAAGCCCACAACAGACAACAATAAAGGATCCGGGAACACGACAACCTCGGTATCACACGCAGAAGATACCAACCAGGGCCCGAAAGTTCCGGGAGACCAACACCTACAACCCTATCAAACAGAACAGGTTCCAGGCTCGACCCCCGTGGCTTTCGTCTTGACAAAGGAATGGCCCCTAGAACCCAGACCACTCGAATCCTTACGAGTGGGGAAATTTACAGGAAAAAGGGTGACATTTGTTACTGAAAACCATTTTCACTCGACCCACGCGGGTGAGGACTAAAGGTAGTTCCATTTTTGAAAAAAAACCATCTTGACTTGAGGAGAAATCCATTTTAATGATTTTCAGTTCTTTTAGAAAAAATAGTTAGAAAACAAGTATTTACCCAAACCCCGAAGGGCTGATGCCTTTGTCCAATCAAACAAGAACAGACTTCAGCGGCCCTTCGATGATTGGAAGAAAACATCGATAGACTAAAATCATTTGTATGTCAAAAAGATTCTGGGTTCTAGGTCCAGCTAACACAAGCACACAACTACCACTAACACAGTGGCGACAGCACAAACAGGGATACAAGGCCTCCCAGGACTACCGTTTACCCAAACGGCTCCCGGCACAGATAGGCGACCCACTACAACTACCAGACTCCACTCTGCTCCCAAGCACGAGTGCAAATGCATCCCACACTAAAAGAAAGTCCCGACCTCTCGGCCCACTACCCGGGCGAGGATAACACTATGTCCAGGAATGAAAGAACAGTGTGGATGTCTAAACATAAATAACCCTAGCCCAAGTGAGGGTTTTCTACTGGTCTAGTTACACATGCAACATATGACGAGGGTGCTAGGTCAAGTTCCAAGATAACCATAATTTAACAGGTGGTAGGAAGCAAAAGGGATCATAAGATCCACAGATAAATACAAGGAATAACAATGCCTACATTCTAGCATGTTACTCAATAAATTCATTATCATGCATGGTTCTACATCAGTAGAATTACTGTACAGTCCAACAAGCTTGGAGACAAGGCCACCCACCTGAAACATGTCGATTCGCTGCCCGCTGTAGCTGAAATTTGGCGTGAGTAATCCATATCCTCCCAGGAGACCGATGTCGCGAAAATCATCCAAATTCGCCTCACGGATTGGGCGCAATCACTGAAACAATGCACGCGGCGCAATTAAATTCCAGAATTTCAGCAATTGAAACTAAGTTAAAGAAAATGTAAGTGCAGCCCCAAATACCTCAAAATGAAGTCTCTAACAGTAAAACAAAGATGTCCTCATTCATACAAACATCTCCAATTCCTCAAAATCCACCATTAATTTCCCTTAGCATTCAAAAACAACAAGTGTCACAATGCTGTCCAAAACTGCTAACATAAACTTGCTAGCATTTCCAAGCTTAATTAGAGGCTTTTCCAAAGGGATTTAGGTGAGGACCCGGATCCCCGCGTTGGGTTTGCTGGTTGTTTGGCGGCTTTTGGTGGCCTGTGTGGTGTCTCGGTGATGTTTGTGTGCAATTTGGACACAAGTGATGGACTTCGGGTTTAAAAAAAGAGATCACGCGGGTAATTGGAGGACCCGTCGAGTGTTTAGAAGTGGTTTCGCGCGACGCGGATGTCAAAGTTGGACTCAGGGCGAAGTTTGGATAAAAGATCACCTCTCCGGATGCCTTCGGCAATTTTTAGAGTTGGAATTTGGCAAAATGGACATCGGATTTAGATTCAGCGTGCGAAAATGATGAAAATGGACTATTTACTTGTTTTTTTCGGAGCCCGAATGTCGCGCACGGATTTTGAGGCAGCTTGACACTGTTCTGGCGGCCGGCGGGCAGCGGTGGCGGCGGCGGGCAGCGGCAGAGCGCGGCGGCGGGCGCGCGGCCAGGCGCGCAGGCGCACGGGCAGGAGCGCGGTCCACCGCGGAGGCGTGCACCCGGGCGGTGGACACGTGGCGGCTCTCGGTTGGCCGGCGCAGTAGACGCGGTCCACGGAATTTATCGCGGGTGAACGGTGGACCGGTGGGTGACACGTGTCAGCGTGTGATTGGCGCGGTGTTGTACGCTCGGTCCACGGAATCGCTGCACCGCCTCGGGGCGCGTGCGTGCAGGCGGTGCAGGCGGCGTGCCGGGCGCACGACAGGCGCGCGTTGACTGGCTGCCGAGGCCACGCGTCGGCGTGTGGAGGCGGCCACGTGTTGCTCGCGTAGTGGGCGCTTCCTGTTGGGTTATGATAGAATATGGATCTAAATAGGGGAAAAAACACCTAGATGGGGGGTGAATAGGTGTAAACCATAAACACTCAAAAATCGTTGCGCAATAAAACCCAATGTGGAAATGAAAAAATAACACGCATGATTTTTACGTGGAAAAACTCCAAACCGGAGTAAAAAACCACGGGACCGATAACACGGCGAAATCCACTAGAATTAACACACGTACAAGGTGATATACCGTACTCACAGACGACTCAACCTTTTTCATACGCTCCTAGTAGATCTTCTCCGCTCGCTCCGCAACGCTCCTCGAATCCA
The DNA here is from genome assembly GCA_029204045.2 of Tillandsia leiboldiana. Classification (NCBI taxonomy): domain Eukaryota; kingdom Viridiplantae; phylum Streptophyta; class Magnoliopsida; order Poales; family Bromeliaceae; genus Tillandsia; species Tillandsia leiboldiana. The sequence goes on from CM055061.1 coordinate 14,028,771, forward strand.
CGAATAGCGTCCAACGCCGAATCCATGGCGTCCAACGTCGAATCCACGACGTCCAACCGAATCCACGGTCTTCACCCAGTAGCACGTATCGAATCCACGAACGTACCTCGCTCCGAATCCACGAGAGCGGTTGCACCTTGAATCCACAAGGCCACGCGAGTCCACGCGCCGATTTTGGAAAAATCGTTGTTTTTTGGGTGGTGATAATCCGCCGAATACTTAGATTAGAAATAGATCGGAAATACCATCTAAGTATTCATTAATTTGATTCTACTCAAAATTCTGAGTTTGAAACCCTAGAATCAAATCAATCAATATAGATGAAGAAACATAGATTTAATCTCGTTATTTCCTTTTTTCTCTATAGGTGGATTTTTCTTTTTATGACCGTATTTTGGATTACCCTAAAAAATGAATCGTAGGGTCTTTTATAGGTTAGAAACTGTTGGAAGAAGATAAGAATAAAAAACTAACCTTTTCTGGAATTTTACAGGACGACGGTCCGGACTGGAATTATGGCGGTCCGGACTGTCGTAACGAAACAGACTTTTTCCAGAAAAACATACCTTCGGGGTCCGAACTGTAATTTCCACGGTCCGGACTGTTCATGCAATTCCTGCAAATTCCACGTTCGGGGTCCGGACTGAAGTGACCAAGGTCCGGACTGGAATTGCGCATGAACTATCCTATGTTCGGGGTCCGGACTGTAATGTCAGGTCCGGACTCTGAACATGCAGTATGTCCAGTTTTTGATTTTTATGCAATTAAAAATTCATCCAAGTGTTTCTACACTATAAGAAGTATTCGGATCATCAAAAATATTTAGTTAAACATACCTGATCCTTTTGAATTCTTCTTTCTTGAGATTGAGGTATATGATCCAAACTTCTTCATCTTCAATCTTCAAGACTTAAATAATTTCACGAAATACGCCAACACAAATTCCTTAACAATCTCCCCCTTTGGCGGTTTCGTGACAAAACACAAATCCACTCAAGAAAATTCAAAAAAGATATTTTTGTTGCTATCACCATACAACAAAAATTTACAATGGAGAACCAAATCAGATACATGAGATAAACTCCTAGAACAGACTCTAGACTTAGACATCTGTAATCTCTGCAAAAAAAAATATTTTTGACAAAAGAGATCGTTAGATACCTCAAGAATTTTTGCATATAAAACCAAACACAGAGACAGAGTTTATACTCATCATGACATTTATGAATTCAGATATGTAACAAGATCACAATCAAAATTAGACATATCTTCTAAGCATTAAAAACCAAATGCCATATGTATGTTAGTTAACAAACAACTTGTTAGAAATATTACATGCCCAAATAGTTAGTCGAATAGTTAGTAGAGGCATGCATGCAAAACCCAATTCAAAACCAAAAGTTGATGTCATACTTACCTTTCATAGTTGTTTTGTACTTAGTTTCAACAAGGTTTCAACGTTACTTACCTTTCATAATCGATCATTGTCTTTCATAATCGATCATTGTTTTGTTCTCTCTCCCCCTTTTTGTCACAAAATAAGCCAAAAATTACAAAAATAAAAAGGGCGTGTTAAAAGTCCAAAAATAAAAGGTAAAGTGAGAAAGAAAAACCGAAAAACCTGCACAGAAGGAAAAGAAAGTCAAACAAAAATTAATCATCGGAGTCTGAATCATCTGAGGTGCTACATCCTATTTTCGAAAACATTTTCTTCATCAGCCTTTTCATCGAAGAGACTGTTTTAGTCAAAGTGATATGGGATGCCGTAATGATTTCAAGTTCCTCTGAAATTCGCTTCTGCTTTTTCGTAATTTGTTCTTGTTCAAAAGATAAACGTTGCTGCTCCCTATAAATTGATGTCACAGACGCTTCATCATCTGGTGCTGGTGCTTGCCGTGTCGGAGATGCGGAGGTGCCGACACAGGGTTTCGTACCGCATGAAGGAGTCGGAGTTACATGAGGTAGCTTATGAAGGGACTTAACAATGGTGGATTCATTGACCATGCCTAAGCAATGTTGATACGATGTTGCACTGATATCAATCTGAAACTTCTTCAAGATCCTCATAATGATTAAAGGAAAAGGGAGTCTTTCGGTAGGATGGGGATGCTCAACATATCTGGTCATCCTATTCCAAATAATGTATGGGATATTCATGTTCAATCCCACTGCCTCAGATGGATGTCCTAGGAGATATAAAAACAACATTCGATCCCATCTCACAACCTTTGTCTGCATGTTTGGAAGAATATTATAACATGTAATGAAATTTAGAAATCGGTACTCAAGACGGAGTTGTTTGGACTTGACAGATTTCTCCGTTGATTGAGTGCCTTCCAGACATATCCCCTGTATAACTGTTTGCCACAATGTGTTTGTCAAGCTTCTTCCTGTCAAGTAGTTAATCCCTGATCTGCTCGCTTGCATCCCTAAGACTTCCCCAATTAATTGTGGAGTTACTTTGAGTCTTGTCCCTTGGATGTTTGTGTAAAACTGCATAGAACCATCTTCATCTTCCTGAAGATGTCGTGCGTTTGTGTAAAAGGTCCTCACGCGATGCAAACAATAGCCAAGCATTTCTGGAAATCTACAGATCTGAATGAAATTGCCTTGCTCAATTAGTTTGCCAAACTCTGGTGAGTGGTCTCGAAGAGCACCAACATTGACGTGCCTCTCGCCAATGCATTCCCGATGTTCAAATGCTCTAAAGCGTTCAGTATTAACAAACACTTCTTCCAAGCGAGGCGGAGAATCAGGAGCCACCGGTTCATTGATTTCAACACCTCGTGCTCGACCAAGCCGTCGAGCAAGTCTTTTTCTTTTCATCGAGATGGATGAAGAAGTTACTGGTGCTTTTCCTTTATCCACAGCAGTTTTTCCTTTTGAAGAAACAGGGGTCTTCCGTGTCGACTTATCAGGCGTCGTTTCCTCATCCATTAAATCATCCCAATTCACTTCATCTTTTTCGGGTTCAATCTCTGAATCATTAAGAAAAACACACTCCCCTTTACGAAGAGTTTTCTTTGCTCTTTTTAATTTATTTGTCGCTCTCGTGTGTACCATAGCAACTAACAAGACTATTATCAGTGAGAACACCATTGTCGCTATTCAACTTTAAGAACCTGCGAGCAACAACTCAAGAATACAACAAAAATTATTTATTTTCAAAAATTTGGAAAATTGTACCTAAACAAACATTATCATGTAGAGAGACTAGGATACAAACAAGTTTTGCAAAAAGAATTTTAAAAATATATCAATCCCATGATTTTCAAAAATTCCTATTATATGCCCTAAAACCAAATTTTCAGAAATCAAAGCCTAAAAATTCGTTAATCAAGATAATACCTAGCATATAATCAAAACTAATCTACCCAGAGTTCTTATTTCAAAAGAAATTTGATCAAAAACCAATCCCAAACGAAAAAGATACAAGATTTCCAATACGTTTTGAGCAAAAACATGAAAAACTGTGAAAAACCGAGATTTTGATCATAAGAACTCACTTGGAATCGAAGAAGATGGGTTGGGAAGGCTCCAAGACAATTGTTTTCTAGAGAGAGAAGGTCTGGAGACTCAGAAACAAAAGATTGAAGTAAGAGAAAATCAAAACCCTTTTGTTCTATATAAAACCCTAGCCGCGGTCCGGACTGCCTCAAGAACCCAGTCCGGATCGGCTTACCCGCAGGAATACCTGCGTTCGGAGTCCGGATCGGCTTGTCCAGTCCGGACCGGCTCCATACTTTTTCTTCAGAAAAATTCAGAAAAATTCCAGAAAATCCAGAAAAAGTATGTAAGCACTTTTGTGTATCAACTTTAAATGACAATCATCGTTTCATATTGAAAGAAATAGATTATGCAAAATCTATCAATAATATCCAACTAATGAAACGAAAATTTATAAAAATTAAATCCCTTAAAGTTGAACAACTTCAATCACATCTAACATGATCTTATGAGTAATGCCTTTATCAAATCATCAATTTGGTAAAAAAAATGAAATACCAAGATCAATAGATGTTTGAAATCCCAAATATGTTAGATAATGTATCTAGTCAATCTGTTGAAGAGAGTGGTTCTTTGAGCATCTTTCATTAAAAATCCCACCTTATACCAACCTTGGAATTTGACAGAGTCAAGTATTCCAAAAAGCATTTTATCTAATCAACTTGAAAAAACCATGCTTGATATACATGTGGTAGCTGCACACAGTACTCGGACGACCGAGGTGGTAGCTCTTTCCTCCATGTGGTGGTAGTTTTCACACTCCTCATTGGGATGTAACTCTTTCCACATCTTTTGAGCATAACATTTTGTATTGACTCCCCCTCAATTGGCTATCAATTATATAATATATAAGGTATTCAACCAAAAATTGATCTCGATTTCATACTCGACTCAATTGTCAAATAAGATAAAAATTATACCAAGAGATCATTTGAGAGAGAAATTGACTTTGATCAAAACAAAGATGACTTAATTGACATAAATGATCATTGCATCAAATGAATTATTATGATATCCAAAGCATAATAAATATCAAATCATATAAAAGGATGCAGTTAAAGTTAATAATACTAGTGCTCAATTTATGTTCTATGTACAAATATAGATGATGAACAAAAACACAAAATAAAACCTAATCTAAGCAAAAGTTTCAAAAAGAAGTTATTTCAAGGAAAGCATTCTAATTGCTTTACGCAAATGAATAAAACGTTTTTGATCCAAAGGTTTTGTTAAAAAGTCAGCTAATTGATCCTCTGTTGAAATGTAGGAAAGTTGAAGAATATTTGAGTCAACTAGCTCTCTTAGAAAATGATATCTAAGTTCAATGTGTTTTGTTCTTGAGTGCAACACAGGGTTTTTGGAAATATTTATAGCACTTGTGTTGTCACAAAGAATGTTTACCGAAGTTGCTGAAATTCGGAAGTCGCTCAACATGCTTTTCATCCAAATGAGTAGAGTTGAACAACTACCCGTTGAGATATATTCCGCTTCGGCAGTCGAGAGTGCTATGCAATTTTGCTTTTTACTATGCCATGCAACAAGGCAGTGGCCAAGATAGAAGCATGCACCACTCGTACTCTTCCGATCATCCACAGATCCTGCCCAATCGGCATCTGAATATCCTATAATATCAAGCGTTGTTCCCATAGGATACCATATTCCGAAATTCAATGTTCCTTTGATGTACCGGATGATCCTTTTCACCGCTTTCAGGTGAACCTCCTTTGGTGCTCACTGATATCTCGCGCAGATCCCAACACTAAAGGATATATCCGGGCGACTAGCCGTGAGATAGAGTAGACTTCCAATCATGCTGCGATAAAGCTTCTCGTCTACACTTTCACTAAGAGATTCACTTCCTAATCCCTTATTGCTAGTTCCCATAGGAGTCGGAAAATCTTTAGAGTCTTCTAATCCGAATTTCTTCACCAACTCCTTTGCATACTTGGATTGGCATAGATGAATGCCTTCTTCATTTTGTTTTACTTGCAATCCAAGAAAGTATGTCAGTTCGCCCATCATGGACATCTCAAATTCGCTTTCCATGGTTTCAGCGAATTTAGAAGCATTATTGTCTCTAGTTGCACCAAATATAATGTCGTCGACATAGATTTGTGCTACAATGAAATTATCCTGATAATGCTTCACAAAGAGAGTCCGGTCTGCTCCCCCTCGAGTGTAGCCCTTTTCCAATAGGTGCTTTGTTAGCCTTTCGTACCATGCTCGCGGTGCTTGTTTTAGACCGTAAAGAGCCTTTTTCAAACGAAAAACATGGTTAGGTTGTTTATAGTCTACAAAACCTTTCGGTTGAGCCACATAAACTTCCTCGTTTAAATACCCATTTAAAAACGCGCTCTTAACGTCCATTTGAAAGAGTTTTATTTTAAAGTGACAAGCAATTGCGAATAAGATACGAATTGACTCGAGTCGAGCAACTGGGGCGAACGTCTCATCAAAGTCTATTCCTTCAATTTGCGAGTAGCCCTGAGCAAGTAATCGTGCTTTGTTCCTGATGATGGTACCATCCTCATTTTTCTTATTCTTGAAAATCCACTTAGTACCTATCACGTTGTGTTGCTTCGGTGGCTTCGTTAATTCCCAGACTTTGTTTCTTTCGAACTGATGGAGCTCTTCCTGCATTGCTTCAATCCAGTAGTCATCCTGAAGAGCTTCATCGACGTTCTTTGGTTCTACCATGGAGACATAACATGCGACTCCACAAACCAACTGCCTCCGAGTTTTGACTCCTTCTTGTGGATCTCCAATAATGTTTGATTCTGGATGATCTTTGGAGATTCTTAACATTTGTGGTAACGGAGTTCTCGGAGATGCATGTGATGATTCCTACACTTCAGATAAACTAGAAAAGCCATTAGATGCATCATTATTATTGGAAGAATTATCATGAGAAGATGCATTTACAGGAGTATCATCATCAAGAGACATATCAGGGGTAGATTTATCAGATGTAAAGTGAAAAGCTTCATCTACTTTAACATTTATAGATTCTACCATCGTTTTAGATTCAAGGTTAAATACCCGATATGCTCTACTGTTTGTAGAATAACCCATAAAAATCCCTTCGTCACTTCGAGAGTCGAATTTACCAAGATTTTTGCGATCTCGCAAAACAAAACAGCGACTCCCAAAGATACGAAAATATTTGATATTTGGTTTTCTACAAAACCACAGCTCATATGGTGTATTTAATGTTCCCGGGCGCAAATACACTCGATTAATTACATAGACAGCGGTGTTCACGGCTTCAGCCCAAAAATGTAACGGGAGATTCCGGCTATGAAGCATCACACGCGCCATCTCCTGAGCAACCCTGTTTTTGCGCTCAACAACACCATTCTGCTGAGGTGTATAGGGTGCTGAGAATTCATGTTTTATGCCATTGGAAGTGCAAAAATCAGTGAATTTAGAATTAATGAATTCTCCACCTCTATCACTTCGAACACGAACGATCTTTTCATTTCTTTCAATCATAATACGATGACAAACCTCATGAAAAGAGTCGAAAGTATCCGCTTTCTCTTTTAAAAAAGTTACCCATGAATATCTAGAGAAATCATCAACCAAAAGAAAAATATACCATTTACCTCCCAAGGATGGTTGACGAGTTGGCCCCATTAAGTCCATATGCAGTAATTCTAAGGGCTGGTTAGTACCAATGTGGTTGAAGTTCTTGTGTGCAGCCCTTGATTGCTTTCCCTTTTGACAACCTCCACACACAATGTTATCTTTAAAAGTAAGTTTAGGAACCCCCTTAACCACGTCTTTATTTGAAATCCTTGCTAGTTCTTTAAAATTTATGTGACCTAGCCTTTCATGCCAAAGAGTTTCATTATCCAAAGAAACTAGGTTACATTTTTCAGAAATTTTATTTGAAACAACATAGCAATTATTTTGAGATCTAACCCCTTTCAAAAAAAAAAATACATGGTCCTTATCAGTTACAATACATTCTTCAGAAGAAAAATTAACTGAAAAATCATTGTCACAAAGTTGACTAATACTGATGAGGTTAGTCTTAAGGCCTTCTACAAATAGAACATTATTCAAAACAGGGCCTTCTGGAATAGCGATTGTTCATTTTCCAACACTTTTAGAAGAACGACCGTCTCTGAAAACAACATGTCCTCCGGAGATTTTCTCTAAAGTTTGAAAACAGTTTTTTTGTCACCGGTCATGTGACGGGAACATCCACTATCCAGATACCAAGACGAGTTGTCATAAGCATGTAAAGAAGTATGAACAACAAGACAAGGGAAGATTTCACCTTTGCGCACCCAAACCTTTTTGGACTGCGTCGATAATGTTCGTGAAGTTATTCTCCTTGGTGAAAGCGTCTTGTTTAATTCATTGCTTGACATCGTCTTGCGAGGTGAACTACCAAGGCTTCTTTCCTTTGAAAAATTTTCTTTTGATTTCCGGGGAATCACCTTTTTGGTAGTTGTTGCAAAAGGCGCTTGAGTTGAACGTTTCGCTCCCATCTTGCAATTTCTTCTAATGTGTCGTGCATAACCACAACGAAAACATACCTTAGTGCTTGACGATCCCGAAGAGGGTGAAGTAGGCTTGTTGTCATTGTTTGTCGTAAATTCCGATGTCGGAGGAGGAGATACCGACTGGGGCACAAAGACTGTCCCAATCGAACTAAAATTGTCTTCAGTTCGATTATATCCGAGGCCGAATCTGTTTGTTTGACCAAGACCAAACATCTTATCCAACTTACTCCTTCCAGAAGAAAATTGCTTTAAATCATCTTTGAGTTGGAAAATGGTCTTCGTCATTTCAATTTTTTCCTGTCGAGCCTCGCTATAGAGCTTCAAGAAGTAATTTGCTTTATTTACCATATCTACATAATTCTTCTCGAGATGCTCATTAGACTCTTGAAGGGAAACATTTACTTTGATCAAATTATCCCTTTCCACTTCAAGAGCGTTTGAGAGAGAAGTTGCCCTTTTTGCTTCTTCTTCGAGATCGTGCAAACTCCCTCTCAAACTCTTGTTTTGCTTTGCCAGTTTCTTTGAAACCTTCAAAAGTTTATGGTAGGCAAAAGCAAAATCTTCACCTTCAGAATTATCCGATTCATCGTCCGTTGCATTCTTTTCAACTTGGGAGGAGTTGGACAAAGACTCAGATGTACTTGCCATAAAGCATATGAACGGTGAAGATGTGGACGCGTGGAATGCCGTTGCGTTATTTTCTTCATCACTGGAAGATGACTCATTTGACGTTGAGGTGTCATCCCAAGTGACGGCTTGCATCGCTTTCTTCTTTGACGGATTCTTATTTGGACACTCCGTTGAGATATGGCCGTACCCTCGGCACTTGAAGCATTGGACTTGTCCCTCTGAGCTTTTCTTATCCTTTGAAAAACTTTCTTGCTTTCTTGACTTTTGGCTTGAAAAACCTTTGCCTTTCTTCCACTTTCCGAAGGATGGAGTTTTACTTGAATTACCCCTTCGAAAGTTTTGGCGAAACTTTCTTGTCAAGAGAGCAAGCTGCTTCTCAAAGTCCTCCATAGATAGGTTCTCGTCGTCGTCCGAGGAGGATGAATCCGCGTCTTCTTCGTTTGTTGTATTCAATGCAAAACCTGAAGACCTAGAAGTAGATGCTTTTCCAGAAGAATTGTTAGTAGGAAATGTCATTTCATATGTTTGTAATGAACCAACTAATTCTTCTACACGGATTTCGTCCGGGTGTTTAATAGTTTCAATGGCGTAACCTTGGAACGAAATCTTTCAGGAAGAGTCCTTAAAATCTTTCTTACAATTTTAAATTCTGGAATTTTCTCTCCCAAGTTAGCACATGAATTCACGATGTCTTGCAATCGTGTATAATAATCTGTGAACAATTCATTTTCTGCCATGAAAATGGAGTCAAACTTGCTCGTAAGCATTTGCAGTTTTTGCATCTTCACAAGGTTAGTTCCTTCATGTGTAACTTGAAGAACATCCCAGATTTCTTTCGCAGTCTCACATGCCGAGATGCGAGAGAATTCCGTTGTGACAGGGCATTAATAAAGCGTTAATTCCTTTGCCATTGTAAGAAGATAAGTCTATCTCTTCCTTGGTCCATTTCGACCTAGGTTTGATGGTGTGAACATCAACAATAATTTCAGTTGGATTAAACCATCCTAGCTCAATTGATTGCCATACCCGTTCGTCGATGGAAATAAGAAATGCTCTCATCCGTACTTTCCAGTAGGCATAGTTTGTTCCATCGAAGAACGGGGGTCTGTTGATGTTTCCACCTTCAGCCATTGTTTACAACCCTATTCCCTCTCTGATACCAATTGTTGGGTTATGATAGAATATGGATCTAAATAGGGAAAAAAACACCTAGAGGGGGGGTGAATAGGTGTAAACCATAAACACTCAAAAAACGTTGCGCAATAAAACCCAATGCGGAAATGAAAAAATAACACGCACGATTTTTACGTGGAAAAACTCCAAACCGGAGTAAAAAACCACGGGACCGATAACACGGCGAAATCCACTAGAATTAACACACGTACAAGGTGATATACGGTACTCACAGACGACTCAACCTTTTTCATACGCTCCTAGTAGATCTTCTCCACTCGCTCCGCAACGCTCCTCGAATCCACGAATAGCGTCCAACGCCGAACCCACGGCGTCCAACGTCGAATCCACGACGTCCAACCGAATCCACGGTCTTCACCCAGTAGCACGTATCGAATCCACGAACGTACCTCGCTCCGAATCCACGAGAGCGGTTGCACCTTGAATCCACAAGGCCACGCGAGTCCACGCGCCGATTTTTGGAAAAATCGTTGTTTTTTGGGTGGTGATAATCCGCCGAATACTTAGATTAGAAATAGATCGGAAATACCATCTAAGTATTCATTAATTTGATTCTACTCAAAATTCTGAGTTTGAAACCCTAGAATCAAATCAATCAATATAGATGAAGAAACATAGATTTAATCTCGTTATTTCCTTTCTTCTCTATAGGTGGATTTTTTTTTTTATGACCGTATTTTGGATTACCCTAAAAAATGAATCGTAGGGTCTATTTATAGGTTAGAAACTGTTGGAAGAAGATAAGAATCAAAAACTAACCTTTTCTGGAATTTTATAGGACGACGGTCCGGACTGGAATTATGGCGGTCCGGACTGTCGTAACGAAACAAACTTTTTCCAGAAAAACATACCTTCGGGGTCTGGACTGTAATTTCCACGGTCCGGACTGTTCATGCAATTCCTGCAAATTCCACGTTCGGGGTCCGGACTGAAGTGACCAAGGTCCGGACTGGAATTGCGCATGAACTATCCTATGTTCGGGGTCCGGACAGTAATGTCAGGTGCGGACCTCTAAACATGCAGTATGTCCAGTTTTTGATTTTTATGCAATTAAAAATTCATCCAAGTGTTTCTACACTATAAGAAGTATTCGGATCATCAAAAATATTTAGTTAAACATACCTGATCCTTTTGAATTCTTCTTTCTTGAGATTGAGGTATATGATCCAAACTTCTTCATCTTCAATCTTCAAGACATAAATAATTTCACGAAATACGCCAACACACAATTCCTTAACACTTCCGCTGTCGCCTGTTTGGCGGGCGACGTGGAGGCCCACGGGAGATTCGGGCTGCTACAGTGTTGGGCCGGCCCAACACTGTGCGCGCCCGAATGTGCCCTTGCGCCCGGAAACCGGGACACGTTTGGTATTTTCCGAATTATTTCGGGCAGCCTATTTAAAGGTTCCGAGCCTCCTTCTTCACCCCTTTTGCCGTATTTTCGAGCTTCCCCTCACCCCGAGCCCTTAAGAAATGTTACTCCTCTTCGTGTTCTGCATCCTTTGGAGGATTCCTAGGATTTTTGGTGGCACGCACTTCAAGGTTTCCATTTTTTACGGCGCGGCGCGACGCTCGTCCATTTGTGTTCCCCTTCGTCGCGTTTCGGTACGAGAGCTCCCGCGGCCTCTCTTTGACCACTTTCGAGCGATTTCTTCGCCGTTGGATCCGCGACGGATAGAGTTCGATCGAGGGAATTTTCAGTTTCCTCTCATTTCGCACTTTGCGAGGATTTCTTCCATGCTTACTGGGATGCTGTTGCTGTGAGGAATACTGGGACAGCGGTGTGGTGTTTCGAGGATATCTCCGCAACCGGGCATCGGATTGAAACGAGCCTCTGGACTTTTTTTCATGTACTCGACGCAAGGATTATCACAGTATTTTCTTGGATTTTTCTGAGCTTTGGCCGAAGGTATATGTTTCCCCCTTACTGTACAAGAGTTACAGTTGTTGGTTATGAGATTTTGCGCCACCGCTATGGTGGAATTTGTAACTTGGCCTACGGTGCTCGGATTTGGACCCGCATGTACCTGTTTCGAAGGTCTCGACGCGAGGATCGCTGTGGTATTTATTTTAGAATTTTTGGAGCCCTTTGTGCAGGTGAAAAATCGACATCTTGCGGCTGAAATTTCAGATTGTATTATTTGGTTTAAATTTTGGGAATAAAGTGTAATTGTAGCCTTGTGTTGTACCCAGGAGGGGTTTGTGGACTGTGCTCGACTGTTAGACTTGGAGTTATCCATTTCCTGGTATTTTTAGCTGTGGAATCTTGGACAGTTAGCGCCTTCAGGTGGGTGGCCTTGTCTCCAATTTTATGGACTGAACAGTAATTCTACTGATGTAGGATCATGCATGTTAGAGTATTTCTTGTGTAGCATGCTAGATTGTAGGAATTGTTATTTCCTTTATTATCTGAGGTGTCACGCCCCGGGGTCGAAACTGCGACCCGGGCCCGCCAAACAGATCCGCCACCTATGCCAACCCGCATAGGCGAAGCGTCCTACCTGCAAGAAAAGTATTATAACTAAACAGATATCAGAGCTATAATGAAAATCTGCTGTAACTAAAATCAATCACTGTACAACTGGAATGAAACAACACCGTCTGCCTCCCAAAAATAATAATAATACAATATCCTCAAGTACAAGCTCTAAACCCAACCGGAGGTAACTCCCATATATACAACAGTGTACAGTCTCTCAATACAAAATATCCTCACTACAATAGTCTCTCAAAAGAGGAAAAAGAAACAACTAAACTACTGATGATCTCCTCTGCAGGGTACCGCTACTCTCCAACGACGGGTAGGGATCTAGCTCGCGACTCCCTCGCCTCGATCAACAACCGCAGAGTCGGCACACCGCTAAGACTCTGCAAAACAGGAGGAGGAGAGAAAGAGGGGGGAAAACCCCCAAAGGTGTGAGAACTACTCAAAAAGGGAGTTCTCAGTGGGTACCACCGCCAGACCGACGGTCTGCCCACCAAGTCCTCAAGAGACAAAACTAACCCAAGTCATAAGACTGAAATGAGTAAGCTGGAGACTATCAACAGCTACCCTGCCCCTACTAAAGGCTAAAAGGGGAGAACCAAACAGTGGTATGCAACACTAGCACATGAAGTGCACCATCGACCCAATCGAGCTGACTGCCACATCTGGTCCAGTCAAACCTGCGCCACTACAACCACCTCCCGCTGACGGGCAGGAATTACGTAGGGTGTCCCAACGGACTAACTCGCTATCGAGTAGAGGATCATGCAGGCTATGGTCAAAATCCACGCTCTCTCAGAACGGAAGAATCATGATGCTCAACTCTCACACAGCGGTCAAAGTACTCGCAAACAACACGGACCACCGTCAACCAGACGGTCTCAACAATACTAGCACTGATCTAAACTCAACTACCAGTCTGCACTCGGCCCCCAGGCACGAGTGTAACAATAAAAGTTTTGACCGAAATAAACTCAATCGAATGAACCGGTATAAAACCCGTACTGGCTGCTCTGTCACCAATCTCTCGAACTCAGTATACACTGTCCAAATGACCGGAACCCAACACGGTCTGACCGGCACCCGACACGGTCTGACGGAACCCAAACAGGTATGACCGGAACCCAACACGGTCTGAAGCCTACTCGGAGCGCGCACCGAGGGGAGCTACCCACACGAGTAAAGCATCTCTGTCTCAACATCTCAGTATCACGAAACAGCAGGACTTGATCCTTAATCGATCAAAGGGGAATACCAACCACCAAGGGAAAGACCGAC
>CM055061.1:14042478-14079894 GCA_029204045.2 Tillandsia leiboldiana
GGGAGCAGAGTGGAGTCTGTATTAGTGGGAAATGTGGCTTATTTCTGCGCCGGGAGCCGTTTGGGTAAACGGTAGTCCCGGGAGGTCTTGATCCCGTTGTGGCTGTCGCCACGTCCGTGTTAGTGGCATTGTGTGCTTGGTTAGCTGGACCTAGAACCCAGAACCTTTTGGGACATACACATGATTTTAGGTGTCTATCGTGTTTTCCTTCCATAGCATCGAGGGCCGCTAAGTTGTTTCCTTGTTGTGATTGGACAAATGCATCCGCCCTTCGGGTTGTGGGTAACACTACTGGTTTTTAACTGTTTTTCCTAAAAAGAACTAAAAATCATTAAAATGGATTTTCCCCTCAAATTAAGATGTTTTTTTAAAGGGAACTACTTTTAGTCCTCACAACCCGCGTGTGTGCGAGTGTGAAAATGGTTTTCAGTAACAATGTCACCACTTTTCCTGTAAATTCCCCACTCGTAGGGTTCGGTGGTCTGGGTTCTAGGGCCAATCCTTGTCGGGACAAAGCCACAGGGGCCGAGCCTGTAACCTGTCTTGTTTGATAGGGTTGTATGTGTTGGTCTCCCGAACTTCGGGCCCTAGCTGATATCTTCTGCGTGTTGTACCGAGGTTGTCGTGTTCCCGAACTGTAAGGGGGCGGGAATTTCAATAGGCGGAGCCTAGATCTGTTCTTGTTTGATAGGGTTCTTAGCACCCCGACCTATCGGGTTTTCCAAACCCTTATGGTGTCGCCCTTCCTGAGTTATCGGTGTGGTTGGTGTTCTGTTGTGAGAGCCGTGGGGTTGACGGTGGTCTCGGGTCGTTGAGTATTGTCCGACCAGTTTTGTTAGCCCTGAGTTGTGGGTCGTTCCTGGCTGTGGAGTATCTCCAGCCAGTGTGTTTTGGGTTGCGAGCTGTTGGAGAGGCTAGTGTCTCGTGTTTCGTGAGAGCTGATCAGCTGAGTCGTCGAGAGTGCTCCGACCGTTGTGCGAGATGATTGAGGATTCTGAGTCTTTCCGTTTAGAGCGTGAGCGTGGATTTTGGACTATAGCCTGCAGTGCCACTTGAGCTCGATAGAGTGCGTGGATACCTTTCCCTCGATGGGGTCGCTCCCCTCGAGAGCCACGCCCGGTGGATCTGTTACTTTTGTATCGCGACTTGTCGACGCCGTCCCTCTGACTGGGCCAGTTAGTGGCAGTACGGACGCAGTCCCTCTGGCTGGGCCAGTTAGTGGCAGTCACGGACGCCCTACGTAAGTCCGATCCTCCGTGGATGTAACGGCAGTAGGTAGGCGCAGGTTTGACTGGACCCTATGCGGCAGTCAGTGTAGATTGGGTGACTATACTTGTGAGTCAGTAGATGCATCATATATCATCTGTTCCACTTCTTGAGCATCTAGATAGAGGCATAGTAGCTGTAGAGTTATCCTCTTCCAGCTCTTTTCTTTCTGTATTACTTTGTTACTTTATGCCTCTAGTAGACTTAGTGGGCAGACCATTGGGCTTGTTGACGGCACCCACTGAGAACTACTGTGGGAAGTAGTTCTCACACCCATCGTGGTGTCTTTTTCCCAGGGACTTCTACTCCTGTTCATGTGCTCCAGTTGCTGATCCTTCTGACCAGTTTCGAGGGAGTCGCGAGCTAGTTCCCTACCCGTCGTTGGAGTGTAGCGGTACCCCCTTCAGAGGAGAGCTTCAGTAGATTAGTTTACTTCTTTTTTCTCTGTTGAGAGACCTTTGTTGTGAGGTATAGAGTTGTACTTTATTTTTCAGTTTGAGAGACTGTTGTAGTGAGGATATTTCTGTATTGAGAGCTTGTACACTGATTTATTTATTAGAGATATCTCCCTTTTGGGTTTTTGTATCAGAGGACTTTTTATACGATCGTATTTGGGAGATGGTATATGTATTATTTTCAGTTGTACAGTGATTGGATTTCAGTTTTTAGTAGTTTACTTTCAGCTCTGATATCTGTATACTGTAGTTGATTCTTTTTGCAGGTTAGTCGCTTCATCTATACGGGGTTTCCGTATGGGCGGCGGATCTGTTGGCGAGCCCGGGTCGCAGTTTCGACGCCGGGGCGTGACAATAATATGATGCATCCACTGACTCTCAAGTATAGTCACCCAATCTAAACTGACTGCCTCCTCGGGTCCAGTCAAACCTGCGCCTACCTACTGCCGTTACATCCCGGAGGACCGGACTGACGTAGGGCGTCCGTAGCTGCCAAAACTGGGCCAGCCAGAGGGACTGTGTCCGTTGTTGGGTTATGATAGAATATGGATCTAAATAGGGGAAAAAACACGTAGAGGGGGGGTGAATAGGTGTAAACCATAAACACTCAAAAATCGTTGCGCAATAAACCCAATGCGGAAATGAAAAAATAACACGCACAATTTTTACGTGGAAAAACTCCAAACCGGAGTAAAAAACCACGGGACCGATAACACGGCGAAATCCACTAGAATTAACACACGTACAAGGTGATATACCGTACTCACAGACGACTCAACCTTTTTCATACGCTCCTAGTACATCTTCTCCGCTCGCTCCGCAACGCTCCTCGAATCCACGAATAGCGTCCAACGCCGAATCCACGGCGTCCAACGTCGAATCCACGACGTCCAACCGAATCCACGGTCATCACCCAGTAGCACGTCTCGAATCCACGAACGTACCTCGCTCTGAATCCACGATAGTGGTAGCACCTTGAATCCACAAGGCCACGCGAGTCCACGCGCCGATTTTGGAAAAATCGTTGTTTTTGGGTGGTGATGATCCGCCGAATACTTAGATCATAGATATATCGGAAATACCATCTAAGTATTCATTAATTTGATTCTACTCAAAATCTGAGTATGAAAACCTAGAATCAAATTAATCAATATAGATGAAGAAACATAGATTTAATCTCGTTATTTCCTTTCTTCTCTATATGTGGATTTTTCTCTTTTTGACCGTACTTTGGATTACTCTAAAAAATGAATCGTAGGGTCTATTTATAGGTTAGAAACTGTTGGAAGAAGATAAGAATCAAAAACTAACCTTTTCTGGAATTTTACAGGACGACGGTCGGACTGGAATTATGGCGGTCCGGACTGTCGTAACGAAACAGACTATTTCCAAAAAAACATACCTTCGGGGTCCGGACTGTAATTTCCACGGTCCGGACTGTTCATGCAATTCCTGCAAATTCCACGTTCGGGGTCCGGAGTGAAGCGACCAAGGTCCGGACTGGAATTGCGCATGAACTATCCTATGTTCGGGGTCCGGACTGTAATGTCAGGTCCGGACTCTGAACATGCAGTATGTCCAGTTTTTGATTTTTATGCAATTAAAAATTCATCCAAGTGTTTCTACACTATAAAAAGTATTCGGATTACCCAAAATATTTAGTTAAACATACCTGATCCTTTTGAAATCTTCTTTCTTGAGATTGAGGTATATGATCCAAACTTCTTTATCTTCAATTTTCAAGACTTAAATAATTTCACGAAATACGCCAACACAAATTCCTTAACAATCTCCCCCTTTGGCGGTTTCGTGACAAAACACAAATCCACTCAAGAAAATTCAAAAAAGATATTTTTGTTGCTATCACCATACAACAAAAATTTACAATGGAGAACCAAATCAGATACATGAGATAAACTCCTAGAACAGACTCTAGACTTAGACATCTGTAATCTCTGCAAAATAAATCATTCGTGACAAAAGAGATCGTTAGATACCTCAAGAATTTTTGCATATAAAACCAAACACAGAGACAGAGTTTATACTCATCATGACATTTATGAATTCAGATATGTAACAAGATCACAATCAAAATTAGACATATCTTCTAAGCATTATAAACCAAATGTCATATGTATGTTAGTTAATAAACAACTTGTTAGAAATATTACATGCCCAAATAGTTAGTCGAATAGTTAGTAGAGGCATGCATGCAAAACCCAATTAAAAACCAAAAGTTGATGTCATACTTACCTTCAGAGTCTTACCTTTCATAGTTCCTTTCATAGTTCAGTTCACAATTTGTTCGATCATAGTATCATTGTCTATCATTGTCTATCTCTCTCTCTCCCCCTTTTTGTCACAAATAAGCCAAAAAATTACAAAAATAAAAAGGGCGTGTTAAAAGTCCAAAAATAAAAGATAAAGTGAGAAAGAAAAACCGAAAAATCTGCACAGAAGGAAAAAAAAGTCAAACAAAAATTAATCATCGGAGTCTGAATCATCTGAGGTGCTACATCCCATTTTCGAAAACATTTTCTTCATCAGCTTTTTCATCGAAGAGACTGTTTTAGTCAAAGTGATCTGGGATGCCGTAATGATTTCAAGTTCCTCTGAAATTCGCTTCTGCTCTTTCGTAATTTGTTCTTGTTCAAAAGATAAACGTTGCTGCTCCTTATAAATCGATGTCACAGACGCTTCATCATCTGGTGCTGGTGCTTGCCGTGTCGGAGATGAGGAGGTGCCGACACAGGGTTTCGTACCGCATGAAGGAGTCGGAGTTACATGAGGTAGCTTATGAAGGGACTAAACAATGGTGGATTCATTGATCATGCCTAAGCAATGTTGATACGATGTTGCACTGATATCAATCTGAAACTTCTTCAAGATCCTCATAATGATTAAAGGAAAAGGGAGTCTTTCGGTAGGATGGGGATGCTCAACATATCTGGTCATCCTATTCCAAATAATGTATGGGATATTCATGTTCAATCCCACTGCCTCAGATGGATGTCCTAGGAGATATAAAAACAGCATTCGATCCTATCTCACAACCTTTGTCTGCATGTTTGGAAGAATATTGTAACATGTAATGAAATTTAGAAATCGGTACTCAAGACGGAGTTGTTTGGACTTGACAGATTTCTCCGTTGATTGAGTGCCTTCCAGACATATCCCCTGTATAACTGTTTGCCACAATGTGTTTGTCAAGCTTCTTCCTGTCAAGTAGTTAATCCCTGATCTGCTCGCTTGCATCCCTAAGACTTCCCTAATTAACTGTGGAGTTATTTTGAGTCTTGTCCCTTGGATGTTTGTGTAAAACTGCATAGAACCGTCTTCATCTTCCTGAAGATGTCGTGCGTTTGTGTAAAAGGTCCTCACGCGATGCAAACAATAGCCAAGCATTTCTGGAAATCTACAGATCTGAATGAGATTGCCTTGCTCAATTAGTTTGCCAAACTCTGGTGAGTGGTCTCGAAGAGCACCAACATTGACGTGCCTCTCGCCAATGCATTCCCGATGTTCAAATGCTCTAAAGCGGTCAGTATTAACAAACACTTCTTCCAAGCGAGGTGGAGAACCAGGAGCCACCGGTTCATTGATTTCAACACCTCGTGCTCGACCAAGCAGTCGAGCAAGTCTTTTTCTTTTCATCGAGATGGATGAAGAAGTTACTGGTGCTTTTCCTTTATCCATAGCAGTTTTTCCTTTTGAAGAAATAGGGGTCTTCCATGTCGACTTATCAGGCGTCGTTTCCTCATCCATTAAATCATCCCAATTCACTTCATCTTTTTCCGGTTCAGTCTCTGAATCATTAAGAAAAACACACTCCCCTTTACGAAGAGTTTTCTTTGCTCTTTTTAATTTATTTGTCGCTCTCGTGTGTACCATAGCAACTAACAGGACTATTATCAGTGAGAACACCATTGTCGCTATTCAACTTTAAGAACCTGCGAGCAACAACTCAAGAATACAACAAAAATTGTTTATTTTCACAAATTTGAAAAATTGTACCTAAACAATCATTATCATGTAGAGAGACTAGGATTCAAACAAGTTTTGCAAAAAGAATTTTAAAAATAGATCAATCCCATGATTTTCAAAAAATTCCTATTATATGCCCTAAAACCGAATTTTCAGAAATCAAAGCCTAAAAATCCGTTAATCAAGAGAATACCTAGCATATAATCAAAACTAATCTACCCAGAGTTCTTATTTCAAAAGAAATTTGATCAAAAACCAATCCCAAACGAAAAAGATACAAGATTTCCATACGTTTTGAGCAAAAACATGAAAAACTGTGAAAAACCGAGATTTTGATCATAAGAACTCACTTGGAATCGAAGAAGATGGGTTGGGAAGGCTCCATGACAATTGTTTTCTAGAGAGAGAAGGTCTGGAGACTCAGAAACAAAAGATTGAAGTAAAGAAATCAAAACCCTTTTGTTCTATATAAAACCCTAGCCGCGGTCCGGACCTCCTCAAGAACCCAGTCCGGATCGGCTTACCCGCAGGAATACCTGCGTTCGGGGTCCGGATCGGCTTGTCCAGTCCGGACCGGCTCCATACTTTTTCTTCAGAAAAATTCAGAAAAATTCCAGAAAATCCAGAAAAAGTATGTAAGCACTTTTGTGTATCAACTTTAAATGACAATCATCGTTTCATATTAAAAGAAATAGATTATGCAAAATCTATCAATAATATCCAAAAATGAAACGAAAATTTATAAAAATTAAATCCCTTAAAGTTGAACAACTTCAATCACATCTAACATGATCTTATGAGTAATGCCTTTATCAAATCATCAATTTGGTAAAGAAAATGAAATACCAAGATCAATAGATGTTTGAAATCCCAAATATGTTAGATAATGTATCTAGTCAATCTGTTGAAGAGAGTGGCTCTTTGAGCATCTTTCATTAAAAATCCCACCTTATACCAACCTTGGAATTTGACAGAGTCAAGTATTCCAAAAAGCATTTTATCTAATCAACTTGAAAAAACCATGCTTGATATACATGTGGTAGCTGCACACAGTACTCGGACGACCGAGGTGGTAGCTCTTTCCTCCATGTGGTGGTAGTTTTCACACTCCTCATTGGGATGTAACTCTTTCCACATCTTTTGAGCATAACATTTTGCATTAACTCCCCCTCAATTGGCTATCAATTATATAATATATAAGGTATTCAACCAAAAATTGATCTCGATTTCATACTCGACTCAATTGTCAAATAAGATAAAAACTATACCAAGAGATCATTTGAGAGAGAAATTGACTTTGATCAAAACAAAGATGACTTAATTGACATAAATGATCATTGCATCAAATGAATTATTATGATATCCAAAGCATAATAAATTTCAAATCATATAAAAGGATGCAGTTAAAGTCAATAATACTAGTGCTCAATTTATGTTCTATGTACAAACATAGATGATGAACAAAAACACAAAACAAAACCTAACCTAAGAAAAGTTTCAAAAAGAAGTTATTTCAAGGAAAGCATTCCAATTGCTTTACGCAAATGAATAAAACGTTTTTGATCCAAAGGTTTTGTTAAAAGTCAGCTAATTGATCCTCTGTTGAAATGTAGGAAAGTTGAAGAATATTTGATTCAACTAGCTCTCTTAGAAAATGATATCTAAGTTCAATGTGTTTTGTTCTTGAGTGCAACACAGGGTTTTTGGAAATATTTATAGCACTTGTGTTGTCACAAAGAATAGTTACCGAAGTTGCTGAAATTCGGAAGTCGCTCAACATGCTTTTCATCCAAATGAGTTGAGTTGAACAACTACCCGCTGAGATATATTCCGCTTCGGCAGTCGAGAGTGCTATGCAATTTTGCTTTTTACTATGCCATGCAACAAGGCAGTGGCCAAGATAGAAGCATGCACCACTCGTACTCTTCCGATCATCCACAGATCCTGCCCAATCGGCATCTGAATATCCTATAATATCAAGCGTTGTTCCCATAGGATACCAAATTCCGAAATTCAATGTTCCTTTGATGTACCGGATGATCCTTTTCACCGCTTTCAGGTGAACCTCCTTTGGTGCTGACTGATATCTCGCGCAGATCCCAACACTAAAGGATATATCCGGGCGACTAGCCGTGAGATAGAGTAGACTTCCAATCATGCTGCGATAAAGCTTCTCGTCTACACTTTCACTAAGAGATTCACTTCCTAATCCCTTATTGCTAGTTCCCATAGGAGTCGGAAAATCTTTAGAGTCTTCTAATCCGAATTTCTTCACCAACTCCTTTGCATACTTGGATTGGCATAGATGAATGCCTTCTTCATTTTGTTTTACTTGCAATCCAAGAAAGTATGTCAGTTCGCCCATCATGGACATCTCAAATTCGCTTTCCATGGTTTCAGCGAATTTAGAAGCATCATTGTCTCTAGTTGCACCAAATACAATGTCATCGACATAGATTTGTGCTACAATGAAATTATCCTGATAATGCTTCACAAAGAGAGTCCGGTCTGCTCCCCCTCGAGTGTAGCCCTTTTCCAATAGGTGCTTTGTTAGCCTTTCGTACCATGCTCGCGGTGCTTGTTTTAGACCGTAAAGAGCCTTTTTCAAACGAAAAACATGGTTAGGTTGTTTATAGTCTACAAAACCTTTCGGTTGAGCCACATAAACTTCCTCGTTTAAATACCCATTTAAAAACGCGCTCTTAACGTCCATTTGAAAGAGTTTTATTTTAAAGTGACAAGCAATTGCGAATAAGATACGAATTGACTCGAGTCGAGCAACTGGGGCGAACGTCTCATCAAAGTCTATTCCTTCAATTTGCGAGTAGCCCTGAGCAAGTATCGTTGCTTTGTTCCTGATGATGGTACCATCCTCATTTTTCTTATTCTTGAAAATCCACTTAGTACCTATCACGTTGTGTTGCTTCGGTGGCTTCGTTAATTCCCAGACTTTGTTTCTTTCGAACTGATGGAGCTCTTCCTGCATTGCTTCAATCCAGTAGTCATCCTGAAGAGCTTCATCGACGTTCTTTGGTTCTACCATGGAGACATAACATGCGACTCCACAAACCAACTGCCTCCGAGTTTTGACTCCTTCTTGTGGATCTCCAATAATGTTTGATTCTGGATGATCTTTGGAGATTCTTAACATTTGTGGTAACGGAGGTTCTCGGAGCTGCATGTGATGATTCCTACACTTCAGATAAACTGAAAAGCCATTAGATGCATCATTATTATTGGAAGAATTATCATGAGAAGATGCATTTACAGGAGTATCATCATCAAGAGACATATCAGGGGTAGATTTATCAGATGTAAGTGAAAAGCTTCATCTACTTAACATTTATAGATTCTACCATCGTTTTTAGATTCAAGGTTAAATACCCGATATGCTCTACTGTTTGTAGAATAACCCATAAAAATCCCTTCGTCACTTCGAGAGTCGAATTTACCAAGATTTTTGCGATCTCGCAAAACAAACAGCGACTCCCAAAGATACGAAAATATTTGATATTTGGTTTTCTACAAAACCACAGCTCATATGGTGTATTTAATGTTCCCGGGCGCAAATACACTCGATTAATTACATAGACAGCGGTGTTCACGGCTTCAGCCCAAAAATGTAACGGGAGATTCCGGCTATGAAGCATCACACGCGCCATCTCCTGAGCAACCCTGTTTTTGCGCTCAACAACACCATTCTGCTGAGGTGTATAGGGTGCTGAGAATTCATGTTTATGCCATTGGAAGTGCAAAAATCAGTGAATTTAGAATTAATGAATTCTCCACCTCTATCACTTCGAACACGAACGATCTTTTCATTTCTTTCAATCATAATACGATGACAAACCTCATGAAAAGAGTCGAAAGTATCCGCTTTCTCTTTTAAAAAAGTTACCCATGAATATCTAGAGAAATCATCAACCAAAAGAAAAATATACCATTTACCTCCCAAGGATGGTTGACGAGTTGGCCCCATTAAGTCCATATGCAGTAATTCTAAGGGCTGGTTAGTACCAATGTGGTTGAAGTTCTTGTGTGCAGCCCTTGATTGCTTTCCCTTTTGACAACCTCCACACACAATGTTATCTTTAAAAGTAAGTTTAGGAACCCCCCTTAACCACGTCTTTATTTGAAATCCTTGCTAGTTCTTTAAATTTATGTGACCTAGCCTTTCATGCCAAAGAGTTTCATTATCCAAAGAAACTAGGTTACATTTTTCAGAAATTTTATTTGAAACAACATAGCAATTATTTTGAGATCTAACCCCTTTCAAAAAAAAAATACATGGTCCTTATCAGTTACAATACATTCTTCAGAAGAAAAATTAACTGAAAAATCATTGTCACAAAGTTGACTAATACTGATGAGGTTAGTCTTAAGGCCTTCTACAAATAGAACATTATTCAAAACAGGGCCTTCTGGAATAGCGATTGTTCATTTTCCAACACTTTTAGAAGAACGACCGTCTCTGAAAACACATGTCCTCCGGAGATTTTCTCTAAAGTTTGAAAACAGTTTTTTTGTCACCGGTCATGTGACGGGAACATCCACTATCCAGATACCAAGACGAGTTGTCATAAGCATGTAAAGAAGTATGAACAACAAGACAAGGGAAGATTTCACCTTTGCGCACCCAAACCTTTTTGGACTGCGTCGATAATGTTCGTGAAGTTATTCTCCTTGGTGAAAGCGTCTTGTTTAATTCATTGCTTGACATCGTCTTGCGAGGTGAAACTACCAAGGCTTCTTTCCTTTGAAAAATTTTCTTTTGATTTCCGGGGAATCACCTTTTTGGTAGTTGTTGCAAAAGGCGCTTGAGTTGAACGTTTCGCTCCCATCTTGCAATTTCTTCTAATGTGTCGTGCATAACCACAACGAAAACATACCTTAGTGCTTGACGATCCCGAAGAGGGTGAAGTAGGCTTGTTGTCATTGTTTGTCGTAAATTCCGATGTCGGAGGAGGAGATACCGACTGGGGCACAAAGACTGTCCCAATCGAACTAAATTGTCTTCAGTTCGATTATATCCGAGGCCGAATCTGTTTGTTTGACCAAGACCAAACATCTTATCCAACTTACTCCTTCCAGAAGAAAATTGCTTTAAATCATCTTTGAGTTGGAAAATGGTCTTCGTCATTTCAATTTTTCCTGTCGAGCCTCGCTATAGAGCTTCAAGAAGTAATTTGCTTTATTTACCATATCTACATAATTCTTCTCGAGATGCTCATTAGACTCTTGAAGGGAAACATTACTTTGATCAAATTATCCCTTTCCACTTCAAGAGCGTTTGAGAGAGAAGTTGCCCTTTTTGCTTCTTCTTCGAGATCGTGCAAACTCCCTCTCAAACTCTTGTTTTGCTTTGCCAGTTTCTTTGAAACCTTCAAAAGTTTATGGTAGGCAAAAGCAAAATCTTCACCTTCAGAATTATCCGATTCATCGTCCGTTGCATTCTTTTCAACTTGGGAGGAGTTGGACAAAGACTCAGATGTACTTGCCATAAAGCATATGAACGGTGAAGATGTGGACGCGTGGAATGCCGTTGCGTTATTTTCTTCATCACTGGAAGATGACTCATTTGACGTTGAGGTGTCATCCCAAGTGACGGCTTGCATCGCTTTCTTCTTTGACGGATTCTTATTTGGACACTCCGTTGAGATATGGCCGTACCCTCGGCACTTGAAGCATTGGACTTGTCCCTCTGAGCTTTTCTTATCCTTTGAAAAACTTTCTTGCTTTCTTGACTTTTGGCTTGAAAACCTTTGCCTTTCTTCCACTTTCCGAAGGATGGAGTTTTACTTGAATTACCCCTTCGAAGTTTTGGCGAAACTTTCTTGTCAAGAGAGCAAGCTGCTTCTCAAAGTCCTCCATAGATAGGTTCTCGTCGTCGTCCGAGGAGGATGAATCCGCGTCTTCTTCGTTTGTTGTATTCAATGCAAAACCTGAAGACCTAGAAGTAGATGCTTTTCCAGAAGAATTGTTAGTAGGAAATGTCATTTCATATGTTTGTAATGAACCAACTAATTCTTCTACACGGATTTCGTCCGGGTGTTTAATAGTTTCAATGGCCGTAACCTTGGAACGAAATCTTTCAGGAAGAGTCCTTAAAATCTTTCTTACAATTTTAAATTCTGGAATTTTCTCTCCCAAGTTAGCACATGAATTCACGATGTCTTGCAATCGTGTATAATAATCTGTGAACAATTCATTTTCTGCCATGAAAATGGAGTCAAACTTGCTCGTAAGCATTTGCAGTTTTTGCATCTTCACAAGGTTAGTTCCTTCATGTGTAACTTGAAGAACATCCCAGATTTCTTTCGCAGTCTCACATGCCGAGATGCGAGAGAATTCCGTTTGTGACAGGGCATTAAATAAAGCGTTAATTCCTTTGCCATTGTAAGAAGATAAGTCTATCTCTTCCTTGGTCCATTTCGACCTAGGTTTGATGGTGTGAACATCAACAATAATTTCAGTTGGATTAAACCATCCTAGCTCAATTGATTGCCATACCCGTTCGTCGATGGAAATAAGAAATGCTCTCATCCGTACTTTCCAGTAGGCATAGTTTGTTCCATCGAAGAACGGGGGTCTGTTGATGTTTCCACCTTCAGCCATTGTTTACAACCCTATTCCCTCTCTGATACCAATTGTTGGGTTATGATAGAATATGGATCTAAATAGGGAAAAAAACACCTAGAGGGGGGGTGAATAGGTGTAAACCATAAACACTCAAAAAACGTTGCGCAATAAAACCCAATGCGGAAATGAAAAATAACACGCACGATTTTTACGTGGAAAAACTCCAAACCGGAGTAAAAAACCACGGGACCGATAACACGGCGAAATCCACTAGAATTAACACACGTACAAGGTGATATACGGTACTCACAGACGACTCAACCTTTTTCATACGCTCCTAGTAGATCTTCTCCACTCGCTCCGCAACGCTCCTCGAATCCACGAATAGCGTCCAACGCCGAACCCACGGCGTCCAACGTCGAATCCACGACGTCCAACCGAATCCACGGTCTTCACCCAGTAGCACGTATCGAATCCACGAACGTACCTCGCTCCGAATCCACGAGAGCGGTTGCACCTTGAATCCACAAGGCCACGCGAGTCCACGCGCCGATTTTTGGAAAAATCGTTGTTTTTTGGGTGGTGATAATCCGCCGAATACTTAGATTAGAAATAGATCGGAAATACCATCTAAGTATTCATTAATTTGATTCTACTCAAAATTCTGAGTTTGAAACCCTAGAATCAAATCAATCAATATAGATGAAGAAACATAGATTTAATCTCGTTATTTCCTTTCTTCTCTATAGGTGGATTTTTTTTTTTATGACCGTATTTTGGATTACCCTAAAAAATGAATCGTAGGGTCTATTTATAGGTTAGAAACTGTTGGAAGAAGATAAGAATCAAAAACTAACCTTTTCTGGAATTTTATAGGACGACGGTCCGGACTGGAATTATGGCGGTCCGGACTGTCGTAACGAAACAAACTTTTTCCAGAAAAACATACCTTCGGGGTCTGGACTGTAATTTCCACGGTCCGGACTGTTCATGCAATTCCTGCAAATTCCACGTTCGGGGTCCGGACTGAAGTGACCAAGGTCCGGACTGGAATTGCGCATGAACTATCCTATGTTCGGGGTCCGGACAGTAATGTCAGGTGCGGACTCTAAACATGCAGTATGTCCAGTTTTTGATTTTTATGCAATTAAAAATTCATCCAAGTGTTTCTACACTATAAGAAGTATTCGGATCATCAAAAATATTTAGTTAAACATACCTGATCCTTTTGAATTCTTCTTTCTTGAGATTGAGGTATATGATCCAAACTTCTTCATCTTCAATCTTCAAGACATAAATAATTTCACGAAATACGCCAACACAAATTCCTTAACACTTCCGCTGTCGCCTGTTTGGCGGGCGACGTGGAGGCCCACGGGAGATTCGGGCTGCTACAGTGTTGGGCCGGCCCAACACTGTGCGCGCCCGAATGTGCCCTTGCGCCCGGAAACCGGGACACGTTTGGTATTTTCCGAATTATTTCGGGCAGCCTATTTAAAGGTTCCGAGCCTCCTTCTTCACCCCTTTTGCCGTATTTTCGAGCTTCCCCTCACCCCGAGCCCTTAAGAAATGTTACTCCTCTTCGTGTTCTGCATCCTTTGGAGGATTCCTAGGATTTTTGGTGGCACGCACTTCAAGGTTTCCATTTTTACGGCGCGGCGCGACGCTCGTCCATTTGTGTTCCCCTTCGTCGCGTTTCGGTACGAGAGCTCCCGCGGCCTTCTTTGACCACCTTTTCGAGCGATTTCTTCGCCGTTGGATCCGCGACGGATAGAGCTTCGATCGAGGAATTTTCAGTTTCCTCTCATTTCGCACTTTTCGAGGAGTTCTTCCATGCTTACTGGGATGCTGTTGCTGTGAGGAATACTGGGACAGCGGTGTGGTGTTTCGAGGATATCTCCGCAACCGGGCATCGGATTGAAACGAGCCTCTGGACTTTTTTCATGTACTCGACGCAAGGATTATCACAGTATTTTTCTTGGATTTTTCTGAGCTTTGGCCGAAGGTATATGTTTTCCCCCTTATCTGTACAAGAGTTTACAGTTGTTGGTTATGAGATTTTGCGCACCGCTATTGTGGAATTTGTAACTTGGCCTACGGTGCTCGGATTTGGACCCGCAGGTACCTGTTTCGAAGGTCTCGACGCGAGGATCGCTGTGGTATTTATTTTAGAATTTTTGGAGCCCTTTGTGCAGGTGAAAAATCGACATCTTTGCGGCTGAAATTTCAGATTGTATTATTTGGTTAAATTTTGGGAATAAAGTGTAATTGTAGCCTTGTGTTGTACCCAGGAGGGTTTGTGGACTGTGCTCGACCTGTTAGACTTGGAGTTATCAATTTCCTGGTATTTTTAGCTGTGGAATCTTGGACAGTTAGCGCCTTCAGGTGGGTGGCCTTGTCTCCAAGTTTTATGGACTGAACAGTAATTCTACTGATGTAGGATCATGCATGTTAGAGTATTTCTTGTGTAGCATGCTAGATTGTAGGAATTGTTATTTCCTTTATTATCTGAGGTGTCACGCCCCGGGGTCGAAACTGCGACCCGGGCCCGCCAAACAGATCCGCCACCTATGCCAACCCGCATAGGCGAAGCGTCCTACCTGCAAGAAAAGTATTATAACTAAACAGATATCAGAGCTATAAATGAAAATCTGCTGTAACTAAAATCAATCACTGTACAACTGGAAATGAAACAACACCGTCTGCCTCCCAAAAATAATAATAATACAATATCCTCAAGTACAAGCTCTAAACCCAACCGGGAGGTAACCCCAATATATACAACAGTGTACAGTCTCTCAATACAAAATATCCTCACTACAATAGTCTCTCAAAAGAGGAAAAAGAAACAACTAAACTACAGATGATCTCCTCTGAAGGGTACCGCTACTCTCCAACGACGGGTAGGGATCTAGCTCGCGACTCCCTCGCCTCGATCAACAACCGCAGAGTCGGCAACACCCGCAAGACTCTGCAAAACAAAGGAGAGGAGAGAAAGAGGGGGGAAAACCCCCAAAGGGTGTGAGAACTACTCCAAAAAGGGAGTTCTCAGTGGGTACCACCGCCAGACCCGACGGTCTGCCCACCAAGTCCTCAAGAGACAAAAACTAACCCAAGTCATAAGACTGAAATGAGTAAGTTGGAGACTATCAACAGCTACCCTGCCCCTAACTAAAGGCTAAAAGGGGGAGAACCAAACAGTGGTATGCAACCACTAGCACATGAAGTGCACCATCGACCCAATCGAGCTGACTGCCACACCTGGTCCAGTCAAACCTGCGCCCACCTACAACCACCTCCCGCTGACGGGCAGGAATTACGTAGGGTGTCCAAACGGACTAACTCGCTATCGAGTAGAGGATCATGCAGGCTATGGTCAAAATCCACGCTCTCTCTCAGAACGGATAGAATCATGATGCTCAACCTCTCACACAGCGGTCAAAGTACTCGCAACAACACGGGACCACCGTCAACCAGACGGCTCTCAACAATACAAGCACTGATCTAAACTCAACTACCAGTCTGCACTCGGCCCCCAGGCACGAGTGTAACAATAAAAGTATTTGACCGAAATAAACTCAATCGAATGAACCGGTATAAAACCCGGTACTGCCTGCTCTGTCACCAATCTCTCGAACTCAGTATATCCACTGTCCAAATGACCGGAACCCAACACGGTCTGACCGGCACCCGACACGGTCTGACCGGAACCCAACACGGTCTGACCGGAACCCAACACGGTCTGAAGCCTACTCCGGAGCGGCACTCGAGGGGAGCTACCCACACGAGTAAAGCATCTCTGTCATCAACATCATCAGTATCACGAAACAGCAGGACTTGATCATTAATCTGATCAAAGTGGGAATACTCAACCACCAAGGAAAGACCCGACCTCAATCGGATGCAACTGAACGATAAGTGGGAAACTCCATCCACTAGAGAAAACCGACACCCAAATCTGGTGCATAGAGAAACATCCGGTCAACCGCCTAATATCCGCGGTTGCCGCAAAGCCCCACAACTAAATCAACCTGCCCAGACACGATGTCCTGACTACACTACCCAGACCCCCTGCTCGAACCCGAGCAACACTGACCACCTGACTAACAAGAAGGAGAAAGGAAAAGCATGGTTTCTCCTAAGTCAAGTTCCAATAAGTAGTGCAGCAGTAAAAGATGGCCTAACTACATGACCATACAAGCATGCAAATGTCCTCAAGGAAATAAAAGGGGGTAAAGCATAATAATAGTTCCATTAGGAATAAACAACATGCCGGAATCCCAAAACTAGACCTGTCCACAACTCAGGGTTCATTAATAGAATGATCATAATAACTCCTCAGAGTACAAATCCGCACATAGCTACGAAATCCTGTCCCAAAGCATAATCCCACCACAAGAAAGGCTATGTGCTAACATGGCATGTTACATAATCTCATAGGGTAACATTATCCTAGGTAAGCTTACACTAGTCATCACATAGATGTCCAAGTCATGCAAGTCCTCAGTATACCTCATAAATACTATTCTTGCAATCATTTATACCAATATCATTAACAAGCTTACCTACTTACCAACACAACCCATGTACCCTACACATGCATGCATCAGTCATAGAGGGGTGACATCCCCACAAGTGGACTTATATTTGCCACAGCATAAACATTGCCTTAAACAATTACTGATAACAAGCTTACCCACCTGAAGTGCTTAAACCAAGGCAAACCTGAAGTCGGTGAAGTGGGTAGACGCCCCGGGTCCAAAATCTGCCAACATAACACCATCTGTACAAGTCGCGCAAGCCTTGGCTTCAAACAGCTGAAAACACCCCTGAGTACAACAATAAGGCTTAACATTACACTTTTATTCCAAAATTAACCAAACATACACAATCTGAAAATCAGTCCCAAAGCCGTGCCTATTTAACCTGCTGCAAGTGCCCAGAAAAATCCAATAAAAATACCACAGCAATCCTCGCGTCGATACCTTCGAAACGAGTACCTGCACGTCCAATTCCGAGCTTCCTACACTGAGAAACAATTCCGACAAGGGAACCACCTCGAATTAAACTACTCTCAAAAACTGTAGCAATAACTACTGTTCACAGATATTCTTCACCTTCGAGAAATATTCAGAAAATTCCAAGAAAATTTGGGCATATTCCTCGTGATGTGTAGATGCAAATCGCCTCTTGAATCGCCCCAATCCGATGCCTGTGCGTGAAGATATCACCAAAACACTGCGCCGCTGTCCCAGAACTCCGCCCAGAAAAAGAGGTTACAAGATGATCCGAAAGACCCATGAAAAGCTCGGAATGGGAAAGACCAGTAAACATGGGAAACATAGCCCTACCTGTCGTGAAGCCAACGGCGCAAGAATCACAGAAAAAGGTGCTCGGGGTAAGCCGGGGGAGTCCTCGCACCAAAACGCGACGAAGAAGACCACAAACGAACGAGCGTCGCGCCGCGCCGTAAAAATGGTAACCTCAGGATGCGTGCCGCTTGAAAAATCTGGAACTCTGCAGATGGATCTGTCCCAGGGAGATGAAGAAAACTCGTGAAGGTGGCACTGTGAAAGGAGGAACAGGGAGAAAGTTCTCTTCAGTTGAACTCGGCCCTTTTATACATTGCAGGAAACAAATCACTTAATACCCATTTAGTCCCAATTTCCGGGCGCTGGGGGTTTTCGGGCGCGCACTGTAGCAGCCCGAAATCCCCGCGCGCGAACACTGTAGCCGCCCGAATCCATCCTGGGCCTCCACGTCGCCCGCCAAACAGGCGACAGCCGATCCCGCCGCACGCGTCGCGCCGCGTGGCCACCCGCGGACGACGACACGTGGCACGCACCCGGTCAGCGCCCGCCTGCCGCGCCCACGTGCCCGCCTGACGCCGCCGCCTGCCACCCCTGCCGCGCACAGTTGACCAACCAATAGGTGAATGCCACGTGTCATGCCTCTGCCTAGTGAACCCGGTGCACGAAATCACGTGGACCGAACCAATAGAAACCTGCCACGTGTCCAAGCCCGGTGCACCATAAACCATGAGCCATCCCGAATACTGCGTAGACCAACCGCCGTGAACCCACCTCTAGGATGATGCCACGTGTCCACCCCCCCGGTGCACCATGCGCCCCGCACTCTCCGTAGACCGCGCCCCGCGGACCGGCCCACACCTGAGCCGCCACGCGTCCAGCCCCCGGTGCACGCCTGCCGCGTGGACCGGGCGGCCCGCGCCTCCGTCCGCCGCGCTGCCGGCGGCCGCTCCGCCGCTGCCGCCGCCGCCGGAAACACTGTTCCGGCGTGAACAGTGTCCGGTGCTCAAAAATGACAAGTGGGTAGTCCGTTTTAACCGTTTTTCGCGCGCTGAATCCGAATTTGATGTCCATTTCGCCAAATTCCAACTCCAAAATTTGCCGAAGGCATCCGGAAAGGTAATCCTTGGTCCAAACTTCGCGCTGAGTCCAAATTTAATATCCACTTCGCGCGAAACCACTTCTAACGATCCGACAGAGTCCAATGATCACCCACGTGATCCATTAAACACACTGAGCCCAACACTAATGTCCAATTGGGGCACAAATCCCACCAACACGCCACATAGGCCTCCGGGAGCTGTAGATGATCCAGTAATCTCGACGTGGGGATCCAGGTCCTCACATCCTCCCCCACTAAGAAAAGTTTCGTCCTCGAAACTAACTCAAATCCCCCAAGGGTCCCACATACCACGGGTAGGTATCCATCAATAACGCCTCCAGCTCCCGAAACATCGCTCACTCCCCGTGATTACTTCCCAACAACAACAACAACAAGTACGGCATGGCCCGACATGCGATTTTCTCATCTCTCGAGCCAGAAATTGCAACGGGCATCCCTCGTACTCCAACAATCACAGATCTCAGAAGGGGCAAGTCAATCACGGGCGAGGGATCCAAAAGCAAAACAATCCTGAGCTGAGACGTGAAACAACACAGAGGCCCCATCAAGAGCCGGGGGAAACAGAATAACCATCCGCGCAACACGCACTAAACCACCTCCTGGTGTCTACTCAACCAGGACCACCCGAAGTATACCCACAGATTCATCCCATGAGGAAAAAGATCCAATAAGCTGGGGTCTTCACTCGGTTACTTCCGATCCAAAATCACCCGAGTGGCCTACTCAACCACGAGCTACCCTCAAAAGGGATCCTCAAGAGACACAATCTCAAGCCACGGTTGGACACTCAACAAGCCAACATAACTCCAACAGATCCACGGGTCGAAAGGATGCCCTGACGGGGACCAAACCGTCAGTGAACGGGAGGGAAAACTGGCTCGAAAGGCGATCAAAATGCGGAGGCTCAAACTCGCGGTCAAAAATCCCAAATCAGCAACAACAATCCGCGAAAATCCCACTCAAGATGCTGAGTAATCAAAACTGATAGCCAAGCAGGCATGGCCTACGCCCAGGTATAACAATCCAAGCTGGAAATAAAGGACGTACTGAAAGGCTCAACTGTGGAACCCAAGCTGCCTGCAAAACAGCGGTTCATCCTGCCCCAACACTCATAGGGTTGGACTAATGAAGTGTGGACCGAAGATCCACCCACGGTAACTCTACCGCCACAATGGGAGGCATCACTAAAACACACAGTTCCATCTCCCAACACAGGAAACACTAGCATTGGCGCTAATACCAGTCACATTAACCATTGGCCATGCTCTCTTGGCACCGCCAAGTCTAGAAGCTCCTCACCTCAAGAATGAAAGTTGGTCTCAGTCAACTTGAATAACATCCACTTGGTCGGGTTCCACTGCCGTCCCTACGGCTCGAAAAAAGCGACCCAAGAAGGTATGCTTCTGCAGCTACATCTTGTACCTCAATAACTTGGCATACCGCTTCATCCACACGGGCATGGTAGCACATCCACAAAGCGCTCCTCGTACTCCAAGTCACTCTGGGAGTAAATCAAAATATCCTCAGAAAACACCACTCCCAGTCCGTCCAAGTACAACTGGGACCTACTATCCCTCAGATCTTGAAGTCCACAGGGCATTCGTCATTCCATTGGCCTCACTAACAACTCATAATGCCCCCACCGCGTCCAAAACGCCACCTAGGCGAAGTCCTCAGCTGTCTAACACCAAGTGGGTACTCGCATCATACACCAACTGCCGGAGTACAACTCCATCATAAGGTCCTAGATACCATAAAAGGACCCTCACATTCGTGTATCAACGATGTGGCATCACCACCGTATACCAACGGCGTGGCACTAGGTCAAACAGACCCCTCGATCCATCGGACCCTGCAACAGTGCCAAGGCTCTCTCTCAGCTCTACCGGCGATATCCAATGAGGTGCCATCCAGGGTGGCGCGGTTCCTCGAACCACGTCAAACGCAATCTCTATCTCCCTAACCGGCGGCATTACCAACGACTAGGGTGAAATCACACCCGGGATCTCATAGGAAACAGAGATATCCAATGAGTCCCGGTGCCGCCGTAAGCACCTCTCACTCTCCCGCTAAAACCAGAGTGCTCTAACAACCTCAACGAGCAAGCCTCCAATTGCCCGCCTTGCCGAAGATCAAAAGTCCTCTCTTGCCGCAGTCGAACATCCTATGGCATAGTGCCCAACAATCTCTAGCATAAGGTCAAAACACCTAATTGCTATAATTTCCAATAATTCTGCCGGTAACTCGCGGTCTCGGCCGCACTGGACATGATCCAAAAGCCTCCTCCACGTGCACAACAACAACAGGAACCTGTACCTCTAGTGCACGTGGTAACAAATCTGCCTCTAACCCATGTAAGAGTGGAACATGCTCTAACTCCGACTACCGTGGTGAAATCCCACCTGCGACACTCAATCCACTACCGTGGCGCCCTCACACCGGGCGGCACAGATTCATCCGCTCAAAGCAAGTGGTTGTCGCTCAATCTGCCTGAAAATCAGGGCTATCACTAGGAAGCACGACCTCTGTCTCTGATCACATTGAGGCGACGAACAAGATCCTCCGCAGATAACAAATCCACGCCATCGCTGCGCCACTCAAATAAAATACCGACGTCGCCTTCGGGGTCCACCCGACCTCTGACATCTCGGGAATTCGTCATCCAAGAAAAGAAAATTAGTCATGCCCCTGCCGGCCAATCTGTCCTCCATCATCCGGCGCCAAGCGCCAAAATCCAGAACTCACCTCTGGCGGCAGATCTCTGCCCAAAGGAACTGCAATGCCACGCTCCATACAAAATGCCTGCTCCAACGAGGCGTCTAAATCTACAATGGAGGGACTGAATAACAGAAAGGTGTCCTGGCGCAATCCACTCCCAGTCTCATATATCCTATGCGCCTCGTCCCTCGAATCTGGAGCGCGCAGTTCAACAACTGCATACACTCACAAGCACAGGGAGGCTCTCAATTAATCACTCCATCACCACCAGCCGCGACTCTGCCTCCAAAGGCTCCAAACTCAATCTTACGAGTCGGGGTGGTTCATCTGCCAAATATGGCTCAATAGGTCGATCATGTCCCACAGCTCACCAGCTGTCAACCATCCACCCTGCCTCGGTGCCTCGACACTAAACATTGGCACAGAGGGGGCTACTCAGTACTCCGACAACTGTGTCACCAAGACCAGCTGCTCCCACAGCCGCTGATAAGCCTCTGACAATCCTGTCATCTGGGTCCGGGGTTCTCTGACCTCAATCCAGGTATCCAGCCCAAAACCAACTGCTCAAGCTCAACCGCTATGACAGGATGCACACGGGTCAAAACCCAGCGTCGGGGAGACACCGCTCGCCACGACGAAACAACAAAACAGCACACAACAACACTCGACCCAATCCAGCGAAAGTCTAAAGCATGTCACCCGTTCCACAGCATTATGTTGTCTGCAGCCAACATAATCACTTAGGAGAATAAACATGCCAATCACTCCTCCCGTCCCTCGGGAGAGGCATAAAACTCAATCAGGACTCTCGCAAAAATCACGACTCTCACAAAGTCAACCAAGGGTCAAACCAAAAGCCTAGGGTTTCTAAGTCCACCATGACCTACAACCTAGGCTCTGATACCACTCTAATCTGTCACGCCCCGGGGTCGAAACTGCGACCCGGGCCCGCCAAACAGATCCGCCACCTATGCCAACCCGCATAGGCGAAGCGTCCTACCTGCAAGAAAAGTACTATAACTAAACAGATATCAGAGCTATAAATGAAAATCTGCTGTAACTAAAATCAATCACTGTACAACTGGAAATGAAACAACACCGTCTGCCTCCCAAAAAAAATAATAATACCATATCCTCAAGTACAAGCTCTAAACCCAACCGGGAGGTAACCCCAATATATACAACAGTGTACAGTCTCTCAATACAAAATATCCTCACTACAATAGTCTCTCAATACAAAATAACCTCACTACAATAGTCTCTCAAAAGAGGAAAAAGAAACAACTAAACTACAGATGATCTCCTCTGAAGGGTACCGCTACTCTCCAACGACGGGTAGGGATCTAGCTCGCGACTCCCTCGCCTCGATCAACAACCGCAGAGTCGGCAACACCCGCAAGACTCTGCAAAACAAAGGAGAGGAGAGAAAGAGGGGGGAAAACCCCCAAAGGGTGTGAGAACTACTCCAAAAAGGGAGTTCTCAGTGGGTACCACCGCCAGACCCGACGGTCTGCCCACCAAGTCCTCAAGAGACAAAAACTAACCCAAGTCATAAGACTGAAATGAGTAAGTTGGAGACTATCAACAGCTACCCTGCCCCTAGCTAAAGGCTAAAAGGGGGAGAACCAAACAGTGGTATGCAACCACTAGCACATGAAGTGCACCACCGACCCAATCGAGCTGACTGCCACATCTGGTCCAGTCAAACCTGCGCCCACCTACAACCACCTCCCGCTGACGGGCAGGAATTACGTAGGGTGTCCAAACGGACTAACTCGCTATCGAGTAGAGGATCATGCAGGCTATGGTCAAAATCCACGCTCTCTCTCAGAACGGATAGAATCATGATGCTCAACCTCTCACACAGCGGTCAAAGTACTCGCAACAACACGGGACCACCGTCAACCAGACGGCTCTCAACAATACAAGCACTGATCTAACTCAACTACCAGTCTGCACTCGGCCCCCCAGGCACGAGTGTAACAATAAAAGTATTTGACCGAAATAAACTCAATCGAATGAACCGGTATAAAACCCGGTACTGCCTGCTCTGTCACCAATCTCTCGAACTCAGTATATCCACTGTCCAAATGACCGGAACCCAACACGGTCTGACCGGCACCCGACACGGTCTGACCGGAACCCAACACGGTCTGACCGGAACCCAACACGGTCTGAAGCCTACTCCGGAGCGGCACTCGAGGGGAGCTACCCACACGAGTAAAGCATCTCTATCATCAACATCATCAGTATCACGAAACAGCAGGACTTGATCATTAATCTGATCAAAGTGGGAATACTCAACCACCAAGGAAAGACCCGACCTCAATCGGATGCAACTGAACGATAAGTGGGAAACTCCATCCACTAGAGAAAACCGATACCCAAATCTGGTGCATAGAGAAACATCCGGTCAACCGCCTAATATCCGCGGTTGCCGCAAAGCCCCACAACTAAATCAACCTGCCCAGACACGATGTCCCGACTACACTACCCAGACCCCCTGCTCGAACCCGAGCAACACTGACCACCTGACTAACAAGAAGGAGAAAGGAAAAGCATGGTTTCTCCTAAGTCAAGTTCCAATAAGTAGTGCAGCAGTAAAAGATGGCCTAACTACATGACCATACAAGCATGCAAATGTCCTCAAGGAAATAAAAGGGGGTAAAGCATAATAATAGTTCCTTTAGGAATAAACAACATGCCGGAATCCCAAAACTAGACCTGTCCACAACTCAGGGTTCATTAATAGAATGATCATAATAACTCCTCAGAGTACAAATCCGCACATAGCTACGAAATCCTGTCCCAAAGCATAATCCCATCACAAGAAAGGCTATGTGCTAACATGGCATGTTACATAATCTCATAGGGTAACATTATCCTAGGTAAGCTTACACTAGTCATCACATAGATGTCCAAGTCATGCAAGTCCTCAGTATACCTCATAAATACTATTCTTGCAATCATTTATACCAATATCATTAACAAGCTTACCTACTTACCAACATAACCCATGTACCCTACACATGCATGCATCAGTCATAGAGGGGTGACATCCCCACAAGTGGACTTATATTTGCCACAGCATAAACATTGCCTTAAACAATTACTGATAACAAGCTTACCCACCTGAAGTGCTTAAACCAAGGCAAACCTGAAGTCGGTGAAGTGGGTAGACGCCCCGGGTCCAAAATCTGCCAACATAACACCATCTGTACAAGTCGCGCAAGCCTCGGCTTCAAACAGCGGAAAACACCCCTGAGTACAACAATAAGGCTTAACATTACACTTTTATTCCAAAATTAACCAAACATACACAATCTGAAAATCAGTCCCAAAGCTGTGCCTATTTCACCTGCTGCAAGTGCCCAGAAAAATCCAATAAAAATACCACAGCAATCCTCGCGTCGATACCTTCGAAACGAGTACCTGCACGTCCAATTCCGAGCTTCCTACACTGAGAAACAATTCCGACAAGGGAACCACCTCGAATTAAACTACTCTCAAAAACTGTAGCAATAACTACTGTTCACAGATATTCTTCACCTTCGAGAAATATTCAGAAAATTCCAAGAAAATTTGGGCATATTCCTCGTGATGTGTAGATGCAAATCGCCTCTTGAATCGCCCCAATCCGATGCCTGTGCGCGAAGATATCACCAAAACACTGCGCCGCTGTCCCAGAACTCCGCCCAGAAAAAGAGGTTACAAGATGATCCGAAAGACCCATGAAAAGCTCGGAATGGGAAAGACCAGTAAACATGGGAAACATAGCCCTACCTGTCGTGAAGCCAACGGCGCAAGAATCACAGAAAAAGGTGCTCGGGGTAAGCCGGGGGAGTCCTCGCACCAAAACGCGACGAAGAAGACCACAAACAAACGAGCGTCGCGCCGCGCCGTAAAAATGGTAACCTCGGGATGCGTGCCGCTGAAAAATCTGGAACTCTGCAGATGGATCCGTCCCAGGGAGATGAAGAAAACTCGTGAAGGTGGCACTGTGAAAGGAGGAACAGGGAGAAAGTTCTCTTCAGTTGAACTCGGCCCTTTTATACATTGCAGGAAACAAATCACTTAATACCCATTTAGTCCCAATTTCCGGGCGCTGGGGGTTTTCGGGCGCGCACTGTAGCAGCCCGAAATCCCCGCGCGCGAACACTGTAGCCGCCCGAATCCATCCTGGGCCTCCACGTCGCCTGCCAAACAGGCGACAGCCGATCCCGCCGCACGCGTCGCGCCGCGTGGCCACCCGCGGACGACGACACGTGGCACGCACCCGGTCAGCGCCCGCCTGCCGCGCCCACGTGCCCGCCTGACGCCGCCGCCTGCCACCCCTGCCGCGCACAGTTGACCAACCAATAGGTGAATGCCACGTGTCATGCCTCTGCCTAGTGAACCCGGTGCACGTAATCACGTGGACCGAACCAATAGAAACCTGCCACGTGTCCAAGCCCGGTGCACCATAAACCATGAGCCATCCCGAATACTGCGTAGACCAACCGCCGTGAACCCACCTCTAGGATGATGCCACGTGTCCACCCCCCGGTGCACCATGCGCCCCGCACTCTCCGTAGACCGCGCCCCGCGGACCGGCCCACTCCTGAGCCGCCACGCGTCCAGCCCCCGGTGCACGCCTGCCGCGTGGACCGGGCGGCCCGCGCCTCCGTCCGCCGCGCTGCCTGCGGCCGCTCCGCCGCTGCCGCCGCCGCCGGAAACACTGTTCCGGCGTGAACAGTGTCCGGTGCTCAAAAATGACAAGTGGGTAGTCCGTTTTAACCGTTTTCGCGCGCTGAATCCGAATTTGATGTCCATTTCGCCAAATTCCAACTCCAAAATTTGCCGAAGGCATCCGGAAAGGTAATCCTTGGTCCAAACTTCGCGCTGAGTCCAAATTTAATATCCACTTCGCGCGAAACCACTTCTAACGATCCGACGGAGTCCAATGATCACCCACGTGATCCATTAAACACACTGAGCCCAACACTAATGTCCAATTGGGGCACAAATCCCACCAACACGCCACATAGGCCTCAGGGAGCTGTAGATGATCCAGTAATCTCGACGTGGGGATCCAGGTCCTCACAAAGAGAGTCCTGTCAGCTCCCCCTCGAGTATAGCCCTTCTCCAAAAGGTGCTTTGTCAACCTTTCGTACCATGCTCGCGGTGCTTGTTTCAGACCGTAAAGAGCCTTTTTCAAACGAAAAACATGGTTAGGTTGTTTATGGTCTACAAAACCTTTCGGTTGAGCCACATAAACTTCCTCATTTAAAAACCCATTTAGAAACGCGCTCTTAACGTCCATTTGAAATAATTTAATTTTAAAATGACAAGCAATAGCAAATAGTATACGAATGGACTCGAGTCTAGCTACAGGGGCGAATGTTTCATCAAAGTCTATACCTTCTACTTGAGAGTAGCCTTGAGCAACTAATCGTGCCTTGTTCCTGATGATAGTACCATCCTCATTTTTCTTGTTCTTGAAAATCCATTTGGTACCTATCACATTACGTTGCTTTGGAGGCTTCGTTAATTCCCAGACTTTGTTTCGCTCAAATTGATGGAGCTCTTCCTGCATTGCTTTAATCCAGTAGTCATCCTGAAGAGCTTCATCTATGTTCTTTGGTTCGATTAAAGATACGTAGCAAGCGAATCCACAAACCAACTGCCTCCGAGTTCTAACTCCTTCTTGTGGATCTCCAATAATATTCGATTCCGGATAATCCTTGGAGATTCGTAGCGTTTGTTGAAACGGAGTACTCGGAGGTATATGAGATGATTCCTGCACATCAGATAAACTTGAAGAACCATTAGATGCATCATTAATATTGGAAGTATTATTATGAGAAGATGCAATGGCAGGTGAATCATCATCTAGAGAGATATCGAGGGTAGATTTTCCAGATCCAAAGTGAAAAGCTTCATCTACTTTAACATTTATAGATTCTACGATCGTCTTAGATTCCAAGTTAAATACTCGATATGCTCTACTATTTGTAGAATACCCCAAGAATATCCCTTCGTCACTTCGAGAGTCAAACTTTCCAAAATTTTCACGGTCACGTAAAATATAACACCGACTCCCGAAAATGCGAAAATATTTGATGTTGGGTTTTCTACCACACCATAGTTCATATGGTGTATTTAACGTTCCCAGGCGCAAATAAACTCGATTAATTACATAGATTGCAGTGTTCACAGCTTCAGCCCAAAAATGTAGCGGTAAATTCCGGCTGTGAAGCATAACACGTGCCATCTCTTGAACAACTCTGTTTTTGCGCTCGACAACACCATTCTGTTGAGGTGTATAGGGTGCAGAGAATTCATGCTTAATACCGTTTGAAGTGCAAAAGTCAATGAATTTAGAGTTAACGAATTCTCCACCTCTATCACTTCTAACACGAATGATCTTTTCATTCTTTTCAATCATAATACGATGGCAAATCTCGTGAAAAGAATCAAAAGTATCAGCTTTCTCTTTTAAAAATGCTACCCAAGAATATCGAGAGAAATCATCAATCATCAAGAAAATATACCATTTACCTCCCAAAGATGGTTGACGAGTTGGCCCCATTAAATCCATGTGTAAAAGTTCCAAAGGACGTTTTGTACCAACGTGGTTCAAGTTCTTGTGTGCAGTCCTGGACT
The DNA here is from genome assembly GCA_029204045.2 of Tillandsia leiboldiana. Lineage (NCBI taxonomy): Eukaryota > Viridiplantae > Streptophyta > Magnoliopsida > Poales > Bromeliaceae > Tillandsia > Tillandsia leiboldiana. The sequence goes on from CM055061.1 coordinate 14,070,558, forward strand.
GTTTTCCCTTTTGGCAACCACCACACACAATGTTTTGTTTAAATAAAAGTTTTGGAACCCCCTTGACCACGTCCTTGTTTGAAATTCTAGCAAGTTCCTTAAAATTTATGTGACATAGCCTTTCATGCCAAATTGTTTCATTAATCAAAGAAACTAGATTACATTTTTCTGAAATTTTATTAGGAACAACATAGCAATTGTTTTCAGATCTAACCCCTTTTAAAAAGAAGACATGGTCCTTATCAGTTACAACACATTCAAGAGATGAAAAGTTAACTGAAAAACCATTGTCGCAAAGTTGACTTATGCTTATGAGGTTAGTCTTAAGACCATCAACAAATAACACATTATTTAGAACCGGGCCATCTGGAATAGCTACTGTTCCTTTTCCAACAATTTTGGAAGATCGACCGTCTCCGAAAACAACGAGTCCTCCGGAGATTTTCTCAAGATTTTGAAAACTATTTTTGTCACCGGTCATGTGACGGGAACACCCGCTATCCAGATACCAAGACGAACTATCATATGCATGCAAGGAAACATTGGTAACAAGACAAGGAAAGATTTCACCTTTGCGCACCCAAACCTTTTTGGAATGCGTCGGTAATGGTCGTGAAGTTATATGCCTAGGTGAAAGCATCTTGTTAAAACGATTGCTGCTCCTTGATGAAGTCGTCTTGCGCGGTAAACTACCAAGGTTCTTTTCCTTCAATTGATTTGCAATTGATTTCCGAGGAATCACCTTTGTGGTAGTCATTGCAAGAGGTGTTTGAGGTGAGCGTTTGACTCCCGTCTTGCAATATCTTCTTATGTGCCCTGAAACACCACAACGAAAACATACCTTAGATCTTGACGATCCCAAAGAGGATGAAGTAGGTTTGTTGTCGTTGTTTGTCTTGAATTCCGGTGTCGGAGGAGGAGATACCGACTGAGGCACAAAAACTGTCCCACTCGAACTTGGACTGTTTCCAGTTTGAGTGTACCCGAGGCCGAACCGATTTGTTTGACCAAGACCAAGAAGCCTATCTAACTTACTCCTTCCTGAAGAGAATCGCTGCAAGTCATCCTTGAGTTGGAGAATGGTCTTTGTCATTTTCAGGTTATCCTGTCGAGCCTCGTTGTAGAGCTTTGAGAAGTGATCCGCTTTATCCACCAGATTTGTATGTTCCTTCTCAAAAAGCTCATTGGACTCTTGAAGGGAAACATTTACTTTTATCAGATTTTCCCTTTCCATTTCAAGAGCGTTTGAGAGAGAAGTTGCCCTTTTTGCTTCTTCTTCGAGATCATGCAATCTCCCTCTCAAACTCTTGTTTTGCTTAGCCACTTTCTTTGAATCCCTCAAAAGTCTGTGGTAGGCTAGAGCAAAATCTTCACCTTCCGAATCATCCGATTCATTGTCCGTTGCAATCTGTTCAATAGTGGAGTTGGACAATGACTCGGACGTACTTGCCATAAAGCACATGAAGGGTGAAGATGTGGACGCGTGGAATGCCGTGCTGCTCTTTTCTTCATCACTTGAAGACGACTCATTTGACGTTGAGTTGTCATCCCAAGTGACGACTTGCATCGCCTTCTTCTTTGCCGGATACTTGTTGGGACACTCCGTTGCAATGTGGCCGTAGCCTCGACATTTGAAGCCTTGTAGTTGTCCCTCTGAACTTTTCTTATCCTTTGAGAAGTTCTCTTGCTTTCTTGACTTGTAACTTGAAGTACCCTTGCCTTTGTTCGGCTTTCCGAAGGATGGAGATTTACTTGAATTACCCCTTCGAAAGTTGCGGCGAAACTTCCTTGTCAAGAGAGCGAGCTGCTTCTCAAATTCCTCCATAGAAAGGTTCTCGTCATCGTCTGAGGAGGATGTATCCGCTTCTTCTTCCTTAGTTGTTTTCAACGCATAACCTGAAGACTTAGAAGAGGATGCTTTTCCAGAAGAATTGTTAGTAGTAAATGTCATTTCATATGTTTGTAATGAACCAACTAATTCTTCTACACGCATTTCGTCCGGGTGTTTAATAGTTTCAATGGCTGTAACCTTTGGGCGAAATCGTTCAGGAAGAGTTCTTAAGATCTTTCTTACAACCTTAAATTCTGGAATCTTCTCTCCCAGGTTAGCACATGAGTTTACGATGTCTTGCAATCGTGTATAGTAGTCCGTGAAAGATTCATTTTCTGCCATCAAGATAGAGTCAAACCTGCTCGTAAGCATTTGCAGTTTCTGAATCTTCACGAGGTTAGTTCCCTCATGTGTAACCTGAAGAACATCCCAGATTTCTTTCGCAGTCTCACATGCCGAGACGCGAGAGAATTCAGTTTGAGATAAGGCATTAAAAATAGCATTAATTCCCTTGCCATTGTAAGAAGATGAATCTAACTCTTCCTTGGTCCATTTCGACCTAGGTTTTAAGGTGCGAACATCAGAGATAATTTCAATTGGATTAGACCATCCTAATTCAATTGATTGCCACACCCTTTCGTCGATGGAAATTAAAAAGGCTTTCATCCGTACTTTCCAGTACGCATAATTTGTTCCATCAAAGAAAGGGGGTCGATTGATGTTTCCACCTTCAACCATTGTTTACAACCCTATTCCCTCTCTGATACCACTTGTTGGGTTAAATGTAATATAGATCTAAATAGGGGAAAAAAACACCTAGAGGGGGGTGAATAGGTGTAAACGTATAAACACTCAAAAAATCGTTGCGATAAAAAACCCAATGCGGAAATAAAAATAACACGCAAGATTTTTACGTGGAAAACTCCATCACCGGAGTAAAAAACCACGGGACCAATAACACGGCAAAATCCTCTAGAATTGAAACACGTACAAGGTGATTTACCGTACACACTTACGACTCAACCTTTTCCATACGCTCCTAGAGGATCTTCTCCGCTCGCTCCGCGACGCTTCACGAATCCACGATCTGCGCCCAACGCCGAATCCACGGCGTCCAACGTCGAATCCACGACGTCCGACCGAATCCACGGTCTTCACCCAATAGCACCCTTCGAATCCACGAACGTGCCTCGCTCCGAATCCACAAGAGCGGTTGAACCTTGAATCCACAAGGACACGCGAATCCACGCGCCGATTTTTGGGGTAAATCGTTGTTTTGGGCGGTGATGATCCGCCGAATACTTAGATCAAAGATAGATCGGAAATACCATCTAAGTATTCATTAGTTTGATTCAACTCAAGATGTGAGTATGAAAACCTAGAATCAAACTAATCAATATAGATGAAGAAACATAGAGTATTCTCTAATGATTTCCTTTCTTCTCTATATGTGGATCTTAGGCCGTATAAAAGATGACGGCTATTTTGATTATCGGCTTCTTTGCTTTTCTTCTTTTCTTCTCTTAACCCTAGAAAAAGAGTCATAGGGTCTATTTATAGGTTAGAAACATTTGGAAGGAGATAAGAATAAAAAACCTAACATTTCTGGAATTTTGACGGACGGCGATCCGGATCGGATTTCGGCGATCCGGATTGCAGTAGCAAGAGAGACGGTTTCCAAAAAAACAATCGTTCGGGATCCGGATCGGAATGCCTGATCCGGATCGTTCATACAATTCAGAAAACTCAACGTTCGGGATCCGGATCGTGAGATGCTGCGATCCGGATTGAAGTAATGTATGAAACAACAACCTTCGGGATCCGGATCGCTGGCTCTGATCCGGATCCTGAACATGTCCGAACACCAGTTTTTAATTTTTATGCAATTAAAAATTCTTCCAGGTGTTTCTACACTACAAGAAGTATTCGGATCACCAAAAATCTTTAGTTAAACATACCTGATCCTTTTGAATTCTTCTTTCTTGAGATTGAGTTAAATGATCCAACTTTCTTCACCTTCAATCTTCAAGACTTGAACCTTTCACGAAACTACGCCAACTCAAATTCCATAACAAAAGCCTGGGAGGAAGTGCAAGTCTGTAGGCAACTGGCCCTATACGTTCTAATACCTTGAAAGGTCCAATATAGCGAGGGCTCAGTTTCCCTCGAATCCTGAATCTTCGGATCCCCTTTGAAGGCGAGACTTTCAAAAAGACATGATCTCCAACCGCGAACTCAAGGTCTCGCCTCCGCACATCTGCATAGCTCCTCTGTCTGCTCTGAGCTGTCTGAAGGTGCTGCCTGACTATCCTGACCTTATCCTCCGCCTCTCGAAGCAACTCTGGCCCCAATGTCCGCCTTTCACCCACATCGCTCCAATAAAGAGGGGAACGACACTTGCGTCCATACAATGCTTCAAACGGAGCCATTTGGATGCTCGCTTGAAAGCTATTGTTGTACGCAAACTCTGCCAATGATAGGTGTCGCACCCAACCCCCTCCAAAGTCCAGCGTGCAAGCCCGGAGCATGTCCTCAAGAATCTGTATAGTACGCTCTGACTGTCCGTCTGTCTATGGGTGAAATGCTGTGCTGAAACTGAGCTGTGTCCCTAAAGTGGCCTGTAGGCTCCTCCAAAAGCGTGAAACAAATCTCGAATCTGGATCAGAAACAATGGAGACGGGCACACCATGCAACCTCACTACCTCGTCTAAATACAGCTGCGCCAGCCGCTCGAGGGACCAAGTCACCTGCACCGGTAAAAAGTGTGCGGATTTGGTGAGCCTATCCACGACTACCCAGATAGCATCCGCTCCCGTCTGTGCTCTCGGCAAACCAGTGACAAAATCCATGGTAACATGTTCCCATTTCCATTCAGGGATTGGGAGACTCTGCAACTTGCCAGCAGGTACACGATGCTCAGCTTTTACTTGCTGACAAGTTAAACAGTGTGCTACAAATCTCCCAATGTCTCTTTTCATCCCATTCCACCAAAACTGTGCCTTAAGGTCCCTATACATCTTAGTCCCACCAGGATGGATGGTATAAGGTGTATAGTGGGCCTCCCTCAAGATCTGCTCTCGGATCTCTGCATCCATAGGCACACAAGCTCGGTCCCTGTACCGCAGTACTCCCGAGACATCAACTGAAAAGTCCCCTGTCAAACCAGTCTGTATCTGCTCTCGAATCCTCATCAGGTGGGGGTCCTCACTCTGTCTCTCTCGAATCCTGTCCAACAGAGTGGGCTGCACGACTAGAGACATAAGTCTAGCAGAGACCCCCGGGGACACAACCTCGAGCTCCAACCGCCTCATCTGCTCAAGTAATGGCGCCTGATCTGTTGGGTTATATGTAATAAGGATCTAAATAGGGGAAAAAAACACCTAGAGGGGGGTGAATAGGTGTAAACGCATAAACACTCAAAAAATCGTTGCGATAAAAACCCAATGCGGAAATAAAAATAATACGCAAGATTTTTACGTGGAAAACTCCATCACCGGAGTAAAAAACCACGGGACCGATAACACGGCTGAAATCCACTAGAATTAAAACACGTACAAGGTGATTTACCGTACACACTTACGACTCAACCTTTTCCATACGCTCCTAGAGGATCTTCTCCGCTCGCTCCGCGACGCTTCACGAATCCACGATCTGCGCCCAACGCCGAATCCACGGCGTCCAACGTCGAATCCACGACGTCCGACCGAATCCACGGTCTTCACCCAATAGCACCCTTCGAATCCACGAACGTGCCTCGCTCCGAATCCACGAGAGCGGTTGAACCTTGAATCCACAAGGACACGCGAATCCACGCGCCGATTTTTGGGGTAAATCGTTGTTTTGGGTGGTGATGATCCGCCGAATACTTAGATCAAAGATAGATCGGAAATACCATCTAAGTATTCATTAGTTTGATTCAACTCAAGATGTGAGTATGAAAACCTAGAATCAAACTAATCAATATAGATGAAGAAACATAGAGTATTCTCTAATGATTTCCTTTCTTCTCTATATGTGGATCTAGAGCCGTATAAGATGATACAGGAAAATGACGGCTATGTGGATTAACCCTAGAAAAAGAGTCATAGGGTCTATTTATAGGTTAGAAACCCTAGGAAGGAGATAAGAATCAAAAACCTAACATTTCTGGAAATTTTACGGACGGCGATCCGGATCGTGTTAGCTGTGATCCGGATCGTTATAACGATTCAGCCAATTCCAGAAAAACGAAGGTTCGGGATCCGGATCGAAGTGCTTGATCCGGATCGTTCATACAGTTCACCAAACATCAACGTTCGGGATCCGGATTGCGAAGCCTGATCCGGATCGTTCAAGGAAGATGGTAAACTCAACGTTCGGGATCCGGATCAAGAGACTACGATCCGGATTGAACTGAAGTATGAACGAACCACCTTCGGGATCCGGATCGAACAACCTGATCCGGATCCTGAACATGTCCCAAGTCCAGTTTTTGATTTTTATTCAATGAAAGATTCTTCCAAGTGTTTCTACACTACAAGAAGTATTCGGATCACACAAAATCTTAGGTTAAACATACCTGATCCTTTTGAATTCTTCTTTCTTGAGATTGAGTTAAATGATCCAACTTTCTTCACCTTCAATCTTCAAGACTTGAGACTTTCACGAAACTACGCCAACTCAAATTCCGTAACAATCTCCCCCTTTGGCGGTTTCGTGACAAAACACAGATCCACTAAAGAAAATTCAAAAAGATATTTTTGTTGCTATCACCATACAACAAAAATTTACAATGGAGATCCAAAATACAATATATGAGTTAAACTCCTAAAACAGACTCTAGACTTAGACATCTGTACTCTCTGCAAAAAGAAATCATTCTTGACAAAAGAAATCGTTAGATACCTCAAGAATTTTATATCATTCAAAAACCACAAACAGAGATGAAGTTTATACTCATTTATACTTACCATGACATTTATACATTCAGATATGTAAACAGATCATAGTTAAAACACCAACATATCCTTTTTGCAATCAAAAACCAAATGTCATGAACATGTTTGTGAACATCTTATATATATAAAGATATGTAATTTGATCAAGGTTAAGAACCAACATATCTTCTATGCAATCAAAAACCAAATGTCACAAACTTGTTAGAGAACATCAACTTGTTAGTTATATTACATGCCCAAATAGTTAGCAGAATAGTTAGTCGAGACATGCAAACAATCACAAGATGAAAACCAAAAGTTAAAGTTGAGATCATACTTACCTTGATATTTCAGTACTTACCTTGATATTTCATCATTCATTGTTCAAAGTTCTCTCTAACTCTCTCCCCCTTTTTGTCACAAACAAAGCCAAAATCACAAAAATTAAGGAGAGTTAAATAGAACAAAATAAAGAAACTCCAGAGAACTAAATAGGAACAAAAACTTAAGAACCTGCAAAAGAAGGATTAGAGAAAAAAGGAAAAACTTTATGCAGAGTCGTTGGAGCTGATACACCCAAGCTTCTGAAACATTTTCTTGATCCGTTTGTTTATGGAAGCTTGTTCCTTCTTAACTTCTTTGATATCCTCTTTCATTTCAGCGACATCAGTAGCCATGCGCTCTTGCTCGTTTGAGAGTCGCTGTTGTTCCTTAAAGATTGAACTCACTGACGTATCATCATCAGAAGTGGATGGAGGTGCTTGTTGTGCTGGAGGTGCTGGTTGTGATGGAGGAACTGCTGCAGGTGCAGAGGTTGTTGCTTGTTGTCGTTGTTCTCGTTGCCGGTGAAGAGGTATGAAAGGTTCCTCTGGCTTCGTCGAAAGTGACTTTACAATTGTTGTGTCATTGATTGTTCCTAGACTGTGCAGATAGGAACTCGCATTTGTGTCAGCTTTAAATTTGCGAAGAATGCGCATGATTATCATTGGAAAAGGTAGTCTCTCTGACGGATGAGCTTGCTCCACATATCGTGCCATCCTTGACCAGATGACGTAGGGAATGTTTAAGTTAGCTCCCATTGCTGCTGCGGGGTTTCCGAGTAGATAAAGGAATATCATTCTTTCCCACCGAAGAACCTTTGTGTTCATGTTTGGAATAATATTGTAACAAACAATAAGGTTTAAGATGCGGTACTCTGGTCGTAGTTCTTTCGAGAAAACGGAGTTTCCTGTCGACCGAGTATCTGGAACACAGATTCCATCAACTACCACTCTCCAGGAGTAGGTGTTGAAGACTTGATTCTTCAGGTAATCAGTGCCATCGGCTCGGGCGTCCATCCCTAGTACTTCACCAATTAGCTGAGGCGTTACTTTGATTCTGACATTCTTGACTAATGTTTGAAAATCCCGACGCCCGCTTTCCTGATCAACTAGATAGCAGGCATTCTGATAAACATCCTCACTGAGTGAAGACAATACCCAGTGGTCTCCGGGAAATCGCAAATGGAAGCAAGACTTCTTTGGTCAAACAAAGTCCCAAACGTCTGAGAACGCTGCTTTAAGGCTTTTACATCAACATGCCTTTCTCCAATGCATTCTCTGTTTTCAAAATCCTTTATTCTAGCCGAGCTGACAAAGTCTTGAGGAGGTGCTTGCCTATCAGCTGGTTGCTCAATGGAGATTCCTTGTGCACTCCCTCTTTTGCGAGCAACACTTTTTCTTCTTGTCTTCCCAGAAGTTTCTTCCATTGGAGCTTTCCCTTTTTCAGCAGCAGTAGGCGGAGCCTTCGATGTTTCCGCAGGCGCTTTTTCCCTTTGAAGCAGTGGGAACAGTTGTTGCTTCAACTTGCAGTTCATCCCAGTCAATTGATTCTGTCTCTGATTCAGTGTCAGAATCATCCTTAGTCTTCTTCGCTTTCTTAGCCTTCTTAGCCCTCTTGGGCTTGACATTGTCTCTCGTATGTACCATAGCAGCAAGTAGGAAAACAATCCAAGTGATCACCATTGCTATTGGTTTCTTGAGAAAAGAAATCCTGTGGGCAACACTCAAGAACACATGAAAAATTGTTAATTTTCAAAAATTTGAAAAATTGTACCCAAACAATCATAATCATGTAGAGAAGCCAAGAATCAAATTAGTTTTGCAAAAGGACTTTTAAAAATAGATCAATTGCATGATTTTGAAAATCCTTATTATATGCCCTAAAACCGAAATTTTAGAAATCGAAGCCTAAAAATTCCGTTAATCAGGAGAATACCTAGCATATAATCAAAACTAAATAACCCTAAGTTCTTATTTCAAAAAGAAATTTGATCAAAAACCATCCACAAACAAAGTTGATCCAAGAAATTCATCACGTTTGAGGAGGGAAAAGAGAAAAAACGGTGAAAAACCGAGATTTTGATCAATAAAACTTACTTGGAGTTGAGAACTTGAGTTTGAAAGCTTCCAGGAAGGATGAAATCTAGAGAGGAGGCTCTGGAACTTTGGAACAAAAGATTGGAGTAAAGAAATCAAAAAACCCCTTTCGTTCTTATAAAACCTAGCCGCGATCCGGATCAGTTCATAACTGCGATCCGGATCGGCTACCC
>CM055061.1:14079994-14163797 GCA_029204045.2 Tillandsia leiboldiana
GGTCACGCCCCGGGGCGATACTGCGCCCCGGCTCGCCAACAGATCCGCCGCCCATACGGGAAGCCCGTATAGGCGTAGCGACTAACCTGCAAGGAAACATCTACACTAGCAGATATCAGAGCTGAAAGAGAAAAGCTGGAAAGAAATACATAAAATAAAACTACAACTCTAAATATACAGACCATCCTCACCAGAATACAGGAGTCTCTCATAAAAGCAGGAAAGGAAGGTACAACTCAAAACCTCACTACAAAAGTCACTCGACATAACACACACCAAAATGGAACTGGGGTACATCTACTCACACACAGAAGACGACAGGAGGGGATCTATCTCGCGACGCCCTTACCTCGGTCAGAAGGAGCTGGATCAGCAACAGGAGCTGCAGGAACGGAGCAGAAGTCCCTGGGGAGAAAACACCACGACGGGTGTGAGAACTACATCCCACAGTAGTTCTCAGTGGGTGCCGCCAACAAGCCCGACGGTCTGCCCACTAAGTCTACCAGAGGCAAAGGTAACATATGCAGTGCTATAAGGAAAGCTGGAAAGGTAACTCTACAGCTACTATGCCTCTATCTAGATGCTCAACAGTGGAACAGAAAGAACATAATGCCACAACTAACTCTCCTCCCTGATCACCCAATCAAAACTGACTGCCACATCGGGTCCAGTCAAACCTGCGCCAACCTACTGCCGTTACGTCCCGGAGGAGCGGACTTACGTAGGGCGTCCGTGGCTGCCAACAAAAGCACAGCCAGAGGGACCACTGCAACAACAAGTCGCTAAAGAACATCTCAAACTCACACGGTACACAACCCGGTCTCGCCTACTCCGGAGTGGCCTCGAGGGGAGCGACCCGCTCGAGTCAAAGTAACCCATAAGTATCACTGTATAGTATCACTGTAAAGCTCAAATGTGGCTCATGCAGGCTATGATCCAATCCTCGATCAATAAGATCGACTACCAAACAAATCACTGACTCACACACTAGCTGGAATCTACACAGCTGAAACCCACTGTCTCTCTGACAGTTTCCAAGAACCCAGATCTACCATCACTATCACTCTCCCAAAGAAATCAAATCTACAGACTGCTATCAACTCCACTCGGTCCCCAGACACGAGTGCAAATGCATCCCACAACCACCGACCTCTCGGCCCACAACTCGGGCGAGGAAAAGCTAAGTCCATAGTGAAATGAAGTATCGTGATGTGGAATGTCTAGAGCAATAAAAACCTAGCCCAAGTTGGAGTTTTTCTACAGACTGGCTGAACATGATACATATGACAGGGGTGCTAGGTCAAATTCCAAGATTTCATTACTTAACATAGTGCAGGAATCAAAAGATTCAACAACTGATATACAAGATACAACATACAGTTTTACACATGCTAATACTCCAATTTCTAACATGCATGATCCTACACACATAGAATTAGTACACAGTCCAGAGTTCTTGGAAGCAAGGTCACCCACCTGAAAGTGCTAACTGTCCAAAATCGCACAGCTGAGAAAGCCCACAACTGTCAAATCACAAATCCCACCAAGCCAACAACACGGTAGAAGTGCTCACAAACTCCTGGGTACAAACATACACCAAAATTACACTTTAATTCACACAAATTCCACATTCCCAAAATCTGTGGTGAACAGTCCCATTAACACGAAATTTTCACCTGAAAAACTTCCTCCAAAAATTCCAATAAAAATATGACGGCGATCCTCGCGAAGAGTAGATGTCGATAGAGTCCTGAAACGTCGAATTCCGATGTCCGGATGAGGAGATAAAAATCCGACAAGTAGGTGCTGTCCAAATCAACCAACAGTCGCAAAGGGGGTTAAAAATGTACCCAGAACCCCAAGAAAAGCTCGGATCCAGAAAAAGTGTCCAACACGAAAAATGTAGATTTACCTCTTACGAAACCGTCACCGCAGAAATCGTCCAAAAATAATGTCGGGGTAGCCGGTAGACCTCCCGGACTAAACTGCGACGGAAATGGGCCTCCAACAGTAGATCGTCGCTCCGCACCCCGATGTAGAAGTCGCCGTCGTCGCGGCCTCCAAAAATTCTGAACCTTTGCCAAAGATGCACAAGAGGGAGAGGAAGAGAATTGGTGAAGGGCTCCAAGTGAAAAGCTTCTCGGGAAAAGCTTCAAAACGAGGCCCTTGAGGCCTTTTTATAGGCCTCACCCGAAACAGCCCAAAAAACAAGTCAATGGGCTTTGGGCCCAAAATTTCGCGCGCCGGAACATTCGGGCGGCTACAGTGTTGGGCCGGCCCAACATGTTCACGCCCGAATCCACCAGGAGCCGCCACGTGGCCCGCCGAACAGCAAACAGCTGTTCGGCCCACCACTGGCTGCCACGTGGCCCGCCCCCGCACAGTGAGGCGGTTGGCGCCCGCCAATCAGCGGGCGACACGTGTGTCCCCCGGTTGACCCGCGTGACCGGTCGGCGGCCGCGCCGGGCGCGCGGCATGGCCCCGACGTGGGCACGCGCCCCGAGGCACCGACCCCGACTCCGTGCGCCGCGCACGGTGCGCCCGCGAACCAGAGGGCGACACGTGTCCCCTACACCCGGTCCACGCATTCAACTGGAATTCTGTGGACCGCGCCGCATGCACCGACCAACCGGAGGCTGCCACGTGGCCCCGCATTGGTCCATGCACCGCCGCGCTCCCGGTAGACCGCGCGCCTTGCGCCCGCCAATCAGGCGGTGCCACGTGTCCATGCGCCGGGTCTGTGCACCCCGCCGCGCAGCTCTGTGGACCGCGCATCCTGAACCGGCCAATGACAGGCCGCCACGTGGCATCCGGCGGTCTACGGCCCCTCCCATGCACCATTTTCCACTGAAAACTTCCGGGAGTCCGTTTTTGGGCATCCGGACTCAGAAATAAACAAGCAAATAGCCGTTTTCAAGCGTTTTTCCGTGCTGAATCCATTTCCGACCTCTGTTGGGCCTAATTTTCCGAAATTTCGGCAAACTCAGCCGAAGGCCTACACAGCTAAAAAACACACAGGGTCCATCTGTGGCATCCCATTGACGCACCATGGGCCAGATACACCAACGCTAGGTGCTCTAACAGTGGATTCATCGGAAGAACGCTGCATGGGAATTTGGGCCACTACATCCTCCCCCACTAAAAGGAAGTTTCGTCCTCGAAACGAAGTAAGGTAGAACAGGCGTACCTCAACCAGTAGTCTCGAACAGAAAAGGGTAAGCAGATCTCATCTCTGTCTCTAGCTCCCAAGTAGCCTCTCGCTCATCGTGATTGCTCCATAAGATCTTCACATACGGAATGGTCCGGTTGCGCAATTCCCTCACCTCACGAGCAAGAATCCGCAACGGCCCTCCTCGTAAACCAGGTCCTCACCGATCTCCAAGGGAGTGAAGTCAACCACATGCGACGGATCAAAGACATATCTCCTCAGGGCTGAGACATGAAAAACATCGTGTACACCGGCCAAACGTGGAGGAAGAGCAACTCTATAAGCCACAGGGCCTACCCTCTCAAGTACCTCAAAGGGTCCAAAAAACGGGGACTAAGCTTCCCACGCACTCCAAATCTCCGGACCCCTTTCGAAGGCGAGACCTTTAAGAATACATGGTCACCAATCTGAAACTCCAGGTCTCGCCGTCGAGTATCTGCATAACTCCTCTGACGACTCTGGGCTACCTCAAGGTGTCGACGAACAACTCTGACTTTCTCCTCAGCCTCCAAAAGAAGATCTGGTCCCAAAGTCTTTCTCTCACCCACATCACTCCAATACAAGGGTGACCGACACTTGCGTCCATACAACGCCTCAAACGGAGCCATCTGAATGCTCGCCTGATAGCTGTTGTTGTACGCAAACTCAACCAAAGATAAGTGTCGGTACCACCCCCCTCCAAAATCCATAACGCACGCTCTCAGCATATCCTCAAGGGTCTGTATAGTGCGCTCAGACTGGCCATCAGTCTGTGGGTGGAATGCAGTGCTGAATCTGAGCTGGGTCCCCAAAGCTGACTGTAAACTCCCCCAGAATCGTGACACAAACCTCGGATCCCGATCTGAAACAATCGACGCAGGTATCCCGTGTAGCCTCACTATCTCGTCCAAATACAACTGTGCCAGACGCTCCAATGACCAAGTCATCTGAACAGGCAAGAAATGCGCAGACTTGGTGAGTCTATCAACAATAACCCAAATCGCGTCGGCTCCACTCTGTGCGCTCTCGGCAGCCCTGTAACAAAGTCCATGGTGATGTGGTCCCATTTCCACTCGGGAATTGGAAGACTTTGCAACTTGCCAGCAGGAACCCGGTGCTCTGCTTTCACTTGCTGGCAAGTTAAACAGTGAGCCACGAATCTTCCAACGTCCGCTTCATTCCGGACCACCAAAAATGTGCCTTGAGGTCCTTATACATCTTGGTACCACCAGGATGAATGGTATAAGGTGTATAATGAGCATCACCCAAAATCTGGTATCTGATCTCTGAATCCGAAGGCACACACACTCGGTCCCTGTACCGCAGTACTCCCGAGCTATCCACTGTAAAATCCCCTATAAGATCTGCCTGAATCTGTGATCTAATCCTCTCCAAGTGGGGGTCCTCACTCTGTGTCTCCCTAATCCTGTCCAACAGAGTGGGCTGCAAGACCATGGACATCAGTCTAGCAGAGACCCCAGGGGATACAACCTCAATCTGGAGTCGCCTCAACTGCTCAATCAGCGGGGCCTGCTGTGTGACCAACAGCTCAAGCTCTGCACTGACCTCCGACTCAAAGCATCTGCTACCACATTGGCCTTGCCGGGATAATAGAGGATACTCACATCGTAATCCTTCAGTAACTCCAACCACCGGCGTTGCCTCAGGTTCAGCTCCTTTGAGTAAACAGATACTTTAAGCTCTTATGATCCGTGTAGATCTCACAATGCTCACCGTAGAGGTAATGCCGCCACACGCTTCAACGCGAACACCACAGCTGCCAGCTCTAAATCATGAGTAGGGTAATTCTTCTCATAATCCTTTAGGTGCCGTGAAGCATAAGCAATTACCCTCCCATGCTGCATCAAGACACAACCCAAACCGCTGTGCGAGGCGTCACTATAAATCACGTAGCCATCACCCATCACTGGCAGTGTAAGAACTGGTGCTGAAATCAGTCTCCTCTTCAGCTCCTCAAAACTCCGCTGACACTGCTCAGTCCAAATGAACCTCATCCCCTTCCTAGTCAAACAGGTCAGGGGAGTAGAGAGCTTCGCAAAGCCCTCTACAAACCGACGGTAGTAGCCTGCCAAGCCCAGAAAGCTCCGGACCTCAGTCACCGTCGTCGGTCTCAGGCCAATCCCGAACTGTATCAATCTTCGTCGGGTCAACTGCTACTCCTGCGGCTGATACCAAGTGGCCAAGAATGCAACCTCCCGAAGCCAAAACTCGCACTTCTTAAGCTTGGCATACAGCTTCTTCTCACGTAGAAGCTGCAGCACTATCCTCAAGTGCTCCTCATGATCCACATCGCTCCGGGAGTAGATCAAGATATCATCAATGAACACAACCACAAACAAGTCTAAGTACGGCTGAAATACCGGTTCATCAAATCCATGAAAGCAGCTGGGGCATTAGTCAAACCAAACGGCATAACCGTAAACTCATAATGCCCATACCGGGATCGAAAAGCCGTCTTAGGGATGTCCTCGGGCCTCACCCTCAACTGGTGGTAACCTGACTGAAGATCAATCTTCGAAAACACTGTGGCTCCCTGCAACTGATCAAATAAATCATCTATCCGTGGAAGAGGGTACTTGTTCCGGATGGTCACTTTATTCAACTCCCGATAATCCACACACAAACGAAGCGACCCATCCTTCTTCTTCACAAATAAAACTGGCGCTCCCCACGGAGAAACACTAGGCCTGACAAAGCCCCTATCCATAAGATCCTGAAGCTGGGCCTTCAACTCCCTCAACTCGGCAGGTGCCATCCTATAAGGCGCCTTCGAGATTGGTGCGGTTCCCGGTACCACATCAATCACAAACTCCACCTCCCTCTCCGGCGGCATCGTCGTCAACTCAGGGGGAAACACATCTGGGAACTCGCGGACAACAGGAATATCCTCGAGTCCCAGTGCCGCCGTAGGCACCTCCACAATCGTCGCTAAGAAAGCGGTGCAGCCCCTACTAATCATCCGCCTAGCCCTCGCCGAAGAAACAGTCATCGCAAAGAAGGTGCTCTGGCAGCCTCTGAAGACAAACTCCTCCTGTCCAGGCTCGCGGAGGGTCACCGTCCTCTCTCTGCAGTCTATAACAGCATAGTACCTCGACAACCAATCCATACCTAGCACGACGTCGAAATCCTGGAGCTGCCGCAAGACAAGCAAGTCTGCCGGCAAAATCCAGGATCCCAACTGCACAGGGCAATCCCTACAATACTCCTCGACATGCAAGACATGATCTGGTATCTGAACCTCTAATGCATGCGATAAAGAAACTACCTCTATACCATGAGGGATGCAAATGCTCTACTGATAAAAGAATGCGATGCACCGGTATCAAAGAGAGTACGAGTACGAACTGCAGAAATCAAAATAATACCTGCGACGACATGCTCTGCTGCTGTAGCATCCACCACCTGAGCGGCATAGACTCGACCGCTCGGCGCCGGGGGATGTCGCTCTGGCTGTCGCGAGGACGATGGAGCAAAATCTGGCCTACCGGAGGTCGCCGAAGGTCCTGCTGACTGACGAGGAACGAAGGATGCAGAAGCTGATGAAGGAGCTGGGTAACCTGCCCTGGGGCACGCCCTCGCGAAGTGACCGGTCTGCCCGCAACGGAAGCAGCGGTCCCGACCCTGCGGGCACTGGGCTGGTGAGTGCGGTCCTCCACAGATGATACAACGGTCGGGGCGCGGCTGCCGCGAAGTCTGCTGCTGCTGCGAAGACTGCTGCTGCTGCGAAGACTGCTGCTGTCGAGGTGGTCGACGCTGCTGCTGCTGCTGCTGGAACTGACGAGATCCCCCAGATCTCTGCCGCCCCTGATACCCCCGTACCTGAGAGTGGAAACGGGGTGGTCTCGGGGGTCCCTGTCTACTCGACTGCCCCTCCTCAACTGCGCCGGGCGCTTCGCCCCAGAAGTCACAACGGGGGCTGGAGTCACCTCTGCCATCACGGCCTCACCACCCTCCACATAAAGTGCCTGCTCCATCGAGGCCTCTAAAGTCTGTAATCTGAGGGAGCGGACCAACTGATAAATGTCCCGACGCAACCCTCTCTCGAACATGTAGATCCGGTGGGTCTCATCTCTGGCCACGTGGGGCATACTAGCCAACAGCCGATTGAAATCGGCTATGTACGCATGTACGGGCCTATCTCCCTGGCGGAGATTCCTCAGCTGCTCCTCCAAGCTCTGTCGAACACTCTCGGGAAAGAAGGCCCCAAGAAGCATACCGCGAAACTCTGCCCAAGAGATAAACTGGGTCCCAGGCGGACCTGCGGGTCGCACACGCCGCCACCATGCCTCGGCGTTGCTCTCCAGAAAATGAGTAGCCAACAGAACTCGAAACCTCTCATCAATAAAAAGGCTCTCGAAATGGCGCTCCATAGCTGTAACCCAAGACTCAGCCGCCCACGGCTCAGCACTCATGCCCGAAAAGTGGGGTGGATCGAACTTGCGAAACCTCAACAAAAGACCCACCAAAACCTGCTGCTCTGCCAAAGTCAAAGATCCCGTCGTCCCAGACGGTAGCCTACTGGAGACAGGCTCAGCCGGAACTGCTGGTGCAGGCTGCACAACCGGGGGTGCCACAACAGGGGAAGAAGGCACCGGAGAACTCTCAGGGGGTACCACCGCCGGCTGCGCTCTCTGCTCCAACCAGAGCGTCAACCGACTCACAGCCTCCTCCTGGTGTCGAGACGCCTCAGTCAACTGTGCCACCTGGGCACGGAGCTCCAAAACCTCGCTCTCCTGTCCCTGCCCCGAGTCCTCCTGCTCGGGCTCAGAGGACGAAGGCTGCGAACGCGTCACCATCGAGCGTCGAGGAGGCATCCCCACCTGAGGGACAAGGCAAACAATCAGAACCCAAATCATCTCTCGACCCAATCTAGCGAAAGTCAGAAGGCATGTCCCCCTTTCCGAAGTACTATGTTGTCTGCAGCCAACATAGTTGCCACCGAAGGAAGACATGTCAATCGCTCACCCCGAACCGCTCGGGAGAGTTAGAAATCCAATCAGGACTCTCGCTAAAATCACGGCTCTCACGCGAGTCATCCTAGGGTCCAACCACAAGCCTAGGGTTCCTAAGTCCTCCAAGACCTACATCCTAGGCTCTGATACCACTCTAATCTGTCACGCCCCGGGGCGATACTGCGCCCCGGCTCGCCAACAGATCCGCCGCCCATACGGGAAGCCCCGTATAGGCGTAGCGACTAACCTGCAAGGAAACATCTACACTAGCAGATATCAGAGCTGAAAGAGAAAAGCTGGAAAGAAATACATAAAATAAAACTACAACTCTTAAATATACAGACCATCCTCACCAGAATACAGGAGTCTCTCATAAAAGCAAGAAAGGAAGGTACAACTCAAAACCTCACTACAAAAGTCACTCGACATAACACACACCAAAATGGAACTGGGGTACATCTACTCACACACAGAAGACGACAGGAGGGGATCTATCTCGCGACGCCCTTACCTCGGTCAGAAGGAGCTGGATCAGCAACAGGAGCTGCAGGAACCGGAGCAGAAGTCCCTGGGGAGAAAACACCACGACGGGTGTGAGAACTACATCCCACAGTAGTTCTCAGTGGGTGCCGCCAACAAGCCCGACGGTCTGCCCACTAAGTCTACCAGAGGCAAAGGTAACATATGCAGTGCTATAAGGAAAGCTGGGAAAGGTAACTCTACAGCTACTATGCCTCTATCTAGATGCTCAACAGTGGAACAGAAAGAACATAATGCCACAACTAACTCTCCTCCCTGATCACCCAATCAAAACTGACTGCCACATCGGGTCGAGTCAAACCTGCGCCAACCTACTGCCGTTACGTCCCGGAGGAGCGGACTTACGTAGGGCGTCCGTGGCTGCCAACAAAAGCACAGCCAGAGGGACCACTGCAACAACAAGTCGCTAAAGAACATCTCAAACTCACACCGGTACACAACCCGGTCTCGCCTACTCCGGAGTGGCCCTCGAGGGGAGCGACCCGCTCGAGTCAAAGTAACCCATAAGTATCACTGTATAGTATCACTGTAAAGCTCAAATGTGGCTCATGCAGGCTATGATCCAATCCTCGATCAATAAGATCGACTACCAAACAAATCACTGACTCACACACTAGCTGGAATCTACGCAGCTGAAACCCACTGTCTCTCTGACAGTTTCCAAGAACCCAGATCTACCATCACTATCACTCTCCCAAAGAAATCAAATCTATAGACTGCTATCAACTCCACTCGGTCCCCAGACACGAGTGCAAATGCATCCCACAACCAACCGACCTCTCGGCCCACAACTCGGGCGAGGAAAAGCTAAGTCCATAGTGAAATGAAGTATCGTGATGTGGAATGTCTAGAGCAATAAAACCTAGCCCAAGTTGGAGTTTTTCTACAGACTGGCTGAACATGATACATATGACAGGGGTGCTAGGTCAAATTCCAAGATTTCATTACTTAACATAGTGCAGGAATCAAAAGATTCAACAACTGATATACAAGATACAACATACAGTTTTACACATGCTAATACTCCAATTTCTAACATGCATGATCCTACACACATAGAATTAGTACACAGTCCAGAGTTCTTGGAAGCAAGGTCACCCACCTGAAAGTGCTAACTGTCCAAAATCGCACAGCTGAGAAAGCCCACAACTGTCAAATCACAAATCCCACCAAGCCAACAACACGGTAGAAGTGCTCACAAACTCCTGGGTACAAACATACACCAAAATTACACTTTAATTCACACAAATTCCACATTCCCAAAATCTGTGGTGAACAGTCCCATTAACACGAAATTTTCACCTGAAAAACTTCCTCCAAAAATTCCAATAAAAATATGACGGCGATCCTCGCGAAGAGTAGATGTCGATAGAGTCCTGAAACGTCGAATTCCGATGTCCGGATGAGGAGATAAAAATCCGACAAGTAGGTACTGTCCAAATCAACCAACAGTCGCAAAGGGGGTTAAAAATGTACCCAGAACCCCAAGAAAAGCTCGGATCCAGAAAAAGTGTCCAACACGAAAAATGTAGATTTACCTCTTACGAAACCGTCACCGCAGAAATCGTTCAAAAATAATGTCGGGGTAGCCCGGTAGACCTCCCGGACTAAACTGCGACGGAAATGGGCCTCCAACAGTAGATCGTCGCTCCGCACCCCGATGTAGAAGTCGCCGTCGTCGCGGCCTCCAAAAATTCTGAACCTTTGCCAAAAGATGCACAAGAGGGAGAGGAAGAGAATTGGTGAAGGGCTCCAAGTGAAAAGCTTTCGGGAAAAGCTTCAAAACGAGGCCCCTTGAGGCCTTTTTATAGGCCTCACCCGAAACAGCCCGGAAAAACAAGTCAATGGGCTTTGGGCCCAAAATTTCGGGCGCCCGGAACATTCGGGCGGCTACAGTGTTGGGCCAGCCCAACACTGTTCACGCCCGAATCCACCAGGAGCCGCCACGTGGCCCGCCGAACAGCAAACAGCTGTTCGGCCCACCCACTGGCTGCCACGTGGCCCGCCCCCGCACAGTGAGGCGGTTGGCGCCCGCCAATCAGCGGGCGACACGTGTCCTCCCCGGTTGACCCGCTGACCGGTCGGCGGCCGCGCCGGGCGCGCGGCATGGCCCCGACGTGGGCACGCGCCCCGAGGCACCGACCCCGACTCCGTGCGCCGCGCACGGTGCGCCCGCGAACCAGAGGGCGACACGTGTCCCCTACACCCGGTCCACGCATTCAACTGGAATTCTGTGGACCGCGCCGCATGCACCGACCAACCGGAGGCTGCCACGTGGCCCCGCATTGGTCCATGCACCGCCGCGCTCACCCGGTAGACCGCGCGCCTTGCGCCCGCCAATCAGGCGGTGCCACGTGTCCATGCGCCGGGTCTGTGCACCCCGCCGCGCAGCTCTGTGGACCGCGCATCCTGAACCGGCCAATGACAGGCCGCCACGTGGCATCCCGGCGGTCTACGGCCCCTCCCATGCACCATTTTCCACTGAAAACTTCCGGGAGTCCGTTTTTGGGCATCCGGACTCAGAAATAAACAAGCAAATAGCCGTTTTCAAGCGTTTTTCCGTGCTGAATCCATTTCCGACCTCTGTTGGGCCTAATTCTTTTCCGAAATTTCGGCAAACTCAGCCGAAGGCCTACACAGCTGATAACAACACACAGGGTCCATCTGTGGCATCCCATTGACGCACCATGGGCCAGATACACCAACGCTAGGTGCTCTAACAGTGGATTCATCGGAAGAACGCTGCATGGGAATTTGGGCCACTACAGAATCTCCATGGACAGAAGGTCAAGATGCACCGTCTGGTTCTATACTTCATCCTTCAACGTCCTGGAGACACACAGCAAAAGCGAATGTAGGGTCCTCATCTCGACAAGAACAGCGAAGATTGTCTGCTGAACAAGACAGCGTGTCTACAAATCTCAAACAGATTATCTCTGAGCAACATAAGATGAAAAGAAAGGTCTCCACAATGTCAAAAATGCTTCAAGCGATTTTGAAGAAGTTGGATTGTACCAATCCCACTAGTTCTGTTTCAGACTGACTTAACCTTCTTTCTAATCTTTTTGTGCAGGAGTTCAGTTTTTAGGACTTACTCTTAGTTCTAGTTCTTAAATTTCGGACCATTTTCTTTAATTTTTTAACTCTCCTTCCATTTTTGGAAGTTTTTGGCTTTGTTTGTGACAAAAAGTGGGAGAGAGTTTAGAGAGAACTTGAACAATGATGATGTGAATATCGAACAATGATGATGTGAATATCGAACTTGAACAATGATGATGTGAATGTATGAACATCAAGGTAAGTATCACTTCAACTTTAGTTTTTATCTTGTGATTTGTGTGCATGTCTCGACTAACTATTCAACTAACTATTTGGGCATGTAATATAACTAACAAGTTGATGTTCACTAACATGACATTTGGTTTTTGATTGCATAGAAGATATGTTGGTTTTTGACTATGATTCTCTTACATATCTGAATTCTCAAATGTCATGATGATCAGATAAACTCTCTCTGTACTAGGTTTTGAATGTTAAATACTCTTGAGGTATCTAACGATCTCTTTTTGTCAAGAATGATTTCTTTGTGCAGAGAGTACAGATGTCTAAGTCTAGAGTCTGTTTTAGGAGTTTATCTCATGTTTTTAAATTTTTGGATCTCCATTGTAAATTTTTGTTGTATGGTGATAGCAACAAAAATATCTTTTTGAATTTTCTTTAGTGGATCTGTGTTTTGTCACGAAACCGCCAAAGGGGGAGATTGTTACAGAATTTGAGTTGGCGTAGTTTTGTGAAAGTTTCAAGTCTTGAAGATTGAAGGTGAAGAAAGTTGGATCATTTAACTCAATCTCAAGAAAGAAGAATTCAAAAGGATCAGGTATGTTTAACTAAAGATTTTGTGTGATCCGAATACTTCTTGTAGTGTAGAAACACTTGGAAGAATCTTTCATTGCATAAAAATCAAAAACTGGACTTGGGACATGTTCAGGATCCGGATCAGGTTGTTCAATCCGGATCCCGAAGGTGGTTCGTTCATACACCAGTTCAATCCGGATCGTAGCCTCTCTTGATCCGGATCCCGAACACTGAGTTTACCATCTTCCTTGAACGATCCGGATCAGGCTTCGCAATCCGGATCCCGAACGTTGATGTTTGGTGAACTGTATGAACGATCCGGATCAAGCACTTCGATCCGGATCCCGAACCTTCGTTTTTCTGGAATTGCCTGACTCGTTACGACGATCCGGATCACAGCTAATCCGATCCGGATCGCCGTCCGTAAAATTTCTAGAAATGGTAGGTTTTTGATTCTTTTCTCCTTCCTAGGGTTTCTAACCTATAAATAAACCCTATGACTCTTTTTCTAGGGTGAATCCAATAAATCCAGATAGCCGTTATTTTCATATATCATCTTATACGGCTCTAGATCCACATATAGAGAAGAAAGGAAATCATTAGAGAATACTCTATGTTTCTTCATCTATATTGATTAGTTTGATTCTAGGTTTTCATACTCACATCTTGAGTTGAATCAAACTAATGAATCCTTATATGGTATTTCCGATCTATCTTTGATCTAAGTATTCGGCGGATCATCACCACCAAAAACAACGATTTACCCCAAAAATCGGCGCGTGGATTCGCGTGTCCTTGTGGATTCAAGGTTCAACCGCTCTCGTGGATTCGGAGCGAGGCACGTTCGTGGATTCGAAGGGTGCTATTGGGTGAAGACCGTGGACTCGGTCGGACGTCGTGGATTCGACGTTGGACGCCGTGGATTCGGCGTTGGGCGCAGATCGTGGATTCGAGAAGCGTCGCGGAGCGAGCGGAGAAGATCCTCTAGGAGCGTATGGAAAAGGTTGAGTCGTAAGTGTGTACGGTAAATCACCTTGTACGTGTTTTAATTCTAATGGATTTCTGCCGTGTTATCGGTCCCGTGGTTTTTTACTCCGGTGATGGAGTTTTCCACGTAAAAATCTTGCGAGTTATTTTTATTTCCGCATTGGGTTTTTATCGCAACGATTTTTGAGTGTTTATACGTTTACACCTATTCACCCCCCTCTAGGTGTTTTTTCCCCTATTTAGATCCTTATTACATATAACCCAACAAAAGTATTATGCTCAAAAGATGTGGAAAGAGTTACATCCCAATGAGGAGTGTGAAAACTACCACCACATGGAGGAAAGAGCTACCACCTCGGTCGTCCGAGTACTGTGTGCAGCTACCACATGTATACCAAGCAAGGTTTTTCAAGTTTGATTAATTAAAATGCATGTTGAAATACTTGACTCTGTCAAAATTTCAAGGTTGGTATAAGGTGGGATTTTTAATGAAAGATGCTCAAAGAGCCACTCTCTTCAATAAATTGACTAGATATAATATCTAATTTATCGGGGATGTTAGACATATATTGATCTTTGTATTTCATTTTCTTTACCGAATTGATGATTTGATAAAGGCATTACTCATAAGATCAAGTTAGATGTAATTGAAGTTGTTCAACTTTAAGGGACTTATTTTTTATAAATTTTCGTTTCATTTGTTGGATATTATTGATAGATTTGGTATAATCTATTTCTTGTTGTATGAAACGATGATTTTCGTTTAAAGTTGATACACAAAAGTGCTTACAATCTTTTTCTGGTTTTTCTAGAATTTCTCTAAAATTTTCTAAAGAAAAAGTTGGAGCCGATCCGGATTGGACCTGCCGATCCGGATCCCGAACGCAGATATTCTTCTGCGGGCAGCCGATCCGGATTGGACCTGCCGATCCGGATCCCGAACGCAGTTTTTCACTGCGGGTAGCCAATCCGGATCGTAATCACGAACTGATCCGGATCGCGGCTAGGGTTTTATATAGAACAAAAGGGTTTTGATTTCTTTTACTCCAATCTTTTGTTCCAAAGTTTCCAGAGCTTCTCTCTCTAGATTTCATCCATCTTGGAAGCTTTCAAACTCAAGTTCTTCAATTCCAAGTAAGTTTTATTGATCAAAATCTCGGTTTTTCACAGTTTTTCTTATTCCTCCTCAAAACGTGATGAATTTCTTGTATCAATTTCATTTGTGGATGGTTTTTGATCAAATTTCTTTTGAAATAAGAACTCTGGGTAGATTAGTTTTGATTATATGCTAGGTATTCTCAAGATAAACGGATTTTTGGTCTTCGATTTCAAAAATTTCGGTTTTAGGGCATATAATGGGAATTTTCCAAAATCATGCAATTGATCTATTTTTAAATTTCCTTTTACAAAACTAATTTGATTCTTAGTCTCTCTACACGATAATGATTGTTTGGGTACAATTTTTCTAATTTTTGAAAATTAACAATTTTTTCGTGTTCTTGAGGTGTTGCTCACAGGATTTCTTTTTACAAGAAACCAATAGCAATGGTGATCACGTGGATCATTCTTCTT
This sequence comes from Tillandsia leiboldiana, assembly GCA_029204045.2. Lineage (NCBI taxonomy): Eukaryota > Viridiplantae > Streptophyta > Magnoliopsida > Poales > Bromeliaceae > Tillandsia > Tillandsia leiboldiana. The sequence goes on from CM055061.1 coordinate 14,095,109, forward strand.
CTGGCTGCTATGGTACATACGAGAGACACTGTCAAGCCCAAGAGGGCTAAAAAGGATGAAGTCAATTGGGATGAGTTGTCAGATGATGAAACACATCCTGGAAAATCGCCACAGAAAACCTCTGTTGCATCGAAAGGGAAAGCCCGTGCAGAGACATCAAAGGAAAAGGCTCCGCCCACTGCTACGGAAAAAGGAAAAGCACCAATGACCTCTTCATCCATATTAAAAAGAAAAAGACTCGCTCGACGACCTGGACGAGCTCGAGGTATTGAAATAAATGAACCATGTCAAGAGAATCCAAAGAATATCTCTCAAATTGACACTGAATCTGAAGACGAAGAAGATTGGGACACATTTCTTGATGAAGTACAACAAGGTATTGATGAAGAAAATAAGGTTTACCTGAAGAACAAGAAGCTACTAAAGTCTTCCTCAATACTTAAGCAGCAAGCAAGGAAAAAGAATGTGCCAAGCAATGAACCTCTTGACAAATCACATTCTTTGCCAAGAAGATCTCCTCGGAATGAAGGACAGACTGCTCCGTCAATCGTCACACAACGTTCTTCAACTTCCAGAAGAATTGACCAAAAGGGAAACCTGGAGTCTTCCATCAAACAAGAACAAGATAAAATGACTCTAGAACTCAGAAAGATGTCCAAGGACATACATAAGATGAAACAAGAGTGTTCTACGATTTCGGGAATGCTTAAAGGAATTTTGAAAAAGCTGGGCTGCACGAGCTCTGAAGACTCTGCCTCAGATGATTGACTTGTGCAAATTCTCTTGTGCGGGAACTTCATTTTTTTTACTTTTTTGTGCAGGTTCTTTTAAGTTTTAGTTTTTAGTTTTTTAGTTCTCAAACTTGAACTGTTAACCTTTCTCTCCATTTTGGTAATTTTTTGGCTAACTTTTGTGACAAAAAGGGGGAGAGAGAAGTATAAACAATGATACTATGATACAATGGTTGTGAGAAACTTGAAACTATAGAGGTAAGTATAACCTCAACTTGACCTCAACTTGCAAGGTAAGTAGAACTTCAACTTTCGGTTTTTCATTTGTGGTTGAGTGCATGCCTCGACTAACTATTCGACTAACTATTTGCGCATGTAATATAACTAACAAGTTGATGTTCACTAACATGACATTTGGGTTTTTGATTGCATAGAAGATATGTTGGTATTTTAACTATGATCAGTTTACATATCTGAATGTATAAATGTCATGGTAAGTATAAATGAGTATAAACTTCATCTCTGTATGTGGTTTTTGAATGATATAAAATTCTTGAGGTATCTAACGATTTCTTTTGTCAAGAATGATTTCTTTTGCAGAGAATACAGATGTCTAAGTCTAGAGTCTGTTTTAGGAGTTTAACTCATGTATTTTATTTTGGATCTCCATTGTAAATTTTTGTTGTATGGTGATAGCAACAAAAATATCTTTTTGAATTTTCTTGAGTGGATCTATGTTTTGTCACGAAACCGCCAAAGGGGGAGATTGTTACGGAATTTGAGTTGGCGTATTTCGTGAATTCGGTTAAGTCTTGAAGATTGAAGGTAAAGGAAGTTGGATCATATAACTCAATCTCAAGAAAGAAGAATTCAAAAGGATCAGGTATGTTTAACTTAATATCTTTGGTGATCCGAATACTTCTTATAGCGTAGAAACACTTGGATGGATTTGTTATTGCATAAATATTAAAAACTGGACATGGGACATGTTCAGGATCCGGATCAGACTGTTCGATCCGGATCCCGAAGGTGGTTCGTTCATACACCAGTTCAATCCGGATCGTAGCTTCCCTTGATCCGGATCCCGAACACTGAGTTTACCATTTTATTTGAACGATCCGGATCAGGCTACTGCAATCCGGATCCCGAACGTTGATGTTTGGTAAACTGTATGAACGATCCGGATCAAGCACTTCGATCCGGATCCCGAACCTTCATTTTTCTGGAATCTGTTTTTCTCGCTACTGCAATCCGGATCACCGATCTCTGATCCGGATCGTCGTCATGAAAATTTCCAGAAAAAGGTAGTTTTTGATCCTTATCTTTTTCCAAGGGTTTCTAACCTATAAATAGACCCTATGATTCTTTTTCTAGGGTAATCCACATAAGTCCAAAAAGTAGTCGTCATCTTTTATACGGCCTAAGATCCACATATAAAGACGAAAGGAAATCATAGATTCTATCTTATGTTTCTTCATCTATATTGATTGATTTGATTCTAGGTTTTCATACTCACATTTTGAGTTGAATCAAATCAATGAATACTTAGATGGTATTTCCGATCTATTTCTAATCTAAGTATTCGGCGGATCATCACCACCCAAAAAACAACGATTTACCCCAAAATCGGCGCGTGGACTCGCGTGGCCTTGTGGATTCAAGGTGCAACCGCTCTCGTGGATTCGGAGCGAGGTACGTTCGTGGATTCGAAGCGTGCTACTAGGTGAAGACCGTGGATTCGGTCGGACATCGTGGACTCGACGTTGGACGCCGTGGATTCGGCGTTGGACGCACATCGTGGATTCGAGAAGCGTCGTGGAGCGAGCGGAGAAGATCAACTAGGAGCGTATGGAAAAGGTTGAGTCGTCTGTGAGTACGGTATATCACCTTGTACGTGTTTAATTCTAGTGGATTTCACCGTGTTATCGGTCCCGTGGTTTTTTACTCCGGTTTGGAGTTTTCCACGTAAAAATCTCTGCGTGTTATTTATTTTTCCGCATTGGGTTTTTATATCGCAAAGATTTTTGAGTGTTTATGGTTTACACCTATTCACCCCCCTTTAGGTGTTTTTTCCCCTATTTAGATCCTATTATTCATATAACCCAACATAGTTCAGCTCTGATTTTATGCTCTATTATTATTATCTCTTATATCTGAGCAGGTTACCGACGCTTCGTGTACACGGGAAATACCGTGTGCACGGCGGATCTGTAGACGGGCCCGGGTTCTGGTTTACACCCGGGGCGTGACAGACTGCCACATAGGGTCCAGTCAAACCTGCGCCTACCTACTACCGTTACATCCAAGGAGGAACGGACTTACGTAGGGCGTCCATGACTGCCAAAACTGGCCCAACCAGAGGGACTGCGTCGACAAGTTGCGATAGCAAAGTAATAGGCCCAACTCCGGAGTGGCACTCGAGGGGTGCGACCCCACCGATGAAAGTATCCGCGCATCTCTGTCGAGCTCAAATGTGGCTCATGCAGGCTATAGTCCAATCCACGATCAACAAGATCGACAGTACCCAAATCACCTCTCTAACTCACTAACAGGAATCACTCGAACAGTCGGGACCGCTGTCAACCCAACGGCTTCCCAAAAAGAACAACAACTCCACATGTAAACTCGCTAGCTGGGTATACCCCACAGCCAACAACAATGAAGGGTCCAAGAACCTCGAAAGACTAGAACCTACAACCCAAATCAAACAAGAACAGGCTCTAGGCATAGCCTTTCGTTGTTCTTGACCCAAAGAAAAAGGCAGCCCTTAGAACCCAGTCCACTCGAATCCTCTCGAGTGGGAAAGTTTATAGGAAAAAGGTGACATTTATTACTGAAAACCATTTTTCACTCAAACCCACGCGGGGTGAGGACTAAAGATAGCTCTTTTTTGAAAAACCATCTTGATTTGAGAAAAACCTATTTTTTAATACTTTTTAGTTCTTTTAAGAAAAACAGCTGGAAAACAAGTTTTTATACCCAAACCCCGAAGGGCTAATGCCTTCGTCCAATCAAACAAGAACAAACTCTGGCGACCCTTCAATGTTTGGAAGAAAACATTGGTTGACTAAAATCATGTGTGTCTAAAAGGGTTTTGGGTTCAAGGTCTTGCTATGACTGGTATACTACTACCACTAACACAGTGGCGACACATAAACAGAAAAGCAAGACATCCCGGGACCACCGTTCACCTAAACGGCTCCCGCCACAGATAAAAGACCAGCTACACCTACGAGACTCCACTCTGCTCCCAAGCACAAGTGTAACATGCATCCCACACTAACAATAAATCCCGACCACTCGGCCCACTACTCGGGCGAGGAGAAACCCTAAGTCCAGGAATAGAGTATAACGGGTGGATGTCTAAAGCATAAATAACCTAGCCCAAGTTGGAGTTTTCTACTAGTCCGGTTAAACATGTAGCATATGACGGGGTGCTAGGTCAAGTTCCAAAGATGGCATTTCATTTACAGATTTAGGAAGCAATAAATCAATATGATCATCATAGCAACACAAGTAACATCAATTCTCTCTTCCTAGCATGCTTCCTAATACACTCACAATAATGCAAGATTCCTACAATATAGAATTACTGATCAGTCTGCCCGTTTTGAAGATGAAGTAATCCACCTGGAAGTGCAAGGCTGTCCAAAGTCCAAGAAGCTGAAACTACACGGGAATAATCCTCCAATTCCCACAATTCCAATCGGTCCAGAAACACTCAAAAACTCCTCCTGGGTATAATGATATAGTCCAAGATTACAAACAACACAAAATTTCCAAGTGTACAATCTGCTGAAAAATCAGTCCTAAAGAAGCTTAATTATCACCTGCGAGATAAATTCAAAAATTCCAATAAAAATACGACGGCGATCCTCACGAAGCGTACATGTTAATTGAGTCCTTATACGTTGAAATCCGACGCACGAGTGCTGAGGTAAAAATCCGACAAGCCTCCGCTGTCCAGAAAAACCACCAGCAGGAAAGGGGTTCAAAGATGCCTGGTAAACCATGCCAAGAACTTAGAATGAAGGATGGTGACCAACACAGAAATCGAAGGCCTGCCTCTCGTGAAACCGATGCCTTAAAAATTGTCTAAAAATTCCTTCGGGGTAGCTCTGGGGGCCTCGTGGACCGAAATGCGACGAAAAAGGCCTCCGAAGAAGAAACGTCGCAGTGTGCCGAATCGCAGAAATCGCCGATGTCGAGATCTCCAAAAATTCCGAAACTCCTTTGAGAGATGGGGCACAAGAAGAGAATCAACTTTGCTTAAGGGCTCTGTCGCAAGGGAGCTCGGGAAGAGTCCGAAAATGCAGCCAAAGGGGGGGGGTATTTATAGTCTCAAGTGAACAATTCACTTAATTCCATCCATGTCCCTAGTTTCGGATGCCCAAAAAATTTTGGGTTGCTACAGTAACCCAAAACGTACCCCAAACCATCATCGCCCGAATCGTCCACAACGCTCCACGTAGCCCCGCACAACGGACAGCGGCGCCAGCCACCCCGGCCGCGCCACGTGGCACCCCCCCCGCGCCTGCCTCGCGCACGTCGCCCACCTGCCCCGCGTGTATGGCCACCTGCCCGCCGTGCCGCGTGGACTGCGCGCTCGTGCGCCCGCCACTCCGGGGCCGCCACGTGTCCCCGCGCCGGCCCATGCACCCAGCCGCTCGCCTCCGTGGACCGCGCCTGCTGCGCCGGCCCAACCGGGAGCCGCCACGCGTCCAACCTCCGGTGCACGCCTCCCCTGTGGACCGGCCGGCCTGCGCTTCTGCCCTGCTTCTGCCCGCGGCCGCTCCGCCGCGCTCTGCCGCCTGCCCGCCGCTGCCGACCGCCGGAACAGTACCCTGATACCTCGAAATCCGTGCTTGGGCATTCGGGCTCCGAAAAATATAAGTAAATAGTCTATTTTCATCGTTTTCGCGCGCTGAATCCAAATCCGATGTCCGTTTTGCCCAATTACACTTCTAAAATTTGTCGAAGGCCTCCAAATAAGTGTTCTTCACCCAAATTTTGCGCCGACTCCTTTTCTTGAGTCCGATATGTTAAGGATTTTGTTTTGGCGTATTTCGTGAAAGTGTTTAACTCTTGAAGATTGAAGATGAAGATGTTTGGATCATATACCTCAATCTCAAGAAAGAAGAATTCAAAAGGATCAGGTACGTTTAACTAAATAAGTTTGGTGATCCGAATACTTCTTATAGTGTAGAAACACTTGGATGGATTTCTAATCGCATAAAAATAAAAAACTGGGCATGTTATATGTCCAGGATCCGGATCAGGGCACTAAAGTCCGGACCCCGAACATAGGTTAGTTCATGCGCAAATCCAGTCCGGAACACACCTGGTTCAGTCCGGTCCCCGAACGTGGAGTTTGCAGAAATTGCATGAACAGTCCGAACCGTGGTAACTTCAGTCCGGACCCCGAACGTGGTTTTCTAGAAAAATTCTGTCTATTGACGACAGTCCGGATCGCACTTATTCCAGTCCGGACTGTCGACCCGAAAACTTCTAGATAAGGTTGGTTTTTGATTCTTATCCTCTTCCAATGGTTTCTAACCTATAAATAGACCCTACGATTCATCTTTTAGGGTAATACAAAATACGGTCGAAAAAGAGAAAAATTCACCTATAGAGAAGAAAGGAAATAACTAGATTTAATTCTATGTTTCTTTATCTATATTAATTTGATTCTAGGTTTTCAAACTCAGATTTTGAGTAGAATCAAATTAATGAATACTTAGATGGTTTTTCCGATCTATCTTTGATCTAAGTATTCGGCGGATCATCACCACCAACAAAACAACGATTTACCCCAAAATCGGCGCGTGGATTTGTTACGGAATTTGAGTTGGCGTATTTCGTGAATTCGGTTAAGTCTTGAAGATTGAAGATATAGAAGGTTGGATCATATAACTCAATCTCAAGAAAGAATAATTCAAAAGGATCAGGTATGTTTAACTAATTATTTTTGGTGATCCGAATACTTCTTATAGTGTAGAAACACTTGGATGAATTTTTAATTGCATAAAAATCAAAAACTAGACATGGGACATGTTCAGGATCCGGATCAGACATTCCAATCCGGATCCCGAAGGGTGTTAGTTCATACGCAAATTCAATCCGGATCCAAGCCCTCTTCTGATCCGGATCCCGAACATGGGTTTTTACTGAATTGTATGAACGATCCGGATTAGGCACTTCGATCCGGATCCCGAACCTTTGTTTTTCAGGAAACTGTCTCCTTCGTTACTACAATCCGGATCGCCGAAATCCGATCCGGATCGTCGTCCTCAAAAATCCCAGAAAAGGTTAGTTTTTGATTCTTATCTTCTTCCAACGGTTTCTAACCTATAAATAGACCCTATGATTCATCTTTTAGGGTAATGAAAAAAAATACGACTAAAATAGAAAAATCCACATATAGAGAAGAAAGGAAATACTAGATTTAATTCTATGTTTCTTCATCTATATTATTAATTTGATTCTAGGTTTTCCAAACTCAGATTTTGAGTAGAATCAAATTAATGAATACTTAGAAGGTGTTTCCGATCTATTTCTAATCTAAGTATTCGGCGGATCATCACCACCCAAAAACAACGATTTCGCCAAAAATCGGCGTGTGGACTCGCGTGGCCTTGTGGATTCAAGGTGCTACCGCTCTCGTGGATTCGGAGCGAGGTACGTTCGTGGATTCGAGACGTGCTACTGGGTGAAGACCGTGGATTCGGTCGGACGTCGTGGACTCGACGTTGGACGCCGTGGATTCGGCGTTGGACGCAGATCGTGGATTCGAGAAGCGTTGCGGAGCGAACAGAGAAGATCAACTAGGAGCGTATGGAAAAAGGTTGAGTCGTCTGTGAGTACGGTATATCACCTTTGTACGTGTTATAATTCTAGTGGATTTCACCGTGTTATCGGTCCCGTGGTTTTTTACTCCGGTTTGGAGTTTTTCACGTAAAAATCTCTGCGTGTTATTTATTTTTCCGCATTGGGTTTTATATCGCAAAGATTTTTGAGTGTTTATTGTTTACACCTATTCACCCCCCCTCTAGGTGTTTTTTCCCCTATTTAGATCCAATTATATATAACCCAACAGGATTCGCATGGCCTTATGGATTCAAGGTGCTACCGCTCTCGTGGATTCGGAGCGAGGTACGATTCGTGTGATCGAAACGTACTACTTGGTGGAGACCGTGGATTCGGTCAGACGTTGTGGATTCGACGTTGGGCGCCGTGGATTTGGCGTTGGACGCAAATTGTGGATTCGAGGCGCGTTACGGAGCAAGCGGAGAAGATCAACTCGGAGCGTATGGAAAAAGGTTGAGTCGTGTGTGAGTACGTTATATCACCTTTGTACGTGTTTAATCTTAGTTGATTTCACCGTGTTATCGGTCCCGTGGTTTTTTACTCCTGTGATGGAGTTTTCCACGTAAAATCTCTGCGTGTTATTTATTTTTCCGCATTGGGTTTTATTACGCAAAGATTTTTGAGTGTTTATTGTTTACACCTATTCACCCCCCTCTAGGTGTTTTTTCCCCTATTTAGATCCATATTATACATAATCCAACAAGTGGTATCAGAGCGGGAATAGGGTTGTAAACAATGGTTGAAGGTGGAAACATCAATAGACCCCAGTTCTTCGATGGAACAAACTATACCTACTGGAAAGTACGGATGAAAGCCTTTTTAATTTCCATTGACGAACGGGTGTGGCAATCAATCGAGTTAGGATGGTCAAATCCAACTGAAATTATTGTTGATGTTCACACCATCAAACCTAGGTCGAAATGGACCAAGGAAGAGATTGACTCATCTTCTTACAATGGCGAAGGAATTAACGCCTTATTTAATGCTTTGTCACAAACTGAATTCTCTCGCGTCTCGGCATGTGAGACTGCGAAAGAAATCTGGGATGTTCTACAAGTTACACATAAAGGAACAAACCTTGTGAAGATTCAAAAACTACAAATGCTTACGAGCAAGTTTGACTCTATTTTCATGGCAGAAAATGCATCTTTCATAGATTACTATACGCGATTGCAAGACATCGTGAATACATGTGCTAACTTGGGAGAGAAAATTCTAGAATTTAAAGTTGTAAGAAAAATTTTAAGGACTCTTCCTGAAAGATATCGTTCCAAGGTTACGACCATTGAAACTATTAAACACTCGGACGAAATCCGTGTAGAAGAATTAGTTGGTGCACTTCAAACATATGAAATGACATTTCCTACTAACTATTCTTCTGGAAAAGCATCCTCTTCTAAGTCTTCAGGTTTTGCGTTGAAAACAACAAAAGAAAATGACGCGGATTCATCCTCCTCAGACGACGACGAGAACCTATCTATGGAGGATTTTGAGAAGCAGCTTGCTCTCTTGACAAGAAAATTTCATCGAAACTTTCGAAGGGGTAATTCAAGTAAAACTTCATCCTTCGCAAAGTCGAAGAAAGGCAAAGGTTCTTCAAGTTATAAGTCAAGAAAGCAAGAGAGTTTTTCGAAGGAAAAGAAAAACTCGGAAGGACAAGTCCAATGCTTCAAGTGCTGAGGCTACGGCCACATCTCAACGGAGTGTCCCAATAAGAATCCGTCGAAGAAGAAAGCGATGCAAGCCGTCACTTGGGATGACACCTCAGCGTCAAATGAGTCATCTTCCAGTGATGAAGAAAACAACGCAACGGCGTTCCACGCATCCACAACTTCACCTTTCGTGTGCTTTATGGCAAGTACATCCGATTCCTTGTCCAACTCCTCCCAAGTTGAAAAGAATGCAACGGACAACGAATCGAGTAATTCCGAAGGTGAAGACTTTGCTTTTGCCTACCATAAACTTTTAAAGGATTCAAAGAAACTGGCAAAGCAAAACAAGGGTTTGAGAGGGAGATTGCAGGATCTCGAAGATGAAGCAAAAAAGGCAACTTCTCTCTCAAACGCTCTTGAAGTGGAAAGGGATAACTTGATCAAAGTAAATGTTTCCCTTCAAGAGAAAAATGAGCATTTCGAGAAGGAACACATAAAATTGGTGGATAAAGCAAGTTACTTCTTGAAGTTCTACTCCGAGGCTCGACAAGAAAAAATGGAAATGACGAAGACCATTTTCCAACTTAAGGATGATTTGAAGCGATTTTCTTCGGGAAGGAGCAAGTTGGATAAGATGCTTGGTCTTGGTCAAACTAACCGTTTCGGCCTTGGATACAATCGAACTGGAGACAGTCCTAGTTTGAGTAAGACAGTTTTTGTGCCCCAGTCGGTATCTCCTCCTCCGACGACGGAATTTAATGCATTCAACGACAACAAGCCTACCTCACCTATTTCGGGTTCGACAAGTTCAAAGGTATGTTTTCGTTGTGGTTTTGCAGGGCACACACGAAGAAATTGCAAGATTGGAGCGAAAAGATCACATCAAGCACCTCTTGCAACAACTACCAAAAAGGTGATTCCCCGGAAATCAAAGGAGGACCTTTCAAAGGAAATGAACCTTGGTAGTTTATCTAACAAGACGACGTCATCAAAGAAAAGCAATCAATCAAACAAGATGCTTTCACCGAGGAGAATAACTTCACATTCATTGCCGACGCAGTCCAAAAAGGTTTGGGTGCGCAAAGGTGAAATCTTCCCTTGTCTTGTCATTCATACATCTTTGCATGCTTATGACAATTCGTCTTGGTATCTGGATAGTGGATGTTCTCGTCACATGACCGGTGACAAAAACATTTTTCAAACTTTAGAGAAATCTCCGGAGGACTTGTAGTTTTCGGAGACGGTCGTTCTTCTAAAATTATTGGAAAGGGAACAATTGCATTTCCAGAAGGCCCGGTTTTGAACAATGTTTTATTTGTTGAAGGCCTTAAGACTAACCTCATTAGTATCAGTCAACTTTGTGACAATTGTTGGGTTATATGTAATAAGGATCTAAATAGGGGAAAAAACACCTAGAGGGGGGTGAATAGGTGTAAACGTATAAACACTCAAAAATCGTTGCGATAAAAACCCAATGCGAAAATAAAAAATAACTCGCAAGATTTTTACGTGGAAAACTCCATCACCGGAGTAAAAAACCACGGGACTGATAACACGGCGAAATCCACTAGAATTAAAACACGTACAAGGTGATTTACCGTACACACTTACGACTCAACCTTTTCCATACGCTCCTAGAGGATCTTCTCTGCTCGCTCCACGACGCTTCTCGAATCCACGATCTGCGCCCAACGCCGAATCCACGGCGTCCAACGTCGAATCCACGACGTCCGACCGAGTCCACGGTCTTCACCCAATAGCACCCTTCGAATCCACGAACGTGCCTCGCTCCGAATCCACGAGAGCGGTTGAACCTTGAATCCACAAGGACACGCGAATCCACGCGCCGATTTTTGGGGTAAATCATTGTTTTTGGTAGTGATGATCCGCCGAATACTTAGATCAAAGATAGATCGGAAATACCATCTAAGTATTCATTAGTTTGATTCAACTCAAGATGTGAGTATGAAAACCTAGAATCAAACTAATCAATATAGATGAAGAAACATAGAGTATTCTCTAATGATTTCCTTTCTTCTCTATATGTGAATCTAGAGCCGTATAAAATAAGATATGAATATGACGGCTATTTTCCTTGACCCTAGAAAAGGAGTCATAGGGTCTATTTATAGGTTAGAAACCCTAGGAAGGAGATAAGAATCAAAAACCTACCATTTCTGGAAATTTTACGGACGGCGATCCGGATCGGATTAGTTGTGATCCGGATCGTCGTAACGAGTCAGGTAGTTCCAGAAAAACGAAGGTTCGGGATCCGGATCGAAGTGCTTGATCCGGATCGTTCATACAGTTCACCAAACATCAACGTTCGAGATCCGGATTGCGAAGCCTGATCCGGATCGTTCAAGGAAAATGGTAAACTCAGTGTTCGGGATCCGGATCAAGAGAGGCTACGATCCGGATTGAACTGGTGTATGAACGAACCACCTTCGGGATCCGGATTGAACAACCTGATCCGGATCCTGAACATGTCCCAAGTCCAGTTTTTGATTTTTATGCAATGAAAGATTCTTCCAAGTGTTTCTACACTACAAGAAGTATTCGGATCACACAAAATCTTTAGTTAAACATACCTGATCCTTTTGAATTCTTCTTTCTTGAGATTGAGTTAAATGATCCAACTTTCTTCACCTTCAATCTTCAAGACTTGAAACTTTCACGAAACTACGCCAACTCAAATTCCGTAACAATCTCCCCCTTTGGCGGTTTCGTGACAAAACACAGATTCACTAAAGAAAATTCAAAAAGATATTTTTGTTGCTATCACCATACAACAAAAATTTACAATGGAGATCCAAAATAAAATACATGAGTTAAACTCTTAAAACAGACTCTAGACTTAGACTTCTGTACTCTCTGCAAAAGAAATCATTCTTGACAAAAGAAATCGTTAGATACCTCAAGAATTTTATATCATTCAAAAACCATATACAGAGATGAAGTTTATACTCATTTATACTTACCATGACATTTATACATTCAGATATGTAAACTGATCATAGTTAAAACACCAACATATCTTCTATGCAATCAAAAACCAAATGTCATGTTAGTGAACATCAACTTGTTAGTTATATTACATGCCCAAATAGTTAGTTGAATAGTTAGTCGAGGCATGCATTCAAACAAATGAAAACCAAAAGTTGAAGTTCTACTTACCTTTCAAGTTGAGGTTAAAGTTGAAGTTCTACTTACCTTTCAAGTTGAGGTTATACTTACCTCGATGTTCACACATTCACATCATCATTGTTCTACTTACCTTTCAAGTTGAGGTTATACTTACCTCGATGTTCACACATTCACATCATCATTGTTCAAGTTCGATATTCACATCATCATTGTTCAAGTTCTCTCTAAACTCTCTCCCCCTTTTTGTCACAAACAAAGCCAAAATCACAAATATTTAAGTAGAGTCAAGAAGTTTCAAAAATTTGTTCCTAAAAGTAAGAACTAGAACTAAGAGTGTGTCACGCCCCGGGGTCGAAACTGCGACCCGGCTCGCCAACAGATCCGCCACCTATGCCAAACCCGCATAGGTGAAGCGTCCTACCTGCAAGAAAAGTACTACAGCTAAACAGATATCAGAGCTATAAATAAAAATCTGCTGTATAACTAAATCAATCACTGCACAACTGGAAATAACACAACAATGTCCGTCTCCCAAAAATGATAATCATGCAGAATCCTCATATACAAACTCAGAACTCAACCGGGAGGTATCTCCAATAAATACATCAGTGTACAGGCTCTCAATACATAACAATCCTCACTACAACAGTCTCTCAAAGGAGGAAAATAAAATAACTAATCTACTGAAGCTCTCCTCTGAAGGGTACCGCTACACTCCAACGACGGGTAGGGAACTAGCTCGCGACTCCCTCGCCTCGGTCAGAAGGATCAGCAACAGGAACAACAGGAACTGGAGTAGAAGTTCCTGTGGGAAAAGACACCACGACGGGTGTGAGAACTACGTCCCAAGTAGTTCTCAGTGGGTGCCGCCAACAAGCCCGACGGTCTGCCCACTAAGTCCACTAGAGGCATAAAGTAACAAAAGCAGTGCTGTAAGGAAAGCTGGGAAAAGTAAACTCTACAGCTACTATGCCTCTATCTAGATGCTCAAAGAGTGGGACAGAAAGAACATGATGCCACAACTAACTCTCATCTCTGATCACTCAATCTGAACTGACTGCCTCCTCGGGTCCAGTCAAGCCTGCGCCAACCTACTGCCGTTACGTCCCTGAGGAGCGGACTTACGTAGGATCTACTGCCGTTACGTCCCGGAGGAGCGGACTTACGTAGGATCTACTGCCGTTACGTCCCTGAGGAGCGGACTTACGTAGGGCGTCCATGACTGCCAACACCAGCACAGCCAGAGGGACAAATGCAACGACAAGTCGCGATAGAAAAGCTCAATCTCACGCCGGTATAACAACCCGGTCTCGCCTACTCCGGAGTGGCACTCGAGGGGAGCGACCCGCTCGAGTAAAAAGTAACCCATCTCAAGTATCTCTGTAAAGTATCTCTGTCAAGCTCAAATGTGGCTCATGCAGGCTATGATCCACGATCAAACAGATCGGTAACTCCAAGCTCAAAGCACAACTCAGTCGGAAAAAGAACCTCGACTCGAACAGGAATAGCCCAACACACTCTCACAGCTATGTCGGAGAACCCTCAACGACTCAATCTGATAAATGCACGACCATGGCTGAGTCGGGAAACCTCCACGACTCGATCTGCCAGAACCCCAAGATCCTCAAGGCTAAGTGGGAGAACCACCTCCACCACTAAATCAGAGAAACAACCTCTAGATCACACTCTGCCAACTCATGGCACCAAGTCGCATCCACTGCGAGAAACTGTCTCAACAGGCCACACAGGCCAAACGTCGCATCTACTGCGAACAACTGCCTCAACAGGCCGACATCGCATCCACTGCGAACAGCTGACTCAACAGGCCAAACAGGCCGAACATCTCAACCACCAACCCAATGAAGGGTCCGGGAACACCGAAAGACTAGAACCTACAACCCAAATCAAACAAGAACAGGCTCTAGGCATAGCCCCACGTTGTTCTCGTCCCAAGAAAAGGCAGACCTTAGAACCCAGACCACTCGAATCATCTCGGTGGTTAATTTATAGGAAAAACTGTGACATTTCTTACTGAAGCCATCTGATCTGTAAGAAATCCATATTTAATGATTTTTAGTTCTTTTTAGGAAAACAGTTGAAACCAAGTTTTACATCTAAGCCTCGAAGAGCTAATGCCTTCGTCCAATCAAACAGGAACAGACTCAGGCGACCCTACGATGCTTGGAAGAAAATATTTGGTTGACAAAAATCATATGTGTGTCCAAAAAGGTTCTGGGTTTAAGGTCCTGCTAACACTGATCTACCGCTGCCACTAACACAGCGGCGACAGATAAAACAAGAAAAATAAAACATCTCGGGACCGCCGTCTACCCAAACAGCTCCCGCTACAAATGAACAACCAACTACATCTACCAGACTCCACTCTGCTCCCAAGCACGAGTGTAACATGCAACCCACACTAAAAGATAACTCCTGACCACTCGGCCCACTACCCGGGCGAGGAAGAACACTATGTGCAGGAAAGTAGAAGTGTGGATGTCTAAAGCAGAAATAACCCTAGCCCAAGTGAGGGTTTTCTACTAGTCTGGTTTCACATGCAACATATGACGGGGTGCTAGGTCAAATTCCAAAAACTATAATTTACAGATGGTAGAAAGCAAGGAGATGACAATACCATCAGATAATACAAGGAATAGCAATTCCTACATTCTAACATGCTGCACAAGCATTTCACTATCATGCATAGTCCTACTATAGCAGATTTAAAGCACAGTCCATCAATCTTGGAGACAAGGCCACCCACCTGAAAATGCTAACTGTCCGGAGTCGCACAGCTGAGACAGTCCAGAAACAGATATCTCTACATACCCACCAATCCAACGATACAGGAACAGTGATCAATACCTCCTGGGTACAAAAACACAACCCAAAGTTACACTTAATTCCATCAAATCCAAGCATCACAAATCTGCTGGGAACAGTCCCCTTAATACGAAATTTTCACCTGTAAAACGAACTCCAAAAATTCCAATAAAAATATCACAGCGAGCGTCTCGTCGAGACCTTCGAAACGGGTACCTTCACGCCCAAATCCGAGCCCCGTAGGCCGAGTTACAAATTCCACAGTACAGGTGCGCAAACACTCACAACCACACAACTGTAAACTCAAACACAGAAAAAAGGGGAATAGTATACCTTCGGGCAAGCCTCAGAAAAATCCCGGAAAAATACAATGATAATCCTTGCAACGAGTAGATCCAAAAAGTGTATAGGCTCGTCTCGATCCGACACTCGGGTGCGGAGATAAAATTCCGGCAAGGGGCCGCTGTCCAAAAACTCCACCAGAAAACAGCGGCTTAGAAATGCCTCGAAAACCGTGTCATAAACTCTGAATCCAGCAAGATGATCAACACGAAAGTCGAAGACGTACCTCTCGTGATTCCAACGCCACAGAAATCGTCCAAAAATACTGAAGGAGTAGCTCTGTAGACCTCTCAGATCAAACTGCGACGATAACGGGCCTCCGATGAAAAATCGCCACACTGCGCTCCGATGCCGAAGTCGTCGACGCCGCGGCTTCCAAAAAATCCGGGCCTCTGCCAGAAGATGCGCAAGATGAAGATCTCCAACTTTGCTAAAGGGTGCAAGGGGAAGGGAGCTCGGGAAAGGGGGCAAAAAGCCCCAGCCAACCGCCTATTTATAGGCTCAGCCCGAAAGTCCAACACTTTGGACTTTTGGCCCAAGTTCCGGGCGCCCGCAGGTTTCGGGCGGCTACAGTGTTGGGCCCGGCCCGACACTGTGCGCGCCCGAATCAACGAGGGAGCGCCACGTGGCCCCGCACTGCTCCCCGCGCCCGGCGCACGCGCGCCCGCGAACCGCGCGACGCCACGTGTCCCGACACGCGGACGTGCGCGGCTGCGCCCGACCAACCACGGGGCGCCACGTGGCGCCCCCCACGTCGCCCGGCAGCACCCACGCCGCGCCCACGTGCGCGGCCGCACCGCCCGCGGCACCGTGTCGGGCACGCATCCCGAGGCAGCCGCCGCTGCCGCGTGGACCGCGCGCACCAGGACCCGCCAACCACGCTCGGCCACGTGTCCGCACCCGGTCCACCGTGCACCCGCGCCTCTTCCGTGGACCGCGCCCGCTGAGCCGGCCAACCAGAAGGCGCCACGCGTCCTCCGCCCGGTGCACGACCCCCGCGGTGGACCGCGCGCCTCCGCCGCCCGCCGCCGCCGCCGGCGCCCCTCCGGCGGCCGGAACAGTACCAAAATCCTCGAAATGCGTGTTTTCGCATCCGGACTCCGAAAAATACAAGTAAATAGTCCATCTTGACCGTTTTCGCGCGCTGAGTCCAAATCCGAAGTCCAATTTGCCAAATTCCTCTTCGAAAATTTGCCGAAAATTCCCGGAGAAGTGTTCTTTACTCAAATTTCGCGCTGAGTCCAATTTTAATAACCATTTCGCCCGAAACCACATCAAAACATCCGACGGGGTCCTCCGATCACTCACGTGATCCAGTATACACCCGAAGTCCATCACTTGAGTCCAAATTGGTGCAGAAACACCGCCGACATGCCACATAGGCCTCCAGAAGCTGCTAATCGTACTGTAGAAGCCCTGCGGAGATCTGGGTCACCACAGAGTGAGTCCTAAAAACTGAACAAGGTTAAAGCCTGCACAAAAATTGTTAGAGCAAAAATTAATTATCGGAGTCTGAATCCTCAGACGCACTATATCCCATCTTAGCGAACATGTTCTTGATCAATTTCTTCATCGAATTTACTTTCTTGGTCAATGTAATTTGGGATGCGGTTATGATCTCGAGTTCTTCAGACATTCGGCTTTGTTCTTTGGTTATTCGCTCTTGCTCAAGAGATAGGCGCTGTTGTTGCTTGAAGATCGAAGTTACTGATGCGTCTTCATCCGCGCCAGGTGCTTGTTGAGACGGTGAGGCCGAGGTGCCGACACAAGGTTTCTTACCAGTGGACGGTGTCGGAGTAACATGTGGTAATTTGTGAAGTGACTTCACAACGGTGGACTCATCGATCATACCCAAACATTGATGATAAGTCGGTGAAGTAATATCAACCTGAAATTTCTTCAAGATTCTCATTATAATCAGTGAAAATGGAATTCTTTCTGTGGGATGAGGGTGCTCAACATATCTTGTCATTCTATTCCAAATAATGTATGGAATGTTGATATTCAATCCCATTGCCTCAGACGGATGTCCTAAGAGATACAAAAATAGCATTCGATCCCATCTCAAGACTTTCGTCTGCAAATTTGGAAGGATATTGTAACAGGTGATGAAGTTTAGGAATCGGTACTCAAGACGAAGTTCTTTGGATCTGATCGATTTCTCCGTTGATTGCGTTTCTTCCAAACAAATTCCCTTTATAACCATTTGCCACAAAGTGTTCGTCAAAACCTTTCCCTTCAAGTAATTAACTCCTGTCTTGCTGGCAGGCATTCCCAAAACCTCGCCAATCAATTGTGGAGTAATTTTGAATCTTGTGCCTTGGATATTCGTGTAAAATTCCATTGGACCGTTTTCAATTTCTCGAAGGTGCCGTGCATTTGTATAGAAGGCCCTTACATGATGCAGACAGTATCCAAGCACTTCTGGAAATCGACAAACTTGAATAAGATTTGCTTGTTCAACCAGAACGCCAAACTCAGGGGAGTGATCTCGTAGAGCCTCAATATTAACATGCCTCTCACCAATGCATTCACGATTCTCAAATGCCCTTAGGCGATCCGCATTAACGAACACTTGTTCCTCACGAGGTGGAGAATCCGGAATAATCGGTTCGTTAGACATAAAACCTCGTGCTCGTCCAAACCGTCGAGCAAGTCGTTTCCTTTTCACCGAGATGGTTGGTGCAGTCATAGGTGCTTTACCTTTGTCCATGGGTGCTTTTTCTTTCGATGCATCGGGCATTGATTCATCATCATCTGTTAATTCAGTCCAATCTATCTCTTGACAATCTACTTCTACTTCTGTGTCGCTGATCATATGAAACTCACCTTTTTGTTGTGTTTTCTTAGCTCTCTTTAATTTGTTTGTGGCCCGAGTGTGCACCATAGTGACCAATAAAAGAATGATCCATGAGAATCCCATTGATCCAAGTGCCTTAAAAAGATTGAAATCCTGTGAGCAACAACTCAAGAACACGAAAAAATTGTTAATTTTCAAAGATTTGAAAAATTGCACCCAAACAATCATTATTGTGTAGAGAGATTAAAAATCAAATTAGTTTTCTAAAAGAGATTTTTAAAAAACAGATCAATTGCATGATTTTCGAAAATCCTTATTATATGCCCTAAAATCGAAATTTTTGAAATCGAAGACCAAAAATCCGTTTATCTTGAGAATACCTAGCATATAATCAAAACTAATCTACCCAGAGTTCTTATTTCAAAAGAAATTTGATCAAAAACCATCCACAAACAAAATTGATCCAAGAAATTCATCACGTTTGAGGAGGAATAGAAAAAAACGGTGAAAAACTGAGATTTTGATCAATAAAACTTACTTGGAGTTGAAGAACTTGAGTTTGAAAGCTTCCAAGAAGGATGAAATCTAGAGAGAGAGGCTCTGGAAACTTTGGAACAAAAGATTGGAGTAAAAGAAATCAAAACCCTTTTGTTCTTTATAAAACCCTAGCCGCGATCCGGATCAGACCATGCTTGCGATCCGGATCGGCTACCCGCAGTGAGAAACTGCGTTCGGGATCCGGATCGGCAGGTCCAATCCGGATCGTCAGCCCGCAGAAGAATACCTGCGTTCGGGATCCGAATCATCTTGCCCGATCCGGATCGGCTCCAACTTTTTCTTTAGAAAATTTCAGAGAAATTCAAGAAAAACCAGAAAAAGATCGTAAGCACAAATGTGTATCAACTTTAAACAAAAATCATCGTTTCATACAACAAGAATTAGATTATGCCAAATCTATCAATAATATCCAAAAATGAAACGAGAATTTACAAAAATTAAATCCCTTAAAGTTGAACACTTTCAATTACATCTAACTTGATCTTATGAGTAATGCCTTTATCAAATCATCAATTCAGTAAAGAAAATGAAATACAAAGATCAATAGATGTTTGAAATCCCAAATATAGTAGATAATGTATCTAGACAATCTGTTGAAGAGAGTGGCTCTTTGAGCATCTTTCTTTAAAAACCCACCTTATACCAACCTTGAAATTTGACGGAGTCAAGTATTTCAACATGCATTTTACTTAATCAAAATTTGAACAACCATGCTTGGTATACATGTGGTAGCTGCACACAATACTCGGACGACCGAGGTGGTAGCTCTTTCCTCCATGTGGTGGTAGTTTTCACACTCCTCATTGGGATGTAACTCTTTCCACATCTTTTGAGCATTTTACATTTCTTTGACTCCCCCTCAATTGGCTATCAATTATTTAAGATATAAAGTATTCAACCAAAAATTGATCTCGATTTCATACTCGACTAAACAGTCAAATAAGATAATGACTATACCAAGAGATCATTGAGAGAGAGAAATTGACTTTGATCACTCAGAAGATGATTTAATTAACATAAATGATCATTGCAACAGTGAAATATTATGATGGCGAAAGCATAATAAATTTCTAAATGTGCGAAAAGATGCAATTAAAGTCAATTATGATCTATGCTCAATTAATGTCCTATGTACAGACATAGATAATGAACAAAACAAAACAAAGACAAAACCTATCCTAAGCAAAGGTTTCAAAAAGAAGTTTATTTCAAGGAAAGCATTCCAATTGCTTTTCGCAAATGAATAAAACGTTTTTGATCCAAAGGTTTTGTTAGAATGTCAGCTAATTGATCCTCAGTTGAAATATATGAAAGTTGAAGAGTATTTGATTCAACTAGCTCTCTAAGAAAATGATATCTAAGTTCAATATGTTTTGTTCTAGAGTGCAACACAGGGTTTTTAGAAATGTTAATTGCACTTGTGTTGTCACAAAGAATTGTTACCGAAGATGCTGAAATCCGGAAGTCGCTCAATACGCTTTTTATCCAAATGAGTTGAGTTGAGCAACTTCCAGCTAAAATGTATTCCGCTTCGGCAGTCGAGAGTGCTATGCAATTCTGCTTTTTACTGTGCCATGCAACAAGGCAATGGCCAAGATAGAAGCATGCACCACTCGTGCTTTTCCGATCATCCACTGATCCTGCCCAATCGGCATCTGAGTATCCAACAATATCCAAACTTGTTCCCATAGGATACCAAATTCCGAAATTAATTGATCCTTTGATATACCGGATGATCCTTTTCACCGCTTTCAGGTGAACCTCCTTTGGTGCAGATTGATATCTCGCGCAGATCCCAACACCAAAAGATATATCCGGGCGACTAGCCGTGAGGTAAAGTAGACTTCCAATCATACTCCGATAAAGTTTCTCGTCTACGTTCTCACTATGTGATTCACTTCCAAGTCCCTTGTGGCTAGTTCCCATTGGAGTCGGAAAATCCTTCGAATTTTCAAGATCAAACTTTTTAACCAACTCTATTGCATACTTGGATTGACTCAAGTGAATACCTTCATCATTTTGTTTAATTTGCAATCCAAGGAAATAAGTCAATTCGCCCATCATGGACATCTCAAATTCGCTTTCCATGGTCTCCGCGAATGTAGAAGCATCATTATCTCTTGTTGCGCCAAATACAATGTCATCGACATAGATTTGTGCTACAATGAAATTGCTTTGATAATGCTTCACAAAGAGAGTCCTATCAGCTCCCCCTCGAGTGTAGCCCTTCTCCAAAAGGTGCTTTGTCAACCTTTCGTACCATGCTCGCGGTGCTTGTTTCAGACCGTAAAGAGCCTTTTTCAAACGAAAAACATGGTTAGGTTGTTTATGGTCTACAAAACCTTTCGGTTGTGCCACATAAACTTCCTCATTTAAAAACCCATTTAGAAATGCGCTCTTAACGTCCATTTGAAATAATTTGATTTTAAAATGACAAGCAATAGCAAATAGTATACGAATGGACTCGAGTCTAGCTACAGGGGCAAATGTTTCATCAAAGTCTACACCTTCTACTTGAGAGTAGCCTTGAGCAACTAATCGTGCCTTGTTCCTGGTGATAGTACCATCCTCATTTTTCTTGTTCTTGAAGATCCATTTGGTACCTATCACATTATGTTGCTTTGGAGGCTTCGTTAATTCCCAGACTTTGTTTCGCTCAAATTGATGGAGCTCTTCCTGCATTGCTTTAATCCAGTAGTCATCCTGAAGAGCTTCATCTATGTTCTTTGGTTCGATTAAAGATACGTAGCAAGCGAATCCACAAACCAACTGCCTCCGAGTTCTAACTCCTTCTTGTGGATCTCCAATAATATTCGATTCCGGATGATCCTTGGAGATTCGTAGCGTTTGTTGAAACGGAGTACTCGGAGATATATGAGATGATTCCTGCACATTAGATAAACTTGAAGAACCATTAGATGCATCATTAATATTGGAAGTATTATTATGAGAAGATGCAACAGCAGGAGAATCATCATCTAGAGAGATATCGAGGGTAGATTTTTCAGATGCAAAGTGAAAAGCTTCATCTACTTTAACATTTATAGATTCTACGATCGTCTTAGATTCCAAGTTAAATACTCGATATGCTCTACTATTAGTAGAATACCCCAAGAAAATCCCTTGGTCACTTCGTGAGTCAAACTTTCCAAGATTTTCACGGTCACGTAAAATGTAACACCGACTCCCGAAGATGCGAAAATATTTGATGTTGGGTTTTCTACCACACCATAGTTCATATGGTGTATTTAACGTTCCCGGGCGCAAATAAACTCGATTAATTACATAGATTGCAGTGTTCACAGCTTCAGCCCAAAAATGTAGCAGTAAATTCTGGCTGTGAAGCATAACACGTGCCATCTCTTGAACAACCCTGTTTTTGCGCTCGACAACACCATTCTGTTGAGGTGTATAGGGTGCTGAGAATTCATGCTTAATACCGTTTGAAGTGCAAAAGTCAATGAATTTGGAGTTAACGAATTCTCCACCTCTATCACTTCTAACACGAATGATCTTTTCATTCTTTTCAATCATAATACGATGGCAAATCTCGTGAAAAGAATCAAAAGTATCAGCTTTCTCTTTTAAAAATGCTACCCAAGAATACCGAGAGAAATCATCAACCAATAAGAAAATATACCATTTACCTTCCAAAGATGGTTGACGAGTTGGCCCCATTAAATCCATGTGTAAAAGTTCCAAAGGCCGTTTTGTACCAACGTGGTTCAAGTTCTTGTGTGCAGTCCTGGACTGTTTTCCCTTTTGACAACCGCCGCACACAATGTTTTGTTCAAATGAAAGTTTAGGAACCCCCTTGACCACATCTTTGTTTGAAATTCTAGCAAGTTCCTTAAAATTTATGTGACCTAGCCTTTCATGTCAAAGTGTTTCATTATTCAAATAGGCTAAGTTACAATTTTCAGAAGTTTTACTAGGAACAACATAACAATTGTTTTCAGATCTAACCCCCTTTAAAAAGAATACATGGTCCTTATCAGTTACAACACATTCAACAGATGAAAAGTTAACTGAAAAACCATTGTCACAAAGTTGACTTATGCTAATGAGGTTAGTCTTAAGGCCTTCTACATATAACACATTATTTAGAACCGGGCCATCTGGAATAGCTACTGTTCCTTTTCCAACAATTTTGGAAGATCGACCGTCTCCGAAAAACAACGAGTCCACCGGAGATTTTCTCAAGATTTTGAAAACTAATTTTGTCACCGGTCATGTGACGGGAACAACCGCTATCCAGATACCAAGACGAACTATCATATGCATGCAAGGAAACATTGGTTACAAGACAAGGAAAAATTTCACCTTTGCGCACCCAAACCTTTTTGGAATGCGTCGGTAATGGTCGTGAAGTTATATGCCTAGGTGAAAGCGTCTTGTTAAAACGATTGCTGCTCCTTGATGTGGTCGTCTTGCGCGGTAAACTACCAGGGTTCTTTTCTTTCAATTGATTTGGAATTGATTTCCGAGGAATCACCTTTGTGGTAGTCATTGCAAGAGATGTTTGAGGTGAGCATTTGACTCCCGTCTTGCAATATCTTCTTATGTGCCCTGAAACACCACAACGAAAACATACCTTAGATCTTGACGATCCCAAAGAGGATGAAGTAGGTTTGTTGTCGTTGTTTGTCTTGAATTCCGGTGTCGGAGGAGGAGATACCGACTGAGGCACAAAAACTGTCCCACTCGAACTTGGACTGTTTCCAGTTTGAGTGTATCCGAGGCCGAACCGATTTGATTGACCAAGACCAAGAAGTCTATCCAACTTACTCCTTCCTGAAGAGAATCGCTGTAAGTCATCGTTGAGTTGGAAAATGGTCTTTGTCATTTCCAGGTTATCCTGTCGAGCCTCGTTGTAGAGCTTTGAGAAGTGATTCGCTTTATCCACCAGATTTGTATGTTCCTTCTCAAGTTGCTCATTGGACTCTTGAAGGGAAACATTTGCTTTTATCAGGTTTTCTCTTTCCACTTCAAGAGCGTTTGAGAGAGAAGTTGCCCTTTTTGCTTCTTCTTCGAGATCATGCAATCTCCCTCTCAAACTCTTGTTTTGCTTAGCCACTTTCTTTGAATCCCTCAAAAGTCTGTGGTAGGCTAGAGCAAAATCTTCACCTTCCGAATCATCCGATTCATTGTCCATTGCATTCTTTTCAACAGTGGAGTTGGACAATGACTCGGACGTACTTGCCATAAAGCACATGAAGGGTGAAGATGTGGACGCGTGGAATGCCGTGGTGCTCTTTTCTTCATCACTAGAAGATGACTCATTTGACGTTGAGTTGTCATCCCAAGTGACGACTTGCATCGCCTTCTTCTTCGCCGGATACTTGTTGGGACACTCCGTTGCAATGTGGCCGTAGCCTCGACATTTGAAGCATTGTAGTTGTCCCTCTGAACTTTTCTTATCCTTTGAGAAGTTCTCTTGCTTTCTTGACTTGTAACTTGAAGTACCCTTGCCTTTGTTCAACTTTCCGAAGGATGGAGATTTACTTAAATTACCCCTTCGAAAGTTGCGGCGAAACTTTCTTGTCAAGAGAGCGAGCTGCTTCTCAAATTCCTCCATAGAAAGGTTCTCGTCATCGTCTGAGGAGGATGTATCCGCGTCTTCTTCCTTAGTTGTTTTCAACGCATAACCTGAAGACTTAGAAGTGGATGCCTTTCTAGAAGAATTGTTAGTAGTAAACGTCATTTCATATGTTTGTAATGAACTAACTAATTCTTCTACACGTATTTCGTCCGGGTGTTTAATAGTTTCAATGGCTGTAACCTTTGGGCGAAATCGTTCATGAAGAGTTCTTAAGATCTTTCTTACAATCTTAAATTCTGGAATCTTCTCTCCCAGGTTAGCACATGAGTTTACGATGTCTTGCAATCGTGTATAGTAGTCCGTGAAAGATTCATTTTCTGCCACCAAGATAGAGTCAAACTTGCTCGTAAGCATTTGCAGTTTCTGAATCTTCACGAGGTTAGTTCCCTCATGTGTAACCTGAAGAACATCCCAGATTTCTTTCGCAGTCTCACACGCCGAGACGCGAGAGAATTCAGTTTGAGATAAGGCATTAAAAATAGCATTAGTTCCCTTGCCATTGTAAGAAGAAGAATCTAACTCTTCCTTGGTCCATTTCGACCTAGGTTTTAAGGTGCGAACATCAGAGATAATTTCAGTTGGATTAGACCATCCTAATTCAATTGATTGCCACACCCTTTCGTCGATGGAAATTAAAAAGGCTTTCATTCGTACTTTCCAGTACGCATAATTTGTTCCATCAAAGAAAGGGGGTCGATTGATGTTTCCACCTTCAACCATTGTTTACAACCCTATTCCCGCTCTGATACCACTTGTTGGGTTATATGTAATAAGGATCTAAATAGGGGAAAAAACACCTAGAGGGGGGTGAATAGGTGTAAACGTATAAACACTCAAAAATCGTTGCGATAAAAACCCAATGCGGAAATAAAAAATAACTCGCAAGATTTTTATGTGGAAAACTCCATCACCGGAGTAAAAAACCACGGGACCGATAACACGGCGAAATCCACTAGAATTAAAACACGTACAAGGTGATTTACCGTACACACTTACGACTCAACCTTTTCCATACGCTCCTAGAGGATCTTCTCTGCTCGCTCCACGACGCTTCTCGAATCCACGATCTGCGCCCAACGCCGAATCCACGGCGTCCAACGTCGAATCCACGACGTCCGACCGAGTCCACGGTCTTCACCCAATAGCACCCTTCGAATCCACGAACGTGCCTCGCTCCGAATCCACGAGAGCGGTTGAACCTTGAATCCACAAGGACACGCGAATCCACGCGCCGATTTTTGGGGTAAATCGTTGTTTTTGGTAGTGATGATCCGCCGAATACTTAGATCAAAGATAGATCGGAAATACCATCTAAGTATTCATTAGTTTGATTCAACTCAAGATGTGAGTATGAAAACCTAGAATCAAACTAATCAATATAGATGAAGAAACATAGAGTATTCTCTAATGATTTCCTTTCTTCTCTATATGTGGATCTAGAGCCGTATAAAATAAGATATGAATATGACGGCTATTTTCCTTGACCCTAGAAAAGGAGTCATAGGGTCTATTTATAGGTTAGAAACCCTAGGAAGGAGATAAGAATCAAAAACCTACCATTTCTGGAAATTTTACGGACGGCGATCCGGATCGGATTAGCTGTGATCCGGATCGTCGTAACGAGTCAGGCAGTTCCAGAAAAATGAAGGTTCGGGATCCGGATCGAAGTGCTTGATCCGGATCGTTCATACAGTTCACCAAACATCAACGTTCGGGATCCGGATTGCGAAGCCTGATCCGGATCGTTCAAGGAAAATGGTAAACTCAGTGTTCGGGATCCGGATCAAGAGAGGCTACGATCCGGATTGAACTGGTGTATGAACGAACCACCTTCGGGATCCGGATTGAACAACCTGATCCGGATCCTGAACATGTCCCAAGTCCAGTTTTTGATTTTTATGCAATGAAAGATTCTTCCAAGTGTTTCTACACTACAAGAAGTATTCGGATCACACAAAATCTTTAGTTAAACATACCTGATCCTTTTGAATTCTTCTTTCTTGAGATTGAGTTAAATGATCCAACTTTCTTCACCTTCAATCTTCAAGACTTGAAACTTTCACGAAACTACGCCAACTCAAATTCAGTAACAACAATGGTTTTTCAGTTAATTTTTCTTCTGCAGAATGTATTGTAACTGATAAGGACCATGTATTCTTTTTGAAAGGGGTTAGATCTGAAAATAATTGCTATATAGTTACAAATAAAATTTCTGAAAAGTGTAACCTAGTTTTTTTAGATAATGAAACTCTTTGGCATGAAAGACTAGGTCACATAAATTTTAAAGAACTAGCAAGGATTTCAAATAAAGACGTTGTTGGGTTATGTATAATTGGATCTAAATAGGGAAAAAAACACCTAGAGGGGGGTGAATAGGTGTAAACAATAAACAGTCAAAAATCTTTGCGATATAAAACCCAATACGGAAAAATAAATAACACGCAGAGATTTTTACGGGGAAAACTCCAAACCGGAGTAAAAAACCACGGGACCGATAACACGGTGAAATCCACTAGAATTATAACACGTACAAAGGTGATATACCGTACTCACAGACGACTCAACCTTTTTCCATACGCTCCTAGTTGATCTTCTCCGCTCGCTCCGCAACGCTTCTCGAATCCACGATCTGCGTCCAACGCCGAATCCACGGCGTCCAACGTCGAGTCCACGACGTCCGACCGAATCCACGGTCTTCACCCAGTAGCACGTCTCGAATCCACGAACGTACCTCGCTCCGAATCCACGAGAGCGGTAGCACCTTGAATCCACAAGGCCACGCGAGTCCACGCGCCGATTTTGGGGAAATCGTTGTTTTTGGGTGGTGATGATCCGCCGAATACTTAGATTAGAAATAGATCGAAATACCATCTAAGTATTCATTAATTTGATTCTACTCAAAATCTGAGTTTGGAAAACCTAGAATCAAATTAATAAAATAGATGAAGAAACATAGAATTAAATCTAGTATTTTCTTTCTTCTCTATCTGTGGATTTTTCTATTTCGGTCATATTTTTTCCATTTTTCGTCGTACCCTAAAAGATGAATTAAAGGGTCTATTTATAGGTTAGAAACCATTGGAAGAGGATAAGAATCAAAAACTAACCTTTTCTGGAATTTTTCAGGACGGCAATCCGGATCGGATTTCGGCGATCCGGATTGCAGTAACGAGACAGACATTTTCCAGAAAAACAAAGGTTCGGGATCCGGATCGAAGTGGCTGATCCGGATCGTTCATACAATTCACCAAACACCAATGTTCGGGATCCGGATTGAAATGCCTGATCCGGATCGTTCATATATTACGGTAAAAACCAGTGTTCGGGATCCAGATCAAAGGAGGCTACGATCCGGATTGAATTTGCATATGAACTAACACCCTTCGGGATCCGGATCGAAGTGTCTGATCCAGATCCTGAACATGTCCCATGTCCAGTTTTTGATTTTTATGCAATTAAAAATTCATCCAAGTGTTTCTACACTATAAGAAGTATTCGGATCACCAAAGATAATTAGTTAAACATACCTGATCCTTTTGAATTCTTCTTTCTTGAGATTGAGTTATATGATCCAACCTTCTTTATCTTCAATCTTCAAGACTTAACCGAATTCACGAAATGCGCCAACTCAAATTCCGTAACAGACGTGGTTAAGGGGGTTCCTAAACTTTCTTTTAAAGAAAACATTGTGTGTGGAGGTTGTCAAAAGGGAAAACAATCAAGGGCTGCACACAAGAACTTGAACCGCGTGGGTACCAATCGGCCCTTACAATTACTGCATATGGACTTAATGGGGCTGACTCGTCAACCATCCTTGGGAGGTAAATGGTATATTTTTCTTTTGGTTGATGATTTCTCTAGATATTCATGGGTAACATTTTTAAAAGAGAAAGTGGATACTTTCGATTTTTTTCATGAGGTTTGTCATCGTATTATGATTGAGAGAAATGAAAAGATCGTTCGTGTTCGAAGTGATAGAGGTGGAGAATTCATCAATTCTAAATTCATTGATTTTTGCACTTCCAACGGCATAAAACATGAATTCTCTGCACCCTATACACCTCAGCAGAATGGTGTAGTCGAGCGCAAAAACAGGGTTGTTCAAGAGATGGCGCGTGCTATGCTTCATAGCCGGAAACTCCCGTCACATTTTTGGGCTGAAGCAGTCAACACCGCGGTCTATGTTATTAATTGTGTGTATTTGCGCTCGGGAACTTTAAATACACCATATGAGTTATGGTTTTGTAGAAAACCAAATATCAAATATTTTTGAATCTTTGGGAGTCGTTGTTATATTTTGCGTGATCGCGAAAATCTTGATAAATTCGGCTCTCGAAGTGACGAAGGGATTTTCATGGGTTATTCTACAAATAGTAGAGCACATCGGGTATTTAACCTCGAATCTAAAACGATGGTAGAATCTATTAATGTTAAAGTAGATGAAGCTTTTCATTTTGCATTTGATAAATCTACCCATGATATGTCTCTAGATGATGATACTCCTGTAAATGCATCTTCTCATAATTCTTTCGATAAAGTTGATGCATCTAATGGTTCTTCTAGTTTATCTGATATGCAGGAATCATCATATGTACCTCCGAGTACTCCGTTACCTCAAACGCTACGTATCTCCAAGGATCATCCGGAATCTAACATTATTGGAGACCCACAAGAAGGAGTCAGGACTCGGAGACAGTTGGTTTGTGGAGTCGCATGTTACGTCTCCATGGTAGAACCAAAGAACGTCGATGAAGCTCTTCAGGATGACTACTGGATTGAAGCAATGCAGGAAGAGCTCTATCAGTTCGAAAGAAACAAAGTCTGGGAACTAACGAAGCAACCGAAGCAACACAACGTGATTGGTACTAAATGGATTTTCAAGAACAAGAAGAACGAGGATGGTACCATCATCAGGAACAAAGCACGCCTAGTTGCTCAGGGCTACTCACAAATAGAAGGTATAGACTTTGATGAGACGTTCGCCCCAGTTGCTCGACTCGAGTCGATTCGTATTTTGTTCGCAATTGCTTGTCATTTTAAAATCAAACTCTTTCAAATGGACGTTAAGAGCGCGTTTTTAAATAGGTTTTTAAACGAGGAAGTTTATGTGGCTCAACCGAAAGGTTTTGTATACCATAAGCAACCTAACCATGTTTTTCGTTTGAAAAAGGCTCTTTACGGTCTAAAACAAGCACCGCGAGCATGGTACGAAAGGTTGACAAAGCACCTTTTGGAAAAGGGCTACACTCGAGGGGGAGCGGATCGAACACAATTTGTGAACCATTTTCAGGATAACTTTATTGTGGCACAAATCTATGTCGATGACATTGTATTTGGAGCAACAAGAAACAACGATGCTTCAAAATTCGCGGAAACCATGGAAAGCGAATTTGAGATGTCCATGATGGGCGAGCTAACCTACTTTCTTGGATTGCAAGTCAGACAAAGTGAAGAAGGCATCCATTTGTGCCAATCCAAGTACGCAAAGGAGTTGGTGAAGAAATTCGATTTAGAAAACTCTAAAGACTTTCCGACTCCAATGGGAACTAGCAACAAGGGATTAGGAAGTGAATCTCTTAGTGAAAGTGTAGACGAGAAGCTTTATCGCAGCATGATAGGAAGTCTACTCTATCTCACGGCTAGTTGCCCGGATATATTCTTTAGTGTTGGGATTTGCGCGAGATATCAATCAGCACCAAAGGAGGTTCACCTGAAAGTGGTGAAAAGGATCATCCGGTACGTCAAAGGAACCTTGAATTTCAGAATTTGGTACCTATGGGAACAACTCTTGACATAATAGGATATTCAGATGCCGATTGGGCAGGATCTGTGGATGATCGGAAAAGTACGAGTGGTGCATGTTTTTATCTTGGCCATTGTCTTGTTGCATGTCATAGTAAAAAGCAAAACTGCATTGCACTCTCGACTGCCGAAGCGGAATATATTTCAGCGGGTAGTTGTTCAACTCAACGCATTTGGATGAAAAGCGTGTTGAGCGACTTCCGAATTTCAGCAACTTCGGTAACTATTCTTTGTGACAACACAAGTGCTATAAATATTTCTAAAAATCCTGTGTTGCACTCGAGAACAAAACACATTGAACTTAGATATCATTTTCTAAGAGAGCTAGTTGAATCAAATATTCTTTAAATTTCCTATATTTCAACTGAAGATCAATTAGCAGACATTTTAACAAAACCTTTGGATCAAAAACGGTTTATTCATTTACGTAACACAATTGGAATGCTTTCTTTGAAATAACACTTTTTGAAATTATTGCTTAGGTTAGGTTTTGTTTTGTGTTTTTGTTCCTTATCTATGTTTGTACATAGAACATTAATTGAGCAATAGTATAATTGACTTTAACTGCATCCTTTCATATATTTAGAAATTTATTATGCTTTGGATATCATAATAATTCATTTGATGCAATGATCATTTATGTCAATTAAGTCATCTTTAATTGATCAAAGTCAATTTCTCTCTCATGTGATCTCTTGGTATAGTTTTTATCATATTTGAAAATTGAGTTAAGTATGAAACTCGAGATCAATTTTTGGTTGAATAGCTTATATCTTAAATAATTGATAGCCAATTGAGGGGGAGTTTATTAAAATGTTTATGCTCAAAAGATGTGGAAAGAGTTACATCCCGATGAGTGTGAAAACTACCACCACATGGAGGAAAGAGTTACCACCTCGGTCGTCCGAGTACTGTATGCAGCTACCACATGTATACCAAGCATGGTTTTTCGAGTTGATTAGATAAAATATTTTTTGGAATACTTGACTCTGTCAAATTACAAGGTTGGTATAAGGTGGGTATTTTTATTGAAAGATGCTCAAAGAGCCACTCCTTACAATAAATTGACTAGATATATTATCTAACTTGTTGGGTTATATGTAATAAGGATCTAAATAGGGGAAAAAACACCTAGAGGGGGGGTGAATAGGTGTAAACAATAAACACTCAAAAAATCATTGCGCAATAAAACCCAATGCGGAAATAAAAATGAACACGCAAGATTTTTACGTGGAAAAACTCCAAGCCGGAGTAAAAAACCACGGGACCGATAACACGGTGAAATCCACTAGAATTAAAACACGTACAAGGTGATTTAACGTACTCACAGACGACTCAACCTTTTACCATACGCTCCTAGTTGATCTTCTCCGCTCGTTCCGCAACGCGTCTCGAATCCACGATCTGCGTCCAACGCCGAATCCACGGCGTCCAACGTCGAGTCCACGACGTCCGACCGAATCCACGGTCTTCACCCAGTAGCACGCTTCGAATCCACGAACGTACCTCGC
Source organism: Tillandsia leiboldiana (assembly GCA_029204045.2). Classification (NCBI taxonomy): domain Eukaryota; kingdom Viridiplantae; phylum Streptophyta; class Magnoliopsida; order Poales; family Bromeliaceae; genus Tillandsia; species Tillandsia leiboldiana. Next base: position 14,126,944 of record CM055061.1, read on the forward strand.
TCCGAATCCACGAGAGCGGTTGAACCTTGAATCCACAAGGACACGCGAATCCACGCGCCGATTTTTGGGGAAATCGTTGTTTTTGGTTGGTGATGATCCGCCGAAAACTTAGATTAGAAATAGATCGGAAATACCATCTAAGTATTCATTGATTTGATTCTACTCAAAATCTGAGTATGAAAACCTAGAATCAAATCAATCAACTATAGATGAAGAAACATAGAATTAAATCTAGTATTTCCTTTCTTCTCTATATGTGGATCTTAGGCCGTATAAGATGATATTTGATAATGACGGCTATTTTCCTTAACCCTAGAAAAAGAACCATAGTGTCTATTTATAGGTTAGAAACCCTAGGAAGGAGATAAGAATCAAAAACCTACCATTTCTGGAAATTTTACAGACGGCGATCCGGATCGGATTTCGGCGATCCGGATTGCAGTAGCAAGAAAGACGGTTTCCAGAAAATCAATAGTTCGGGATCCGGATCGAAATGGCTGATCCGGATCGTTCATACAGTTTCACCAAACATCAACGTTCGGGATCCGGATTGCAAATCCTGATCCGGATCGTGCAAGTAAAAAGGTAAAACTAGTGTTCGGGATCCGGATCATGAGATGCTGCGATCCGGATTGAACTAGTGTATGAACGAACACCCTTCGGGATCCGGATTGGAATGTCTGATCCGGATCCTGAACATGTCCCATGTCCGGTTTTTGATTTTTATGCAATGAAAAATTCTTCCAGGTGTTTCTACACTACAAGAAGTATTCGGATCACCAAAAATCTTTAGTTAAACATACCTGATCCTTTTGAATTCTTCTTTCTTGAGATTGAGTTAAATGATCCAACCTTCTTCACCTTCAATCTTCAAGACTTGAACCCTTCACGAAATTTCGCCAACTCAAATTCCGTAACAATCTCCCCCTTTGGCGGTTTCGTGACAAAACACAAATCCACTAAAGAAAATTCAAAAAGATATTTTTGTTGCTATCACCATACAACACAAATTTACAATGGAGATCCAAAAATTTTAAAAACATGAGATAAACTCCTAAAACAGACTCTAGACTTAGACATCTGTACTCTCTGCACACAGAAATCATTCTTGACAAAAAGAATCGTTAGATACCTCAAGAATTGAAACATACAAAACCAAGTACAGAGATAGAGTTTATCTGATCATCATGACATTTGAGAATTCAGATATGTAAGAGAATCATAGTCAAAAACCAACATATCTTCTATGCATTCAAAAACCAAATGTCACACAGTGTTAGTCCAACATCAACTTGTTAGTCATATTACATGCCCAAATAGTTAGTCGAATAGTTAGTAGGGACATGCACACAGAACACAAGATAAAAACCAAAGTTGAAGTTGAAGTGATACTTACCTTGATGTTCACACATTCACACAGTTTTCACACCATCATTGTTCAAGTTCTCTCTAAACTCTCTCCCCCTTTTTGTCACAAACTAAGCCAAAATTATAAAAATTTAAGGAGAGTTAAAAATGTCAAAAATGTAAGTAAATGTAAGAACTAGAACTAAGAGTAAGTCCTAAAAACTGAACTAAAATCTAAAACGGTAAAAGCCTGCACAAATCTGCACAAAAATTGTTAGAGCACAACTTAGTTATCGGAGTCTGAATCCTCAGACGCACTATATCCCATCTTAGCGAACATGTTCTTGATCAATTTCCTCATTGAATTTACTTTCTTGGTCAATGTAATTTGGGATGCCGTTATGATCTCGAGTTCTTCAGACATTCGCCTTTGTTCTATGGTTATCCGCTCTTGCTCAAAAGATAGGCGCTGTTGTTGCTTGAAAATCGAAGTTACTGATGCGTCATCATCCGCGCCAGGTGCTTGTTGAGACGGTGAGGCCGAGGTGCCGACACAAGGTTTCTTTCCAGTGGATGGTGTCGGAGTAACATGTGGTAATTTGTGAAGTGACTTCACAATCGTTGACTCATCTATCATCCCCCAACAGTGTTGATAAGATGTCGAGCTTATATCAATGTCAAACTTTTGTAAGATCCTCATGATGATTAAAGGAAACGGAAGTCGCTCAGAAGGATGAGGATGCACAATATATCTTGACATTCTATTCCAAATTATGTAGGGGATATTCATGTTCAATCCTACAGCCTCAGAGGGATGACCTATGAGATATAAGAATAGCAGTCTCTCCCATCTCACGACCTTAGTCTGCATGTTAGGTAGAATGTTGTAACACGTGATGAAATTTAGAAATCGGTACTCCAGTCGAAGATGTTTGGATTTTACACTTTTACCATCAGCTGATTTCGTTCCTTCCAAACAAATTTTATCTATCACTGTTTGCCACAAGGCATTCGTCAAACTTCTTCCTTTCAAAAAGTTGAGCCCCGATGTGTTAGATTCCATTCCAAGGACTTCGCCAATTAGCTGCGGAGTGATTTTAAGTTTCATCCCTTGGATATTTGTATAGAAATGCATTGATCCATGTTCATCTTCTTGAAGATGTCTTGCATTCGTGTAAAAGGTTCTTACACGATACAAACAATACCCAAGTAGTTCGGGGAATCGGCAGACTTGGATGAGATTAGCTTGCTCAATCAAGGTTCCAAACTCTTGTGAGTGATTTCGGAGAGCTTCAGTGTTGACATGACGTTCACCGATGCATTCACGACGTTCAAACGCTCGAAGGCGATCCATGCTGACGAACACTCCTTCCACGCGAGGCGGGGAGTCAGGAACTATCGGTGTGTTAATATTAGCGTCTCGTCGTAGTCCAAAGCGTCTAGTTACTCGTTTTCTTTTCACAGAGATGGTTGGATTAGCCATAGGCGCTTTTCCTGTGTCCATGGGTCCCTTTCCTTTTGATCCATCGGAAGCTTTTCCTTTTGAACCATCAGACGCCTTTTGTTCAGGCAATGAGTCATCATCATCTGTCAATTCAGTCCAATCTATCTCTTGACAATCTGCTTCCACTTCTGTGTCGCTGATCAGAAGAAACTCACCTTTTTGTTGTGTTTTCTTAGCTCTCTTTAATTTGTTTGTGGCCCGAGTGTGCACCATAGTGACCAACAAAAGGATGATCCATGAGAATCCCATTGATCCAAGTGCCTTAAGAAGATTGAAATCCTGTGAAGACCAACTCAAGAACACATGAAAATATTGTTAATTTTCAAAAGTTAGAAGAATTGTACCCAAACAATCATAATCATGTAGAGAGACTAAGAATCAAATTAGTTTTGCAAAAGGAATTTTAAAACTAGATCAATTGCATGATTTTGGAAAATTCCCATTATATGCCCTAAAACCGAAATTTTTGAAATCGAAGCCCAAAAATTCGTTAATCAGGAGAATACCTAGCATATAATCAAAACTAATCTACCCAGAGTTCTTATTTCAAAAAAGATTTGACCAAAAACCATTCACAAACGAAAAAGATAGAAAAATCTCATCACGTTTTGAAGAAAATAGAGAAAACCTGTGAAAAACGAGATTTTGATCAATAAAACTTGGATTTGAAGAACTTGAGTTAGGAAAGCTCCAAGGTGCAAGAATTCTAGAGAGAGAAGCTCTAGAGACTTGAGAACAAAAGATTAAGGTAAAAGAAATCAAAACCCTCTTGTTCTATTAAAAACCCTAGCCGTGATCCGGATCGGATCGAGATTTCGATCCGGATCGGCTAGCCGCAGGAAGAAGCGTGCGTTCGGGATCCGGATCACTTATCCCGATCCGGATCAGCTGCAACTTTTTCTTCAGAAAAAATTTAGAAAAAATCCATAAAATCCAGAAAAAGTATGTAAGTATTTTAGCACATCAACGTTAAACAAAAATCATCGTTTCATGTCAAGAGAAATAAATTATGTTAAATCTATCAATAACATTCAAATAATGACATGACAATTTATAGAAATTAAAACTTTTAAACTTGATCAAGTTCAAACACATCCATCATGATCTTATGAGTACGGCGTTTATCAAATCATTAAAATGGTAAAGAAAATGAATTACCAAGATCAATAGATGTTTGAAATCCCAAATAAATTATGTAATGTATCTAGTCAATCTGTTGAAGAGAGTGGCTCTTTGAGCATCTTTCAATAAAAAACCCACCTTATACCAACCTTGAAATTTGACGGAGTCAAGTATTTCAATCATGCATTTTATTTAATCAAAAAATTACAAACCCATGCTTGGTATACATGTGGTAGCTGCACACAGTACTCGGACGACCGAGGTGGTAGCTCTTTCCTCCATGTGGTGGTAGTTTTCACACTCCTCATTGGGATGTAACTCTTTCCACATCTTTTGAGCATTTTACTTTTCTTTGACTCCCCCTCAATTGGCTATCAATTAATTTAAGATATAAAGTATTCAACCAAGGATTGATCTCGAATTCATACTCAACTAAATAGTCAAATAAGATAAAAACAATACCAAGAGATCATTGAGAGAGAAATTGACTTTGATCAATTAAAAATGGTTTAATTTAAATAAATGATCAATGCATCAACTCAATTATTATGATATCCAAAGCATAATAAATTTCTAATTATATGAAAGGATGCAAGTAAAGTCAATAATACACATGCTCAATTAATGTACTATGTATAAACATAGATAAAGAACAAAAACACAAAAACAAAACCTAACCTAAGCAAAAGTTTCAAAAAGAAGTTTATTTCAAGGAAAGCATTCCAATTGCTTTACGCAAATGAATAAAACGTTTTTGATCCAAAGGTTTTGTTAAAATGTCAGCTAATTGATCTTCAGTTGAAATATATGAAAGTTGAAGAGTATTTGATTCAACTAGCTCTCTAAGAAAATGATATCTAAGTTCAATGTGTTTTGTTCTAGAGTGCAACACAGGGTTTTTGGAAATGTTTATAGCACTAGTGTTGTCACAAAGAATTGTTACCGAAGATGCTAAAATCCGGAAGTCGCTCAACACACTTTTCATCCAAATGAGTTGGGTTGAACAACTACCCGCTGAAATGTATTCCGCTTCGGCAGTCGAGAGTGCTATGCAATTCTGCTTTTTACTGTGCCATGCAACAAGGCAATGGCCAAGATAGAAGCATGCACCACTCGTGCTTTTCCGATCATCCACTAATCCTGCCCAATCGGCATCTGAGTATCCAACAATATCCAAACTAGTTCCCATAGGATACCAAATTCCGAAATTAATCGATCCTTTGATGTACCGGATGATCCTTTTCACCGCTTTCAGGTGAACCTCCTTTGGTGCTGATTGATATCTCGCGCAAATCCCAACACTAAAGGATATATCCGGGCGACTAGCCGTGAGGTAAAGTAGACTTCCAATCATACTTCGATACAGTTTCTCGTCTACATTCTCACTATGTGATTCACTTCCAAGTCCCTTGTGGCTAGTTCCCATTGGAGTCGGAAAATCCTTCGAATTTTCTAAGTCAAACTTTTTAACCAACTCCATTGCATACTTGGATTGACACAAGTGAATACCTTCATCATTTTGTTTAATTTGCAATCCAAGAAAATAAGTCAATTCGCCCATCATGGACATCTCAAATTCGCTTTCCATGGTCTCCGCGAATTTAGAAGCATCATTATCTCTTGTTGCGCCAAATACGATGTTATCGACATAGATTTGTGCTACAATGAAATTGTTTTGATAATGCTTCACAAAGAGAGTCCTGTCAGCTCCCCCTCGAGTATAGCCCTTCTCCAAAAGGTGCTTTGTCAACCTTTCGTACCATGCTCGCGGTGCTTGTTTCAGACCGTAAAGAGCCTTTTTCAAACGAAAAACATGGTTAGGTTGTTTATGGTCTACAAAACCATTCGGTTGAGCCACATAAACTTCCTCATTTAAAAACCCATTTAGAAACGCGCTCTTAACGTCCATTTGAAATAATTTGATTTTAAAATTACAAGCAATAGCAAATAGTATACGAATGGACTCGAGTCTAGCTACAGGGGCGAAAGTTTCATCAAAGTCTATACCTTCTACTTGAGAGTAGCCTTGAGCAACTAATCGTGCATTGTTCCTGATGATAGTACCATCCTCATTTTTCTTATTCTTGAAAATCCATTTGGTACCTATCACATTGTGTTGCTTTGGAGGCTTCGTTAATTCCCAGACTTTGTTTCGCTCAAATTGATGGAGCTCTTCCTGCATTGCTTTAATCCAGTAGTCATCCTGAAGAGCTTCATCTATATTCTTTGGTTCGATTAAAGATACGTAGCAAGCGAATCCACAAACCAACTGCCTCCGAGTTCTAACTCCTTCTTGTGGGTCTCCAATGATGTTTGATTCAGGATGATCCTTGGAGATGCGTAAAGTTTGAGGTAACGGAGTACTCGGAGGTACATAAGACGATTCCTGCACATCAGATAAACTTGAAGAACCATTAGATGCATCATTAATATTGGAAGTATTATCATGAGAAGATGCAATGGCAGGTGTATCGTCATCTAGAGAGATATCGAGGGTAGATTTTTCAGGTGCAAAGTGAAAAGCTTCATCTACTTTAACATTTATCGATTCTACGATCGTCTTAGATTCCAAGTTAAATACCCGATATGCTCTACTATTTGTAGAATACCCCAAGAAAATCCCTTCGTCACTTCGAGAGTCAAACTTTCCAAGATTTTCACGGTCACGTAAAATGTAACACCGACTCCCGAAGATGCGAAAATATTTGATGTTGGGTTTTCTACCACACCATAGTTCATATGGTGTATTTAACGTTCCCGGACGCAAATAAACTCGATTAATTACATAGATTGCAGTGTTCACAGCTTCAGCTCAAAAATGTAGCGGTAAATTCCGGCTGTGAAGCATAACACGTGCCATCTCTTGAACAACCCTGTTTTTGCGCTCGACAACACCATTCTGTTGAGGTGTATAGGGTGCTGAGAATTCATGCTTAATACCGTTTGAAGTGCAAAAGTCAATGAATTTGGAGTTAACGAATTCTCCACCTCTATCACTTCTAACACGAATGATCTTTTCATTCTTTTCAATCATAATACGATGGCAAATCTCGTGAAAAGAATCAAAAGTATCAGCTTTCTCTTTTAAAAATGCTACCCAAGAATACCGAGAGAAATCATCAACCAATAAGAAAATATACCATTTACCTCCCAAAGATGGTTGACGAGTTGGCTCCATTAAATCCATGTGTAAAAGTTCCAAAGGCCGTTTTGTACCGACGTGGTTCAAGTTCTTGTGTGCAGTCCTGGACTGTTTTCCCTTTTGACAACCGCCGCACACAATGTTTTGTTCAAATGAAAGTTTAAGAACCCCCTTGACCACATCTTTGTTTGAAATTCTATCAAGTTCCTTAAAATTTATGTGACCTAGCCTTTCATGTCAAAGTGTTTCATTATTCAAAGAGGCTAAGTTACAATTTTCAGAAGTTTTACTAGGAACAACATAACAATTGTTTTCAGATCTAACCCCCTTTAAAAAGAATACATGGTCCTTATCAGTTACAACACATTCAACAGATGAAAAGTTAACTGAAAAACCATTGTCGCAAAGTTGACTTATGCTAATGAGGTTAGTCTTAAGGCCTTCTACATATAACACATTATTTAGAACCGGGCCATCTGGAATAGCTACTGTTCCTTTTCCAACAATTTTGGAAGATCGACCGTCTCCGAAGAACAACGAGTCCTCCGGAGTTTTTCTCAAAGTTTTGAAAGCTATTTTTGTCACCGGTCATGTGACGGGAACACCCGCTATCCAGATACCAAGACGAACTATCATATGCATGCAAGGAAACATTGGTAACAAGACAAGTGTAAATTTCACCTTTGCGCACCCAAACCTTTTTGGAATGCGTCGGTAATGGTCGTGAGGTTATTCTCCTAGGTGAAGGCGTCTTGTCAGATCGATTGCTGCTCCTTGATGATGTCGTCTTGCGCGGTGAACTACCAAGGCTCTTTTCATTTGAAAAGTTTTGCTTTGATTTCCGGGGAGGCGCCCTTTTGGTAGTCGTTGCAAGAAGTGCTTGAGTTGAGCTTTTGGCTCCCATCTTGCAATTTCTCCTTATGTGCCCTAAAATACCACAACGAAAACATACCTTAGTACTTGATGATCCCGAGGAGGATGAAGTAGGCTTGTTGTCGTTGCTTGTCGTTAGTTCCGGTGTCGGAGGAGGAGATACCGACTGGGGCACGAAAACTGTCCCAACCGAACTAAAATCGTCTTTAGTTCGATTGTATCCGAGGCCGAACTTGTTTGATTGACCAAGACCAAGAAGCTTATCCAACTTACTCCTTCCTGATGAAAAACGCTGCAAGTCATCCTTGAGTTGGAAAATGGTCTTTGTCATTTCCAGGTTATCCTGTCGAGCCTCGTTGTAGAGCTTTGAGAAGTGATCCGCTTTATCCACCAGTTTTGTATGTTCCTTCTCAAAAAGCTCATTGGACTCTTGAAGGGAAACATTTACTTTTATCAGATTTTCCCTTTCCACTTCAAGAGCGTTTGAGAGAGAAGTTGCCCTTTTTGCTTCTTCTTCGAGATCATGCAATCTCCCTCTCAAACTCTTATTTTGCTTAGCCACTTTCTTTGAATCCCTCAAAAGTCTGTGGTAGGCTAAAGCAAAATCCTCACCTTCCGAATCATCCGATTCATTGTCCGTTGCATTCTTTTCAACAGTGGAGCTGGACAATGACTCGGATGTACTTGCCATTAAGCACATGAATGGTGAAGATGTGGACGCGTGGAATGCCATTGCGCTTTCTTCTTCATCACTTGAGGATGACTCATTTGACGTTGAGTTGTCATCCCAAGTGACGACTTGCATCGCCTTCTTCTTTGCCGGATACTTGGTTGGACACTCCGTTGAGATATGGCCGTATCCTCGGCACTTGAAGCATTGGACTTGTCCCTCTGAACTTTTCTTATCCTTTGAAAAGTTCTCTTGCTTTCTTGACTTGTAACTTGAAGTACCCTTGCCTTTATTCGACTTTCCGAAGGATGGAGATTTACTTGAATTACCCCTTCGAAAGTTGCGGCGAAACTTCCTTGTCAAGAGAGCGAGTTGCTTCTCAAAGTCCTCCATAGAAAGGTTCTCGTCATCGTCTGAGGAGGATGTATCCGCGTCTTCTTCCTTAGTTGTTTTCAACGCATAACCTGAAGACTTAGAAGAGGATGCTTTTCCCGAAGAATAGTTAGTAGTAAATGTCATTTCATATGTTTGTAATGAACCAACTAATTCTTCTACACGCATTTCGTCCGGGTGTTTAATAGTTTCAATGGCTATAACCTTTGGGCGAAATCGTTCAGGAAGAGTTCTTAAGATCTTTCTTACAACCTTAAATTCTGGAATCTTCTCTCCCAGGTTAGCACATGAGTTTACGATGTCTTGCAATCGTGTATAGTAGTCCGTGAAAGATTCATTTTCTGCCATAAAAATGGAGTCAAATCTGCTCATAAGCATTTGCAGCTTTTGAATCTTCACGAGGTTAGTTCCCTCATGTGTAACCTGAAGAACATCCCAGATTTCTTTCGCAGTCTCACATGCCGAGACGCGAGAGAATTCAGTTTGAGATAAGGCATTAAAAATAGCATTAATTCCCTTGCCATTGTAAGAAGATGAATCTAACTCTTCCTTGGTCCATTTCGACCTAGGTTTGATGGTGCGAACATCACCAATAAATTCAGTTGGATTAGACCATCCTAATTCAATTGATTGCCACACCCGTTCATCGATGGAAATTAAAAAGGCTTTCATCCGTACTTTCCAGTACGCATAATTTGTTCCATCGAAGAATGGGGGTCTGTTGATGTTTCCACCTTCAACCATTGTTTACAACTCTATTCCCGCTCTGATACCACTTGTTGGGTTATATGTAATAAGGATCTAAATAGGGGAAAAAACACCTAGAGGGGGGTGAATAGGTGTAAACAATAAACACTCAAAAAATCATTTCGCAATAAAACCCAATGCGGAAATAAAAATGAACACGCAAGATTTTTACGTGGAAAAACTCCAAGCCGGAGTAAAAAACCACGGGACCGATAACACGGTGAAATCCACTAGAATTAAAACACGTGCAAGGTGATTTAACGTACTCACAGACGACTCAACCTTTTACCATACGCTCCTAGTTGATCTTCTCCACTCGTTCCGCAACGCGTCTCGAATCCACGATCTGCGTCCAACGCCGAATCCACGGCGTCCAACGTCGAGTCCACGACGTCCGACCGAATCCACAGTCTTCACCCAGTAGCACGCTTCGAATCCACGAACGTACCTCGCTCCGAATCCACGAGAGCGGTTGAACCTTGAATCCACAAGGACACGCGAATCCACGCGCCGATTTTTGGGGAAATCGTTGTTTTTGGGTGGTGATGATCCGCCGAATACTTAGATTAGAAATGGATCGGAAATACCATCTAAGTATTCATTGATTTGATTCTACTCAAAATCTGAGTATGAAAACCTAGAATCAAATCAATCAACTATAGATGAAGAAACATAGAATTAAATCTAGTATTTCCTTTCTTCTCTATATGTGGATCTTAGGCCGTATAAGATGATATTTGATAATGACGGCTATTTTCCTTAACCCTAGAAAAAGAATCATAGGGTCTATTTATAGGTTAGAAACCCTAGGAAGGAGATAAGAATCAAAAACCTACCATTTCTGGAAATTTTACGGACGGCGATCCGGATCGGATTTCGGCGATCCGGATTGCAGTAGCAAGAAAGACGGTTTCTAGAAAATCAATAGTTCGGGATCCGGATCGAAATGGCTGATCCGGATCGTTCATACAGTTTCACCAAACATCAACGTTCGGGATCCGGATTGCAAATCCTGATCCGGATCGTGCAAGTAAAAAGGTAAAACTAGTGTTCGGGATCCGGATCATGAGATGCTGCGATCCGGATTGAACCAGTGTATGAACGAACACCTTTCGGGATCCGGATTGGAATGTCTGATCCGGATCCTGAACATGTCCCATGTCCAGTTTTTGATTTTTATGCAATGAAAAATTTTTCCAGGTGTTTCTACACTACAAGAAGTATTCAGATCACCAAAAATCTTTAGTTAAACATAGCTGATCCTTTTGAATTCTTCTTTCTTGAGATTGAGTTAAATGATCCAACCTTCTTCACCTTCAATCTTCAAGACTTTAACCTTTCACGAAATTTCGCCAACTCAAATTCCGTAACATAACTTGTTTGGGATTTCAAACATCTATCGATCTTGGTACTTTATTTTCTTTACCATATTAATGATTTGATAAGCGCATTACTCATAAGATCATGATAGATGTCATTGAACTTGTTCAACTTTAAAGGATTTAATTTTTATAAATTTTCGTTTCATTACTTGGATATTATTAATAGATTTAGCATAATCTGTTTCTTTAGATATGGAACGATGACTTTTGTTTAAAGTTGACATGCAAAAGTGCTTACATACTTTTTCTGGAATTTCAAGAATTTTTCTAAATTTTTCTGAAGAAAAAGTTGTAGCCGATCCGGACTGAAATTCCTATTCCGGATCCCGAACGCAGAATTCTCTGCGGGTAGCCGATCCGGACTGGATTCATAAACCGTTCCGAATCGCGGCTAGGGTTTTATAAGAAACAAAAGGGTTTTGATTTCTTTTTACAACAAACTTTTGTTTCCAAATCTCCAGAGTTTCTCTCACTAGAAATCAACCAATTTTGGAGCCTTTCTAACTCGAGTTCTTCGGATTCAAGTAAGTTTTTATGATCAAAACATAGGTTTTTCACAGTTTTTCTCAAGTTTCTCAAAACGTGCATAAAAATCTTGTATCTTTTTCGTTTTTGATTAGTTTTTGGTCAAATTTTTTTTGAAATAAGAACTCTGAGTAGATTAGTTTTGTTTACATGCTAGGTATTCTCTTGATTAACGGATTTTTAGGTTTCGATTTCTGAAAATTCGGTTTTAGGGCATATAATGAGAATTTTTGAAAATCATGGAATTGATCTATTTTTAAAATTCTCTTTGCAAAACTAATTTGATTCCTAGTCTCTCTATACGATAATGATTGTTTGGGTACAATTTTTCAAATTTTTGAAAATAAATAATTTTTTCGTGTTCTTGAGTTTTTGCTCGCAGGTTTTCTAACTTCTTAGACACAAGCAAAAATGGTGTTTTCATTGATCATAGTGCTTCTAGTTGCCATGGTGCACACACGAGCAATAAACTAGTCCAAGAGGGCTAAGAGAACAAAGGACAGTTCGGACTCAGGATCTGAGACAGATTCCATTGACTGGGATGAGCTTTTGGTAGAAGGCATTGCACCTACTGCCTCAAAGGGGAAAGCCCCTGCTGCAACCTCGAAGGCGCAGACTCCGCCTACCGCCGCTAAAAAGGGGAAAGCCCCAATGGAATCAAGTCCAGCTAAGACAAAGAAAAAGAGCGTTGCCCGAAAGAGAGGGAGTGCTCGAGGTATCTCTATTGAAGAGCCACTCGCAAGCAAGCCTCCTCCAGAAGACTTTATCAGTTCTGAGAGAATCAAGGATTTCGAGAAAAGAGAATGCATTGGCGAGCGCCATGTGAACGTCAAAGCTTTAAAAGAGCTCTCTGCATTGTTTGGGACTCTTTTTGATCAAGCGGGACTTGCACCCATTTGCAATTTCCCGGACAATCTTGGATATTGTCTTCACCTTGTCAGGATGTTTTATCAGAATTCATCAAAGTTGGTTGATCTTGAGGACGGACCACGAGAATTTCTAATGACAGTTAGAAATGTTAAGATCAAGATTACACCTCAATTGATTGGAGAGGTGTTAGGAATGAAGGCCCGGGTTGGCGGAACTCATTACCTAAAGGGTCATGTTTTTAGCAACACCACCTGGAGAGTGGTTGTTAATGGGATATGTCTTCCTGATACTCAGTCGACAGGGAATTCAATCTTTTCTAAAGAACTTCGACCTGAGTACAGATTTTTGAACTTTATAGTTTGCTACAACATTTTGCCAAACATGCAAACAAAAGTTCTGAGATGGGATAGGATGTTGTTTCTTTACCTTCTTGGAAACCCCACAGCAGCCATGGGATCTAATTTCAACATTACCTATCTCATCTGGTCGAGGATGGCGCGGTATGTGGAACATGCCCATCCCACAGAGCGACTTCCTTCCCAATAATCATTATGCGAATTTTGAAGAAATTTAAAGTCGATATTTCATCGTCGGCATACATGCATAGCTTGGGAACTATCAACGATACAACTATTGTGAAGTCCCTCTCACAAAGACAGGATGAGCCTCCAACACCTCCTCGCGGACAGAGACCCTCAACATCAACAGCAGCAGCAAAAACAACAGCGACAGCTTCAGCACCACCTGCACTAGCTTCGACTTCAGGGGATGATGCCTCTGTTACATCAATTTACTGGGAGCAACAACGACTTTCTTCAGAACAAGAGCGGATATCTAACGAATTCGTTACGATGAAGGAAGACATAAGAGTTTTAAAGAAGGAGCAGCTGTCTATGAACAAGATACTTAAAAAGATATTTTAAAAACTTGGCTGCAGCAGTTCTGAAGACTCAGAATGATCCTTCTTTTGTTGTTCTAACATTTTTTTTTGTTGTTTTGTTTTGCAGGTTTTAATCTTAGTTCTTACATTTTCATTTTAGACTTTTAACTCCCTTTTACTTTTGTAATTTTGGCTCTGTTTAGTGACAAAAAGGGGGAGAGAGATTTGAACTGGTCTGGTTAAACAATGGTTTCTCTGTGAGAACTTTGAACTTTGGAACGATTAAAACTTGGAGGTAAGTATACAACAACTTTGGATTTGTATTGTGAATAATTGCATGTCTCGACTAACTATTTGACTAACTATTTGGGCATGTAATATTACTAACAAGTTGTTGTTGACTGACAAACTTATGACATTTGGATTTTAATGCTTAGAAGATATGTCTATCTCTGATTGATATTTTAATACATATCTGATTTTACAAATGTATTGATGAGTATAAACTTCATCTCTCTGGTTGTTTTTTTTTTTTTTTTGAATGTTAAATTCTTGAGGTATCTAACGATTTCTTTTGTCAAGAATTACTTCTTTTTGCAGAGAGTACAAACGTCTAAGTCTAGAGTTTGTTTTAGGAGTTTATCACATGTATTATTTTTGGATCTCAAATGTAAATTTTTGTTGTATGGTGATAGCAACAAAAATATCTTTTTTGAATTTTCTTAAGTGGATTTTTGTTTTGTCACGAAACCGCCAAAGGGGGAGATTGTTAAGGATTTTGTTTTGGCGTATTTCATGAAAGTGTTTAAGTCTTGAAGATTAAAGATGAAGATGTTTGGATCATATACCTCAATCTCAAGAAAGAAGAATTCAAAAGGATCAGGTACGTTTAACTAAATAAGTTTGGTGATCCGAATACTTCTTATAGTGTAGAAACACTTGGATGGATTTCTAATTGCATAAAAATAAAAAACTGGACATGTTATATGTTCAGGATCCGGATCAGGGCACTACAGTCCGGACCCCGAACATAGGTTAGTTCATGTGCAAATCCAGTCCGAAACACACCTAATTCAGTCCGGACCCCGAACGTGGAGTTTGCAGAAATTGCATGAACAGTCCGGACCGTGGTAACTTCAGTCCGGACCCCGAACGTGGTTTTCTGGAAAAATTCTGTCTATTGACGACAGTCCGGATCGCACTTATTCAATTCCGGACTGTCGACCCGAAAACTTCCAGATAAGGTTGGTTTTTTATTCTTATCCTCTTCCAATGGTTTCTAACCTATAAATGGACCCTACGATTCATCTTTAGGGGTAATCCAAAATACGGTCGAAAAAGAGAAAAATCCACCTATAGAGAAGAAAGGAAATAACTAGATTTAATTCTATGTTTCTTCATCTATATTAATTTGATTCTAGGTTTTCAAACTCAGATTTTGAGTAGAATCAAAATAATGAATACTTAGATGGTATTTCCGATCTATCTTTGATCTAAGTATTCGGCGGATCATCACCACCAACAAAACAACGATTTACCCCAAAATCGGCGCGTGGATTCGCGTGGCCTTGTGGATTCAAGGTGCTACCGCTCTCGTGGATTCGGAGCGAGGTACGATTCGTGTGATCGAAATGTACTACTTGGTGGAGACCGTGGATTCGGTCAGACGTCGTGGATTCGACGTTGGGCGCCGTGGATTCGGCGTTGGACGCAAATCGTGGATTCGAGGCGCGTTGCGGAGCGAGCGGAGAAGATCAACTCGGAGCGTATGGAAAAAGGTTGAGTCATGTGTAAGTACGTTATATTACCTTTGTACGTGTTTAATCTTAGTTGATTTCACCGTGTTATCGGTCCCGTGGTTTTTTACTCCTGTGATGGAGTTTTCCACGTAAAATCTCTGCGTGTTATTTATTTTTTCGCATTGGGTTTTATTATGAAAAAAATTTTGAGTGTTTATTGTTTACACCTATTCACCCCCTCTAGGTGTTTTTTCCCCTATTTAGATCCATATTATACATAACCCAACACGATATGCGCACAAACACCTCCAACGCATGCAAAGAGCCTCTAGAAGTTGCTGATCACACTGCAAGTGCTCTGCGAAGATCCGGGTCATCACATCCTTCCCCACTAAAAGAAAGTTTCGTCCCCGAAACTAAAACACACCACAACAACAAAACTAACCCGACTAGATCTACCCGAAGTAGGCCAACACAACCAAACAAGGAAGTAAAGGCCCACCATCAGGAACGTCATCAACTCCAACTCTCAATTTAGAAAACAGTTGAAAATAGCGAAAAGTCCGAAAATTTCGAATGGCCGGTGCCTTCGCCCCAATCAAACAAGAACAGGTTCGGGCACCATCTCCATTTCTGGAGTAGTCTTTCGAAGTTTTCGTTTCGTTCGTAAGTTTTAGCATAAAGGCGAGAAAAAGGGAGAGAAGTGTTGAAGCCGTTCCTGCTGTGGTGACAAAATGAAAGCTACGATCTAACCAAGACCTCTAAGGACACAACCTCTAGTCCTAAACAACACAACTGCTCCCGAGGTGGCGTCTATCCAAAGTCGCTGAAGCCAACGCTGCAGGAAGGATACTTCGGTAACCTGTGGAAATAAACTCCTTCTGTCTAACTCGCGGGAGGGTCACTGTTCTCATTCCGCAATCAGTCATTGCATGATACCGTGCCAACTGGTCCATCCCGTGTGCTCAATCTGAGTCTTGGAGCTGACCCTAAACCGCCACACCTACCGGTATAATCCCAAGTCTCAACTGTACTGCTCAAGCTCCACAATCCTCTTCTACTCGCAGGATACCGACAAAAATCTAACCGCTAATGCTTGTAGTGATAAACCTATCTCTTATCCATGCAGAGATGCAAATACTCTACTAACATATGCAGGAAAAGCGGAAGTACAGAAATGCTCAAGCTCAGCTGACTGTAAAAATAAAATCATACCTGCGACGACACGATCCACTACCGGGGTGCCCTCCACCTGGGCCACATAAACCCGTCCACTGGGTGCTGAAGGTCGTCGTCCCATCTGTCCCGACGTCGTGACCCACTCTGTCTGACGGTGTACCTGAGGGGCTTCCGCTTCCTGAATAGGCAAGGGGGGTGCTGTCGCGATAGGTCGCACTGACAGGATGGCTTGGGGGCAAGCTACTCGAAAATGTCCCAACTCTCCACATAGGAAGCACCGTCCCTGCCTCTGGTCACACTGCAACGGTGGATGGGGCCCGCCACAGATAACGCACCGCTCCAGTCGCTGATGCCGATGCTGTTGCTGCCGGGGGTACTGCTGCTGAGACTGCTGTCGTTGCTGATACTGCGGCTACCGCGGGGGTCCACCAGATCTCTGACGCCTCTAAAACCCATGAACCTTAGGGTGAAATCTTGGAGCTCTCGGAGGTCCCTACCATCTCGTATGTCCCTCGTCAACCTGTGCTGGGCGCTTCGCCCCTGGAATCACTGCGAAAGATGGAGCCACTTCGTCCATCACTGCCTCCCCGCGCTCTATATAGAGTGCCTGCTCCATAGAGGCATCCAAAGTCTGCAATCTGCGTGAACGGACGAACTGATAAATATCACGGCGCAACCCTCGCTCGACCATGTAGATCCGATGCGCCTCGTCCCTAGCCGCGTGCGGTACACTGGCCAACAACTAGTTGAAGTCTGCGATGTACGCGTGCACGGGACGATCTCCCTGTCGGAGATTCTTCAACTGCTCCTCCAACCTCTGCCTAACACTCTCCGGAAAGAAGGCTCCAAGAAGTAGACTGCGAAACTCCGCCCAGGTAAGAAGCTGAGTCCCAGGTGGACCAACAGGTCGAACACGCCGCCACCAGGCCTCGGCGTTGCGCTCCAAGAAGTTCGTCGCCAGTAGAACTTGAAACCGCTCCTCAATAAACAAACTCTCGAAATGTCGTTCCATCGCCGTGATCCACGACTCTGCCTCCCACGGCTCCGAACTCTGCCCCGAGAAACGAGGCGGGTCAAACTGACGAAACCTCATCAACAAGTCTACCACCTCTCGCTGCTCAGCAGGGGTCAACTGTCCCGCCGACCCAGACGACGGTCTGCTAGTAACCGGCGCAATAGGGACTGCCGATGCCGTCGGTACAGCAGGGGGTGCCACAACAGGCGAAGAAGGTACGGGGGAACTCTCTGGGGGTGCTACAACAGGCTGCACCCTCTGCTCAAACACGCGCATCATCCGGTCCATGACCTCCTCCTGGTGTCGGGAAGCCTCCTCCTAGCGTCGGGAAGCCTCCTCTTGGCGCCGAACGGCCTCCGACATCAAGGCCATCTGAGCCTGAAGCTCCTGTACCTCACTCTGCCGGCCCTGTGCTAACTCCTCCTGCTCTGGCTCATCGGAGGAGGAAGGCTGAGAACATGTCCGCATCCTGCATTGCGGAGGCATCGTGCACACCTACAACAACATTCAAACATCTGGACAGAACCAAAACAACACTCGACCCAATCTAGCGATAGTCAAAGGCATGTCCCCATTCCTGTAGCACTTTGTTGTCTGCAGCCGACAAAGTCGCCACCGAGAGAAGACATGTCAATCACTCATCCCATCCCTTGGGAGAGGTAAGAAACTCAATCAGGACTCTCGTTAAAAGTCACGACTCTCACGTAGTCATCCTACCGTCCAACCACAAGCCTAGGGTTTATAAGTCCAAAATGACCTACAACCTAGGCTCTGATACCACTCTAATTTGTCACGCCCCGGCGTCGAAACTGCGACACGGGCTCGCCAACAGATCCGCTGTCCATACGGGAAGCCCCGTATAGACGAAGCGACTAACCTGCAAAAGATCAACTACACTATACAGATATCAGAGCTGAAAGTAAACTGTTGAAATAAAAATATACAGATCCTCAAATAGTACATGCCAGGTCCTCACAATACATAAGTCACTCCAAAACTAAAACTCTCAAAAGTAAAATATACATGATACATCCCAAAGTCACTGACAGTACTAGTACATCACCAAAAGGGGTACATCTACTCTCACAGGAAGAAGACTGGTAGGGATCTAGCTCGCGACTCCCTTACCTCGATCAGCAGGATTAGCAACTGGAGCAGCAGGGACTGGAGTAGAGGTCCCTGGGGAAAAACACCACGGCGGGTGTGAGAACTACATCCCACAGTAGTCTCAGTGGGTACCGCCAACAAGCCCGACGGTCTGCCCACTAACTCTACTAGAGGCATAAAGTAACAAATGCAGTACTGAAAGTAAAGGCTGAAAAATAACTCTACAGCTACTATGCCTCTATCTAAATGCTCAAGAAGTGGAAAAGATGGAACATGATGCATCTACTATCTCTCAAACATAATCACCCAATCTACACTGACTGCCACATAGGGTCCAGTCAAACCTGCGCCTACCTACTACCGTTACATCCAAGGAGGACCGGACTTACGTAGGGCGTCCGTGACTGCCAAAACTGGCCAAGGCAGAGGGACTGCGTCGACAAGTCGCGATAGCAAAGTAACAGGCCCAACTCCGGAGTGGCACTCGAGGGGCGCGACCCCACCGAGGAAAGTATCAGCGCATCTCTGTCGAGCTCAAATGTGGCTCATGCAGGCTAAAGTCCAATCCACGATCAACAAGATCGATAGTACCCAAATCACCTCTCTGTCATGCCCCGGAGGTTTAAATATGCGGAAAACGTATATCTCTTTTTCTTTTTTTTTTCGAAACAACTCCACTCTCCGGTACGTGCCAGACCCGCCACACATACTAATTCGCCCCACACGGACAGAGCCTCCTTTGTATGTGCACGGCGTCACATTCGCGATTTGCACTTTAACCACAACAGTCAGGATAACAACTAAAGAAAGAGAATGGAGAAGGTAATCATACAACCTTTCGAATAAGGCCAACAAGTTTTGAAAGGGATAAATCCACGGGTTTACAAGACGGCGCCCACACGAGACCTTATTCTTTTCAAAATTAATTTTCGCAAACCTTTTCTTTAATTGAAGATGGCCGAACTAAGAGGAAAATAAAGGAAAGCGTTCATCACAAGATTTTAGCGTCCACAACATCCACATTAAAGAGAAACCACATGCTACCTAACAAATCAAACTAACCAAAAGCATAAAGGAAAGGTATCTAGCCACGGTACGAAGCTAC
The DNA here is from genome assembly GCA_029204045.2 of Tillandsia leiboldiana. NCBI lineage: Eukaryota > Viridiplantae > Streptophyta > Magnoliopsida > Poales > Bromeliaceae > Tillandsia > Tillandsia leiboldiana. The sequence goes on from CM055061.1 coordinate 14,146,544, forward strand.
GGTCGTCTAGTCGAAACCTCACCGTCGTCCCGGATCCCACCCCTGACCGAACCTGTCATAGTGTGGGAAGTCAGTGACAAAAAGAGTAAGAGGTAGACGTAAAACAAGTAAGATGCTATCAGTATTAAAAGGAAAGCAAACCGACAAGCCAGAGCACCCAATCCCCCCCTCATGAATCCACAGTAACCCTCTTGTAAATCGAAACAGAGCACCTGCCAAACGGTCTAAAGACGTCTGGCAAACGGAGATACCTTGCTCTCACCTTGATGCTTAAACCCCTCCACGGTACTTGGGCAGCACCGTAAGTAACCGCGAGGCGTCCCCACTACGTCACTTTCACCTTTGTGGAGTACACGGGTCAACGGACCACTTCTCCGGAAAAGTACACCCAAGCGGTGGCCAAACCGCCTGTGTACGTGTAAGCAGCCATGAGCATAAATGTCGAATCCGGCGTGTAGTAAAGCACCATGACATTCAGTCGCCACAGTTAGAAATAAAAGGGATTCTCATGCAATAGGGGTTAGACAATAACAAACGGCACATCTACTTTACTCTTACATGTCACAATTGAAACAGTACTTAGAACACCACAACAGTACCCACCTCGAGTTGCGGTGAAAGAAACTCCCGGAGCCGACCCACGCCCTCGAACAACTCCCGGACCTACAAAGTCCCCAAAAGAAACAACAGGTCAGACTCGACTCACTAGAAGAACTGAGACCCCGCTCGCGCCAAGTCAGGGCGGCAAGCCGAGCGGCGGCGGCGGCGCAACCTTGTTCGGGCACCTGCCTCTCGCAGTGCACCGCACGCGACACGGCCCTGCGCAGCGCACCGCACGCGACACAGCCCAGAGCGAGCACCTGCCCCGTGTGGCGGCACCGCATGGCGCGCTGCACCTTGCAGCGCGCGTAGCGGCCCCGCGTGGGCGGCAGCTTCCGCGCGGGAGGCTGCCCCGTGCCGGAGGCGGCCCCGCGCGGGAGGCGGCCTCCACGCGGCGAGCCGCACTGCGCAGCGCGCGGCGGCCCCGCGCGGGAGGCGGCTCCGCGCGGCGAGCCACACCGCGAAGCGCGCTGCGCGGCCCCGCGTGGGAGGTTACCCCGCGCGGGAGGCGGCCTCCGCGCGGCGAGCCGCACCGCGAAGCGCGCGGCGCAGCCCCGCGTGGGAGGTTGCCCCGCGCGAGCGGCGGTCCCCGTGCGGCACGCCGCACCGTGCAGCCCGCGGAGCGGCCCCGCGCGAGCGCCGGCCTCCGCGCGGGAGGCTATCCCCACGTGACACGCCGCCCCGCGCAGCCCGCGGCGCGGCCCCGCGAGGGAGGCCGCCTCGCGCGGGAGGCGTTCCCCGTGTGGCACGCCGCACCGCGCAGCCCTCGGCGCGGCCTCCGCGCGGGAGGCAGTCCTCGCGTGGCACGCCGCACCGCGTAGCCCGCTATACGGCCCCGCGCGGGAGGCGGCCCCGCGCAGGCTGCGGCCCCGTGCGGGAGGCGGCCTCCACGCAGCGCGGCCCCCCGCGGGAGGTTGCCCTGCGCGGGCGGCGGCCCCGCACAGGCGGTGGTCCCCGCGCGGCATGCCGCACCGCACAGCCCACGGCGCGGCCCCTCGCGGGCGGCGGTCCCGCGCGTTGCGTGGCGCGGGGTACGGATGGCGGCGCACCCGCACACCGCGGCGGCAGAAGATTAGGTCAACGCGGTACAAGATAAAGAAGGACAAGACCCAAAACCTGAAAATCAAACACTAACCTTGATTTCGCGGAGAAGAAGAGAATGAGGAAGGAAGACACGTCCCTCGCTGGTGATGAGAATCCGGTTCCGTTCCACGTTTTCGACGCGCTTGATCACGAAGAAGTAAGGAACGCTCTCTCTCTCCCTCTCCCTCTCTCTCTCTCTAACTAGGGTTCACGAAAGAGGAGAAGAATAAATCATCTAATTTAAAAAATATTATTTTCTCGTACGTACAAAATCTGAAATTTCGATAATTGGAATTCTCCAACCAACCTCTTGATAAGAGTGCCACCTAAGCAACGTTTCTAAAATATCCGGCATGGATTTTGATGCACCATGGTCTTAACGGGTTCGACTTATCCTATCGTACCCGTTAACACAAAAGACCTATTCCGGGAGATCCGTAACTCAGATTTCCGATCCGATCGCTTTGCCGTTAACTGTTTTTCACACTCTATCATAGAAAAATACCCGCAACCACCGACGTTCTACCCAAGAAGACTCGTTAGTTTATTTTCCCTAACATTTAATTTATTATCAAGAAAAATATAAGAGAACAGGAAAGGTCAAGATATTACACTCTCTAACTCACTAACAGGATTCACTCGAACAGTCGGGACCGCTGTCAACGCAACGGCTCCCCAAAAAAACTACAACTCCACATGTAAACTCACTAGCTGGGTATACCCCACAGCCAACAACAATGAAGGGTCCAAGAACCCCGAAAGACTAGAACCTACAACCCAAATCAAACAAGAACATGCTCTAGGCATAGCCTTTCGTTGTTCTCGACCCAAAGAAAAAGGCAGCCCTTAGAACCTAGACCACTCGAATCCTCTTGAGTGGGAAAGTTTACAGGAAAAAGGTGACAATTATTACTGAAAACCATTTTTCACTCAAACCCACGCGGGGTGAGGACTAAAGATAGCTCCTTTTGGAAAAACCATCTTGATTTGAGAAAAACCCATTTTTTTAATAATTTTTAGTTCTTTTAAGAAAAACAGTTAGGCCCCGTTTGGTTCGGGGATAAATTTAAGAGCTATAATTTTTTTTATACCTGGGATGGCTTGCTATTCCGGGATAATGAAGTATAAAAGTTAAATTGCGTTTGGTTGAAAAGTTGGTATTCTCTGGAATAGTTAAAATTGTGTTTGGTTAAAATTATGAAATAGTATAGAATACTGGAAAAAAAAGATAGAATTTTTATAAAATAACTAACTTTGCCCTTAGTTTTTTTTATAGAAAAATTAATTTAATTATTATATTAAATTTGAAGCAATTTAATTATAAATAATAAATTATATCTTATGTTAAAAAAATAATATTTTTTATTTTATATTATATTTTAAGAATATAAATAATAAATTATATTTTATATTATATTTTTTATATTTTTTATATTTTATATTATAATTTATATTTTATATTATAATTTATATTTTATATTATAATTTATATTATATTTTATATTATAATTTATATTTTATATTGTAATTTATATTATAATTTATATTATAATTTATATTTATATTATAATTTATATTATAATTTATATTTTATATTATAATTTATAATTTATAATTTATATTTTTTTATTTTATATTATATTTTATATTATAATTTAATTATAAATAATAAATTATAACTTTGCCCATTCACTGCCTCCAGGGATAAAACCCTATTCCATGGGGAGGGAGGAATAAGGCTTAATGGGTTATCCCAGGATAACCCGTTAAGCCAGGGATAAAAAAAAAAATTATCCCATGCCATTTTGTAACACTGTTTGGCAGGAATTGGGGGATAAAGGGGGTTATTCCCCCTTTATCCCCCAACCAAACGGGGCCTTAGAAAACATGTTTTTATACCCAAACCCCGAAGGGCTAATGCCTTCATCCAATCAAACAAGAACAGACTCCGGCGACCCTTCGATATTTGGAAGAAAACATTGGTTGACTAAAATCATGCGTGTCTAAAAACGTTTTGGGTTCAAGGTCCTGCTATGACTGGTATACTACTGCCACTAACACAGTGGCGACACATAAACAGAAAAGCAAGACATCTCGGTACCACCATTCACCCAAACGGCTCCCGCCACAAATAAAAGACCAGCTACACCTACGAGACTCCACTATGCTCCTAGGCACGAGTGTAACATGCATCCCACACTAACAATAAATCCCGACCACTCGGCCCACTACTCGGGCGAGGAGAAACCCTAAGTCCAGGAATAGAGTATAACGGGTGGATGTCTAAAGCATAAATAATCTAGCCCAAGTTGGAGTTTTCTACTAGTTCGGTTAAACATGTAGCATATGACGGGGTGCTAGGTCAAGTTCCAAAGATGGCATTTCATTTACAGATTTAGGAAGCAATAAATCAATATGATCATCATAGCAACACAAGTAACATCAATTCTCTCTTCCTAGCATGTTTCCTAATACACTCACAATCATGCAAGATTCCTACAATATAGAATTACTGATCAGTCTGCCAGTTTTGAAGACGAAGCAACCCACCTGGAAGTGCAAGGCTGTCCAAAGTCCAAGAAGCTGAAACTACACGGGAATAATCCTCCAATTCCCACAATTCCAATGGGTCCAGAAACACTCAAAAACTCCACCTGCGTACAAAGATATAGTCCAAGGTTACAAACAACACAAAATTTCAAAGTGTACAATCTGCTGAAAATTTGGTCCCAAAGAAGCTTAATTATCACTTGCAAGATAAATTCCAAAAATTCTAATAAAAATACAACGGCGATCCTCGCGAAGCGTAGATGTCAATCGAGTTCCTATATGTTGAAATACGATGCTCGAGTGCTGAGATAAAAATCCGACAAGCCTCTACTGTCCAGAAAAACCATCAGCAAGAAAGGGGTTCAAAGATGCCTTGTAAACCGTGCCAAGAGCTCAGAATGAAGCAATGTGATCAGCACAAAAATCGAAGGACTATCTCTCGTGAAACCTATGCCACATAAATCGTCTAAAAATTCCTTCGGGGTAGCTCTGGGGGCCTCGTGGACCGAAATGCGACGAAAAAGGCATCCGAAGAAGAAACATCGCAGTGCGCCGAATCGCAGAAATCGCCAATGTCGAGATCTCCAAAAATTTCGAAACTCCTTTGAGAGATGGGGCACAAGAAGAGAATCAACTTTGCTTAAGGGCTCTGTCGCAGGGGAGCTCGAGAAGAGTCTGAAAATGCAGCCAAAGGGGGGAGTATTTATAGTCTCAACTGAACAATTCCCTTAATTCCATCCATGTCCCTGGTTTCGGGCGCTAGAAAAATTTCGGGTTGCTACAGTAACCCAAAACGTACCCCAAACCATCAGAGCCAGAATCGTCCACAACGCGCCACGTAGCCCAGCACAGCGGACAGCGGCGCCAGCCACCCCGGCCGCGCCACGTGGCACCCCCCCGCGCCTGCCCCGCACACATCGCCCACCTGCCCCGCGCGTACGGCCACCTGCTCGCCTTGCCGCGTGGACCGCGCGCTCGTGCGTCCGCCACTCCGGGGCCGCCACGTGTCCCCGTGTCAGCCCATGCACCTAGCCGCTCGCCTCCGTGGACCGCGCCTGCTGCGCCGGCCCAACCGGGAGCCGCCACGCGTCCAACCTCCGGTGCACGCCTCGCCCGTGGACTGGCCGGCCTGCGCCTCTGCCCAGCTGCTCCCCGCTGCCGCTCCGCCGCCACCGCCCACCGGAACAGTACCTGATGCCTCGAAATCCGTGCTAGGGCATTCGGGCTCCGAAAAATGCAAGTAAATCGTCCATTTTCATCGTTTTCACGCGCTGAATCCAAATCCGATGTCCGTTTTGCCTAATTCCGCTTCTAAAATTTGTCGAAGGCCTCCAAATAAGTGTTCTTACCCTAAATTTCGTGCTGAGTCCATTTCTTGAGTCCGATACGCGCACAAACACCTCCAACACATGCAAAGAGCCTCTAGAAGTGGCTGATCACACTGCAAGTGCTCTGCGGAGATCCGGGTCATCACAGCTTCCACTTCATCTTCTTCCTCAAGTTGTAGAGCTCCACTATTGTTGTTGTTTTCAGCCAACTCCATCACAGTTCAGTGCAAGGCTTCTACATGTGTCACGCCCCCGGGAGTTTTTGAGTCTATCAAAGCGGAAAACTGCGTGTATTATTATTTTTTTTTCTTAACAAAGTAACTTAAACCTCATCCCCGGTGCGTGCCAGACCGCCACATACACAAATTCTCTCTGCCCACGGACAGAGTCTCCTTTGTATATGCACGGCGTCTCATTTACAACATGCGTTTCATTTACAACATCATACATCAACCATCAACCATACAATAGACATACATCGTCAAACAGAGTACAGTAATTTAACTAATGTTTTAAACGACCGGTGTCCACTCGACACCTTGTTATTTTTTTTTTTCAAGCGAGTTATTAAAGCGGCATCAACGTTTAGAAAGGATAAAACCAGCGGTTGCAAAACCCGTGCCTACACGGTACTTCGTTTTGAGAAAACATTTTCGAAATCATTTGGTTTATCATGAAAACGTGCCGCGTATGAAAACATCACTAAAAGTATCAAAGTGTAAAAGTACACCTCATCCACAGCGCTAACTAATACATGTCCACGACTAATATGATCCACAAGCAAATTAACTATTTAAGGTATAAGGAAAACGAGATAAAAACCAAGTATCCTGACTACGGTCCTCGCGACGCTGTCTCACCGCCATCCCGGCTAACGCACCTAGTAATACCTGTCACGGAGTGGGTAAAGTCAGTGACAAACAAAGTAGATGTCTAAATATTAATAAGGAATAAGGAGCAAACCGATTACACCGGAACCTTTCGCTAAAACCCTGTACATAATTAAGCTGGGCACCAACCCCAGATTTATCAATTAAGTTGGGCACCAACCCCAGAGTACCTGTCGGAGAGACTAAAGTCTCCCCTCGTGCGCAAACACCTTTTTGATGCTTTTAACCTCTTCACGGTGCTGGTGTGCTATTTTCAGCAGGCGCGAAGAAGTCCTCACGGCTCCCACCCCTTTGTGAGGTACACGGGTCAAAAAGACCACTTCCCCGGAAAAGTACACCCATGCGGAGGCCAATCCGCCTGTGTACGTGCAGCATCCGAAAATGGATTTGCCGAGATCGGCGTGTAGTGAGCACCGCGACCGCAGCCGCTTCAATTGTTAGATAAAATACAATTATGCGAAAGGTTAAACTGTCCATCTACTTTGTTAGACAAATTAAGAGCATTTTAATGATGATAGATGCACTTACTGCACTTGTTGCACTTATAGCAACCGTACCCACCTAGTTGAAGAGAAATCGGAACAGCTGAATCCTTCGCGTACCCCCGCTGCGCACCTGGACCTAAAGAAAGTCCGCAAGGATAACTATAGTTAAAAATGTTTACTAACATCCCAAAACAAATGACCCAATTTACTCTTTTCGACGGAAAAGTCCAACACCGTCCGGGTTGACGAAAACCGGAATCCCGCGCCGCCGTCGCCGTCCGCCGGAGCCCCGCGCGGTTCGGAACCGCGCGGCGTGTCTCCGCGGGCGGCGCCCACGCGGCGTGGCGCCTCGCGCGGGTGCTGCCCGTGCGGCGGCCGCGCGGCGGCCGCGCGGGTGCGGCCCCGCACGGCGCCCGCGCGCGGGGTTGCCCGCGCGATGCCCGCGTGGGTGCCCCGCGCGGCGCCTGCGCGGTTGCGGGTCCGCGCAGGTACCGCCCGCGCGGCAGCCGGGCGGCGCCCGCGCGGTGCCCGCGCGGTTGCGGGTCCGTGTGGGTGCCGCCCGCGCGGTAGCCGCGCGGCGCCCGCGCGGTGCCAGCGCGGTTGCTGGTCCGCGCGGGTGCCGCCCGCGCGGTGGCCGCGCGGCGCCCGCGCGGGTACGACCCGCGCGGAGCCCGCGCGGTCCCATCACCGCTTGCGGCGGCGATCGGCCGTCCGCCATTCTCCTCCGCGCGATGCCCTAGCGGCACCGCGCGCCTCCGCCATCCGTTCCGTGCCCTAGCATGACGACGATGACGGCGACGGTGACAGATACGACGGAGACACCCAAGAACTCAAACAAAAAGGATAACGGAAAAATCCCAAATAAATTATAACAATTATTTTACTAACCAAAGCTCGACGGGAAGGTTGTCCGGTCGCGTTCTTGCCTTTGGTTCGATATCCGGGAAGATCGGGCTCCTTCTCTTTCTCCTTTCCCTTTCTTCCGGCTAGGGTTCCGTCTTTTCCTTTTTCTCTTTCTTTCTCTCCTCACCGGTTAGGGTTTTATTTTTCTTTTCTTTTCTTTCCGATAATCGGGATCCCTTATATAGCTCGTATTATATCTTTAATTAATTTCCTCTTTAATTCGTACGTAAGAAAATTCTATTTTCCGTCATCGGATAATTAATTAATTAATTAATTATCCCCTACGAGATAAACCCACCTTATCTCCAACGGGTGCAAGATATTTTGCACGGATTCCGATGCATGACTAATCACCGCATCACTAAGAATTCCGTTCCGGGAGATCCCGACATCGGATTTCAGATCCGATCGCACCGTCGGCCATCATTTTCCGCGCTCTATCGCAGAACAATACCAGAACCACACACTGGCCAACTATTAAGAATTGAATAATTTTATTTCACTTAAAGGCTTAAATAATTACATGTGAGTCAAAAATACCCCTAAGGGCCGGATCACTACACGACTCACACTTTATAAAAAGTTTCGTCCCGAAACTTAAGTACAAACCCCACTAATCAATTCGGGAAAACACTCTCTCATCTTCGATTCCAGTTCCCAAGTCGCCTCTCGCTCTTCGTGGTTGCTCCACTGGACCGTTACATAGGGGATTGTTCGTTTGCGCAACTTCTTGTCCTCTCTTACCAAAATCTGCACCGGCGTCTCCTCGACGCTTAAATCCTCTCGCAACTCGATGGTGGAGGCATCCAAGGGATGAGAGGGATCAGCTAGGTACTTCCGGAGCATTGAGACATGGAACACGTTATGGACTCGTTCGAGGTTCGGCGGCAGGGCTAATCGGTACGTCACCGGTCCTACGCGTTCTAGGATCTCGAACGGTCCTACGTACCTCGAGCTTAACTTTCCCTTTATGCCGAAGCGTCGGTTCCCCTTGGAGGGCGAAACTCGGAGTAACGCATGCTCACCCACCATGAACTCTAAGTCTCGGCGTCTGTTGTCCGCGTAGCTTTTCTGTTTGCTCTGGGCGGTCAGTAGCCTTTGTCTAATCAATTGCACCTTTGCTTCGGTCTCCTCCACCAAATCTGGGCCCAGAAAGTTACGCTCACCCAAGTCGTCCCAGCATATTGGAGACCGACAGCGGCGCCCGTACAGGGCCTCGTATGGTGCCATCTGAATGCTGGCCTGGTAACTGTTATTGTAGGCAAATTCCACTAGGGGCAAACACCGTGCCCACCCTTCGCCCAGGTCCAAAACGCATGCTCGAAGCATGTCCTCCACAATTTGTATCACCCGATCTGATTGTCCATCGGTCTGCGGGTGAAAAGCCGTACTGAAGTGCAACTTGGTTCCCATTGCTCGCTGCAGGCTCTGCTAAAAGTTTGACACAAATCGCGTGTCCCTGTCCGACGTGATGGATGTCGGCACCCCATGCAACCTTACTATCTCGTTGATGTAGGTTTGTGCCAGTCGTTCCCGCGTCCACGTCGTGTGTATGGGCAGAAAGTGGGCCGATTTCGTCAGACGGTCCACAATCACCCATATTGCATCGTGTCCCTATGACGATCTCGGGAACCCGGTCACAAAATCCATGGTAATCATGTCCCACTTCCACTCGGGCACCGGTATGGGTTGCAATTTTCCTGCCGGACGCTGGTGCTCGGCCTTCACCCGTTGGCACAACAGGCAGTGTGCCACAAACCGAGTCACGTCTCCCTTCATTTTGGGCCACCAGAAGGTCTGTTTGACGTCCTTGTACATCTTCGTTCCCCCGAGGTGCGCTGCATATGGAGCAGTATGCGCCTCCCGCAGGATTTCCTCTTTGAGTTCCGGTAGATCCGGCACGCAGATTCGTCCCCGAAATCGTATCGTGCCGTCGGAGTTTACTGTGAAATCACCTTCTTGGTCGGCAGTTACTCTACTTCGCACCAGCTGGAGTTGGTCATCAGTCGACTGCCCCTCGAGAATTCTGTCAAGCAAGGTAGGTCTGACCACCAGTGTCAGAAGTTGTGCGACTGTACCCGCCGGTACTACTTCTAGTCTTAATCGCGAAAATTCCGTAATCAGACTATCTTGCTGGGTGATGGCACTTACCCCTGCCTCCTCGGCCTGCCCCTTGCGGCTCAGGGCGTCGGCCACCACGTTTGCCTTTCCCGGGTGGTAGTGGATCGTTAAATCGTAATCCTTCAGTAGCTCGAGCCACCGTCTTTGTCGCAAATTTAACTCCTTTTGGGTGAAAAGGTACTTAAGACTTTTATGATCTGAGTACACATTGGAGTGTGCCCCATACAGGTAGTGTCTCCAAAGCTTGAGGACGAACACAACCGTTGCGAGTTCCAAATCGTGCACGGGGTAGTTCCGCTCGTATTCCTTGAGCTGCCTTGACGCATAGGCTATAACCTTTCCCCGTTGCATGAGTACTCCACCCAGTCCGTTTCGCGATGCATCGCAATACACTTCATAATCCTCCCCTGGTTCTAGCAGGGCGAGAATCGGGGCTCGCGTCAATCTATTCTTGAGCTCCTCGAAGCTCCTCTGACATTTGTCCGTCCAGATGAACTTTTCCCCCTTTCTAGTCAAACGGTTTAACGGGGTGGCTATCTTGGAGAAACCCTCCACGAAGCGCCGGTAGTACCCGGCTAATCCCAGGAAGCTTTGAATCTCCGTCACCGTCATCGGTTGGGGCCAGTCCGTCACCGAATCTATCTTCTTCGGATCGACTGCGACTCCAGCCGCTGAGATTACGTGCCCCAAGAAGCCGACCTCACGGAGCTAAAACTCACACTTTTTGAGTTTGGCGTAGAGTTTCTGTTCCCGTAGGGTCTGGAGGACTGTGCGCAGATGTTCTTCGTGTTCCTCGTCTGTACGGGAGTAGATAAGGATATCGTCGATGAAGACCACCACGAATAAGTCCAGGAAGGGTTTGAATACCCTGTTCATCATGTCCATGAACACCGCCGGGGCATTTGTGAGCCCGAACGGCATTATTGTAAATTCGTAATGGCCGTAGCGAGTCCGGAAAGCCGTTTTGGGGATGTCCTCCCCCTTGACCTGGACCTGATGATAGCCCGACTGCAGGTCAATCTTTGAAAACACCGTCGCCCCCTGTAGTTGGTCGAAGAGGTCGTCGATCCTTGGCAGGGGGTACTTGTTCTTAACGGTGACCTTATTTATCTCCCGGTAGTCGATGCACAACCGGAGACTTCCGTCCTTCTTCCTCACAAACAGTACGGGCGCGCCCCAGGGTGACGCGCTAGGTCTGATGAAACCCTTATCCAAAAGGTCCTCCAACTGTGCCTTGAGTTCCTTCAACTCCGCGAAGGCCATCCTGTACGGTGCCTTGGTGATGGGTTTGGTGCCGGGAAGTAGTTCAATAGGGAAGTCGACTTCTCGTTCCGGTGGCATTCCGGGGAGCTCCGCCGGAAACACGTCCGGAAATTCCCTTACCACGGGACCGCTGATCCTTATCTGGGGAGCGGCCCTGAACTACCTATCGGCCCATTGGGTTCTCGGCTGCAAGGCATAGGGTGGAGCCTATTTATTCCTTGCATGGCCCTTAACGGGCCCCGAGTACACAAGGTTCTCCTATGCTTCGAAGCCCGCCCGCGTACATCGGCCGGGGAAGGCTTCGCCTAATACTTAAGGATTTTAGAGAGAGGGAGAGAGAGAGAGTCTAACAGGGGTAGCAGGCTAAGGTGTAACCGGTGCTCCTAATCTAAGAGGGAAAAGAGAAACCAAAAATTACCTGCCGTTACTAGGTCTGGGACGTCACGTCCTCCACTGTAGTATCCCGGGGAGTCCGTCCACAGCCCTTGGGCCAGCGTCGTACGGCCTGCTGGGGAAGGGACTTGACGTGTGAGGAGTCTGCGGATTACTGGTCGCCGGGCAAATCCTTTGGCTGAACGGGGGCCGCAGCACTCTCTGGTCCTTTCTGTTGTGGTGGCGCGGCGGCGACGGCGGGGGTGGGCCTCTGAGGGCAGAAGGCACGGGAGTGGTCCGGTAAGCCGCACTGATTGCAGTAATGGTACCTCCACGTGCATTCCGCCACCGGGTGAGCACCCTCGCAGATTACGCACGGTCCCTGAGGTGGTTTCGCGCCCCTCGCTGGTGTCGGTTCGTCCTTCCGTGCTTTCTCCGGACGTCCTCCTCCTCGGCCCTCCGGGGCGGGGCCCCCTTGCGGAACGGGTGTAGCAGTCTTCTCCATCCCCTCCGGTCGCGGTGCCGGAGGCCTGGTGGTGCCCGGTTTTCGTGGGCACTCGTAGCGTGCGTGTCCTGGTCTGCCGCATCGGTAGCAGTGGCCGTGTCTCCATGGACAATCAGTCACCTGATGCGCCCCACTGCATGGGGGACACGGCTTTCTCTGCGGTTTGGGTTCTCCTCTCATCGCCTTTCCAAAGTTCCCCTCTGTCCTCGGGCGTTTGAGTGCCGGGCCCTGCTGGAAGAGGTCCTCCGCCGGACTGGGATAGGGATAACTCTGCCGAGCGCGTGTCTCGGCCAGTTCTTGCTCTGCCCGCCGGGCCAACATAACCACTTCGTTAAAAGTGGGGAACCCTGCCGGTGGCATTCCCCGATAGGCGTCGTCCCTGGCGTCTCGCTGGGTGCGGTCGACACCCTCGAAATCTTGAGTCAGTAGGCTTAGGCGCTCAGTGAGAGTTAGCATTTGCCCCGCTATGTCGCGTAGCTGGTTGCGGAGTAAGCGGTTGGCTGCGGCTGCGGGATCCATCCTGTCCATTGAGAATGGTTAGCGCTCGGTGGCCGGATACTGGCCGTTGTCTGCTGTGATACAAAGAAACCACGTTAACCCTAAGGTTATAACCCTACCACCCTGTCTTACGATTACACCTATATTACGTTCCCTTTTCCCCGTACTCCTCACGTACTACGCACCTATACCTTGGTTATCTCATGTCCAATTTGCTTGTGGCACCCTACACTGTGGATGTGGATCACGTCTACTATGGTTATGGTTGTTTTCTCTGATACCATTTAATCTGTCACGCCCCCGGGGGTTTTTGAGTCTATCAAAGCGGAAAACTGCGTGTATTATTTTTTTTTTCTTAACAAAGTAACTTAAACCACATCCCAGTGCGTGCCAGACCGCCACATACACAAATTCTCCTCTGCCCACGGACAGAGTCTCCTTGTATATGCACGGCGTCTCATTTACAACATGCGTTTCATTTACAACATCATACATCAACCATCAACCATACAATAGACATACATCGTCAAACAGAGTACAGTAATTTAACTAATGTTTTAAACGACCGGTGTCCACTCGACACTTGTTATTTTTTTTTTTCAAGCGAGTTATTAAAGCGGCATCAACGTTTAGAAAGGATAAAACCAGCGGTTGCAAAACCCGTGCCCACACGGCACTTTGTTTTGAGAAAAACATTTTCGAAATCATTTGGTTTATCATGAAAACGTGCCGCGTATGAAAACATCACTAAAGTATCAAAGTATAAAAGTACACCTCATCCACAGCGCTAACTAATACATGTCCACGACTAATATGATCCACAAGCAATTAACTATTTAGGTATAAGGAAAACGAGATAAAACCAAGTATCCTGACTACGGTCCTCGCGACGCTGTCTCACCGCCATCCCGGCTAACGCACCTAGTAATACCTGTCACGGAGTGGGTAAAGTCAGTGACTAACAAAGTAGATGTCTAAATATAATAAGGGAAAGGAGCAAACCGATTACACCGGAACCTTTCGCTAAAATCCTGTACATAATTAAGCTGGGCACCAACCCCAGATTTATCAATTAAGTTGGGCACCAACCCCAGAGTACCTGTCGGAGAGACTAAGTCTCCCCTCGTGCGCAAACACCTTTTTGATGCTTTTAACCTCTTCACGGTGCTGGTGTGCTATTTTCAGCAGGCGCGAAGAGGTCCTCACGGCTCCCACCCTTTGTGAGGTACACGGTCAAAAAGACTACTTCTCCGGAAAAGTACACCCATGCGGAGGCCAATCCGCCTGTGTACGTGCAGCATCCGAAAATGGATTTGCCGAGATCGGCGTGTAGTGAGCACCGCGACCGCAGCCGCTTCAATTGTTAGATAAAATACAATTATGCGAAAAGTTAAACTGTCCATCTACTTTGTTAGACAAATTAAGAGCATTTAATGATGATAGATGCACTTACTACACTTGTTGCACTTATAGCAACCGTACCCACCTAGTTGAAGAGAAATCGGAACACCTGAATCCTTCGCGCACCCCCGCTACGCACCTGGACCTAAAGAAACGTCCGCAAGGACAACTATAGTCAAAAACGTTTACTAACATCCCAAAACAAAAGACCCAATTTACTCTTTTCGACGGAAAAGTCCAACACGTCCGGGTTGACGAAAATCGGAATCCCGCGCCGCCGTCGCCGTCCGCCGGAGCCCCGCGCGGTTCGGAACCGCGCGGCGTGTCTCCGCGGGCGGCCCCACGCGGCGCGGCGCCTCGCGCGGGTGCTGCCCGTGCGGCGGCCGCGCGGAGCCCTCGCGGGTGCGGCCCCGCACGCGCCCCGCGCGCGGGTGTTGTCCTCTCGCGCGTCGCCTGCGCGGTGCCCGCGCGCGCCCTGCGCGGTGCCCCGCGGTTGCGGGTCCGTGTGGGTGCCGCCCGCGCGGTAGCCGCGCGGCGCCGCGCGGTAGCCCCGCGCGGTAGCCGCGCGGCGCCCGCGCGTGCCCGCGCGGTTGCGGGTACGCGCGGGTGCACCTGCGCGGTGGCCGCGCAGCGCCCGCGGCAGGTACGACCCGCGAGCCCGCCGCGGTGCCCGCGCGGTCCCTCGCCGCTTGCGGCGGCGATCGGCCGTCCGCGATTCTCCTCCGCGTGATGCCCCTCGGCACCGCGCGCCTCCGCCGTCCGTTCCGTGCCCTAGCATGACGACGATGACGGCGACGGTTACAGATACGACGGAGAAACCCAAGACTCAAACAAAAATGACGACGAAAAAATCCCAAATAATTTATAACAATTATTTTACTAACCGAAGATCACGGGAAGGTTGTCCGTCGCGTTCTTGCCTTTGGTTCGATGTCCGGGAAGATCGGGCTCCTTCTCTTTCTCCTTTCCCTTTCTTCTGGCTAGGGTTCCGTCTTTCCTTTTTCTCTTTCTTTTTCTCCTCACCGGTTAGGGTTTTATTTTTCTTTTTCTTTCTTTCCGATAATCGGGATCCTTATATAGCTCGTATTATATCTTAATTAATTCCTCTTTAATTCGTACCTAAGAAAATTCTATTTTCCGTCATCTGATAATTAATTAATTAATTAATTATCCCCTACGAGATAACCCACCTTATCTCCAACGGGTGCAAGATATTTTGCACGGATTCCGATGCATGACTAATCACCGCATCACTAAGAATTCTCCGTTCCGGGAGATCCTACATCGGATTTCAGATCCGATCGCAACGTCGGCCATCATTTTCGCCGCGCTCTATCGCAGAACAATACCAGCACCACACACTGGCCAACTCTTAAGCATTGAATAATTTTATTTCACTTAAAGACTTAAATAATTACATGTGAGTCAAAATACCCCTAAGGGCCGGACCTACAACATGACAAACCCCTTAGAGTTTTTGGCTGAAATTTGGAAGGATCTTCACGAGAAGTAGGCCTACACTTTGATATTGATCACCACCCTCCCCCCCCCCTTTCCTCCCCTCCCCAGATCTTGAGTTTTCATGGGGTTTTTATTCCATCTCAGGAGCCTTCGTGCACAGAGTAGAGTGTTGGTCAGTACAAATTTATGGATTTCTCGGTGATTTGTGCATGGATTTTAGAGTTTAAAGGCTTGATTTGCATCTACTCTCGTAGAGGAACGTATTGATACCCCTTCTTGCTAGATTTGGAGTTTGTTTGCCCAGGTAACATCTTCATTCTTCATGACCCTATGACAGAGGTTACTGCATATTTTCTGTTTTGGTTTTGTTTTGATGAATGGATCTTGGAGATACAGATTTCTGGTGATTCTTGGTTATTTTTGGGATTTTAAAGTTTGATCATCTTTTTAAGAACAAGGTGAGCAATTCCTCTTTTTTGATTTCAGTTGGAAATTCTAGTTGGTTTAGTCTCTACACTTCATGGAGTGCTGCTAATTTTGACAACATTGATAACTTTGGTTTTTGATAATTAAGGGGACCTTAAGATGAATTTTTAAGACTTTGGTGATGATCCTTGGACAGAGGAAGACTTAGAATTCCTAGCTGAGCTTTATTTTGAGGATAATGTGCAGAAGTTAATTCTATGTTGGATTTTTTTTCGAGAATTCTGCACAGTATTATCACGACCTTTTCTTGTTTTATTTTAATTCTCTTTGAATAAAATTAGTTGTTTGGGGTTAATTACCGAGTTTTCGTGGGTGGAGTTTTGTGCTTGCGAGTATTTTTCTGTGGTAGAGCTCGGAAACGGAGAATGAGAAAGCTATCGGATCAGAATCCGACCTACGGATTGCCCAGAATGGGTTTTCTAGTCTCGGCGTCCGTAGTGTGCATCGGATCCGTGCTAGCTCTTACGGAACGTTTTCGGCGATCGGCACGCTTTTCAGGGATTGGAATCTTTCCCTTTTACCGAATATGGGTTTTTCCTTACGTACAGAAAAATAATACTTCTTTTTTTAATTAATTTAATCTTTTTCAAGAATCGAAACCCTAGTTCGGGGAGAGGAGAAAGAAAAAAGAGAAAGGAAACAGAGGTCGGTTCTTCCATATTCTCTGATCAACGTGCCGGTGTCCCGGAAACGAAACGTCGTCGTCACACAGGAGTGGACCCGGTTTCCCACTACCGGCGAGGAGCGAGATCGTGTTTGTCTTCTCCGTTGGAGTAAGGTTAGCGGCTTAACCTTTCTTTTCGTTGTCTTCGTTTTACGTGTTTTGTTGGCCGTTGGGTTTCGCGTCTGGGTTTTGTGTTTTGTTACCGTGCAACGCTAGGATGCCCTAGCCGCCACCCCCGCTGCCGCCTCGCTGCCGCTGCATGGACAGGGCACGCGCTATGTGACACCCCCGGAAATTGGATTAGTCCTATATATAAATGATATAATAGGCTAAATCTGTAACCCGCTATAGCATTTTGGATGTATCAAGATCCAAAAGTATGACAGTTAAGCATGCTAGAGCTAGAGTAGTTCCCCCTGGGAATGGGGCATCCAGTTGGTATCAGAGCCATTCCAGCCGAAAATGTGAGATGAGTCTCGGCTGAGCCAGGGTTATATAGCGGGTAAGAGCGAGGCTCCCCGGCTATGACCGTTGTGAGTGGAGTGCAGCTCCTCACAAGGTCGGCTAAGGCTAGCGATACGAGTCTCCATCGCCTGGTGCTGTGAGTGTCTTGAGCCTGACGTGGACGTCAGGGTTTAAAGGGG
>CM055061.1:14163897-14195373 GCA_029204045.2 Tillandsia leiboldiana
CTAAAATTTGTCGAAGGCCTCAAATAAGTGTGTACCTAAATTCGCGGTGAGCCATTTCTGAGCCGATACGCGCACAAACACTCAACACAGCAAAGAGCCTCTAGAAGTGATGATCCCACTGCAAGTGCTCTGCGGAGATCCGGGGTCCATCACAGCTTCCCACTTCATCTCTGCCTCAAGTGTAAGAGTCACTTTGTTGTTGTTTTTTCAGCCAACTCCATCCAAGTTCAGTGCAAGGGTTCTACATGTGTCACGCCCCCGGGAGTTTTGAGTCTATCCAAAGCGGAAAAACTGGTGTATTATAGTTTTTTTCTTAACAAAGTAATTAAAACCTCATCCCCGGTGCGTGAGGACCGCCCCCTAACACAAATGCTCTCGGCCAGGACAGAGTTCATTTGTATATGACGGCGTCTCATTTACAACATGCGTTTCATTTACAACATCATACATAAACAATCAACCATACAATAGACCTACATGGTCAAAAACAGAGTCCAGGATTTAACTATGTTTTAAACGACCGGTGTCCACTCGGGGGAAAAAAACACCTTGTGATTTTTTTTTTCAAGCGAGTATTAAAGCGGCTTCAAGTTTCGAAAGGATATAAACCAGCGGTTGCAAAACCCGCTGCCTAAACGGTACTTCGTTTGAGAAACCATTTCGAAATCATTT
This sequence comes from Tillandsia leiboldiana, assembly GCA_029204045.2. Lineage (NCBI taxonomy): Eukaryota > Viridiplantae > Streptophyta > Magnoliopsida > Poales > Bromeliaceae > Tillandsia > Tillandsia leiboldiana. The sequence goes on from CM055061.1 coordinate 14,164,570, forward strand.
GGTTATCATGGAAACGTGCCGCGTATGAAAACACACTAAAGTATCAAAGTGTAAAAGTACACCTCTCCAACCCAGCGCTAACTATAAACATGTCCACGACTAATATGATCCACAAGCAAATTAACTATTTAAGGTATAAGGAAAACGAGATAAAAACCAAGATCCTGACTCCGGTCTCGGCGACGCTGTCTCACCGCCATCCCGGCTAACGCACATAGTAATACCTGTCACGGAGTGGGTAAAGTCAGTGACAAAACAAAGTAGATGTCTAAAATTAATAAGAATAAGGAGCAAACCGATTACACCGGAACCTTTCGCTAAAACCCTGTACATAATTAAGCTGGGCACCAACCCCAGATTTTAATTAGTTGGCACCAACCCCGAGTACCTGTCGGAGAGACTAAAGTCTCCCCTCGTGCGCAAACACCTTTTGATGCTTTTAACCCTTCACGGTGCTGGTGTGCTATTTTCAGCAGGCGCGAAGAAGTCCTCACGGCTCCCACCCCTTTGTGAGGTACACGGGTCAAAAAGGACCACTTCCTCCGGAAAAAGTACACCATGCGGAGGCCAATCCGCCTGTGTACGTGCAGCATCCGAAAATGGATTTGCCGAGATCGGCGTGTAGTGAGCACCGCGACCGCAGCCGCTTCATTGTTAGATAAAATACAATTATGCGAAAGGTTAAACTGTCCATCTACTTTGTTAGACAATTAAGAGCATTTTAATGATGATAGATGCACTTACTGCACTGTTGCCACTTATAGCAACCGTACCCACCTAGTTGAAGAGAATCGGAACACTAATCCTTCGCGTACCCCCCGCTGCGCACCTGGACCTAAAGAAAGTCCGCAAGGAAACTATAGTAAAATGTACTAACATCCCAAAACAAAGAACCCAATTTACTCTTTTCGACGGAAAAGTCCAACACCGTCCGGGTTGACGAAAACCGGAATCCCGCGCCGCCGTCGCCGTCCGCCGGAGCCCCCGCGGCGGTTCGGAACGCGCGGCGTGTCTCCGCGGCGGCGCCCACGCGGCGTGGCGCCTCGCGCGGGTGCTGCCCGTGCGGCGGCCGCGCGGCGGCCGCGCGGTGCGGCCCGCACGGCGACCGCGCGCGGGTTGCCCGCGCGAGCCCGCGTGGTGGCCCCGCGCCGGCGCCGCGCGGTTGCGGGTCCGCGCAGGTACCGCCCGCGCGGCAGCCGCGCGCGCCCGCGCGGTGCCCGCGCGGTTGCGGGTCCGTGTGGGTGCCGCCCGCGCGGTAGCCGGCGCGGGCGCCCCGCGCGGTGCCAGCGCGGTTGCTGGTCGCGCGGGTGCCGCCCGCGCGGTTGGCCGCGCGGCGCCCGCGCGGGTACGACCGCGCGGAGCCCGCGCGGTTCCCATCACCGCTTGCGGCGGCGATCGGCCGTCCGCCATTCTCCTCCGCGCGATGCCCTAGCGGCACCGCGCGCCTCCGCCATCCGTTCCGTGCCCTAGCATGACGACGATGACGGCGACGGTGACAGATACGACGGAGAACCCCAAGAACTCAAACAAAAAGGATAACGGAAAATCCCAAATAAATTATAACAATTATTTTACTAACCAAGATCGACGGGAAGGTTGTCCGGTCGCGTTCTTGCCTTTGGTTCGATGCCGGGAAGATCGGGCTCCTTCTCTTTCTCCTTTCCCTTTCTTCCGGCTAGGGTTCCGTCTTTTCTTTTTCTCTTTCTTTCTCTCCTCACCGGTTAGGGTTTATTTTTCTTTTCTTTTCTTTCGATAATCGGGATCCCTTATATAGCTCGTATTATATCTTTAATTAATTTCCTCTTTAATTCGTACGTAAGAAAATTCTATTTTCCGTCATCGGATAATTAATTAATTAATTAATTATCCCCTACGAGATAACCCACCTTATCTCCAACGGGTGCAAGATATTTGCACGGATTCCGATGCATGACTAATCACCGCATCACTAAGAATTCCGTTCCGGGAGATCCCGACATCGGATTTCAGATCCGATCGCACCGTCGGCCATCATTTTCCGCGCTCTATCGCAGAACAATACCAGAACCACACACTGGCCAACTATTAAGAATTGAATAATTTTATTTCACTAAAGGCTTAAATAATTACATGTGAGTCAAAAATACCCTAAGGGCCGGATCACTACACGACTCACACTTTATAAAAAGTTTCGTCCCGAAACTTAAGTACAAACCCCACTAATCAATTCGGGGAAAACACTCTCTCATCTTCGATTCCAGTTCCCAAGTCGCCTCTCGCTCTTCGTGGTTGCTCACCTGGACCGTTACATAGGGGATTGTTCGTTTGCGCAACTTCTTGTCCTCTCTTACCAAAATCTGCACCGGCGTCTCCTCGACGCTTAAATCCTCTCGCAACTCGATGGTGGAGGCATCCAAGGGATGAGAGGGATCAGCTAGGTACTTCCGGAGCATTGAGACATGGAACACGTTATGGACTCGTTCGAGGTTCGGCGGCAGGGCTAATCGGTACGTCACCGGTCCTACGCGTTCTAGGATCTCGAACGGTCCTACGTACCTCGAGCTTAACTTTCCCTTTATGCCGAAGCGTCGGTTCCCCTTGGAGGGCGAAACTCGGAGTAAACGCATGCTCCCCACCATGAACTCTAAGTCTCGGCGTCTGTTGTCCGCGTAGCTTTTCTGTTTGCTCTGGGCGGTCAGTAGCCTTTGTCCTAATCAATTGCACCTTTGCTTCGGTCTCCTCCACCAAATCTGGGCCCAGAAGTTACGCTCACCCAAGTCGTCCCAGCATATTGGAGACCGACAGCGGCGCCCGTACAGGGCCTCGTATGGTGCCATCTGAATGCTGGCCTGGTAACTGTTATTGTAGGCAAATTCCACTAGGGGCAAACACCGTGCCCACCCTTCGCCCAGGTCCAAAACGCATGCTCGAAGCATGTCCTCCACAATTTGTATCACCCGATCTGATTGTCCATCGGTCTGCGGGTGAAAAGCCGTACTGAAGTGCAACTTGGTTCCCATTGCTCGCTGCAGGCTCTGCTAAAAGTTTGACACAAATCGCGTGTCCCTGTCCGACGTGATGGATGTCGGCACCCCATGCAACCTTACTATCTCGTTGATGTAGGTTTGTGCCAGTCGTTCCCGCGTCCACGTCGTGTGTATGGGCAGAAAGTGGGCCGATTTCGTCAGACGGTCCACAATCACCCATATTGCATCGTGTCCCTATGACGATCTCGGGAACCCGGTCACAAAATCCATGGTAATCATGTCCCACTTCCACTCGGGCACCGGTATGGGTTGCAATTTTCCTGCCGGACGCTGGTGCTCGGCCTTCACCCGTTGGCACAACAGGCAGTGTGCCACAAACCGAGTCACGTCTCCCTCATTTTGGGCCACCAGAAGGTCTGTTTGACGTCCTTGTACATCTTCGTTCCCCCGAGGTGCGCTGGCATATGGAGCAGTATGCGCCTCCCGCAGGATTTCCTCTTTGAGTTCCGGTAGATCCCGGCACGCAGATTCGTCCCCGAAATCGTATCGTGCCGTCGGAGTTTACTGTGAAATCACCTTCTTGGTCGGCAGTTACTCTACTTCGCACCAGCTGGAGTTTGGTCATCAGTCGACTGCCCCTCGAGAATTCTGTCAAGCAAGGTAGGTCTGACACCAGTGTCAGAAGTTGTGCGACTGTACCCGCCGGTACTACTTCTAGTCTTAATCGCGAAAATTCCGTAATCAGACTATCTTGCTGGGTGATGGCACTTACCCCTGCCTCCTCGGCCTGCCCCTTGCGGCTCAGGGCGTCGGCCACCACGTTTGCCTTTCCCGGGTGGTAGTGGATCGTTAAATCGTAATCCTTCAGTAGCTTCGAGCCACCGTCTTTGTCGCAAATTTAACTCCTTTTGGGTGAAAAGGTACTTAAGACTTTATGATCTGAGTACACATTGGAGTGTGCCCCATACAGGTAGTGTCTCCAAAGCTTGAGGACGAACACAACCGTTGCGAGTTCCAAATCGTGCACGGGGTAGTTCCGCTCGTATTCCTTGAGCTGCCTTGACGCATAGGCTATAACCTTTCCCCGTTGCATGAGTACTCCACCCAGTCCGTTTCGCGATGCATCGCAATACACTTCATAATCCTCCCCTGGTTCTAGCAGGGCGAGAATCGGGGCTCGCGTCAATCTATTCTTGAGCTCCTCGAAGCTCCTCTGACATTTGTCCGTCCAGATGAACTTTTCCCCCTTTCTAGTCAAACGGTTTAACGGGGTGGCTATCTTGGAGAAACCCTCCACGAAGCGCCGGTAGTACCCGGCTAATCCCAGGAAGCTTTGAATCTCCGTCACCGTCATCGGTTGGGGCCAGTCCGTCACCGAATCTATCTTCTTCGGATCGACTGCGACTCCAGCCGCTGAGATTACGTGCCCCAAGAAGCCGACCTCACGGAGCTAAAACTCACACTTTTTGAGTTTGGCGTAGAGTTTTCTGTTCCCGTAGGGGTCTGGAGGACTGTGCGCAGATGTTCTTCGTGTTTCCTCGTCTGTACGGGAGTAGATAAGGATATCGTCGATGAAGACCACCACGAATAAGTCCAGGAAGGGTTTTGAATACCCTGTTCATCATGTCCATGAACACCGCCGGGGCATTTGTGAGCCCGAACGGCATTATTGTAAATTCGTAATGGCCGTAGCGAGTCCGGAAAGCCGTTTTGGGGATGTCCTCCCCCTTGACCTGGACCTGATGATAGCCCGACTGCAGGTCAATCTTTGAAAACACCGTCGCCCCCTGTAGTTGGTCGAAGAGGTCGTCGATCCTTGGCAGGGGGTACTTGTTCTTAACGGTGACCTTATTTATCTCCCGGTAGTCGATGCACAACCGGAGACTTCCGTCCTTCTTCCTCACAAACAGTACGGGCGCGCCCCAGGGTGACGCGCTAGGTCTGATGAAACCCTTATCCAAAAGGTCCTCCAACTGTGCCTTGAGTTCCTTCAACTCCGCGAAGGCCATCCTGTACGGTGCCTTGGTGATGGGTTTGGTGCCGGGAAGTAGTTCAATAGGGAAGTCGACTTCTCGTTCCGGTGGCATTCCGGGGAGCTCCGCCGGAAACACGTCCGGAAATTCCCTTACCACGGGACCGCTGATCCTTATCTGGGGAGCGGCCCTGAACTACCTATCGGCCCATTGGGTTCTCGGCTGCAAGGCATAGGGTGGAGCCTATTTATTCCTTGCATGGCCCTTAACGGGCCCCGAGTACACAAGGTTCTCCTATGCTTCGAAGCCCGCCCGCGTACAGCGGCCGGGGAAGGCTTCGCCTAATACTTAAGGATTTTAGAGAGAGGGAGAGAGAGAGAGTCTAACAGGGGTAGCAGGCTAAGGTGTAACCGGTGCTCCTAATCTAAGAGGGAAAAGAGAAACCAAAAATTACCTGCCGTTACTAGGTCTGGGACGTCACGTCCTCCACTGTAGTATCCCGGGGAGTCCGTCCACAGCCCTTGGGCCAGCGTCGTACGGCCTGCTGGGAAGGGACTTGACGTGTGAGGAGTCTGCGGATTACTGGTCGCCGGGCAAATCCTTTGGCTGAACGGGGGCCGCAGCACTCTCTGGTCCTTTCTGTTGTGGTGGCGCGGCGGCGACGGCGGGGGTGGGCCTCTGAGGGCAGAAGGCACGGGAGTGGTCCGGTAAGCCGCACTGATTGCAGTAATGGTACCTCCACGTGCATTCCGCCACCGGGTGAGCACCCTCGCAGATTACGCACGGTCCCTGAGGTGGTTTCGCGCCCCTCGCTGGTGTCGGTTCGTCCTTCCGTGCTTTCTCCGGACGTCCTCCTCCTCGGCCCTCCGGGGCGGGGCCCCCTTGCGGAACGGGTGTAGCAGTCTTCTCCATCCCCTCCGGTCGCGGTGCCGGAGGCCTGGTGGTGCCCGGTTTTCGTGGGCACTCGTAGCGTGCGTGTCCTGGTCTGCCGCATCGGTAGCAGTGGCCGTGTCTCCATGGACAATCAGTCACCTGATGCGCCCCACTGCATGGGGGACACGGCTTTCTCTGCGGTTTGGGTTCTCCTCTCATCGCCTTTCCAAAGTTCCCCTCTGTCCTCGGGCGTTTGAGTGCCGGGCCCTGCTGGAAGAGGTCCTCCGCCGGACTGGGATAGGGATAACTCTGCCGAGCGCGTGTCTCGGCCAGTTCTTGCTCTGCCCGCCGGGCCAACATAACCACTTCGTTAAAAGTGGGGAACCCTGCCGGTGGCATTCCCCGATAGGCGTCGTCCCTGGCGTCTCGCTGGGTGCGGTCGACACCCTCGAAATCTTGAGTCAGTAGGCTTAGGCGCTCAGTGAGAGTTAGCATTTGCCCCGCTATGTCGCGTAGCTGGTTGCGGAGTAAGCGGTTGGCTGCGGCTGCGGGATCCATCCTGTCCATTGAGAATGGTTAGCGCTCGGTGGCCGGATACTGGCCGTTGTCTGCTGTGATACAAAGAAACCACGTTAACCCTAAGGTTATAACCCTACCACCCTGTCTTACGATTACACCTATATTACGTTCCCTTTTCCCCGTACTCTCACGTACTACGCACCTATACCTTGGTTATCTCATGTCCAATTTGCTTGTGGCACCCTACACTGTGGATGTGGATCACGTCTACTATGGTTATGGTTGTTTTCTCTGATACCATTTAATCTGTCACGCCCCCGGGGGTTTTTGAGTCTATCAAAGCGGAAAACTGCGTGTATTATTTTTTTTTTTCTTAACAAAGTAACTTAAACCACATCCCCAGTGCGTGCCAGACCGCCACATACACAAATTCTCTCTGCCCACGGACAGAGTCTCCTTTGTATATGCACGGCGTCTCATTTACAACATGCGTTTCATTTACAACATCATACATCAACCATCAACCATACAATAGACATACATCGTCAAACAGAGTACAGTAATTTAACTAATGTTTTAAACGACCGGTGTCCACTCGACACCTTGTTATTTTTTTTTTTCAAGCGAGTTATTAAAGCGGCATCAACGTTTAGAAAGGATAAAACCAGCGGTTGCAAAACCCGTGCCCACACGGCACTTTGTTTTGAGAAAACATTTTCGAAATCATTTGGTTTATCATAAAAACGTGCCGCGTATGAAAACATCACTAAAAGTATCAAAGTATAAAAGTACACCTCATCCACAGCGCTAACTAATACATGTCCACGACTAATATGATCCACAAGCAAATTAACTATTTAAGGTATAAGGAAAACGAGATAAAAACCAAGTATCCTGACTACGGTCCTCGCGACGCTGTCTCACCGCCATCCCGGCTAACGCACCTAGTAATACCTGTCACGGAGTGGGTAAAGTCAGTGACTAACAAAGTAGATGTCTAAATATTAATAAGGAATAAGGAGCAAACCGATTACACCGGAACCTTTCGCTAAAATCCTGTACATAATTAAGCTGGGCACCAACCCCAGATTTATCAATTAAGTTGGGCACCAACCCCAGAGTACCTGTCGGAGAGACTAAAGTCTCCCCTCGTGCGCAAACACCTTTTTGATGCTTTTAACCTCTTCACGGTGCTGGTGTGCTATTTTCAGCAGGCGCGAAGAGGTCCTCACGGCTCCCATCCCTTTGTGAGGTACACGGGTGAAAAAGACTACTTCTCCGGAAAAGTACACCCATGCGGAGGCCAATCCGCCTATGTACGTGCAGCATCCGAAAATGGATTTGCCAAGACCGGCGTGTAGTGAGCACCGCGACCGCAGCCGCTTCAATTGTTAGATAAAATACAATTATGCGAAAAGTTAAACTGTCCATCTACTTTGTTAGAAAAATTAAGAGCATTTTAATGATGATAGATGCACTTACTACACTTGTTGCACTTATAGCAACCGTACCCACCTAGTTGAAGAGAAATCGGAACACCTGAATCCTTCGCGCACCCCCGCTACGCACCTAGACCTAAAGAACGTCCGCAAGGACAACTATAGTCAAAAACGTTTACTAATATCCCAAAACAAAAGACCCAATTTACTCTTTTCGACGGAAAAGTCCAACACCGTCCGGGTTGACGAAAATCGGAATCCCGCGCCGCCGTCGCCGTCCACCGGAGCCCCGCGCGGTTCGGAACCGCGCGGCGTGTCTCCGCGGGCGGCGCCCACGCGGCGCGGCGCCTCGCGCGGGTGCTGCCCGTGCGGCGGCCGCGCGGAGCCCTCGCGGGTGCGGCCCCGCACGGCGCCCGCGCGCGGGGTTGTCCGCGCGGCGCCTGCGCGGTGCCCGCGCGGCGCCCGCGCGGTGCCCGCGCGGTTGCGGGTCCGTGTGGGTGCCGCCCGCGCGGTAGCCGCGCGGCGCCCGCGCGGTAGCCGCGCGGTAGCCGCGCGGCGCCCGCGCGGTGCCCGCGCGGTTGCGGGTACGCGCGGGTGCCGCCTGCGCGGTGGCCGCGCAGCGCCCGCGCAGGTACGACCCGCGAGGAGCCCGCGCGGTGCCCGCGCGGTCCCATCGCCGCTTGCGGCGGCGATCGGCCGTCCGCGATTCTCCTCCGCGTGATGCCCTATCGGCACCGCGCGCCTCCGCCGTCCGTTCCGTGCCCTAGCATGACGACGATGACGGCGACGGTGACAGATACGACGGAGAAACCCAAGAACTCAAACAAAAATGACGACGAAAAAATCCCAAATAATTTATAACAATTATTTTACTAACCGAAGATCAACGGGAAGGTTGTCCGGTCGCGTTCTTGCCTTTGGTTCGATGTCCGGGAAGATCGGGCTCCTTCTCTTTCTCCTTTCCCTTTCTTCTGGCTAGGGTTCCGTCTTTTCCTTTTTCTCTTTCTTTTTCTCCTCACCGGTTAGGGTTTTATTTTTCTTTTCTTTTCTTTCCGATAATCGGGATCCCTTATATAGCTCGTATTATATCTTTAATTAATTTCCTCTTTAATTCGTACCTAAGAAAATTCTATTTTCCGTCATCTGATAATTAATTAATTAATTAATTATCCCCTACGAGATAACCCACCTTATCTCCAACGGGTGCAAGATATTTTGCACGGATTCCGATGCATGACTAATCACCGCATCACTAAGAATTCCGTTCCGGGAGATCCCTACATCGGATTTCAGATCCGATCGCACCGTCGGCCATCATTTTCCGCGCTCTATCGCAGAACAATACCAGCACCACACACTGGCCAACTCTTAAGCATTGAATAATTTTATTTCACTTAAAGACTTAAATAATTACATGTGAGTCAAAAATACCCCTAAGGGCCGGATCACTACAACATGACAAACCCCTTAGAGTTTTTGGCTGAAATTTGGAAGGATCTTCACGAGAAGTAGGCCTACAACTTTGATATTGATCACCACCCTCCCCCCCCCCCTTTCCTCCCCTCCCCAGATCTTGAGTTTTCATGGGGTTTTTATTCCATCTCAGGAGCCTTCGTGCACAGAGTAGAGTGTTGGTCAGTACAAAATATTTATGGATTTTCTCGGTGATTTGTGCATGGATTTTAGAGTTTAAAGGCTTGATTTGCATCTACTCTCGTAGAGGAACGTATTGATACCCTTCTTGCTAGATTTGGAGTTTGTTTGCCCAGGTAACATCTTCATTCTTCATGACCCTATGACAGAGGTTACTGCATATTTCTGTTTTGGTTTTGTTTTGATGAATGGATCTTGGAGATACAGATTTCTTGGTGATTCTTGGTTATTTTTGGGATTTTAAAGTTTGATCATCTTTTTAAGAACAAGGTGAGCAATTCCTCTTTTGATTTCAGTTGGAAATTCTAGTTGGTTTAGTCTCTACACTTCATGGAAGTGCTTGCTAAATTTTGACAACATTGATAACTTTGGTTAATTTGATAATTAAGGGGACCTTAAGATGAATTTTTAAGACTTTGGTGATGATCCTTGGACAGAGGAAGACTTAGAATTCCTAGCTGGAGCTTTATTTTGAGGTATAATGTGCAGAATTTAATTCTATGTTGGATTTTTTTTCGAGAATTCTGCACATGTAGTATCACGACCTTTCTTGTTTTATTTTTAATTCTCTTTGAATAAAATTAGTTGTTTGGGGTTAATTACCGAGTTTTCGTGGGTGGAAGTTTTGTGCTTGCGAGTATTTTTCTGTGGTAGAGCTCGGAAAACGGAGAATGAGAAAGCTATCGGATCAGAAATCCGACCTACGGATTGCCCAGAATGGGGTTTTCTAGGTCTCGGCGTCCGTAGTGTGCATCGGGATCCGTGCTAGCTCTTACGGAACGTTTCGGCGATCGGCACGCTTTTCCAGGAGATTGGAATCTTTCCCTTTATACCGAATATGGGTTTTTCCTTACGTACAGGAAAAATAATACTTCTTTTTTTAATTAATTTAATCTTTTTCAAGAATCGAAAACCCTAGTTCGGGGAGAGGAGAAAGAAAAAAGAGAAAGGAAACAGAGGTCGGTTCTTCCATATTCTCTGATCAACGTGCCGGTGTCCGGAAACGAAACGTCGTCGTCAACAGGGAGTGGACCCGGTTTCCCACTACCGGCGAGGAGCGAGATCGGGTTGTCTTCTCCGTTGGAGTAAGGTTAGCGGCTTAACCTTTCTTTTCGTTGTCTTCGTTTTACGTGTTTTGTTGGCCGTTGGGGTTTCGCGTCTTGGGTTTTGTGTTTTGTTACCGTGCAACGCTAGGATGCCCTAGCCGCCACCGCGCTGCCGCCTCGCTGCCGCTGCATGGACAGGGCACGCGCTATGTGACACCCCCGGAATTTGGATTAGTCCTATATATAAATGATATAATAGGACTAAATCTGTTAACCCGGCTATAGCATTTTGGATGGTATCAAGATCCAAAAGGTTATGACAGTTAAGCATGCTAGAGCTAGAGTAGTTCCCCCTGGGAAGTGGGGCATCACAGTTGGTATCAGAGCCATTCACCAGCCGAAAATGTGAGATGAGTCTCGGCTGAGCCAGGGTTATATAGCGGGTAGAGCGAGGCTCCCCGGCTAATGACCGTTGTGAGTGGAGTGCAGCTCCTCACAAGGTCGGCTAAGGCTAGCGAGACGAGTCTCACATCGCCTGGTGCTTGTGAGTGTGCTTGAGCCTGACGTGGACGTCAGGGTTTAAAGGGGGGAAGAATGTGACACCCCCGGAATTTGGATTAGTCATATATATAAATGATATAATAGGACTAAATCTGTTAACCCGGCTATAGCATTTTGGATGGTAGCAAGATCCAAAAGGTTAAGACAGTTAAGCGTGCTAGAGCTAGAGTAGTTCTAGGATGGGTGACCCCCTGGGAAGTGGGGCGTCACACGCTACCCGTGCGCCGCTAATGGACCTTGCTGCGCTGTTTGCACGCGCGCGCGGGGCTGCAGGTCGCGCCGCGCGCGGAGCTGCAGGTTACGCTGCGCGCGGTGCCTGCAGGACGCGCCGCGCGCGGGGATGCAGGACGCGCCGCGCGCGGGGCTATTGCTCGCGCGCGCGCGCCGCTGCCTTGCCGCCCACGCGTGCTGCACTGGGGCGCCGCGCCGCTGCTTTACTGCACGGCCACTTCGCGCCCGCGCAAGCCCCCGCGGGGTTGTGCCCGCGCGGAGCGATGCTTGCACCCGTGAGGGGGAGGTGCCCGCATGGGGCTGTCGCATGTGTCGCGCCGCCCGCGCCGCATTGTTGTTTGCGCCGCGTCATGATGGGTTGTAGTGTTATCGGTCTTTTCTGAATAGAGGTTGGGTCTACCTTTTTGCGGGGCTTGGTAGTGTTACTGATGCTTTCTTTTCTGCGGATTCGTGTGCACTCATCGCAACAGTTGAGCCTGAGCGGATCGTTTTGGGGCCGGATACCTGGATTGGAGGTCAGAGAGCTCCGGGCACCGAGGCAGGGTGGACAGTTTATTACGGCTTTTTGTGTTGGCATATTTCGTGAGTTGAGTCGGAGTCTTGAAGTGATCAAATTGTCAATCAGCATTTGAAGACTCAGAGAAGATTCAACAAGATCTCAAGTTGACACTCAGTGTTTTGAGTCTTGAAGATTGAAGTTGAAGAATTGTGGATCATATACATCAATCTCAAGGAAAATGGATTCGGATTGATCAGGTGCGTTTAACTAAATAATTTTGGTGATCCGAATACATTTGAGTAGTTTAGAAACACTTGGATAAGTTTTCATTGCATAAAAATCAAAAACTGGACATTTTACATGTTCAGAGTCCGGACCGGGCATTACAGTCCGGACCCCGAACATAGGTTTGTTCATGCGCTATTCCAGTCCGGACTGAAATCCACGGTCCGGACCCCGAACCTTGTTTTTTCAGGAATTGCTGAAAAAAAGACGACAGTCCGGATCAACCAATCCAGTCCGGACCGTCGTGCGGGAAAAAATCTGTTAAGTCAGTTTTTGATTCTTATCTCTTTCCAAAGGTTTCTAAACTATAAATAGACACTTAGGGTTTCTCAAGAACTACCGATGAATTAATAAAACACTTGAGAGCAACCCTAGAGGCTAGCTTTTTTATCGTTCTTCTTTATAGCCTCTTTTAGGTCAATTCGACGGTTCTTCCAAGATCTATCTTTTGTCGAATTGATCTAGTCTTTGCTTAGAGATTTCTTCTACGGTTCTTCAATGATATTCTAGGCAAAGGATCACCATCGAAGCCAATATTTCTATCGGCCAAGTTTGCGTCGTGGATTCGACGTAGCATCGTGGATTCGATGTGTTGAACGCGTTTCGTGGATTCGAAACGTGTGCTCGTGGATTCGAGTGGCGTTCGTGGATTCGAACGTGTGCAGTGGACGTGCAATCGGTGGAGCGCAAGGTCCGAAGAAGTTGAAGGAGGGGCTGAGTCCGTGGATTCGGTAATCACCTTGTTATTCTTCTTTTCTTAGTGGATTGTTATTGCGTGTTCGGTTAGCGCAAGATCCGAAGAAGTTGAAGGAGGGGTTGGAGTCCGTGGAGTCGGTAATCACCTTGTTATTCTTCTATTCTTAGTGGATTGTTATTGCGTGTTGGTCCCGTGGTTTTTCTCCTGGATTGGAGTTTCCACGTATATCTCGGTGTGCTATTTTTATTTTCCGCATTGGTTTTTATTTTGTATTGAGATTGGTTTTATAAGTATTACACCTATTCACCCCCCTCTAGTTGTTTGATAGTACCTATTTAGATCCGTGTGGATCCATATAAACCTACAATTGGTATCGGAACGGGTTTTAGGTTTATCTATCATGTCGGATGAAAGTGGTAATATTTATAGACCTCCTCTTTTTGATGGGACTAGTTATGCTTATTGGAAAGTGCGGATGAGAGCTTTTCTCATCGCAATTGATGAGCGGGTATGGCAATCCGTGGAATACGGTTGGGTGCATCATGTTGAGGAAGTAGGAAATTCTGCTACCCCAAAACCTCGCTCTAGATGGTCCAAAGAGGAATTCGAAAGATCTTCTTACAATGGGAAAGGTATGAACGCTTTATTTAATTCTCTTTCCTCGACTGAGTTCACACGAATTTCTGCGTGTGAAACCGCGAAGGAAATTTGGGATATTCTCAAAATTACACATGAGGGTACTAATCTAGTAAAAATTCAAAAGCTCCAGATGCTTACAAGTCAATTTGACTCTATTCATATGGAAGAGCATGAATTGTTTACAGATTATTACACAAGACTTCAAGATATAATCAACACTTGTGCTAATTTAGGAGAAAATATCCCGGAGTCGAGAATTGTAAGAAAGATACTTCGGACTCTTCCGTAACGGTTTAGGGCAAAGGTTACCGCCATTGAAACCGTTAGTCATCCGGATGAGATGAGAGTAGAGGAATTAGTAGGTGCTTTGCAAACTTATGAAATGACTTTTCCTACTAATCAAGTTTCTTCCAAGTCTTCTTCTAAGCTTACAGGTATTGCATTCAAATCAACAAGGGAAGAAGATGGCGAATCAAGTTCCGACGATGAAATCTCTTTTGCCGATTTTGAAGAACAATTGGCGCGGATCGTAAAGAAATTTCGTCGGAAGTTTTGGAAGAATCGAACCGATGGATCTTCATCCTCGAAACCATCTAAAGGATCATCGGGATCTAAATCCTCTAACCTCAAAAGCTTTGCAAAACCTTCGAAGGAAAAAGATGAATTCGAAGGGGAAATCCGATGTTATAGATGCAAAGGCTATGGCCATATTTCAACGGATTGTCCTTCTCCGAAATCATATAAAAAGAAAGCTTTGCAAGCGAAAACTTGGGACGATTCTACTTCTAATGAATCAACCTCAAGTAAAGAGGAAAAAGTCATTGCCGTTCATGCCTCTCAAATTCCCTCTTCTAATGTTTTCTTATCATCTTTAATCACTGACTCTATTCCTTTGATTTTGCTTGAAACATCAACATCCGGCGGAGAGTCATCAAGTGAGGGGGAGTCGGACGAAGAAGAACTCGTTGAGGCATATCAACAACTTCTTACGGAATCAAAGAAGATGGCCAAGCATATTAAGAAGTTGAGGAAGCAACGACTTGAGATTCAAGACGAGAATCATGCTTTAAAGATCAAACTTCGTGATCTCGAGGAGGAACGAGAGCTTTTATTGGATAATAATAAAATCCTCCAAGAAAAGATAAATCAATCGGAAACGATCGTTAATTCCCACATTAACAAGATTGGTTTTCTAGAAAAACAGTTTGAGGAAATTCATGTCACCAACCAAACTTTGACCAAGCAAGTTCATCAACTTAAATCCGACATACAAAGGCTTTCAACCGGTTCGAAGAAACTTGATTGTATGTCCGGATTAGGTCAAACAAACAAGGTTGGTTTGGGATTTAAAAAGAACCAAACTGTGAAGGCTTCAAGTTCCACAACTAAATTGAAAGGAAGAACTTGTCACCAATGTGGACTTGAAGGACACTTGATGAAGATGTGCCCGAAAAAGAGAAAGAGGAATTCTTCGGCAACTTCATCTACGGAGCGAACTCAACGGAATCAAAAGACCCATCAAGTCAAAGGAGTTCACTCAAACCACCAAAGGTCCGAGCCACAACATCAATCATACAAGTGGATCATTGCGAGGCAAAGACCTAAGGTGGATCAACAGTCAAAGCTATCATCTCCCAACCACAATGAATCAAGACAACCCAAAATCCGACGATTTTGGATACGGAAAGGTGATATCTTTCCTTGTCTTAAGTTCTAAATAGCTTATGACTGTATGTAATGCTTTGATTGGTTTTCCTTTCATATTTTTCTGAATCTCTGCATTACATGTTTTCAATGCTCTTTGTCTTTATGTTTTGTTTTTGAACAAAAGGGTTTTAACGAACAAGTGCATTGAATAAAAAGGGTTTCACTTTAAATCACTCCAATTTAATTTTATATGAATTATCAACTTTACTCCATAATCATAATTCTTGAAGATACTTCATTATAGGAGTTTTTGATAGTTATATACATCAAATTTTGGTAATCATGTGTAACCATTAGATGCTTAACCTATCTCGGTTGTGTGAATTCATTGTGATAAACATGAGACAACCGATAGATTACAATTTAGGATTTAATTCTTTCACATAAGAGATTGCATTTTCTTACAAGGGTAATGAAATGAATTGCAAAAGATGTGGAAAGAGTTACATCCGAAAGGAGTGTGAAAACTACCACCACATGTTGGAAAGAGCTGCCACCCCGGTCGTCCGGTTTGTGTGTGAAGCTACCACATGTTTTGAATGCTAGGAAAATATTTTTTTGAAATTTTTTAGTTGAAGCATTCGGAGATTTATATTCAATGTTGTTATTTTGATTAATCTCCTGGTTGGTATAAGGTGGGATAGTTGAAAGATGCTCAAAGAGCCACCCTTATGTATTTTAGTGCTTATCTCAAATTTGAAAGGGTAGAAATCAAATTGATGTCATTTGAAAATCTCTGTAAGTCATCTCTGTAAATCCGTTACATCTTGATAGAGTTTGGATCTCTAGATTATTTTTGATGACTTGTGTTTGACGTATATAATATGAAAAATGGTTTATAATGTTTTATCTTTGTTTTTCATGATTTCGGAGTAAATCTTTTTAATTTTTGTAAAATTAATTGGATTGAATGATATCTATGTGATCTCATATTATTTTCAAGCACTTAAATTGTTTTCTTGATGGAATGCAAATCGGTATTTGAAATATTTCAAAATTTGGATTTGTTTCAAGAATTTTTGTGATTTTTGCCTTCGAGGACCGGTACGAAATCTGCGTTTTTATATATACCGGAACTGAGCTTTTATCTCTCTTTCTCTGTGAACTAATGCTGTTAGTGATTTCTTTTTGCCTATATTCACTGTTTGGCAATTTGTGACAAAAAGGGGGAGAACAGAAATAGGGGGAGAACAGAGATAGGGGGAGAACAGAAATGCTCAAGATAGGGGGAGATGATGAAAAAGGAGCCGAAAAACAAAAGAACCAAAAGGATGAATCAAATGTAGGATTTATATTTCTAACGATTAACGTTTGATTTTGTTTGGAGTTTTGTTTTGCAGGATCTACATCACTTTAAGACTCCAAGTCCTAAGTCATAGAGTTTGTTCTAAGACTGGTTCAAATGTAATTTTTGTTTATTGGATCTTTCACGCAAAGAAAGTCAATGTTTTGGTGATGACATTGAGTTTCGATTTTTTAGTTTAAGATGAGTGTCTTGAGCGTTTTTTGTATTTTTGGGTTTTGTCACGAAATTGCCAAAGGGGGAGATTGTTACGGCTTTTTGTGTTGGCATATTTCGTGAGTTGAGTCGGAGTCTTGAAGTGATCAAATTGTCAATCAGCATTTGAAGACTCAGAGAAGATTCAACAAGATCTCAAGTTGACACTCAGTGTTTTGACTCTTGAAGATTGAAGTTGAAGAATTGTGGATCATATACATCAATCTCAAGGAAAATGGATTCGGATTGATCAGGTGTGTTTAACTAAATAATTTTGGTGATCCGAATACATTTGAGTAGTTTAGAAACACTTGGATAAGTTTTCATTGCATAAAAAAAAAAAACTGGACATTTTACATGTTAAGAGTCCGGACCGGGCATTACAGTCCGGACCCTGAACATAGGTTTGTTCATGCGCTATTCCAGTCCGGACTGAAATCCACGGTCCGGACCCCGAACCTTGTTTTTTCAGGAATTGCTGAAAAAAAGACGACAGTCCGGATCAGCCAATCCAGTCCGGACCGTCGTGCGGGGAAAAATCTGTTAAGTCAGTTTTTGATTCTTATCTCTTTCCAAAGGTTTCTAAACTATAAATAGACACTTAGGGTTTCTCAAGAACTACCGATGAATTAATAAAACACTTGAGAGCAACCCTAGAGGCTAGGTTTTTTATCGTTCTTCTTTATAGCCTCTTTTAGGTCAATTCGACGGTTCTTCCAAGATCTATCTTTTGTCGAATTGATCTAGTCTTTGCTTAGAGATTTCTTCTACGGTTCTTCAATGATAATCTAAGCAAAGGATCACCATCGAAACCAATATTTCTATCGGCTGAGTTTGCGTCGTAGATTCGACGTGGCATCGTGGATTCGATGTGTTGAAGGCGTTTCGTGGATTCGAAACGTGTGCTCGTGGATTCGAGTGGCGTTCGTGGATTCGACCGTGTGCAGTGGACGTGCAATCGGTGGAGCGCAAGGTCCGAAGAAGTTGAAGGAGGGGTCGAGTCCGTGGAAACGGTAATCACCTTGTTATTCTTCATTTTCTTAGTGGATTGTTATTGCGTGTTGGTCCCGTGGTTTTTCTCCTGGATTGGAGTTTCCACGTAAATCTCGGTGTGCTATTTCTATTTTCCGCATTGGTTTTTATTTTGCACTGAGATTGGTTTTATAAGTATTACTCCTATTCACCCCCCCTCTAGTTGTTTGATAGTACCTATTTAGATCCGTGTGGATCCTTAATATATATTAAAAACCTACACAGTTGACAGCAGATGAGCTGTGGGACCGTCGATTGTGTGAACAGAGGCAGAGGTCGTGCTCCCTTTGTGTGGTTAGTCTTGACATTTGCGGGGAGACAGAGCGACGACCACCTGCATCGAGTGGATGAGTCTGTGTCGCCCGATTGGAGGGTGCAACGGCAGTGGATCTGGTTGTCGCAGGTATGATATCATTGATTTCTTGAGTTGGTTCTGATAACTCAAACCGCCCCGACGTGTAGGATTGAGTTTAGAGCCTATACAGGCGGATCGTGGGCGGTGGTGATGGAAACACTAGTTGAGAAAGTTGTTGCCCTAGTAGCAGGATTTGATGGAGAGGGACCTTGTTGGACCGAACGGGTCGCCTCAGTGAGCACCGAGGCTTTCATGCGGAATGGGATGGTTCACTTAGTTTATGTGTGGATTGTCGGGATTTGAGTTAAGTGACCATCAGGAGCAGGATACCATCAGCTGAAGATGAAGGCCGAGGATTTTCTCGAAGACAGCCTTCAGGACACGGTACGGGCATTATGAGTTCACCGTTGTGCCTTTTGGATTAACTAATGCCCCTGCCGCATTTGTGGATAGGATGAATTGGAAATTTTAGCGTAGATGATTGGTGTGGATTGAGGGCTTATGTTATGGACTGTCCTTATCATCTCGGCAATGCTAGCAGGATTGCGGATGCGTTGGACAGGAGAGCTGTGCGGAGCTTGATTTGGTCGACTGCAGATAGGCACCTTTATCAGAGGGGATGAGGCGGCTCGAGCTAGAGGTTGTGTCCTTAGGGGTCTCTGCTAGACTGACGTCTTTAGTCATGTAGCCCACTCGGCAGGGTGGGATCAGAGAGAGATAGAGTGAGGACCCCCTCTTGACCAGGATTAGAGATTAGATTCTGAGCAATCGGGCCGGGAACTTTATAATGGATACATCGGATGTACGGAAGTACATGGACCGAGTTTTTGTGTCAATGGACTTATGGTTGGATTACCGGGGGCCCTGGGAGGAGCGGATGCTTTTGCTGATGCAGACTACTTGGTCACTCGAGCGGTTAGCCCTGCTATATTCGGATGAGGTGGTGCTATTACCTGGAGTGCCCGCCTCTATTTTGTTCCAGATAGAGATCGGAGGATTGTTTCGCGTCTCTGGAGGAGGTATTCGACAGCCCTGGGAGCTTCAGTCATTGATGATTGGACACCTACCCCCCTTACTTGTGCATGGACCTCGGCTTGAGGGTGTGTTGCGGGTCGCCCCGGTTGAGTTGGCGCCCGGGGAGTTGTTTTTGGTGCATGTTGCACTGGTTGTTCTTTTCTTTTTCCCCCGACCTTTTGGAGTCCCTGATGATTTTTCCATGTCTCAGCTCAGGAGTGCTATGCTTTTGTATCCCTCACCCATGATTGACTCGCTCCGCTTGTGATCTGTGAGTCCTTGGAGTACGAGGGACGCCCGTTGCAAATTCTGGCTCGTGTGATTAGAGGATTGTGTAATCGGGACATGCCGTACTGGTGATTGTTGTTGTCGAGGAGTAATCACGGGGTGAGAATGGCGACTTGAGAGCTGGAGACGGTGTTGATGGATACCTACCTTCTTGTGTTTGAGACTCCTTTTTGAGTTGTGTTAGTTTCGAGGACGAAACTTTCTTTTAGTGGGGGAGGATGTGATGACCCAGATCTCCACTGAGCTTTTGCGGTGTGGTTAGCGGCTCCTGGAGACCGATGCTGTATGTTGGAGGTATTTGTGAGCGAATCGGACTCAAGAATTGGACTCAGTGCGGAAATTGGATTAAGATTACTTATCCGGATGCTTTTGACAAATTTTAGAAGCGGAATTGGACAAAACGAAGGCCGTATTTGGATTCAGTGCGGAAAAACGATGGAAAACGGCTACTTGTATTTTTCGGAGTCCGGACGCCCAAAAAAGGATACCCAGAAGTTTCTGGTGCATTTTGGTGCATGGGGGGTCGTGGACCGGCCGGAGGGACACGTGGCAGGCGCGGATTGGCGGACGCAGCGCGCTCGGTTCACGGGAGAGCGCGCAGGGTGTATGGTGGACTGGCGGGTGACACGTGGCAGCTTCTCATTGGCGGGCTCACGAGGCGCGGTCCACAGGGTCGAGCGGCCGGGTGCGTGGACCGGGGCGCGCCACGTGGCGGCCTTGGATTCGCTGGCTCGCGAGCACGTGGAGCACGCGGGGCCGTGGCGCTGACGCCGTACGCACGCTTGGCGGGGGAAACGCGGCGTGTCGGGCGGCGGTTGGCGGGCGCCGCCCGGGTGGCGGGCGGGGCGCCGCCCACGTGCGCCACGGGGCATCCCGCCACTGGCGGGCACCGCTGGTGCGCTGTCCTGCACGGGCCACGCTGTCACGCCCCGGGGTGGAAACTGCCACCCGGGCTCGCCAACAGATCCGCCATCTGTACGGAAACTGCCGTACAGACGAAGCGTCTAACCTGCAGAAAGAATCAACTACAGTAAGCAGATATCAGAGAGCTGAAAGTAGACTACTAAAACTAAAGTCCAAACACTGTTCAACTGAAAATAATACAATATCCATCTCCCCAAATACTATCATATACAAAATCCTCTGATACAGAACTCAAAAGGGAGATATCTCCAATAAGTACACCAGTGTACAGGCCCTCGATACAAGAAAAAATATCCTCACTACATCAATCTCTCAAACTGTAAAATAAAGTACAACTCTATACCTCTCAACAAAGGTCTCTCAACAGAGGAAGAAGAAGTAAACTATCAACCGAAGCTCTCCTCTGAAGGGGGGTACCGCTACACTCCAACGACGGGTAGGGAACTAGCTCGCGACTCCCTCGCCTCGGTCCGAAGGATCAGCAACAGGAGCACAGGAACAGAAGAAGAAGTCCCTGGGGAAAAGACACCACGACGGGTGTGAGAACTACTTCCCACAGTAGTTCTCAGTGGGTACCGTCAACAAGCCCAACGGTCTGCCCACTAAGTCTACTAGAGGCAAAAGATAACAGGCAAAGAAATCTGAAAGAAAAGCTGGAAACTACTCTACAGCTACCATGCCTCTATCTAGACACTCAAAAGTGGAACAGATGAAAGTAAAAGAGATCACTCGCACCCAAGGTGCTCAATCGACCCAAACGAACTGACTACCTCAAAGGTCCAGTCAAGCCTGCGCCCGTCGACTAGGAACGCTCCTGCCCACTACCACACATCCACATGAGGACGGGATTTACGTGGGGCGTCCTGTCCTACTAACTCATCCCTCGCGCAAAACTGCCTCAACAGGCCCATCGTTGCCTCAACTGCGGAAAACTGCCTCAATAGGCCAACCATCGTATCCACAGCGGCATCTCAGGACGCAACTCCAACTGAGTAAAACGGCGCGGCATAGAGTATCAAACATTGGCATATGCAGGCTAGTCAAAATCCACGCTCACTCTCAGAACGGTAGGGCTCAAGATCCCCAAATACCTCGCACAACAGTCGGAGCACTCTCGACGACTCAGCTGCTCGGCTAACTCGAAACACGAGACACTAGCCTCTCCAACGGCTCGCAGCACAAGGCTCACTGGCTGGAGATACTCCACAGCCAGGAACGACCCACGACTCAGGGTAACAAAACAGGTCGGACAACACTCAACGACCTGGGACCACCGTCAACCCCAACGGTTCCCAACAAGACGGACCGGAAGATACTCGACGGCCCGGGACTGCCGTCTGCGCAACGGCTCCCTCCACGACGGCACAACAGGGAAACAAGACCTCCCGGGACTACCGTTTACCCAAACGGCTCCCGGCACAGATAAGCAACCCAGTACAACTACCAGACTCCACTCTGCTCCCAGGCAAGAGTGTAAAAGCATCCCACACTAAAAGCAAGTCCCGACCTCTCGGCCCACTACCCGGGCGAGAAAACACTATGTCCAGGGATGAAGGTACAGTGTGGATGTCTAAGCATAAATAACCCTAGCCCAAGTGAGGGTTTTCTACTAGTCTGGTTGCACATACAACATATGACGGGGGTGCTAGGTCAAGTTCCAAGATAACTATAATAACAGATAATAAAAGGAATAACAATTCCTACAATCTAGCATACTACACAATGAAATAACTATCATGCATAGTCCTACATCAGTAGAAATACTGTACAATCCATAAAACTTGGAGATAAGGCCACCCACCTCGATTTGCCACCAATTGCTCGTAGACACTTGCAATTGGCCTCCACGCGATCCGCACGCAAAACGATGACCGCTGCCGGAGTCCGCACGCAAAACGGAGCACGGTGCCGGAATCCGCACGCCAAACGGAGTCCGCACGCAAACGATGTCCGCTGCCGGAGTCCGCACGCAAAACGGTGCACAGTGCCAGGATCCGCACGCAAAACGGAGTCCGCACGCAAAACGGTGCACGGTGCCAGAGTCCGCATGCAAAACGGTGCACGGTGCCAGGATCCGCACGCAAAACGGAGTCCGCACGCAAAACGGTGCACGGTGCCGGAGTCCGCACGCAAAACGATGCACGGTGCCAGGATCCACACGCAAAACGGAGTCCGCACGCAAAACGGTGCACGGTGCCGGAGTCCGCACGCAAAACGGTGCACGGTGCCCAACACAGAAAGGAGCAAGAGGGTCAGTTACAGTCTAAAAGATCGCCCCAAAAACTGTACAAAAATATAGTAAAACCAACACACGGGACCTACCCGTTTGCGTCGCCGTCGCCGAAACGCTACGCCGGGCGACCTCGCACGCAAAACGAGGTTCACGACGCGCCGCCGCACCTCACGCAACCCCCCCCCCCTCACTCCCTCTCGCTCTCGGGTGCAGAAGAAAGAAAGAAAGGGAGAAAAATCGCGGTGCGGGGAGGAAGAAGAAGAAGAAAAGGAAGAGGAGGGAGAAGGGTGGTCTACGGCCCTTCGGTGCATGGTGGACCGCCCATTGGGGGCCCTCCAACGGCCGGTCCACACGCAGGGGCGCGCGCACCAGGCGCAGACGCGCCCCCGCCCGCCACGCGGCCGCGTCACCGCGCGCCACGTGGCGCGCGGCCGTCACGCGCCACACGGGCGCGTGACACCGTGCCCCGCGCAGGCGCGGGACACCACGTGCGCCACACGGGCGCGTCACCACCCACGCCCGCGCGGGCGCCAACTGGGGGCCGCCACGTGGCGGCCCCTGCACTGACCGCGCAGGCGCGCGTTCCGAACGCGCGCCAGCTGGCGCGCATTGCGCAGTGCGCCGCCGTCCACCTCGAGATCCGTGCCGTGAACACCTCGATAAACGTGCCGTTTTGCCTCGAAAAACGCGCACTTCATCCGGGCTCCAAATCCAACAATTAAATAGTCCATTTTTAGCGATTTCGTGCGCTGAATCCAAAAACGATGTCCATTTCTCCAAATTCTCACCCGAAAATTTGCCGAATGCCCGCTCGATCCGATTTTCGCGCCGGGTCCATTTTTAAAGTCCGATTTGCCCAATTCCAACTCTAAAAATTCCCGAAGGCGACCGGAGAGGTAAACTTTTATCCGGACTTCACCCAGAGTCTAATTTTGACATCTGAAACGCGCGAAATCACTTCTAAACACCCGACGGGTCCTCCAACTTCCCACGGGGTCTCAATTTAAGCCCGAAGTCCACCACTTGTGTCCAAATTGCGCGCAACCCACGCAGGCCTCCAGTGATGCACGCAAATCCCAATTTGCATCACAAATCCATTTTTGGGCCCCCAACACGCGCACCAACACCCCCAACGGCGACCGAAAGCTGCCCAACAACCAGCAACCCTACGTGGGGGATTCCGGGGCCTCACATCCTCCCCCACTAAAAGAAAGTTTCGTCCTCGAAACTAGATCAAGCCCATCAGGAGTCAAGAACACCACGGCTAGGTATCTAACAATACGCCTCCAGCTCCCCCACTCGCTCCTCGTGATTACACCGCAACAACAACAACAAGTACGGTATTACCCGATGTGCAATTCTCTCATCTCTCGAGCCAGAAATTGCAACGGGCGTCCCTCGTACTCCAATAATCACAGATCTCAAAGGGGCAAGTAAATCACGGGCGAGGAAAAAATCGCATCACTACTGAGCTGAGACGTGAAAAACCAAGGGCTCCACTACAAGGCTGGGGGAAAACTGAAATAACCACAAGTGTAATACGCACCAAACCCCAACATGGTGCCACCCTCAACAAGACGACCCGAAGCATACCCGCAGACTCGTCCAATAAGGAAGGGAAATCCAATAAGTTGGGGTCTTCACCCGGTTACTTCCCGATCCGAAACCACTCGAGTGGACTACACAACTGCAGGCTACCCTCAAAAGGGATCCTCAAGAGACACAATCTCGTGCCACAGTTGGTCGCTCAACATGCTATCATAACCCCAACGGACCCACGGGTCGAAGTCGATCCCTCAACTCATAAAGAACACCCTGACGGGGACCAAACCGTCGGTGAACGGGACTGAAAACTGGCTCACAAGGCGATCATAAAGCTGATGCCCAACTCGCGGTCAAAAGTCCGAAACATCCAAAAGACTCTCACCGTTGTGTACCTACAACGTGGCATCACTGCCGTGCACCAACGGCGTGGCATCACTGCCGTGCACCAACGGCGTGGCATCACCACCGTGCACCAACGGCGTGGCATCACCACCGTGCACCAACGCGTGGCATCACCACCGTGCACCAACGGTGTGGCATCACCACCGTGTATCAACGGTGTGGCATCATCACCGTGTATCAACGGTGTGGCATCACCACCGTGTATCAACGGCGTGGCATCACCACCGTGTATCAACGGCGTGGCATCACCACCGAGCACCAACGGCGTGGCATCACCACCGTGCATCAACGGCGTGGCATCACCACCGTGTATCAACGGTGTGGTATCACTTAAGCATCAAGGCCTCAGATCCTCACAGTACTATACCCAACACTACCTCAAAATCCCGGAGCTGAGGAAGAGCCAAAAGATCAACAGGCAAAAACCAGGGCCCTAACTGCACTGGGCAGGACCAACAACACTCATCTATGTGCAACACGTGATCAGGTATCTGAACCTCACGAGCACATGCTAAGGGTCCTATCTCTAGCCCATACAACAAAGCAAATGCCCTACAGAAGAAATGAATGTGATGCTCCGGTAACAAATAACGCTCAAGTGCGTGAAGGGGAGATAAGATTAGTATCTGCCACCACGTGGCTAGCTGCCCCCGAATCCACATCCTGTCCGACATAGACGCTCTCGCTCGGGGGTGGTCGTTCGTCGGACAGTCGCGAAGAAGTGGCCCTAACTATCTGGCCATAACCTGTCGAAGCTCCGCCTGTCTGGAAGAGCGGAGGAGGAGGAGCCGAAGCTGCCAACGCGACTGTTGACCCCGCTTTAGGACAAGACCATGATCTGTGTACTGCCTGTGGTCACACTGCGGCGCAAAAATGCGGCCCACCACTAAGGGCAACAGTCATCCCGCTGCTGCTGCGGACACATCGGCTGCGGAGAACCTCCTGGTCTCTGTCTCCCCTGAGACTCACGACCCTCAGACTGGGATCGTGGCGGCCCCGGGGGCTCGATCTCCTCGACTGTCCAAACTCAGGCGGCACTGGATGCCTCTCCCCGGAGCTGGTCCCTGGCGCTCCGTCTATCTCTGACATGATCACTGATCCTCGGTCAACCCGCTAAGCATGCTCAATCGCTGCATCTAACGTCGGCACCCGCCGAGAATACACCAAGTGATAGATATTCCGATGCAGTCCTTTCTCAACTAGCTCAACCTCCTGGGCCTCATCCAGGCAACATGGGGTACACGGCTCAACATCGCAAAACTCGCGAACATACTCCAAAAGAGGTCAACTCCCCTGCTTCAGGAGTTTAAGATCCCCTTCCAGTTTCTGCTTACACTGACAGGAAGGAAGGCCCCGAGCCGCAAAGCACGAAACTGGTTCCAAGCCAACACCTGCGCTCCCGGTAGTCCAACAGGATGAACTCGACGCCATCAAATCTCGGCGTCCTGTCAGATCATCTCAATCTCACTAAAATAACCACCTGGTAACTCGGCCGGAGGTGAAAATCGCCTCAACAGGCCAAACCTTCGCCACTCACTAGGCGGCATCGCCACTCATTGGGCGGCATCGCCACTCACTGGGCGGCATCGCCCCTCACTGGGCGGCATCGCCTCTCACTGGGCGGCATCGCCCCTGGTAGCTCGGCCAGTGGAAAGTATCCTCCTGGTAATTCGGCCAGGGAAAAATGTCCTCCTGGTAACTCGGCCAGGACATGTGCCCACCTGGTAACTCGACCAGGGGCAATGCACCCATCTGGTAACTCAGCCAGGGAAAATGCCCTCCTGGTAACTCAGCCAGGGAAAATGCCCTCCTGGTAACTCAGCCAGGGAAAACGCTCTCCTGGTAACTCAGCCAGGGAAAATGCCCTCCTGGTAACTCAGCCAGGGAAAATGCCCTCCTGGTAACTCAGCCAGGGAAAATGCCCTCCTGGTAACTCAGCCAGGGAAAACGCTCTCCTGGTAACTCAGCCAGGGAATATGCCCTCCTGGTAACTCAGCCAGGGAAAACGCTCTCCTAGTAACTCAGCCAGGGAAAATGCCCTCCTGGTAACTCAGCCAGGGAAAAATGCCCTTCTGGTAACTCAGCCAGGGAAAATGCCCTCCTGGTAACTCAGCCAGGGAAAACGCTCTCCTGGTAACTCAGCCAGGGAAAATGCCCTCCTGGTAACTCAGCCAGGGAAAATGCCCTCCTGGTAACTCAGCCAGGGAAAACGCTCTCCTGGTAACTCAGCCAGGGAATATGCCCTCCTGGTTACTCAGCCAGGGAAAACGCTCTCCTGGTAACTCAGCCAGGGAAAAACCGCCCTCCTGGTAACTCAGCCAGGGAAAATGCCCTCCTGGTAACTCAGCCAGGGCGGGGTGTGTCCTTTTCACAACACGACGTCTCAGGGGTATCGCAACCCACTGTACAACTACCAACGTCAGGACACAACAACCATAAGACCCAATCCAGCGAAAGTCTAAGACATGTCATCCATTCCATAGCATTATGTTGTCTGCAACCAACATAATCGATTAGGAGAATAAACATGCCAAACTCTCATCCCGTCTCTTGGGAGAGGTCAAAACTCAATCAGGACTCTCGCTAAAAGTCACGACTCTCACGTAGTCATCCTAATGTCCAACCGCAAGCCTAGGATTTCTAAGTCCATCACGACCTACAACCTAGGCTCTGATACCACTCTAATCTGTCACGCCCCGGGGTGGAAACTGCCACCCGGGCTCGCCAACAGATCCGCCATCTGTACGGAAACTGCCGTATAGACGAAGCGTCTAACCTGCAGAAAGAATCAAATACAGTAAGCAGATATCAGAGAGCTGAAAGTAGACTACTAAAACTGAAGTCCAAACACTGTTCAACTGAAAATAATACAATATCCATCTCCCCCAAATACTATCATATACAAAATCCTCTGATACAGAACTCAAAAGGGAGATATCTCCAATAAGTACACCAGTGTACAGGCCCTCGATACAGAAAAAATATCCTCACTACATCAGTCTCTCAAACTGTAAAATAAAGTACAACTCTATAACTCTCACAAAGGTCTCTCAACAGAGAAGAAGAAGTAAACTATCAACCGAAGCTCTCCTCTGAAGGGGGTACCGCTACACTCCAACGACGGGTAGGGAACTAGCTCGCGACTCCCTCGCCTCGGTCCGAGGATCAGCAACAGGAGCACAGGAACAGAAGAAGAAGTCCCTGGGAAAAGACACCACGACGGGTGTGAGAACTACTTCCCACAGTAGTTCTCAGTGGGTACGTCACAAGCCCAACGGTCTGCCCACCAAGTCTACTAGAGGCAAAAGATAACAGGCAAAGAAATCTGAAAGAAAAGCTGGAACTACGCTACAGCTACCATGCCTCTATCTAGACACTCCAAAAGTGGAACAGATGAAAGTAAAAGAGACCACTCGCACCCAAGGTCGCAATCGACCCAAACGAACTGACTACTCAAAGTTCCAGTCAAGCCTGCCCCGTCGACTAGGAACGCTCCTGCCCACTACCACACATCCACATGAGGACGGGATTTACGTGGGCGTCCTGTCCTACTAACTCATCCCTCGCGCAAAACTGCCTCAACAGGCCATCGTTGCCTCAACTGCGGAAAACTGCCTCAACAGGCCAACCACGTATACACAGCGGCATCTCAGGACGCAACTCCAACTGAGTAAACGGCGCGGCAATAGTATCAAACATTGGCATATGCAGGCTAGTCAAAATCCACGCTCACTCTCAGAACGGTAGGCCTCACCACAAGTCGGAGCACTCTCGACGACTCAGCTGCTCGGCTAACTCGAAAACGGGACACTAGCCTCTCCAACGGCTCGCAGCCCAAGGCTCATGGCTGGAGATACTCCACAGCCAGGAACGACCCACACTCAGGGTAACAAACAGGTCGGACAATACTCAACGACCTGGGACCACCGTCAACCCCACGGTTCCCAACAAGACGGACGGAAGATACTCGACGGCCCGGGACTGCCGTCTGCGCAACGGCTCCCTCCACGACGGCACAACAGGAACAAGACCTCACCGGGACTACCGTTTACCCAACGGCTCCGGCACAGATAAGCAACCCAGTACAACTACCAGACTCCACTCTGCTCCCAGGCAAGAGTGTAAAAGCGTCGACACCTAAAAGCAGAGTCCCGACCTTCGGCCCACTACCCGGGCGAGAAAACACTATGTCCAGGGATGAAGGTACAGTATGGTGTCTATAGAGCTTAAATAACCCTAGCCCAAGTGAGGGTTTTCTACTGGTCTGGTTGCACATACAACATATGACACGGGGGTGCTAGGTCAAGTTCCAATAAACTCTAATATACAGATAATAAAAGGAATAACAATTCCACAATCTAGCATACTACACAATGAAATAAACTATCATGCATAGTCCTACATCAGTAGAAATACTGTACAGTCCATAAAAACTTGGAGATAAGGCCCCCACCTCGATTTGCCACCAATTGCTCGTACACTTGTATTGGCCTCCCACGCGATCCGCACGCAAAACGTAACGACCGTGTGGAGGGGAATTGCCGGGGGCGCTGGAGTCCGCACGCAAAACGGAGCACGGTGCCGGAATCCGCACGCCAAACGGAGTCCGCACGCAAAACGATGTCCCTGCCGGAAGTCCGCACGCAAAACGGTGCCACGGTGCCAGGATCCGCACACAAAAAAGTGTCGGAACGGCAAAACGGTGCAACCGTGCCGGAGTCCGCACGCAAAAACGGTGCACGGTGCTAGGATCCGCACGCAAAACGGAGTCCGCACGCAAAACGGTGCACGGTGCCGGAGTCCGCACGCAAACGATGCACGGTGGCAGGATCCGCACGCAAAACACGATGTCCGCACGCAAAACGGTGCCGCGGTGCCGGAGTCCGCACGCAAAACGGTGCACGGTGGCCCACACAGAAAGGAGCAAGAGGGTCAGTTACAGTCTAAAAGATCGCCTCCAAAAACTGTACAAAAATACAGTAAAAACCAACACCGACGGGGCACCTACCCGTTTGCGTCGCCGTCTCGTGCAACGCTCCCGGCGAGGCTCCCCACCCTCCAGCGAGCAAAACCGGTTCACGACGCGCCCGCCGGCACCACGCCACCCCCCTTCCCTCACTCCCCTCTCGCTCTCGGGTGCAGAAGAAAGAAAGAAAAGGGAGAAAAATCGCGTGCGGGGAGGAAGAAGAGGAAGAAAAGGAAGAGGAGGGAGAGGGGTGGTCTACGCCCTTCGTGTCATGGTGAAGCCCAATGGGGGGCCCTGGGCAACGGCCGGTCCCACGCAGGGGCGGCGCACCAGGCGCAGCGCGCGCCCCCGCCCGCCCACGCGGCCGCGTCACCGCGCGCCACGTGGCGCGCAGCGCGTCACGCGCCCACACGGGCGCGTGACACCGTCCCCGAGCAGGCGCGGGACACCACGCGCCCACAACACGGGCGCGTCCACCACCCACGCCCGCACGGGCGCCAACGGGGGCCGCCACGTGGCGGCCCCCCTGCACTGACGCGCAGCGCGCAGTGTCCCAACGCGCGCAGTCTG
The DNA here is from genome assembly GCA_029204045.2 of Tillandsia leiboldiana. Lineage (NCBI taxonomy): Eukaryota > Viridiplantae > Streptophyta > Magnoliopsida > Poales > Bromeliaceae > Tillandsia > Tillandsia leiboldiana. The sequence continues at coordinate 14,194,485 of CM055061.1, forward strand.
GTGCGGGCGGGGCATTGCGCATGCGCCGCCGTCACTGCTCGAGATTCGTAGCCGTGCACTCCTCGATGTAAACGTGCCGTTTTGCCTCGAAAAACGCGCACCGGGTCATCCGGTCTCCAAATCCAACAATTAAATAGTCCATTCTTTACGATTTCGCGCGCTGAAAATCCAAAAACGATGTCCATTTCTCCAAATTCTCACCCGGAAATTTGCCGGACGTGCCCCTCGTCCGATTTACGCGCCGGGTCCATTTTTAAAGTCCGATTTGCCCAATTTCCAACTCTAAAAATCCCGAAGTGCGGACCGAGAGGTAACTTTTATCCGTACTTCACCGGAGTCTAATTTTGACATCTGAACGCGCGAAATCACTTTTCTAAACACCCGACGGGGTCCTCAACTTCCACGGGGTCTCAATTTAAGCCCGAAGTACACCACTGTGTCCAAATGCGCGCAACCCACGCAGGCTCCGTGATGCAACGCAAATCCCAATTTTGCATCACAAATCCATTTCTGGGCCCCCAACACGCGCACAAACACCCCCAACGGCGAACGAAAGCTGCTCCAACAACCAGCAACCCTACGCGGGGGATTCCGGGACCTCACACACGCGCAGCGCCGAGTTCACATGCGCCGCTGTCCGCCTGTTTTGGGGGACACTATTCGCGCCCGGGTGAATCCGGGCGCTGACTGTGGGCCGGGCCGTGTCGCTTTCCGGGCGCCCGAATTCGGGCCAATGTGCCCGAAATCTGTGGGATAGAATAGCCAACCACCCCCTTTTCTTCTGTGCCTTTTTTTTGAGTTTTAGATAGAGAATTAGAGGGTGTGGCCTGAAGAAGCCCTTCTGCCTCTCTCTGTCCTCCATCTCTCCCGGAAGTTTGGAATTTTGGAG
>CM055061.1:14195473-14230896 GCA_029204045.2 Tillandsia leiboldiana
ATGGACCGAGTTTTTGTGTCAATGGACTTATGGGTTTGATTACGGGGGCCCTGGGAGAGCGGATGCTTTTGCTGTGCATACTACTTGGTCACTATCGACGGTTAGCCCTGCTATATTCGGATGAGGTGGTGGCTATTCCTGGAGTGCCCTGCCTCTATTTTGTTCAGATAGAAGATCGGAGTATTGTTTTCGCGTCCTCTGGAGGAGGTATTCGACAGCCCTGGGAGCTTCAGTCATTGATGATTGGACACCTACCCCTGACTTGTGCATTGACCTATCGGCTTGAGGGTTGTGTGGGCGGTGCGCCCCGGGTGAGTTGGCGCCCGGGGAGTTGTTTTTGTGGCATGTTGCACTGGTTGTTCTTTTCTTTTTCCACCGACCTTTTGGAGTCCCTGATGATTTTTTTTCCATGTCTCAGCTCAGGAGTGCTATGCTTTTGTATCCCTCACCCATTATTGACTCGCTCCGCTTGTGATTGTGATCCTTGGAGTACGAGGGACGCCCGTTGCAAATTCTGGCCGTGTGATTATAGGATTGTGTAATCGGACATGCCGTTACTGGTGATTGTTGTTGTCGAGGATAATCACGGGTGAGAATGGCGACTTGAAGAGCTGGAGACGGTGTTGATGGATACCTACCGTCTTTGTGTTTGAGACCCCTTTTGAGTTGTGTTAGTTTCGAGGACGAAACTTTCTTTTTAGGTGGTAGGGTGATGACCCACAGATCTCCACTGAGCTTTTGCGGTGTGTTTAGCGGCTCCTGAGACCCGATGCTGTATTTGGAGGATTTTGTGAGCGAATCGGACGTCAAGAATTGGACTCATGCGGAAATTGGATTAAGATTACTTATCCTGATGCTTTTGACAAATTTTTCGAAGCGGAATTGGAACAACGAAGGCCGTATTTGGATTCATGCGGAAAAACGATGGAAAACGGCTACTTGTATTTTCTTCGGAGTCCGAGACGCCCAAAAAAGGATACCAGAAGTTTCTGGTGCAATTTGGTGCATGGGGTCGTGGACCGCCGGAGGGACACGTTGCAGGCGCGGATTGGCGACGCAGCTCGCGCGCTCGGTTCACGTAGAGCGCGCAGGGGGTATGGTATGGACTGGCGTGTGACACTTGCAGCTTCTCATTTGGCTGGTCACGAGGCGCGGTCCACAGGGTCGAGCGGCCGGGTGCGTGGGACGGGTCGCGCCACGTGGCGGCCTTGGATTCGCTGGCTCGCGAGCACGTGGAGCACGCGGGGCCGTGGCGCTGACGCCGTACCCCGCTTGGCTGGGGAACGCGCGTGTCGGGCGCGGTTTCGGGCGCCGCCCGGGGGCGGCTGGGGCGCCGCCCACAGTGCGCCACGGTGCATCCCGCCACTGGCGGGCACCGCTGGTGCGCTGTCCTGCACGGGCCACGGCTGTCACGCCCGGGGTGGAAACTGCCACCCGGGCTCGCCAACAGATCCGCCATCTGTACGAAACTGCCGTACAGACGAAGCGTTCTAACCTGCAGAAAGAAATCACTACAGTAAGCAGATATCAGAGAGCTGAAAGTAGAACTACTAAAACTAAAGTCCAAACACTGTTCAACTGAAAATAATACAATATCATCTCCCCAAATACTATCATATACAAAATCCTCTGATACAGACTCAAAAGGGAGATATCTCCAATAGTACACCAGTGTACACGCCCTCGATACAGAAAAAATATCCTCACTACATCATCTCTCAAACTGTAAAATAAAGTACAACTCTATACCTCTCAACAAAGGTCTCTCACAGAGGAAGAAGAAGTAAACTTCAACCGAAGCTCTCCTCTGAAGGGGGTACCGCTACACTCCAACGACGGTAGGGAACTAGCCGCGACTCCCTCGCCTCGGTCCGAAGGATCAGCAACAGGAGCACAGGAACAGAAGAAGAAGTCCCTGGGGAAAAGACACCACGACGGGTGGGAGAACTACTTCCCACAGTAGTCTCAGTGGGTACCGTCAACAAGCCCAACGTCTGCCCACTAAGTCTACTAGAGGCAAAAGATAACAGGCAAAGAAATCTGAAAGAAAAGCTGGAAACTACTCTACAGCTACCATGCCTCTATCTAGAACACTCAAAGTGGAACAGATGAAAGTAAAAGAGATCACTCGCACCCAAGGTGCTCAATCGACCAAACGAACTGACTACCTCAAAGGTCCAGTCAAGCCTGCGCCCGTCGACTAGGAAACGCTCCTGCCCACTACCACACATCCACATGAGGACGGGATTTACGTGGGGCGTCCTGTCCTACTAACTCATCCCTCGCGCAAAACTGCCTCAACAGGCCCATCGTTGCCTCAACTGCGGAAAACTGCCTCAATAGGCCAACCATCGTATCCACAGCGGCATCTCAGGACGCAACTCCAACTGAGTAAACGGCGCGGCATAGAGTATCAAACATTGGCATATGCAGGCTAGTCCAAATCCACGCTCACTCTCAGAACGGTAGGGCTCAGATCCCCCAAATACCTCGCACAACAGTCGGAGCACTCTCGACGACTCAGCTGCTCGGCTAACTCGAAACACGAGACACTAGCCTCTCCAACGGCTCGCAGCACAAGGCTCACTGGCTGGAGATACTCCACAGCCAGGAACGACCCACGACTCAGGGTAACAAAACAGGTCGGACAACACTCAACGACCTGGGACCACCGTCAACCCCAACGGTTCCCAACAAGACGGACCGGAGATACTCGACGGCCCGGGACTGCCGTCTGCGCAACGGCTCCCTCCACGACGGCACAACAGGGAAACAAGACCTCCCGGGACTACCGTTTACCCAAACGGCTCCCGGCACAGATAAGCAACCCAGTACAACTACCAGACTCCACTCTGCTCCCAGGCAAGAGTGTAAAAGCATCCCACACTAAAAGCAAGTCCCGACCTCTCGGCCCACTACCCGGGCGAGAAAACACTATGTCCAGGGATGAAGGTACAGTGTGGATGTCTAAGCATAAATAACCCTAGCCCAAGTGAGGGTTTTCTACTAGTCTGGTTGCACATACAACATATGACGGGGGTGCTAGGTCAAGTTCCAAGATAACTATAATAACAGATAATAAAAGGAATAACAATTCCTACAATCTAGCATACTACACAATGAAATAACTATCATGCATAGTCCTACATCAGTAGAAATACTGTACAATCCATAAAACTTGGAGATAAGGCCACCCACCTCGATTTGCCACCAATTGCTCGTAGACACTTGCAATTGGCCTCCACGCGATCCGCACGCAAAACGATGACCGCTGCCGGAGTCCGCACGCAAAACGGAGCACGGTGCCGGAATCCGCACGCCAAACGGAGTCCGCACGCAAAACGATGTCCGCTGCCGGAGTCCGCACGCAAAACGGTGCACAGTGCCAGGATCCGCACGCAAAACGGAGTCCGCACGCAAAACGGTGCACGGTGCCAGAGTCCGCATGCAAAACGGTGCACGGTGCCAGGATCCGCACGCAAAACGGAGTCCGCACGCAAAACGGTGCACGGTGCCGGAGTCCGCACGCAAAACGATGCACGGTGCCAGGATCCACACGCAAAACGGAGTCCGCACGCAAAACGGTGCACGGTGCCGGAGTCCGCACGCAAAACGGTGCACGGTGCCCAACACAGAAAGGAGCAAGAGGGTCAGTTACAGTCTAAAAGATCGCCCCAAAAACTGTACAAAAATATAGTAAAACCAACACACGGGACCTACCCGTTTGCGTCGCCGTCGCCGAAACGCTACGCCGGGCGACCTCGCACGCAAAACGAGGTTCACGACGCGCCGCCGCACCTCACGCAACCCCCCCCCCCTCACTCCCTCTCGCTCTCGGGTGCAGAAGAAAGAAAGAAAGGGAGAAAAAATCGCGGTGCGGGGAGGAAGAAGAAGAAGAAAAGGAAGAGGAGGGAGAAGGGTGGTCTACGGCCCTTCGGTGCATGGTGGACCGCCCATTGGGGGCCCTCCAACGGCCGGTCCACACGCAGGGGCGCGCGCACCAGGCGCAGACGCGCCCCCGCCCGCCACGCGGCCGCGTCACCGCGCGCCACGTGGCGCGCGGCCGTCACGCGCCACACGGGCGCGTGACACCGTGCCCCGCGCAGGCGCGGGACACCACGTGCGCCACACGGGCGCGTCACCACCCACGCCCGCGCGGGCGCCAACTGGGGGCCGCCACGTGGCGGCCCCTGCACTGACCGCGCAGGCGCGCGTTCCGAACGCGCGCCAGCTGGCGCGCATTGCGCAGTGCGCCGCCGTCCACCTCGAGATCCGTGCCGTGAACACCTCGATAAACGTGCCGTTTTGCCTCGAAAAACGCGCACTTCATCCGGGCTCCAAATCCAACAATTAAATAGTCCATTTTTAGCGATTTCGTGCGCTGAATCCAAAAACGATGTCCATTTCTCCAAATTCTCACCCGAAAATTTGCCGAATGCCCGCTCGATCCGATTTTCGCGCCGGGTCCATTTTTAAAGTCCGATTTGCCCAATTCCAACTCTAAAAATTCCCGAAGGCGACCGGAGAGGTAACTTTTATCCGGACTTCACCCAGAGTCTAATTTTGACATCTGAAACGCGCGAAATCACTTCTAAACACCCGACGGGTCCTCCAACTTCCCACGGGGTCTCAATTTAAGCCCGAAGTCCACCACTTGTGTCCAAATTGCGCGCAACCCACGCAGGCCTCCAGTGATGCACGCAAATCCCAATTTGCATCACAAATCCATTTTTGGGCCCCCAACACGCGCACCAACACCCCCAACGGCGACCGAAAGCTGCCCAACAACCAGCAACCCTACGTGGGGGATTCCGGGGCCTCACATCCTCCCCCACTAAAAGAAAGTTTCGTCCTCGAAACTAGATCAAGCCCATCAGGAGTCAAGAACACCACGGCTAGGTATCTAACAATACGCCTCCAGCTCCCCCACTCGCTCCTCGTGATTACACCGCAACAACAACAACAAGTACGGTATTACCCGATGTGCAATTCTCTCATCTCTCGAGCCAGAAATTGCAACGGGCGTCCCTCGTACTCCAATAATCACAGATCTCAAAGGGCAAGTAAATCACGGGCGAGGAAAAAATCGCATCACTACTGAGCTGAGACGTGAAAAACCAAGGGCTCCACTACAAGGCTGGGGGAAAACTGAAATAACCACAAGTGTAATACGCACCAAACCCCAACATGGTGCCACCCTCAACAAGACGACCCGAAGCATACCCGCAGACTCGTCCAATAAGGAAGGGAAATCCAATAAGTTGGGGTCTTCACCCGGTTACTTCCCGATCCGAAACCACTCGAGTGGACTACACAACTGCAGGCTACCCTCAAAAGGGATCCTCAAGAGACACAATCTCGTGCCACAGTTGGTCGCTCAACATGCTATCATAACCCCAACGGACCCACGGGTCGAAGTCGATCCCTCAACTCATAAAGAACACCCTGACGGGGACCAAACCGTCGGTGAACGGGACTGAAAACTGGCTCACAAGGCGATCATAAAGCTGATGCCCAACTCGCGGTCAAAAGTCCGAAACATCCAAAAGACTCTCACCGTTGTGTACCTACAACGTGGCATCACTGCCGTGCACCAACGGCGTGGCATCACTGCCGTGCACCAACGGCGTGGCATCACCACCGTGCACCAACGGCGTGGCATCACCACCGTGCACCAACGCGTGGCATCACCACCGTGCACCAACGGTGTGGCATCACCACCGTGTATCAACGGTGTGGCATCATCACCGTGTATCAACGGTGTGGCATCACCACCGTGTATCAACGGCGTGGCATCACCACCGTGTATCAACGGCGTGGCATCACCACCGAGCACCAACGGCGTGGCATCACCACCGTGCATCAACGGCGTGGCATCACCACCGTGTATCAACGGTGTGGTATCACTTAAGCATCAAGGCCTCAGATCCTCACAGTACTATACCCAACACTACCTCAAAATCCCGGAGCTGAGGAAGAGCCAAAAGATCAACAGGCAAAAACCAGGGCCCTAACTGCACTGGGCAGGACCAACAACACTCATCTATGTGCAACACGTGATCAGGTATCTGAACCTCACGAGCACATGCTAAGGGTCCTATCTCTAGCCCATACAACAAAGCAAATGCCCTACAGAAGAAATGAATGTGATGCTCCGGTAACAAATAACGCTCAAGTGCGTGAAGGGGAGATAAGATTAGTATCTGCCACCACGTGGCTAGCTGCCCCCGAATCCACATCCTGTCCGACATAGACGCTCTCGCTCGGGGGTGGTCGTTCGTCGGACAGTCGCGAAGAAGTGGCCCTAACTATCTGGCCATAACCTGTCGAAGCTCCGCCTGTCTGGAAGAGCGGAGGAGGAGGAGCCGAAGCTGCCAACGCGACTGTTGACCCCGCTTTAGGACAAGACCATGATCTGTGTACTGCCTGTGGTCACACTGCGGCGCAAAAATGCGGCCCACCACTAAGGGCACAGTCATCCCGCTGCTGCTGCGGACACATCGGCTGCGGAGAACCTCCTGGTCTCTGTCTCCCCTGAGACTCACGACCCTCAGACTGGGATCGTGGCGGCCCCGGGGGCTCGATCTCCTCGACTGTCCAAACTCAGGCGGCACTGGATGCCTCTCCCCGGAGCTGGTCCCTGGCGCTCCGTCTATCTCTGACATGATCACTGATCCTCGGTCAACCCGCTAAGCATGCTCAATCGCTGCATCTAACGTCGGCACCCGCCGAGAATACACCAAGTGATAGATATTCCGATGCAGTCCTTTCTCAACTAGCTCAACCTCCTGGGCCTCATCCAGGCAACATGGGGTACACGGCTCAACATCGCAAAACTCGCGAACATACTCCAAAAGAGGTCAACTCCCCTGCTTCAGGAGTTTAAGATCCCCTTCCAGTTTCTGCTTACACTGACAGGAAGGAAGGCCCCGAGCCGCAAAGCACGAAACTGGTTCCAAGCCAACACCTGCGCTCCCGGTAGTCCAACAGGATGAACTCGACGCCATCAAATCTCGGCGTCCTGTCAGATCATCTCAATCTCACTAAAATAACCACCTGGTAACTCGGCCGGAGGTGAAAATCGCCTCAACAGGCCAAACCTTCGCCACTCACTAGGCGGCATCGCCACTCATTGGGCGGCATCGCCACTCACTGGGCGGCATCGCCCCTCACTGGGCGGCATCGCCTCTCACTGGGCGGCATCGCCCCTGGTAGCTCGGCCAGTGGAAAGTATCCTCCTGGTAATTCGGCCAGGGAAAAATGTCCTCCTGGTAACTCGGCCAGGACATGTGCCCACCTGGTAACTCGACCAGGGGCAATGCACCCATCTGGTAACTCAGCCAGGGAAAATGCCCTCCTGGTAACTCAGCCAGGGAAAATGCCCTCCTGGTAACTCAGCCAGGGAAAACGCTCTCCTGGTAACTCAGCCAGGGAAAATGCCCTCCTGGTAACTCAGCCAGGGAAAATGCCCTCCTGGTAACTCAGCCAGGGAAAATGCCCTCCTGGTAACTCAGCCAGGGAAAACGCTCTCCTGGTAACTCAGCCAGGGAATATGCCCTCCTGGTAACTCAGCCAGGGAAAACGCTCTCCTAGTAACTCAGCCAGGGAAAATGCCCTCCTGGTAACTCAGCCAGGGAAAATGCCCTTCTGGTAACTCAGCCAGGGAAAATGCCCTCCTGGTAACTCAGCCAGGGAAAACGCTCTCCTGGTAACTCAGCCAGGGAAAATGCCCTCCTGGTAACTCAGCCAGGGAAAATGCCCTCCTGGTAACTCAGCCAGGGAAAACGCTCTCCTGGTAACTCAGCCAGGGAATATGCCCTCCTGGTTACTCAGCCAGGGAAAACGCTCTCCTGGTAACTCAGCCAGGGAAAAAACGCCCTCCTGGTAACTCAGCCAGGGAAAATGCCCTCCTGGTAACTCAGCCAGGGCGGGGTGTGTCCTTTTCACAACACGACGTCTCAGGGGTATCGCAACCCACTGTACAACTACCAACGTCAGGACACAACAACCATAAGACCCAATCCAGCGAAAGTCTAAGACATGTCATCCATTCCATAGCATTATGTTGTCTGCAACCAACATAATCGATTAGGAGAATAAACATGCCAAACTCTCATCCCGTCTCTTGGGAGAGGTCAAAACTCAATCAGGACTCTCGCTAAAAGTCACGACTCTCACGTAGTCATCCTAATGTCCAACCGCAAGCCTAGGATTTCTAAGTCCATCACGACCTACAACCTAGGCTCTGATACCACTCTAATCTGTCACGCCCCGGGGTGGAAACTGCCACCCGGGCTCGCCAACAGATCCGCCATCTGTACGGAAACTGCCGTATAGACGAAGCGTCTAACCTGCAGAAAGAATCAACTACAGTAAGCAGATATCAGAGAGCTGAAAGTAGACTACTAAAACTGAAGTCCAAACACTGTTCAACTGAAAATAATACAATATCCATCTCCCCAAATACTATCATATACAAAATCCTCTGATACAGAACTCAAAAGGGAGATATCTCCAATAAGTACACCAGTGTACAGGCCCTCGATACAAGAAAAAATATCCTCACTACATCAGTCTCTCAAACTGTAAAATAAAGTACAACTCTATACCTCTCAACAAAGGTCTCTCAACAGAGGAAGAAGAAGTAAACTATCAACCGAAGCTCTCCTCTGAAGGGGGGTACCGCTACACTCCAACGACGGGTAGGGAACTAGCTCGCGACTCCCTCGCCTCGGTCCGAAGGATCAGCAACAGGAGCACAGGAACAGAAGAAGAAGTCCCTGGGGAAAAGACACCACGACGGGTGTGAGAACTACTTCCCACAGTAGTTCTCAGTGGGTACCGTCAACAAGCCCAACGGTCTGCCCACTAAGTCTACTAGAGGCAAAAGATAACAGGCAAAGAAATCTGAAAGAAAAGCTGGAAACTACGCTACAGCTACCATGCCTCTATCTAGACACTCAAAAGTGGAACAGATGAAAGTAAAAGAGACCACTCGCACCCAAGGTGCTCAATCGACCCAAACGAACTGACTACCTCAAAGGTCCAGTCAAGCCTGCGCCCGTCGACTAGGAACGCTCCTGCCCACTACCACACATCCACATGAGGACGGGATTTACGTGGGGCGTCCTGTCCTACTAACTCATCCCTCGCGCAAAACTGCCTCAACAGGCCCATCGTTGCCTCAACTGCGGAAAACTGCCTCAACAGGCCAACCATCGTATCCACAGCGGCATCTCAGGACGCAACTCCAACTGAGTAAAACGGCGCGGCATAGAGTATCAAACATTGGCATATGCAGGCTAGTCAAAATCCACGCTCACTCTCAGAACGGTAGGCCTCACAACAGTCGGAGCACTCTCGACGACTCAGCTGCTCGGCTAACTCGAAACACGGGACACTAGCCTCTCCAACGGCTCGCAGCACAAGGCTCACTGGCTGGAGATACTCCACAGCCAGGAACGACCCACGACTCAGGGTAACAAAACAGGTCGGACAATACTCAACGACCTGGGACCACCGTCAACCCCAACGGTTCCCAACAAGACGGACCGGAAGATACTCGACGGCCCGGGACTGCCGTCTGCGCAACGGCTCCCTCCACGACGGCACAACAGGGAAACAAGACCTCCCGGGACTACCGTTTACCCAAACGGCTCCCGGCACAGATAAGCAACCCAGTACAACTACCAGACTCCACTCTGCTCCCAGGCAAGAGTGTAAAAGCGTCGACACTAAAAGCAAGTCCCGACCTCTCGGCCCACTACCCGGGCGAGAAAACACTATGTCCAGGGATGAAGGTACAGTATGGTTGTCTAAGCATAAATAACCCTAGCCCAAGTGAGGGTTTTCTACTAGTCTGGTTGCACATACAACATATGACGGGGGTGCTAGGTCAAGTTCCAAGATAACTATAATAACAGATAATAAAAGGAATAACAATTCCTACAATCTAGCATACTACACAATGAAATAACTATCATGCATAGTCCTACATCAGTAGAAATACTGTACAGTCCATAAAACTTGGAGATAAGGCCACCCACCTCGATTTGCCACCAATTGCTCGTAGACACTTGTAATTGGCCTCCACGCGATCCGCACGCAAAACGATGACCGCTGCCGGAGTCCGCACGCAAAACGGAGCACGGTGCCGGAATCCGCACGCCAAACGGAGTCCGCACGCAAAACGATGTCCGCTGCCGGAGTCCGCACGCAAAACGGTGCACGGTGCCAGGATCCGCACACAAAACGGAGTCCGCACGCAAAACGGTGCACGGTGCCGGAGTCCGCACGCAAAACGGTGCACGGTGCTAGGATCCGCACGCAAAACGGAGTCCGCACGCAAAACGGTGCACGGTGCCGGAGTCCGCACGCAAAACGATGCACGGTGGCAGGATCCGCACGCAAAACGGAGTCCGCACGCAAAACGGTGCACGGTGCCGGAGTCCGCACGCAAAACGGTGCACGGTGCCCAACACAGAAAGGAGCAAGAGGGTCAGTTACAGTCTAAAAGATCGCCCCAAAAACTGTACAAAAATACAGTAAAACCAACACACGGGACCTACCCGTTTGCGTCGCCGTCGCCGAAACGCTCCGCCGGGCGACCTCGCACGCAAAACGAGGTTCACGACGCGCCGCCGCACCTCACGCAACCCCCCTCCCTCACTCCCTCTCGCTCTCGGGTGCAGAAGAAAGAAAGAAAGGGAGAAAAATCGCGGTGCGGGGAGGAAGAAGAAGAAGAAAAGGAAGAGGAGGGAGAAGGGTGGTCTACGGCCCTTCGGTGCATGGTGGACCGCCCAATGGGGGCCCTCCAACGGCCGGTCCACACGCAGGGGCGCGCGCACCAGGCGCAGCGCGCGCCCCCGCCCGCCACGCGGCCGCGTCACCGCGCGCCACGTGGCGCGCGGCCGTCACGCGCCACACGGGCGCGTGACACCGTGCCCCGCGCAGGCGCGGGACACCACGCGCGCCACACGGGCGCGTCACCACCCACGCCCGCACGGGCGCCAACTGGGGGCCGCCACGTGGCGGCCCCTGCACTGACCGCGCAGGCGCGCGTTCCCAACGCGCGCCAGCTGGCGCGCATTGCGCAGTGCGCCGCCGTCCACCTCGAGATTCGTGCCGTGCACTCCTCGATAAACGTGCCGTTTTGCCTCGAAAAACGCGCACTTCATCCGGTCTCCAAATCCAACAATTAAATAGTCCATTCTTAGCGATTTCGCGCGCTGAATCCAAAAACGATGTCCATTTCTCCAAATTCTCACCCGAAAATTTGCCGAGTGCCCGCTCGATCCGATTTTCGCGCCGGGTCCATTTTTAAAGTCCGATTTGCCCAATTCCAACTCTAAAAATTCCCGAAGGCGACCGGAGAGGTAAACTTTTATCCGTACTTCACCCGGAGTCTAATTTTGACATCTGAAACGCGCGAAATCACTTCTAAACACCCGACGGGTCCTCCAACTTCCCACGGGGTCTCAATTTAAGCCCGAAGTCCACCACTTGTGTCCAAATTGCGCGCAACCCACGCAGGCCTCCAGTGATGCACGCAAATCCCAATTTGCATCACAAATCCATTTCTGGGCCCCCAACACGCGCACCAACACCCCCAACGGCGAACGAAAGCTGCCCAACAACCAGCAACCCTACGCGGGGGATTCCGGGACCTCACACACGCGGCAGCGCCGGATTCACAGGCGCCGCTGTCCGCTGTTTGGGGGACACGTGTCGCGCCCGGGTGAATCCGGGCGCTGACTGTGGGCCGGGCCGTGGCGCTTTCGGGCGCCCGAATTCGGGCAATGGGCCCGAAATCTGGTGGGATATAAATAGCCAACCACCCCTCTTTTCTTCTGCCTTTTTTTGAGTTTTAGATAGAGAATTAGAGGGTGTGGCCTGAAGAAGACTTCTGCCTCTCTCTGTCCTCCATCTCTCCCGGAAGTTTTGGAATTTTTGGAGTTGCCGACTGCGAGTTCTCTGCGACACGGCGCGCTTCGACGATTTCCATTTTCGGCCCGTTTCCGTCGCGGTTCAGTCGGAAAAATCTCCTGCGCCAACCAGGAGGATTTTTTGGACGATTTTTGCGTCAACGTGTTCCTAAGAGGTAAGGCTTCGATTTTTGCGTTGACCACTTTGCTCTGTTTCGAACTTTTGGCATGGTTCCCGAGGCATCATTTGACCCCATTTTCTGTGATGGATTTTTTGGACAGCATGGGCTTGTTTATTTTCTATCTTGGGCTATGAGCAACAGATCAGGGCATATAAATACTTATTTTGGATCTACTCGTCGCAAGGATCGCAACCGTAATTTTTCTGTATTTTTTGGAGGATTGTGTAGAGGTGAAAATCCTTGTTTTTCTCTGTTGTTTTGCAAAACAGCAAGGGGGGGCTATTTTGGGGATTTGTTTGTATGCCGGAAGTGACTCTTGTGCAGTGGTTCGCAATTTTTAGGTGTTTTGCGAGGAAATGAGGGTTCGACAGCGAGGAGACTTCTACAGCTGTGGATTGCACATTTCAAGGTGGGTGGTTGTTGCATACCTCAATTTTGACTTGCTCACTAAGTTTATTAGAGAATTCCCCATTTGGACTTATTGATTGATCACCTCTTAACATCCATGCTTTAAATAATATAAATGTGAGCCTACTATGTGAGACTAATCTTGTGGACATATCATGTTGGGAATATTATTGGGAAAATACTATTGTGGAAACATGACTGTGGGGATATTTTAATGGTGATAATTAACATGCCATATTAACACATAGATTTTTATGAAAGTTGATTAAACGGATTATTCATTGGGACAAGATGACATATCTTTGTGCGGGTGCTACTTTAGTGATTTATTATGGATCATGGGTTGTATACATGTGTAGTTGATTAGTGACTTTAGCATGATGGTTATATCTATGCGGAGCTATTATTTGATACACATGTGGGGCTACTATTTGATACACTCTCTTTTATCTTTCATGAGGACATTTGCATGCTTGTATGGACATCTAGACATGCCACTTTTTATTGCTACACTATCATATTGGGACTTGACTTAGGAGAAACCATGATTGTTCCTTTTCTCCTTTTCATTTAGACTTTTGATTCATGTTGCTCGGGTTCGAGCAGGGGCTTGGGATAGTGTAGCCGGGACCTTGGGGTCGGGGACAGGTTGTACTTGATGATGGATTTGTGGGGGATTGCGGCAACCGCGGACAGTAGGCGGTTGACCGGATATTGATTATTTTACCAGATTGTGGATTGTGGGGCATTGTGGTAACCGCTGATATTAGGCGGTTGACCAGATGTTGGTTATTTTATCAGATTTGGACTTATGGGGTATTGCGGCGACCGCAGACATTGGGCGGTTGACCGGATGTCTATCTTTGCATCAGATTGGGGGATCGGGGTTTCATTAATGGATGGGTTTTCCCACTTTGATCATAGTCGTGATCCAGTCCTGCTATATCATGATACTTGTGATAGAGATACTTTACTCGTGTGGGTCGCTCCCCTCGAGTGCCACTCCGGAGGTAGGCTTATGACCGAGCCGTGTGCCGGTCTGTTACTTATATTTTGACCAAGCCGTGTGCCAGTTTGTTACTTATATTGAGATCGAGCCGTGTGCCGATCAGTTACTGGGTTCTTGAGTTCGACAGCAGAGCAGGCAGTACCAATTTTTACTGGTGGATAGATTGGGTTTATCTGGACGGTTTTTGGTTACTGATGCATACATACAGTCGTTCCTTTCGGTTTTGCATTTAGAGGCATACTAGTGGTGGTTTCCCTTTATTCAGCAGTTCTGTTTACAGCTTTACCACTTATTCCTTTCCTTGCCTCTGGTAGACTTAGTGGGTACGCCGGAGTTTCAGACTTTACCCATAGGGGGAGGCTACTGGTTTACTAGTGGTTCTCACCCCCATTGTTGTTTCCCTCTTTTCTTCCTTCTGTTTTGCAGAGTCTTCTGCGGGAGTTGCTGTTCTTTCGGTCGTTGTTCGAGGTGAGAGAGTCACGAGCTAGATCCTTACCGCCCGAGGAGTGTAGCTGTATCCCCTAGTTGGAGATTCCTAGCATTGTCAGCTGGATTTTTATTGTTTACTCTGAGAGGGATCTTTTGTATTTTGAGAGACTGATGTACTATAATTTTAGTTTATCTCCCTTTTTGGAGTACAGAGATGCTGTACTGAGGATATTGTATGATGATTATCGTTATTTGAGGAGATGGATATTGTACCTTATTTCGTGATGTTTTGTGGTCAGATTTTATTTTACAGTATTTTATTTCCACTCTGATATTTGCATAGCTATAGTACTATCTTTTGCAGGTTAGACGCTTCGCCTATGCGGGATTACCTGTATGGGTGGCGGATCTGTTGGCAAACCCAGATCGCAGTTCGACCCCGGGGTGTGACAGCGCTGCCCTGTGCGGCGCGCAAGCAGTGCACAGCAGCGGCGGCCAGAGCATCCAGCGACGGCAGCGGCTAGGGCATCCAGCAGCGGCGGCGGCTAGAGCATCCAGCGGCGGCGGCCTGGCAGGGCGCGGCGCGCGCGTGCGGCAGCACCACGCGACGGCGGCCTGACAAGGCGCGGCCTTGTGCGGCACGCAAGCAGTGCGTGGCAGCGGCGGCCAGAGCATCCAGCTACGGCGGCAGCCTGACAAGGCGCGGCCTTGTGCGGCACGCAAGCAGTGCGCAACAGCGGCGGCCAGAGCATCTAGCGGCGGCGGCGGTTAGGGCAACCAGCAGCGGCGGCGGCTAGAGCATCGAGTGGCGGCGGCCTGGCAGGGCGCGGCGCGCGCATGCGGCAACACCACGTGGCGGCGGCCTGGCAGGGCGCGGCCCTGTGCGGCACGCAACAGCGGCGCGCGGGCGGCAGCACTCCTGGCTGCGCGCGGTAGCATCTCCTGGCTACGCGCGAGCGGCAGCACGCAAGGCTGCGAGCCTGGCTGCGGGCGGCAGCAGCGAGCCTAGCTGCGCACGGGCGGCAGTGCGCAAGGCTGCGCGCGGCGGCAGCGCCTCGGCGGCGCGCGGCCTGCGGTGGCAGCGCGCGGCGATGGCCGTGACCCGGCTTGGGCATCCAGCGGCGGCGGCGGCTCGGCTAGGGCATCGAGCGGCGGCGGAGCCACCGTCGACAATCCTAAACACAACCCCGTCAAATAAAACCCCAAACTCAACACCACGAACAAAAACAACAAAAACCTCATCGACAAATCCATGATCAAAACCGACGAACGTAACCATCGAACGACATTCAAGAACGTGACCCAAAACGCAAAAACTAAAGTAACGACAATCGAGAGTTGAGATTCACATAACGAAGACCAAAGGGTGCAAACTAACCTAGCTCTGATGGAGAAGACAACGCGATCCCGATCTCCGCAGACGATAGTGTTTCCGGATCCGCTCCCCGGTATCGGCGACGCTTCCGGTCTCGGTCTTCGGCACGCACAATGAGGGAAGAGGAAGGAAAAACAATCCTTTAGAACTAGGGTTATCTTGAAATTCCGATTTCATTATTTAATTTAATTTAATTTTCTCTTCTTACGTACGAAACACCCAAAATTCGATCTTTAAAAACAAAAGGGATTCCTGGGTAAGCGTGCCGATCCTCCGGAACGTCCCATACCCGCTAGCACGGATCCTGATGCACCAATAACACTTAACGGGTTCCGAGGATGTCAGAACTTACCTTTTCGGACCCGTTAAAACCGAAAACCTCATTCTGAAAGATCCGTAAGCCGGATTTTCGATCCGATCGCATTGTCGTTCTCCGTTTAATGAGCTCTACTGCGATACAGTGATCGCAACCCAAAATCCAAGCGAACCTATACCAAGAAAAATCTACCAAATACAAGCTTAAATTCAAAAGACGTCAATAAGGAAATAGTAAAAGTCAGCGTCATTACACGTTAAGAGTGCGTTTTTAAATATTTTTTTTAAATTAAGAAGTTTATGTGGCTCAACCAAAAGGTTTCATTAATCATAAATTTTCAAACCATGTTTTTCAATTGAAAAAGGCTCTTTACGGACTAAAATAAGCACCGCGAGCATGGTACGAAAGATTGACGAAATTTCTTTTGGAAAAGGGCTATATTCGAGGGGGAGCTAATAGGACACTTTTTGCGAAGCATTTTCAGAACAATTTTCTTGTGGCACAAATTTATATTGATGACATAGTGTTTGGTGTTACAACAAACAAGGATGCTTCAAAATTCGCCGAAATAATGGAAAGCGAATTTGATATGTTCATGATGGGCGAGCTTACGTATTTTCTTGGATTGCAGGTTAAACAATGTGAAGATGGCATTCATTTGTGTCAATCCAAGTATGCGAAGGAGTTGGTTAAGAAATTCGAATTAGAAGATTCTAAAGACCATCCGACTCCTATGGGAACTAGCAAAAAATGATTAGGAAGTAAATCTCATGGAGAGAATGTAGACGACAAACTTTATAGAAGTATGATTGGTAGTCTACTCTATCTTACTACTAGTCACCCGGATATTTCCTTCAGTGTTGGGATTTGCGTGAGATATCAATCAGCAAGGAAATTCACCTGAAAGCGGTGAAAAGGATCATCCGGTACATCAAAAGTACTTTTAATTTCGGAATTTGGTATCCTATGGGCACATCTCTCGACATTATAGGATTCTCATATGCCGATTGGGCTGAATCAGTGGATGATCGAAAGAACACGAGTGGCGCATGTTTTTACTTTGGCCATTGTCTTGTTGCATGGCATAGTAAAAAGTAAAACTGCATTGCTCTCTATAATGCTGAGGCGGAATATATTTCTGCGATAAGCTGCCCAACTCAATTGATTTGGATGAAGAGTGTATTAAGTGACTTCCGCATTCTTGCGACCTCGGTAACTATTTTGTGTAACAACACTAGTGCCATTAACATTTCTAAAAATCCTGTGTCGCACTCTAGAACAAAACACATTGAACTGAGATATCATTTCTTAAGAGAGCTAGTTGAATCAAGTACTTTGCAAATTACTTATGTTTTAACTGATGATCAATTAGCTGATATTTTAACAAAACCTTTGGATCAAAAACTTTTATTCATTTGCGAAAAACAATTGGCATGCTTTCTTTGAAATAACCGATTTTTGAACCATTGCTTAGGTTAGGTTTTGTTTTATGTTTTTGTTCTTTTTGTTTGTAATATAGATCATTAAATAAGCATTTGCTAAATTGACTTTAATTGCATCCTTTCAAGTTTTGAGAAATTTATTATGATTTGGATATCATTATAATTCATTTGATGCAATGATCATTTATATTAATTATTTCATCTTTAATTGATAAAAGTCAACCCCTTATTAAATGATCTCTTGGTATTGTTTTTATCTTATTTGATAATTGAAATAAGTATGAACACGAGATCAATTTTTGGTTGAATACTTACTATCTCATGTAATTGATAGCCAATTGAGGGGGAGTCTATTTAAATTTTTCATGCTCAAAAGATGTGGAAAGAGTTACATTCCTTAGTGGAGTGTGAAAACTATCACCACATGGAGGAAAGAGCTACCACCTCGGTCGTCCGAGTACTGTATGCAGCCACCACAAGTTCACCAAGCATGGTGTTTTTGTTTATTTGATAAAATACTTTTTGGAATACTTGACTCTTTCAAATTCCAAGGTTGGTATAAGGTGGAATTTTAGATTGAAAAATGCTCAAAGAGCCACTCCCTAAATATATTGACTAGATAATATTATTTGACTTATTTGGGATTTCAAATATCTATCGATCTTGCTGTTTCATTTTCTTTCCTAAATTGATGATTCGATAAAGTCATTACTCATAAGATCGTACTTGATGTTTTGAACTTGCTCAACTTTAGAGGATATAACTTTTATTAATTTTTCATTTCATTATTTGGGTATTATTGATAGATTTATCATAATCTATTCCTTTTATTTGAAACGATACTTTTTGTTTAAAGTTGATATGTAAGAATGCTTACATACTTTTTCTGGATTTTCTGGAATTTTTCAAAATTTTTCTGTAGAAAAAGTTGCAAGCAGTCCGGATTAGATTGTTCAGTCCGGATCCCGAACCATGGGATTTTCTGCGCCAAGCCGATCCGGACTGACCTCTTAATCCGATCCGGACCGTTGTTAGATTTTTATTAAAAACGAATGGTTTTCGATTTCTCATTCACTCCAAGCTTTGGATTTTGGTTTCTACTGTTTCTCTCTCTAGAATCTAGGAGTTTTTGGATATTTCTTCACGATATTTCACTCGATCCAAGTAAGTATTTTAATCAAAACTCAATTCATTCACAGTTTTTGCTTGTGTTCTTCAAAATGTGATGGATTTCATGCTATGCTTTCATTTTTGCACGGTTTTTGATCAAATTTCTTTTGAAATCTGAACTCTGGATGCCTAAGAATTGTTTATATGCTTGTTGTTTATTTTCTAAACGGATTTTTGGGCTTCGATTTTAGAAATTTCGGTTTTGGGGCAATTTTTAGGATTTTTCAAGATATGAGAAATTGATCTATTTTCTCAATTCCTTTTGCAAAATTGTCTTGATTCCTAGCTTCTACACATGTTAAGAATTATTTACAAATTTTCTTTCAAATTTTCGAATTAAATAATTTTTTCAATGTTCTTGAGTCTTGCTCGCAGAGGAACCTTTTCGACAAACTTTTCAAGATGGCACTTGAATGGTTAATTGTGTTCATAACTGCTCTGGTTAGCACTCGTGTGAGCAACAAGTTGAAGCGAGCGAAAAAGAATCAAGGAGAACCTGAGCTTGTGCCTTTGGATGGCTCGGAGATGGAATACGATGATTGGAAAAAGACTGTTGAAGGGGCACAGGCTACTGCAGTAGCAAAGGCAGCATCTGCCTCAAAGGGCAAAACTCTAGTTTCTACAAAGGATAGAACACCGCCTACTGCAACTGAGAAAGGGAAAGCCCACATGCAACCGACATCAATGAAAAGGAAAAGTGTTGAAAGGAAGAGAGGGAGATCTCGTGGAATTGAGATCCAAGAACCTATTGCAGGCGAGCAATCTCCGATTGAAGAAGATGTTGTTCAAATAAATTCTGACCGAATGAAAGCATTTGAGAATAGAGAATGCATTGGCGAGAGACATGTTAATGTTGGAAATTTGCGAGATAGATCGGCGACTTTTGGACGTCTTTTTGATAAAATCGGCCTATCTCCGATTTGCAACTTCCCTGAAACAGCAGGTTATTGTATTCATCTTGTCAGAACTTTTTATTTGTGTGCTAACAAGCTTCAGGACAATCAAGGCGGACCAATGGAATTTCAAACGTGTAGTGCACCGATTTCCGCAAAATAGCGAAACTCGGTAAAAATGCTTGTAACACATTTCAAATGTAATTACAAGTGGGTTGGAAGCATTTCGAATCGACGCAAAAGCCGTCGAGTCGAAAAGTGAGTTGTAGTTGAGAGCTTGAAGCTTCAAATTGTAAAGCTTAACTCCTCGTTCACCGAATTCGCAAAATGGCAAAATGCAGCGAAAAGACTTGTAACATATTTTAAATATGATTACAATCGAGTTCGGCGCGTTTCGAACCGACGCGAAGAGCATCGGGTTGAAAAGTGAGTTGAAGCTCAAGGACTTAGCAAAATTCAGGAATCCTAAATTCTGTTATCGGCAAGCTTTTTCGGAGCCCTATTTCGAGGGCATAGAGTAGTCAAAAAGTTAAAAAGAAAACGTGTGGTTTCTCAGAAAAGTTTTCTGATTAAAAGGGATGAAGTTGCGAGGTGAGATATTAAAAGAAAATAGGAGAACGAAGCGAAGCAAAATGCTTGAAGAATTCTGAAACTGCAGTTTTGCTGATGCAGTTTTATCGGCAAGCTTTTTCGGGGCCCTCTTTCGAGGGCTTAGAGTAGCCCAAAAATTTAAAAGAAATTGTGGAGAGTTTAATAGAAATATGTAGAATAAAGGGGAGAAAGAAAATTGCAGTTTCGATTTCCAAGTTGACGGCAAAACGCGGAGAAAGAGGGGTATCCGAATTTGCTCACTGCAGGGGCAAAACTGCAGAATTGGAGGGCAATTTGGGGAAAAATTGGTAAGTTGGGGGCATTTTAGTAAAATTGCTTCTTCCCCCCAACCACCCCCTGCAGAGAATTAAATGTTCTCTCTCTCCCTCTTAATTACACCCACTCTCTCTCCTCTTTTCTCTGTTGGACCAGAAAGAGGAAAGAAAGAAGAAGAAGAAAAAGAAGGAAAGAAGAAGAAGAAGAAGAAGAAGAAGAAGAAGAAGAATGAAGAAGGAGAAGAAGAAGAAGACCCCTTCCTCTCTCTCCCTCTTTGTGACCAGTAAGGGTTCCCCTCTCTCTCTTTTCTCCTCTTTCTTGGCAGGAAAAGAAAAAAAAAAAAAAAAAAAAGGGAGTAGGGCAGCTTGCTGCTGCTAGCAGCAGCTGCATCAAATGCAGCTGCTGCTGGCAGCAGCAGCATCTGCTATAGCAGCTGCTGCTCCAATGCAGAAGCAGCTGCGCCATGCTGCTGCTAAGCTGCTACTAAGCAACAGCAGCTGGGCAGAATGGCTGCTGCGCATGCAGCTTGGCAGCTGCAATTGCAGTTGCCTTGGGCAGCTGAGCAAAAAAAAAAAAAAAAAAAAAAAAAAAAAAAAAAAAAAAAAAAAAAAAGAGAAGAAAAGAGAGCTGCCTCGGAAGCTGCAAAATGCAGCTGCAAGGCAGCTGCATTGAAGCTGCCTTGGCAGCTACAATATGCAGCTGCATTGGCAGCTGCACTTGCAGCTGCCTTGAGCAGCTGCAGCTGCAGCAGCTCCAGAAGTAGCTGCAGGAGCTGCTCCCTGCACAGCTGTTGCCCAGCAGCAGAAATTGAAAAGAAAGAAAAAAAGAGAAGAAAGGAGAAAATTCAAACAAATTTTAGGATTTTGCCAATGAGCAAAAATCATTAATTTAGGAAAAATTGCTCAAATTGAGTTTTTCTCAAATTCTTGGGACATTTTATCCTAGGCCAAAGAAATCAAATTTCTCTTTGGCAAAATGTCAAGATGGGAATTATTTTCTCGCATTCTTGTAAATTAATCCAAAAAGAGCCTCTTTGGGAGGAAAGTGACCAAGTTGATGTTTTTCCCCCTTTATGTTGAAAAAGGGGTTCCTAGCTTTAAATTTTTATGGAAATGTTAGATCATAAGAGTTATTTCTTCATTATTTGCATTTCTTTTAGGAAAACCTTGGAGATCAAAAGAGCAAAATTTTTGTCTCTTTCAAGAACAAAGAAAAACATCCAGGTGGGGGATTCTAGCGAACGAGGGTGACCTCTCCCCTTGTCTTTTGCTTTCCTTTAGAACCCTGTTAATAGAATGGCTAGGATTATATTCTTCAAGTTAGTGTAAAAGTGTCTTGTGGCATATGGAAATCTTGACTTAGGAGAAAACCTACTTTAGGCTCTAATGTGTGACATTCACTATAGGACTTCAAGAGTGGCATTTTGCTCAAGTCAATTAAGTGTGTATATAGAATTAGAGCTTAACTTAGAGTCATGTCTCTAAGGGAATCATAGTATAGTTGAGGTTAAAATTCAAAGTGAATAAAATTTCTAGAGTTGTCTTAGGGAGTTGGGTTAATACACCTACACTTTAACTTCAACTTGAGCAAAATAAAAGTAAAGGATTAAGTCCAAAGGACTTGTGTTACCTTGAGGCATGGACCTAGGGTAAGGGTATGAGTAAATGAAAAGATAAGCTAAAAGCTAATTGAAAAGAGAGAAAAATAGCCGAGGGGCAATGTGAGCTATAAGCTCGAATGAAAAGAAAGCTAAGTGCTTAAGAGCAAAGAGAAAGTTATGGGCATAAAGTGCAAGGAGGCTAAATGCTAAAACCAAATAAAAGAGATAATAAAATGGGCGTACCTTCCGGGGTGAAACGTGGTTCTTGTTGGAGTTAAGGGCAGTGTCCCTCTCCCGGGCAGTGACCCGTATGACATGTTTTCCCGTTGGATGGGGTAACACTCGAGGTGTTATCAGCAACCTTAAAGATCTTGTCTTATGGTAGCATGTCTGCCGGGCTAGGGCCCGTTGGGCAAGATTCTCTGAGGGTTTACCAACTTTAATTAAAGCATAAAGAAAAGCAAAGAAAGTGATTGATCAAGTAAGAGGTTGGTTAGAATGGTACCTTACAAGGACATAGAGTCGTGTCATGGCAAGGGTAAAATGGTTGAGCAGGTTAGTTAGAATTTACAGCTTTCAATATTGTATTTTATTCTCTATTATATTGCTTCCATTAGACCTAGCGGTGCAGGGCATTCTCTCTCGGTGGTTGAACCCACTGAGAACTTTGTTGTAGTTCTCACACCCTTTGGGTGACATCCCCACAAGTCCAGGTATATCGAGCGAGGAACGCGACAGGGGCAAGGGCCTAGCAGAGTAGCGACCTAGCAGTCTAGAGTCGCCAGCACCATTTTGGAGTGTTTTTCTTTTGAGCGAAATTTGTATGTGAGGAACTATGTAAAACTTTAAATGTTTTAAGTTTTATTTTGGAAAAAAAAGAAGTTGTAATTTTTATATTATAGTTGTATGTTAAAGAGAGTTGTAACATAAGCAAAGCTTAATATTTCACTCAAGTATGGTATCTTTCATTATCATCTAACTGTTTGTTGAATGAATGGAAGTTTTTAATTTCATAGTTTAGTTCTCTGATTGTTTACTCTTCCGCTACACTAAACTGTGATTGCTGGAATGAACCGTTCCTTTCGGGTCTTGAAAGGTCATGCCCGATTGGCGGGTCTGTTAGCGCGCCCGAACTGTCCAAATTGGCGGTCTCGGGGCATGACAGAACGATGGTCCGAAACACTCATTTGACAATAACTCCATAGTTAATGTCACGCCCCGGGGTCGAAACTACGACCCGGGCTCGTCAACAGATCCGCCATCTATACGGAAACTGCCGCACAGACGAAGCGTCTACCCTGCAAGTCAGATCTATAGCTAAAAACATGTATCAGAGCTGAACTAAAACTAAAAGCTAAAGAATAAAACAGAACATCAGGAAAAGTAAAAACTCCACTAGAACATAAATCCTCAATACAGGTCTCTCAAAAGAAAAAAAAAAAAAAAGTACAGGCCTCACCCTCTCAGTACAAAAGTGGAAACATAAACTAACAGGGTACATCTATCTCTAACTCTCAATGCTGGTAAGGAACTAATCGGCTGCGTCCTCACCTCGATCTGCTATCTTCGCACGAACCAAGCCGGAACAGCTGCCTCAACCTGTCACCGCAGCGGGTGTGAGATCTACTGCAGAAGGCAGATCTCAGTGGGTACCGTCCCAATATCCACGGCATGCCCACTAAGTCTACTCGAGGCAAAACAGATAGGTATGCAGATAGATAGGTAGATAGACAAATAATGATAAGCTGAAATAGAAAACTACAGCTAGAAAGTCGCAAACATAAAGCTCAAAAGGAAACTCTACCAATAACACGATATGCATACACTCTCTGCTACTAAGATGCCTCGGTATCAATGCTCAAAGGAAAGAAACCATCTATGAACATAATATGTAACTACCTGCTCATATCACCCAATCTCAAGGGCTGCCAAAAGTGGCTCAGTCCAGCCTGCGCCGGTCCTCTAGGAACGCACCTGCCCACTACCACGCATCCACAAGAGGACGGGATTTACGTGGGGCATCCTAAACCGACCATCTCAATCTCTCACAAAGTGACCCCATGGTAACTCGGCCAGGGGTATCAAGCGACCTCTAGTATATGAACTAGGCGCATCATCGCAGCCTCATCAGGCTCGGCATCATCATCGCACCCGGGGCGTAGCTCGAGGGGAGCGACCCCACCGAACTCAAGTATCACATCTGTATCACTGTCACATAAGCGGCTCATGCAGGCTATAATCCACGATCAAACAGATCGGTATCTCAGAGCTCAAAGCACAAATCAGCCGGAAACGAACCTCGACTCAAACAGGAATAGCCCAAACACTCTCACAGCTATGTCGGAGAACCCTCAACGACTCAATCTGATAATGCATGACCTTGGCTGAGTCGGGAAACCTCCGCGACTCGATCTGCCAAAACCCCCAAATATCCTCAAAGCTAAGGAGGAGAACCACCTCCACTACTAAATCAGAATATGACCCATGATCTAGAGTAATCTCACTATCCCATAAGGAAGCTCCAACGCCAAATGACACTACAACTCATCTCACAAACTGAAAAAGAGGCCCCTCGGCCCCAAGGCACGAAGTCTAATGCACCTTGAATCTATGCCATACCCTTGGCGAACTCATAATTTAAAACCACCTTTGAAAAGATGTTTTCCCTTAAATCGGGCTTACTCGATTTTTTTAAAACATTCAGGGAGTAACAATAATGCCGACCGAACATGCAGTCTAGTGTCATAAGGTAATAGGAGTATGCTAAGTATAAGCTGGGGTTCTAAATGATTATTTTTCTAAAAATTCCCAGGCAACTATCAGATGTAAAAACAGTGAAAGCAACATAATAGACATGATCAAATGCATTCAATAGCATTAAGGGGTATTCCATAAATTTTGGAGAAATTCCAACCCACCTGGATCGCTTTCCGCAGGCAACGCTGAAGTCGGTGAAGTGCTGAAACCTCGAACTGAAGAAACTCCGAAAAAATGTGCCGCGCGCGTGCACACTGCCACGTACCTGGAAAAATCTCCGGAAGTTCGACTAAATCTCGAGTCCTCTACAGAAAACCACGCACTCACTGGCTCACTTCCACGGCTAACTCGCATTGAAAACCTAGGTTCCAGCACCATCTGCCTCCAAAAAGTCCCCACAGCACACTTAAAAGTTCCAAAAGCCCACAAATAATCAATGTTCACTTAACCACAAATACACACACAACCAGCATCTAAGCACAAAATAAATTATCTTCTAATTCACTTACAAAACCACCTCACACATACAAACACTTATACATTCCATAAACCATAGCCCACATCAAAATTCACAACACCCAACAACATTCTCCAACTCCTCTGCACACACAAAAGAAACTCCCCACACTCACAGCAAGTCCATATACCCCCAAATGATATCCACTTACCAAAAGATCATAAAGACTAGCTTACTACTTCCGCATAGGTTCAAGGAATAGAACCCAAAACAATCCCAATTCCGATAAACAATTTTGAGTTGAGATTCAACTTGCTTAACTTCCAATTTAAAATATCTTTACAAGTTGAACCCAAAAATAACTTGTCCATCCTGCATCTGGGATTAGGAAAAATCCTTACAATTAACCCCTATAAGCATTGTTACGGAATTTGAGTTGGCATAATTTCGTGAAAGGTTCAAGTCTTGAAGATTGAAGGTGAAGAAGGTTGGATCATTTAACTCAATCTCAAGAAAGAAGAATTCAAAAGGATCAGGTATGTTTAACTAAATATTTTTGGTGATCCGAATACTTCTTGTAGTGTAGAAACACTTGGAAGAATTTTTCATTGCATAAAAATCAAAAACTGGACATAGGACATGTTCAGGATCCGGATCAGATTGTTCAATCCGGATCCCGAAGGTGGTTCGTTCATACACCAGCTCAATCCGGATCGTAGCTTCTCTTGATCCGGATCCCGAACATTGAGTTTACCATTTTTCTTGAACGATCCGGATCAGGCTTCGCAATCCGGATCCCGAACGTTGATGTTTGGTGAACTGTATGAACGATCCGGATCAAGCACTTCGATCCGGATCCCGAACCTTCGTTTTTCTGGAATTGTCTGACTCGTTACGACGATCCGGATCACAGCTAATCCGATCCGGATCGCCGTCCGTAAAATTTCAAGAAATAGTAGGTTTTTGATTCTTATCTCCTTCCTAGGGTTTCTAACCTATAAATAGACCCTATGATTCATTTTTCTAGGGTAATCCAGATAATCCACATAGAGCCGTCATATTCAAATATCATCTTATACGGCCCTAGATCCACATATAGAGAAGAAAGGAAATCATTAGATATTACTCTATGTTTATTCATCTATATTGATTAGTTTGATTCTAGGTTTTCATACTCATATCTTGAGTTGAATCAAACTAATGAATACTTAGATGGTATTTCCTATCTATCTTTGATCTAAGTATTCGGCGGATCATCACCACCCAAAAACAACGATTTCCCCAAAATCGGCGCGTGGACTCGCGTGTCCTTGTGGATTCAAGGTTCAACCGCTCTCGTGGATTCGGAGCGAGGTACGTTCGTGGATTCGAAGCGTGCTACTGGGTGAAGACCGTGGATTCGGTCGGACGTCGTGGACTCGACGTTGGACGCCGTGGATTCGGCGTTGGGCGCAGATCGTGGATTCGAGAAGCGTCGTGGAGCGAGCAGAGAAGATCCTCTAGGAGCGTATGGAAAAGGTTGAGTCGTAAGTGTGTACGGTAAATCACCTTGTACGTGTTTTAATTCTAGTGGATTTCGCCGTGTTATCGGTCCCGTGGTTTTTTACTCCGGTTTGGAGTTTTTCCACGTAAAAATCTTGCGTGTTCATTTTTATTTCCGCATTGGGTTTTATTGCGCAATGATTTTTTGAGTGTTTATTGTTTACACCTATTCACCCCCCTCTAGGTGTTTTTTCCCCTATTTAGATCTATATTTCATATAACCCAACAAGTGGTATCAGAGAGGGAATAGGGTTGTAAACAATGGTTGAAGGTGGAAACATCAATCGACCCCCTTTCTTTGATGGAACAAATTATGCGTACTGGAAAGTACGGATGAAAGCCTTTTTAATTTCCATCGACGAAAGGGTGTGGCAATCAATTGAATTAGGATGGTCTAATCCAACTGAGATTATTTCTGATGTTCGCACCTTAAAACCTAGGTTGAAATGGACCAAGGAAGTGTTAGACTCATCTTCTTACAATGGCAAGGGAATTAATGCTATTTTTAATGCCTTATCTCAAACTGAATTCTCTCGCGTCTCGGCATGTGAGACTGCGAAAGAAATCTGGGATGTTCTTCAGGTTACACATGAGGGAACTAACCTCGTGAAGATTCAAAAGCTGCAAATGCTTATGAGCAGATTTGACTCCATTTTTATGGCAGAAAATGAATCTTTCACGGACTACTATACACGATTGCAAGATATCGTAAATTCATGTGCTAACCTGGGAGAGAAGATTCCAGAATTTAAGGTTGTAAGAAAGATCTTAAGAACTCTTCCTGAACGATTTCGCCCAAAGGTTACAGCCATTGAAACTATTAAACACCCGGACGAAATACGTGTAGAAGAATTAGTTGGTTCATTACAAACTTATGAAATGACATTTACTACTAACTATTCTTCTGGAAAAGCATCCTCTTCTAAGTCTTCAGGTTATGCGTTGAAAACAACTAAGGAAGAAGACGCGGATACATCCTCCTCGGACGATGACGAGAACCTTTCTATGGAGGACTTTGAGAAGCAACTCGCTCTCTTGACAAGGAAGTTTCGCCGCAACTTTCGAAGGGGTAATTCAAGTAAATCTCCATCCTTCGGAAAGTCGAAGAAAGGCAAGGGTACTTCAAGTTACAAGTCAAGAAAGCAAGAGAACTTCTCAAAGGATAAGAAAAGTTCAGAGGGACAAGTCCAATGCTTCAAGTGCCGAGGATACGGTCATATCTCAACGGAGTGTCCAACTAAGAATCCGTCAAAGAAGAAAGCGATGCAAGTCGTCACTTGGGATGACTACTCAACGTCAAATGAGTCATCCTCAAGTGATGAAGAAGAAAGCGCAACGGCATTCCACGCGTCCACATCTTCACCATTCATGTGCTTAATGGCAAGTACATCCGAGTCATTGTCCACATCCACTGTTGAAAAGAATGCAACGGACAATGAATCGGATGATTCGGAAGGTGAAGATTTTGCTTTAGCCTACCACAGACTTTTGAGGGATTCAAAGAAAGTGGCTAAGAAAAACAAGAGTTTGAGAGGGAGAGTGCATGATCTCGAAGAAGAAGCAAAAAGGGCAACTTCTCTCTCAAACGCTCTTGAAGTGGAAAGGGAAAATCTGATAAAAGTAAATGTTTCCCTTCAAGAGTCCAATGAGCTTTTTGAGAAGGAACATACAAAACTGGTGGATAAAGCGGATCACTTCTCAAAGCTCTACAACGAGGCTCGACAGAATAACCTGGAAATGACAAAGACCATCTTCCAACTCAAGGATGACTTGCAGCGATTCTCTTCTGGAAGGAGTAAGTTGGATAAGCGTCTTGGTCTTGGTCAATCAAATCGGTTCGGCCTCGGGTACACTCGAACTGAAAACAGTCCAAGTTCGAGTGGGACAGTCTTTGTGCCCCAGTCGGTATCTCCTCCTCCGACACCGCAACTAACAACAAGCAACGACAACAAGCCTACTTCATCCTCCTCGGGATCGTCAAGTACTAAGGTATGTTTTCGTTGTGGCATTTTAGGGCACATAAGGAGAAACTGCAAGATGGGAGCCAAACGCTCAACTCAAGCACTTCTTGCAACGACTACCAAAAGGGCGCCTCCCCGGAATTCAAAGCAAAACTTTTCAAATGAAAAGAGCCTTGGTAGTTCACCGCGCAAGACGACATCATCAAGGAGCGGCAATCGATCTGACAAGACGCTTTCACCTAGGAGAATAACCTCACGACCATTACCGACGCACTCCAAAAAGTTTTGGGTGCGCAAAGGTGAAATTTATCCTTGTCTTGTTACTAATGTTTCCTTGCATGCATATGATAATTCGTCTTGGTATCTGGATAGCGGATGTTCCCGTCACATGACCGGTGACAAAAATAGTTTTCAAAACCTTGAGAAAATCTCCGGAGGACTCGTTGTTTTCGGAGACGGTCAATCTTCCAAAATTGTTGGAAAAGGAACGGTAGCTATCCCAGATGGCCCGATTTTGAAAAACGTCTTATTTGTTGATGGCCTTAAGACTAATCTCATAAGCATAAGTCAACTTTGTGACAATGGTTTTTCAGTTAACTTTTCATCTGTTGAATGTGTTGTAACTGATAAGGACCATGTCTTCTTTTTAAAGGGGGTTAGATCTGAAAACAATTGTTATGTTGTTCCTAATAAAATTTCAGAAAAATGTAACCTAGTTTCTTTGGATAATGAAACACTTTGGCATGAAAGGCTAGGTCACATAAATTTTAAGGAACTTGTTAAAATTTCAAACAAGGACGTGGTCAAGGGGGTTCCAAAACTTTTACTTAAACAAAACATTGTGTGCGGCGGTTGTCAAAAGGGAAAACAGTCCAGGACAGCGCACAAGAACTTGAACCACGTTGGTACAAAACGGCCTTTGGAACTTTTACACATGGATTTAATGGGGCCAACCCGTCAACCATCTTTGGGAGGTAAATGGTATATTTTCTTATTGGTTGATGATTTCTCTCGGTATTCTTGGGTAGCATTTTTAAAAGAGAAAGCTGATACGTTTGATTCTTTTCATGAGATTTGCCATCGTATTATGATTGAAAAGAATGAAAAGATCATTCGTGTTAGAAGTGATAGAGGTGGAGAATTCATTAATTCCAAATTCATTGATTTTTGCACTTCCAACGGCATAAAACATGAATTCTCGGCACCCTATACACCTCAGCAGAATGGTGTTGTTGAGCGCAAAAACAGGGTTGTTCAAGAGATGGCACGTGTGATGCTTCATAGCCGGAATTTACCGCTATATTTTTGGGCTGAGGCTGTGAACACCGCTGTCTATGTCATTAATCGAGTGTATTTGCGACCAGGAACTTTAAATACACCATATGAGCTGTGGTTCAGTAGAAAACCGGATATCAAATACTTTCGGATCTTTGGGAGTCGATGTTTTATTTTGCGTGATTGCGAAAATCTTGGTAAGTTTGACTCTCGAAGTGACGAAGGGATTTTCTTGGGGTATTCTACAAACAGTAGAGCATATCGAGTATTTAACTTGGAATCTAAGACGATCGTAGAATCGATAAATGTTAAAGTAGATGAAGCTTTTCACTTTGCATCTGAAAAATCTACCCTCGATATCTCTCTAGATGATGATACACCTGCCATTGCATCTTCTCATAATAATACTTCCAATATTAATGATGCATCTAATGGTTCTTCAAGTTTATCTGATGTGCAGGAATCGTCTCATGTACCTCCGAGTACTCCGTTACCTCAAACTTTACGCATCTCCAAGGATCATCCTGAATCAAACATCATTGGAGACCCACAAGAAGGAGTTAGAACTCGGAGGCAGTTGGTTTGTGGATTCACTTGCTACATATCTTTAATCGAACCAAAGAATATAGATGAAGCTCTTCAGGATGACTACTGGATTAAAGCAATGCAGGAAGAGCTCCATCAATTTGAGCGAAACAAAGTCTGGGAATTAACGAAGCCTCCACAGCAACACAATGTGATAGGTACCAAATGGATTTTCAAGAATAAGAAAAATGAGGATGGTACTATCATCAGGAACAAGGCACGATTAGTTGCTCAAGGCTACTCTCAAGTAGAAGGTATAGACTTTGATGAAACTTTCGCCCCTGTAGCTAGACTCGAGTCCATTCGTATACTATTTGCTATTGCTTGTCATTTTAAAATCAAATTATTTCAAATGGACGTTAAGAGCGCATTTCTAAATGGGTTTTTAAATGAGGAAGTTTATGTGGCTCAACCGAAAGGTTTTGTAGACCATAAACAACCTAACCATGTTTTTCGTTTGAAAAAGGCTCCTTACGGTCTGAAACAAGCACCGCGAGCATGGTACGAAAGGTTGACAAAGCACCTTTTGGAGAAGGGCTATACTCGAGGGGGAGCTGACAGGACTCTCTTTGTGAAGCATTATCAAAACAATTTCATTGTAGCACAAATATATGTCGATGACATAGTATTTGGCGCAACAAGAGATAATGACGCTTCTAAATTCGCGGAGACCATGGAAAGCGAATTTGAGATGTCCATGATGGGCGAATTGACTTATTTTCTTGGATTGCAAATTTAAAAAAATGATGAAGGTATTCACTTGTGTCAATCCAAGTATGCAATGGAGTTGGTTAAAAAGTTTGACATAGAAAATTCGAAGGATTTTCCGACTCCAATGGGAACTAGCCACAAGGGACTTGGAAGTTAATCTCATAGTGAGAATGTAGACGAGAAACTGTATCGAAGTATGATTGGAAGTCTACTTTATCTCACGGCTAGTCGCCCGGATATATCTTTTGGTGTTGGGATCTGCGCGAGATATCAATCTGCACCAAAGGAGGTTCACCTGAAAGCGGTAAAAAAGATCATCCGGTACATCAAAGGATCAATTAATTTCGGAATTTGGTATCCTATGGGAACTAGTTTGGACATTGTTGGATACTCAGATGCCGATTGGGCAGGATCAGTGGATGATCGGAAAAGCACGAGTGGTGCATGCTTCTATCTTGGCCATTGCCTTGTTGCATGGCACAGTAAAATGCAGAATTGCATAGCACTCTCGACTGCCGAAGCGGAATACATTTCAGCGGGTAGTTGTTCAACCCAACTCATTTGGATGAAAAGTGTGTTGAGCGACTTCCGGATTTCAGCATCTTCGGTAACAATTCTTTGTGACAACACTAGTGCTATAAACATTTCCAAAAACCCTGTGTTGCACTCTAGAACAAAACACATTGAACTTAGATATCATTTTCTTAGAGAGCTAGTTGAATCAAATACTCTTCAACTTTCATATATTTCAACTGAAGATCAATTAGCTGACATTTTAACAAAACCGTTGGATCAAAAACGTTTTATTCATTTGCGTAAAGCAATTGGAATGCTTTCCTTGAAATAAACTTCTTTTTGAAACTTTTGCTTAGGTTAGGTTTTGTTTTTGTGTTTTTGTTCTTTATCTATGTTTATACATAGTACATTAATTGAGCATGTGTATTATTGCTTTACTTGCATCCTTTTATATATTTAGAAATCTATTATGCTTTAGATATCATAATATTTCATTTGATGCAATGATCATTTATGTCAATTAACTCATCTTTGTTTTGATCAAAGTCAATTTCTCTCTCGATGATCTCTTGGTATAGTTTTTATCTTATTTGACTGTTTAGTCGAGTATGAAATCGAGATCAATATTTGGCTAAATACTTTATATCTTAAATAATTGATAGCCAATTGAGGAGGAGTCATGAAAAAGTAAAATGCTCAAAAGATGTGGAAAGAGTTACATCCCAATGAGGAGTGTGAAAACTACCACCACATGGAGGAAATAGCTACCACCTCGGTCGTCCGAGTACTGTGTGCAGCTACCACATGAAAACCAAGCAAGGTTTTTTCAAGTTTGATTAAATAAAATGCATGTTGAAATACTTGACTCTGTCAAAATTTCAAGGTTGGTATAAGGTGGGATTTTTAATGAAAGATGCTCAAAGAGCCACTCTCTTCAATAAATTGACTAGATATATTATCTAACTTATCGGGGATGTTAGACATCTATTGATCTTTGTATTTCATTTTCTTTACCAAATTGATGATTTGATAAAGGCATTACTCATAAGATCAAGTTAGATGTAATTGAAATTGTTCAACTTTAAGGGATTTAATTTTATAAATTTTCATTTCGTTTGTTGGATGTTATTGATAGATTTGGTATAATCTATTTCTTGTTGTATGAAACGATGATTTTTGTTTAAAGTTGATACACAAAAGTGCTCACAATCTTTTTCTGGTTTTTTCTTGAATTTCTCTGAAATTTTCTAAAGAAAAGTTGGAGCCGATCCGGATTGGACCTGCCGATCCGGATCCCGAACGCAGATATTCTTCTGCGGGCAGACGATCCGGATTGGACCTGCCGATCCGGATCCCGAACGCAGTTTTTCACTGCGGATAGCCGATCCGGATCGCAATCATGAACTGATCCGGATCGCGGCTAGGGTTTTATAAATAACAAAAGGGTTTTGATTTCTTTTACTCCAATCTTTTGTTCCAAAGTTTCCAGAGCTTCTCTCTCTAGATTTCATCCATCTTGGAAGCTTTCAAACTCAAGTTCTTCAACTCCAAGTAAGTTTTATTGATCAAATCTCGGTTTGCACCGTTTTTGTTATTCCTCCTCAAACGTGATGAATTCCTTGTATCGATTTCGTTTGTGGATGGTTTTTGATCAAATCTCTTTTGAAATAAGAACTCTGGGTAGATTAGTTTTGATTATATGCTAGGTATTCTCAAGATAAACGGATTGTTGGTCTTCGATTTCAAAGAATTCGGTTTTAGGGCATATAATGGGAATTTTCCAAAATCATGCAATTGATCTATTTTTAAATTTCCTTTTACAAAACTAATTTGATTCCTAGTCTCTCTACACGATAATGATTGTTTGGGTACAATTTTTCTAATTTCTGAAAATTAACAATTTTTTCGTGTTCTTGAGGTGTTGCTCACAGGAATTCTTTATACAAGAAACCAATAGCTATGGTGATCACGTGGATCATTCTCCTTCTGGCGGCTATGGTAAATACGAGAGACACTGTAAAGCCCAAGAGGGCTAAAAAGGATGAAGTCAAACTGGGATGAGTTGTCAGAGGATGAAACCATCCTAAAAAATCGCCAGAAAAACCTCTACGCTTCGAAAGGAAAGCCCGTGCAGAGACATCAAAGGAAAAGGCTCCGCCCACTGCTACAGAAAAAAAGGAAAAGCACCAATGACCTCTTCATCCATACTAAAAAGAAAAAAGACTCGCTCGACGACCTGGACGAGCTCGAGGTATTGAAATAATGAACATGTCAGAGAACCCAAGGATATCTCAAATTGACACTGAATCAGAAGACGAAGAAGATTGGGAACATTTCTTGCGAAGTACAACAGGTATTGATGAAGAAAATAAGGTTTACCTGAAGAAAAGAAGAGCTACTGAAGTCTTCCTCAATACTTAAGCAGCAAGCAAAGAAAAAGAATGTGGCAAGCAATGAACCTCTTGACAACTCACATTCTTTGCCAAGACGATCTCCTCGGAATGAAGGACAGACTGCTCCGTCAATCGTCACACACCGGTCTTCAAATTCCAGCAGAATTGACCAAAAGGGAAACATGGAGTCTTCCCTCAAAC
Organism: Tillandsia leiboldiana; assembly: GCA_029204045.2. NCBI lineage: Eukaryota > Viridiplantae > Streptophyta > Magnoliopsida > Poales > Bromeliaceae > Tillandsia > Tillandsia leiboldiana. Next base: position 14,229,487 of record CM055061.1, read on the forward strand.
AAGAGCAAGACAAAATGGCTCTAGGACTCAGAAAGATGTCCAAGGACATCATCAGATGAAACAAGAGTGTTCTACGATTTCGGGAATGCTTAAAGGAATTTTGAAGAAGCTGGGTGCACGAGCTCTGAGGACTCAGCCTCGAATGACTCAGATTCAGATTTGAATCGTTTGTTCCACTAATTCTCTTGTGCAGGATTCGTTTTTAGGTTTTAATGTTCTCTTTTATTGTTTTAGTTTAGTTCTCAGGATTTTCTTGATTTTAAACTTTTAACTCTCCTTAAGTTTTTGTAATTTTGGCTTAGTTTGTGACAAAAAGGGGGAGAGAGTTTAGAGAGAACTTGACAATGATGATGTGAAAAACTGAAGTGAATGTGTGAACATAGGTAAGTGAACATCAAGGTAAGTATCACTTCAACTTCAACTTTGGTTTATCTTGTGATTTGTTGCATTGTCACTAACTATTCGACTAACTATTTGGGCATGTAATATGACTAACAAGTTGATGTTGGACTAACACTTTGTGACATTTGGTTTTTGATTGCATAGAAGATATGTTGGTTTTTGACTATGATTCTCTTACATATCTGAATTCTCAAATGTCATGATGATCAGATAAACTCTATCTCTGTACTTGGTTTTGTATGTTTCAATTCTTGAGGTATCTAACGATTCTTTTTGTCAAGAATGATTTCTTTGGCAGAGAGTACAGATGTCTAAGTCTAGAGTCTGTTTTAGGAGTTTATCTCATGTTTTTAAATTTTTGGATCTCCATTGTAAATTTTTGTTGTATGGTGATAGCAACAAAAATATCTTTTTGAATTTTCTTTAGTGGATCTGTGTTTTGTCACGAAACCGCCAAGGGGAGGGGAGATTGTACGGAATTTGAGTTGGCGTAATTTCGTGAAAGGTTCAAGTCTTGAAGATTGAAGGTGAAGAAGGTTGGATCATTTAACTCAATCTCAAGAAAGAAGAATTCAAAAGGATCAGGTATGTTTAACTAAATATTTTGGTGATCCGAATACTTCTTGTAGTGTAGAAACACTTGGAAGAATTTTTCATTGCATAAAAATCAAAAACTGGACATGGGACATGTTCAGGATCCGGATCAGATGTTCAATCCGGATCCCGAAGGTGGTTCGTTCATACACCAGTTCAATCCGGATCGTAGCTTCTCTTGATCCGGATCCCGAACATTGAGTTACCATTTTCTGAACGATCCGGATCAGGCTTCGCAATCCGGATCCCGAACGTTGATGTTTGGTGAACTGTATGAACGATCCGATCAAGCACTTCGCCATTCGATCCGGATCCCGAACCTTCGTTTTTCTGGAATTGTCTTGACTCGTACGACGATCCGGATCACAGAAATCCGATCGGATCGCCGTCCGTAAAATTCCAGAATGTTGGTTT